>JAQQSE010000018.1:1240081-2480163 GCA_035772565.1 Antheraea assamensis
TTACTGTGTCAAAGTCTTATGTCCTTCTGTGAAATATCACTTTAGAATTTTTCATCAAAGGTAGATTACCTCCGATGCAATATCAAATTAATTTTGTACACTTAAAGAAAAAAATATATATATCGTGGTGTGATAAAAAAAATAAGAAAGGTTAGTTAATAATTTCATATAAAATTGCTCATTAATGTTTTTATGATTTTTTTATGTTCAACTTTTATTTTCTATAAACGTATTTAGCATGAAATAGATAAATATGTTTGAATAGCATTAGTCTTGTAATTAAGTATACAAATGGCTGCATCATCATTTCTATTATTATTTCGAATTATTAAAACATCAATATGCCGTTTTTTGTTTTAAACTATTAGAACCACTAATAGTTCTGTGTAGCTAATACCAACATTCAAGAAACATTACGTACCTGGCCTTTGATTTGACACGTCAGCGAGAAGACCGAGTCGGCTAACTTCGGTTTCCTATATCGTTATCTTTGTCTATCGCAGTCATTGCGCTGCGCGATACAAACGATGCTTCACAAACCCGAAACAAGCCGATCTTAGCCGAACGTCTGATTCTTCTTTCCAACGTGCAAAATCAAATAATGGGTATTGTACTTTGGTGTAATTTCTTCGACAATTTTGAAGTACTTTTTTTAAATATAGTATTCTTTTTACGTAAATTATTCTCTCTCCTTTTTCAGTGTTTGCTGTGTTATAAAATGACAATGTTTTCTTACATCGAGTATCAAAAAATAAGTTATAATGATAACTTAACTAAATAAATCTTTAATAAACTGTATACACGTGTATAAGCAAAGACATAAATAGTCCACATTTTTAACATAAAACCATAATAACATATAAAGTTAATTTTCTGGTTACAAAGTTTAAATTGAACATAAATCTTTCATCCAACTAGTTTTTCTCTTTCAATAAAGTTAATTGTTCTATAAATGTAAGCGATATGTAGTGGGTCAATCGTCACACGTTTTTATAGTAAACGTAAAGGGTAGGCAGTGATGCGGATAATATATTGAATTTTTAATCAACAAGTAAAAACACATTTGACGGCGAGTAAACCGCGTGGGAAGATGCAGGCTCGCACGGATTTACTATGGTCTTTCATAGCGTTAGTTGCTTTATGATTGCCTAGTTCTACGGTCTATTCGATTTATTTTTATAAATATTGTTAACATATATCTAATAGCTATATATTGTAAGCGACATTGATGTATTAAGAAATGTAAATGAATTGTAATACTTTTGCAAAGAAAGAGAGAAATATGAAATGCATTTCCACGTCATGAAAATAATTAAATAGTGCTGTTTTGTTTAGCAAAAAATAATTTATGCCTCCTGAAAAACGATAGTCTCGAAATAATATATAGAATAGGTGAGATGTGTGAATGAACTTTTATTACATTACTCGAAACATCTAGTACTTTCATTTATATTTATTTGTATTGATTTAGTAAAATATATTACCGAGTAATATGCATAATGCGTATATACTTGTTCAGTAATAAATTACTGTAATATGTTACATAGAAGGGACTTTTTATTAACACTCGAATTTGCTCCCTATCAAATATGTGTACCGTGGGTTATATACGAAAGTCGATTCTTAAGGAGTAAACTTAAGAAAAGCGTACACATTGATAAGTTCATATAGGTACGTTTTTTTAAATGTAATGTGTTGTGACGTTTTTTTTATACTTTATAGGTTAACGTTTGACCACAATCTCATCTGATGTTAAATGATGATGTGGTCTAAGATGGCAGTCCTGCTTAACCTAGAGGGAGACTGGCTCTCAAGTGCAGCTGCCGGAACACACCAACAGGTGCTTGGCGACAGATTTTCAACTAGAGGGTGGTGGTAGCTAGTCAGGCGGACTTAGAAAAACCCTACCACCACCAAAAGCACGTGGCAAGCTCACAATTAAATGTTATATTTTTTATTTCGAACTGACTACACTGTTGACCTGGCAAGACCTTTACAGTTTCACCGGACTACAAAATGTTATACATACACACATATTGATAAATTATATTGATTATTAGTTAACATATTATGATATGTTTTGCAGAATTAAACATTAATAAAATTATAATTCTGACTAGAATATGTTATGAAAAAGTACGACACTGTTAACTAATTAGTTATTTACTTCACTTAAGTGAAAACTGTGTATAATGTTCCCGCACTACGCTTCACGTGTGCCAAATAAATTATGAAAATAATCACGAAATGGCTAACATTATTTTTGAAATTACGTCATGTAAATAGGCAGACATTGCGTCGCGTTGTCGACATACGGAAATGAATTTGAATTGAAATATAGTCGATGGACATCCCTACGGAAGCGCTAAATCTAATGCATATTACTAGGGTCCATAAAATCACATTTACATAGAACTTTTTAATTGGACATATTTTGTTAACTTGTCTTTATTATGTTGTCTACTGCAGTCAACAGACAGTAATTCTGAGTTTAGTGTCTTTTTGAACCTTCTAGCTTAAATTCTAAATGTTGTCGTTGCAAAAAAAAACCAGGTGGGAAAACGTCGTGTGTACTGTTTTACTAAATACAGTCTGCATAATTGGAAGAAGTTAAAATCTTAATTTTATTAATATTTTAGAGTCCATATCATGCCATGTCCATATCAGCAAGGTAATTGAAAGGTTTGGCAAATGATAATGGTAACAAACCCGATGGTATAACGCTTATGGTCTGGAGAATGTTTGCACTTGGCATAAGATACTGCTACCACACGCGTCGACACCTTGACACGAGTCCCATCTTCAAGTTACGTCATTAAGGGTTAGAACGACTGCGGCCACGGCAGAGGTATGCTACCCTTAGTGGAGCTTAATATGAACATTGTTTATAGTCGAAACTCTGGGATTATATAGTCCAAGTGCACACAGGCTTGTTAATGAATACGCGAGTTGTCTAGTCATCATTGAGAATTGTCCAATATATTTATCAGTGTAATAAGCATTTCTAGAGCAAATGGAAATGCGGCTAGCATTCTGGGAACGTTTCCTTCTGTCAGATAGTTGAGTTTTTTAAAGCAATATACAACAATTATGCTGAAAAAACGATTCTTACGAGTTAGGAGTCCCTAACTAGTAATTTGATTATATTTTCAAAGAATTATAAATTATAACACCGTTATATTATTAACGTTAATGTATATTTCATATAAGTATAGACTTTTTTATGTTATAAGAGGTAAAAATTTTGAGGCGTACTGATTAAAATTAAGGGATTAGAATCATAAATGTATTTACTTGACCTCAAATTTACACTTTTAATTAGAATTTATTTAAAAGCATTAAAATTAATCAAAAAGCGTAACATTTTATACAACAGTAGAGTGACAATTAATATTAGGTCAGCTGAAAAAGATTTAAAGACCTGAGCTACAGAATAGAACAGAACAGTGTCTAGAACAGTGTATAACTTTTTAATTCTTCTCATATACCAAGATTTTCTTGTGCACGCGAATATCATTTCTTGCTTAAGGCATATAATTACCTACAAAGGTAAAAAACAAAGGAAAAACCCCGCTTGTTTTGTTCTGTTTGAGCAAGTGTAGCGTAACATCGCGACGGTCACGCCTCGTTGGCGTTTGATTACAGCTAACTAATCAAAACATAGTGCAGGTGACTTCACTAAGTACTCGAGCAAATTACGTGTAAAGTATACGGCACGGAGCGTCGCACTAATATTGCTGATACCAGAATAAATCATATACCTATGCGGGAACACTATGGACGTATATGTTCGCTTAAAATTCGCGCCAGATACCACGGTAGCTACTCATGTTATGGAAAGGTTTTTTTTCCTTTACTTTTTCTTTTCTGGTTAGTTAGTCTTAGCCAAATTTTCAGACTCAAAATACATATACATATTCTTAAGGTACATACGAGTGTACTCATATGAGTCTCATCAACGCATACGCGTATGGATAACCTAGCTTGTATGAATTGTTTAGATGGACACGCGATATTGTTTGCAAGGCAACAGCCTAAGCCGAGGCGCGCCGTTGAGCGTGTTGCCATACGGCTGAGTGCCTTAAGCGCTCGTCCAAAAGCCCGGTGAAGCTGTAAAGGCCCGTCAGACTAATAACGGATAATCAAATCGAAAAAAAACCCGGCTTTGTTTTTTCTATAAATTCACGTGTTAACATCTTAGCCCATAATAACGATGATTAAGTTTTGATATGTGTATACTTCATATACGCGTATAAATGTTATTTTCGTGTACCAAATAATCCTAAAATTATAACTAAATATCATAGTTATAATTTTATATTATTAGCACATGAAATTACAAAAAAACAGAATCAGCTCGTACACGTGTATAATTTGTACGTCAGAAGACGAATGTAGTGATTATCTTACCAATACACATGCTAACGCTAATTGGTAATAATGTTCGCTGGAAATTTATTGGCTATATTGCATTCACCTTTTGCTTTATCAATTTTGTGTTTCATTTGAATAATTATCGGATTAATTAAGTGAAGTGATAAAACCAACGATCAAACTTTTACTTTTATGTTTCGAACATACCTTGATATCGTTTGAACATTGATCACGTGGAACTTTAACTTACTTGGGATACGTTCAACCCATACATATAAATAAAATTGGAGTGTCTGTTTGTAATATTAAAATGACGACTTATAACTGATTGGATATGAACGTATACACGATATTGATAACAAAAATACAATTTTTTAAATTTTTGTCTGTCTGTCTGTATGTATGTTCCGGGTAATCTCCGAAACGACTGGAGCTATTTTGACAGAAACTTCACTGACGGATAGTTAAAATTACAGCGGGTGACATAGCCTACTTTAATTTAGACAAACTATCATCCGTGGCTTCGTCTGTAGTACTATCTCCAAAACGATTGGATCTATTTTCATGGGACTTTCACTGACAGATAGCTAACATTATAAAAAGTAATTAAAGCTTTTTTATTTTGGACTAGCTTTTACCCATGGCTTTGTTTGCAGTACTATCTCCAAAACGTTTGAACCACTTTTCACGGAATTTTCATTAACAGATAGCTGATCTTATAAGAAGTAATTTACAATTATAAAAAAAACGCATGCAGAGCTGCGGGCAACAGCTAGTTAATAATATGACTCGATTATAAGTTGTTATGATAACAGTTTAATAC
The DNA here is from genome assembly GCA_035772565.1 of Antheraea assamensis. Taxonomy (NCBI): domain Eukaryota; kingdom Metazoa; phylum Arthropoda; class Insecta; order Lepidoptera; family Saturniidae; genus Antheraea; species Antheraea assamensis. Next base: position 1,245,279 of record JAQQSE010000018.1, read on the forward strand.
GTTACAGTATATTCATTTGCAGTAAGTTATTTTTTCAACTGACAGCCTAGAAAGCGGTGGATGGTTTCCGAGCGTATTCTTTTTCAATGTTGGCATGATCTGTTTCATAAACGGCTCCAGGGATTTTAACTGTTGATGGATTGTATTAATGATAAATGAGGTTTCGTAAACAATATTAATGTCATAGACTATATAATACTTAAGTGTCATGTCTATGAATAAAAAAGGTACCGTTTGCTGTCATTCTTTTTTGGTTTAAAAATCCGTTTATTAATTTTTTAATGTTTTCGTTGTTTTTAAGATTATATTATAATAAAATTACATTTTTAAATTTAGTGCCACACCATTAAAACTATGGCATTGAACAACGATGGCTATTTTTGTATTAAAAATTTAAATATTTAATTGTATAACATTAAGTATTATTTAATTATTTTGAAGTGCTACCTAATGTCACAATTACGAATTGATAAATTACTAAATGTTGTAATTAGGAGAACAATTTTAATAGCACTTAACAAGTGTAATAACCGACAATATTTTACAGTTTCGAATCGGTACATTTTTGACTCGCCTGTTGCAACAAACTCAAAAGTGGCATATAATTATGAAAAATTGTGGTATTTTCTTGGTAAATATATATATCTTTGCAATAAATTCTAGGGTATTTCTAGTAATCTAAGCTAAATGCGATTGTACATTCCGTTCTCGTTGGTAAGGATGAATTAGTGTCCGGCACCTATTTATTATATGGTTATTGATGAAAAACTTTCACTAAATATTTATTACTAGCTGTTACCGCGACTTCGACCACGTGGAATTTAGCAAAAAAAAGCTTTTTTTTTATTATACATGCGCGTGGGGTACGCGCGTTTCTGAGCACTGTGTCTTTGTTTTATTGCATAACCCTATTAATTATTTTATATACACATAAATCAAATTGAAGTCTAAGTCCGTTTGTAATATCAAAATAACATTATTTTTACTAAACGAATATTAAAGTATACCCAAGAGATTCGTTTCCGACTATTCTCCAAAACGGTTTGGAACAGTTTAATTTTGATAAACTGTGTGTATATGATAATAATTTCACATTATTGGTTTTAACTAAATTTATAAGAAATATTTTCTTATTGGCAGACGCCTCGTAATTACGATTTGTGGATCAAAATCCCGAGCAGTGAACACATAAGTGAAGATATGTTGTAGAACCGCCTTATAGATATATATATTTTAAAGGCAAAATATAAGAATATATACAATAGACGTTATAAGAAATAGAAGTATAAAGTTATAAATAAAACGTGATATGTATTTTATGCACAAGACATTCGACCGCTTCGCAGAACCGGTCATCAGCGTTTCGAGCGCACGTCCGAATTCCAAGAACAAGCACATATATATCAGTCAATTTACTTTTTACTCTGCCAAAATCAATGTCTACCATTAAAGTTACATTAAGTGTAAATTATATAAATCACTAACTTTTTCCGCGACGTCATCTGTCTTTTTGATATACTCGTATTCAGAGTGAAAAATAGCTTATGTTTCAGGTTACTATTTCTATGCTAAAAATGTCATTGCGTTCGTATTCAAAGTTTGGTCGTGAAAATATAAGAGACAAACAAGTATATAGAGTTAACCTTCGCATTTAGATATAATATGGATTGGTTGTTCACGATTATATGTGACCACATATTTACCGTTTTATATAACTTGATTTATTTAAACCCTTATATATTTTAAAGATTTTTTATTGTCCCCGATAATAGTATCAAACAAGTCTACGAACCCCACCGAAATATAATATTTCTGCCTACATTTCTTCAATGCTAGTATAATGGTCAGACTCACAGACAGACATGTACAAAATACATTACGATTGGCAATCTTCTAAATTTTACCTCAAATATTAGATAATCAATTTACAGAAGAAATAGAATGCTTTTTATTACAGTTGGTTGTGTAAGGCGATATTTTATTTTGCATTTTCAATTAATCGAATAAATATATCTTTTTGTTTTCATATGCATAATCTAGTTTAAGTCCACTCTGTGCTATTTCGAGTACAATTGCTGATACATTGCAACTTGAAGAAAAGAAGTATAACCTGATTTTTGGTGAAACAGCAGAAAAGTATAAAAGCGTGGGTATTTCGATAACTTTCGAAATATTGAGAATTTTAATATAAACGATACTACAGGTTAAGTGAAATTGAATTTTAAATCTTCTTATAATCAAAACTGTAAAAGAAGACAGTAGTTTTAAGTCTTAATCAGCAATAGATTTCGCAAAGTATGTAGACTATTGCTGACGTTTTATAATAGTACACAACAATACTCTTTTTCCTAATTATTCTTAGAAGTAATGAGTCCTGTGTATATTTAAACCGAAGCTCGCATAAATAATGCACATTAGAATTCTTTTACTTGTGTACAAAAATGAAGAGAAATATCAGTTAAAATAACGGCACAAAGTTATTGGAAACCATTATGGGTGATTCGAAGGCACTACTTTAATATTGATGTAATAGGAATCAAATTTTATTTTCACAATTCGTTGGTTATATGATATATGAAAAGTAAATAACGTCTGAAATCAAATACGACCAATGTTAATAAATGTGAATCAGTTTAAATTACCTAAAGAATAAGTTACAGAATCGTTTCATTTACGCATCATTAGCGCCCACCGTCCGAAACGAACTGGACCCCAAGTTTAAATGCTGGTACACACGCGGTCAAAAGTTGCCTTATTATTATGGTGCATCCCTTTTCCTTTAAAAAATAGGGAGATCGTCCATCCGTGCAACGCAAACTACCTGCCCACGAATATAGGTACCTGCACACAAAATCCCTACTCGTAATTATACACGAATAGCTATAAACAAAACAAATGTAGGCGACATCCGTCTCGCTTCCGCGAATACAAAAATTACGCTTAATCATTGCCTTCTCTTTCCATCGTGAGCGTTGATGTCTTTTATTCTGACTACAGAAATATCGCAAAATTATTGTTTAATAATTATAACGAAGGTTTAAAATTACAAACACCCAACCTATAACAATAATATTATGGAATAACGCTTCTATAATAAAAACTTATAGAGAAATATTTGATTTCTTTCAACGTACTGGGAGATACAATCGTTTATTTCAAACTTAAGGCTCGCAGCTTTAAAGGGAAGGCGGGAGTGGATCAAGATACACGGCAGACAATCCAGAAAACCAGTTCGTATTAAATTATTCCCTCTTTATATATACAGAAGAAAATATTAATATTGATCATTTCATTCGATAATATTTCTAATGGAGTTTGTCACGATCAGTGTTATGTCGATATTTTACAAAAATAAACATAATGTGACCAGATTACAAAACAAATTCGTAAAGTAAATTAAAATATCTTATAATTTTTATATAGTTCACACCTAAATATAACTAGTTTAATTCATGAAAACAACAAATGAAAGTAAATATTAGTAAAGAGCTTACCTTTGCACTGTGGTACAAAGCACTGTTCCGTATCACCTTGGCTTTAGTCATTTTGTGATTCGAAAGCCTTTAACCAGTCACATAAATCACAAAGTTTTCAAAATAACTCTCATTTCGTTTGTTTATTATGTCGATAGGAAAAACATAAACTTCGCATGCGGTTCCGTACGACTTGTGTTTACAATGACGTACGTGGGAGTGTAGAAAAGCGGGTGTACAACAGACTGTGCAACGAGCGAAGCCAGCGCCACTGTACTATGCTGACGACGTAGTACGGAACTACGGATACAGCGCCACTACCGTCTACGCTCGACAACTCAGGTCTACGAACCCGAAATTTGTCGAGGTATTGGCGCGCAGCCATTTTGTTTTCTAAACCTCGAGGACAAACGTTCGCGACTACGCGGGATGTAGAGTATTATAGTCATACTCAAGCTTGAGCAAATGTTGCGTATTCTGTGATGTCATGTCTAGAACGACAAATTAAATATATATATTACCAAAAACCGATGATAATTTTAACCGTGAACTGAAATAATATCGTCCAATTTAATAAAAAAAAAATGACTAACATAAGACTAAAAAAAGACTAACATAATCTAAATACTCAAAACAATAACAAATTGATCATTCTATGGTTTAGACTAACTAAGACCAGTAATAGTGTTAGGTTTTAAAACAAAATTCCAAAGCACATTTTCGATTTGCCGGATACTAAGTTCAGGCACCATCTCAAGCAGGTTTAATGTATAAAGGATATGTATATGGTGGATCAATATTTGAACGATGGTGACGACTGGAAATGACGTCTCTGTCTGTGCATGCACCAAAAACGAATGTAATTATCTATATCTATAGCTATATATGTTCTTAAAAATATGTTTAATGAAAAGAGAAACCAGATCGAGTTTCTTGCCGGTTCTTCTCGATGACTGGGTTGTTTTCCGAACCGGTGGTAACTTTGACGTTCATAAACAAGCGCCTTCTTAAGGCCTAAACTGAATAAAGTATTTTTGTTTTTATTTTGATTAAGGCTAAAGAGACAAAGGAAAGCTATCTTGTATTTATTATGAATATAAAAAAAACTTAAAACTTACTCGAAAATATTAACCGTTCTTTTTTTAACCGGGGCAGGTGTTGGTGAAAAAAAAATTCGGCTGCACGCTCCACGAAACCGTTTTCGACTAAAACGTTCGGTACATAAGGATTTAAAAGATACCCAAATTTTTTCCCACCTTTTTAGAACACCTTGCGATTTTATTACCTATTTTATATAGTTCAATTAGTATTCAGTTTCTTATCTTTTGTCTTTTATTTTTACTAGTGGTTGAAATTCGATCATAATAAGAGGTACAAACTTTTTTCTTGACATGATTATACATAAATAATATCTACTAGTAAATAGAAATAGACAGAGACAATTTCCTTACAATTTTTATCCTCTTTTGTCAAAGGATCATTTATTTATTTTCCATTCAATCTATTTATCAATCGAAATATTGGAAAAAGTTAATTCGTTTTCCCTTTAATATTGAAACTTGAAAAATTATTGAACTATTGTCAAATTTCGAGCACTACACGATCACTAATTATGTGAAATAAGTATTGTACAAATATTATGGATTGTAGATCTAAGGAGCCTTTGAAAGGCTTCGTTCGACTCGTCGTTTAGATGAAGAAAAGACCAAAAAAAATACGTTAAATAAAAAAGTAAGTACATATATAAAATATATAAATAGAAAACAAATTTAAATACAATACAATACATTTTTCTTTATTGATAGCACCAAAACTCGCCAATAGTTACTAAACAAATTAAAAAAGAATTTACTGAAAAGTTTTATCTTCGCCTAGTTATATATAAATTATAATTATTGAATTCACCCACATATATCTAGTGTTTTTTTTGCTTTTAATGTTATCTTTACCTACATAGTATATATAGATGCCGTATTAACCCAAATATTATTTATTTTACCAAGATTTTCATATGCTGCTTTCATTTTAAACTGATGTTAACAACCATGGGTTTTCATGTACAAAAGAATAAATGTTATGGGTATCAACGCCATCTATCAACGGCATTTATAAAACATTTTTATTTATATGCCAAAACCCTCTGACATTCAGAGCCGTTAAATAACTAAGGTCCTTTTTGTTGCTTCTTGCTATTCTTTTGTCACCTCTAGTAGGCGCATTCACTTTCATTATTTTCATATATACATTTCATTTATTATTTTGGTCTTATATTTTCTTGTATGTTCCTTTTATATTTTCAAGTTAATCCTCTATATATGCCTCATGTTCTTATATTTTTTGTAGTCTATTTTATTACTATTTTATTTCTATTTTATTTGTGTTTCTCGTCTATTTTATTTTTATATAACTTCATTTACTATTGCATTTAATATGCAATTCTATGTTTATTATTGTACGAAGTTTGAATAAAACTGAATTCGATAATGTATACTAACACTAAACATGATCGATTTGTTTGGTTATAAGTAGGTGAACACAGCGTGCTCTATATAAGAGTAAGGATTATATAATATTATTATTTTAAATTAAAATGAAAATCAGAGGAAAGAGAAAATCGGTGTTCTTTGTTGAGACCAGACTAATTAACATAACATTACAAAAAGAATGATTTATTATAACCTATATTAGGTCTTACTAACGGCAAATAGAAGGTTTGACGGTAATTAAACCATTATCTACACGTGGCATACGCAAAGGTAATCCATAAACAGATACATATATATTATTTACCCGTAAACATCGCTCGTAACCCGCTATTCTAATATTTATAATGACACGTTTTATAGTAACATCTCGACGTATGTATCTTCAAAGCGTTAGCTCGATAAAGTAGGTTTATATGTTACATTAAACTACGTTTATGTTTGTGTTTATAATTTAGATATTGTAAGGTTTGATTTACTTTAAATTTATTAATATACGTACATGTGTTCTCAATCGCTCGCATAGATAAAAATGTTATTGTCAAAAAAACATTGCTAATACCAAAAAATAAAAGCGAAACCGTTGTAATAATTCTAATACACATTAAAAAAAGGAAATAATATTAAACATTTTGAAGCGATGATGGCTCAGTTGGTAGTGTGTTCGGACACAGCGTCGAAGGACGTAGGTTCGATTCCTAGCAACTGAGTCGGAGCTTTCGGTGAAGGATTGCATCGTGATGAAACCATAGCATGGTGGTACGATTTTTCTAAGTCTGCCTGGCTAGCTATCACCCTCAAGTTGGAAATCTGTCGCCAAGCACCTATTTGTGTGTTCTCCAGGCTTAGCGTGACTACCATCTTAGACCACATCATCATTTAACATCAGATGAGATTGTGGTCAAACGCTAACCTATAAAGTATAAAAAAGTGCTCGGATAAGCTATTAGCATTTTGGGCTATTAAATGTTCTGATGTTTACTAGTGAATCGTGATTCATTTTATAGGGTGTAATCCTATATAATAAATGCAGACCAATTTACGTTAATATATTCTTGACAGCTATAATTGTTGTCTACCTAAGACCAGTAAGATCATTAAAAAGTTATATACAATGTAGCTTAACCCCTGGACTGTCGAAAACCATCAAAGTTTATGTTCCATACAAACGAATGTCGACCTCATGAGGCACAGGTCAACTGTCGGCAGCGTAAACTTAAAAAATACCGGATTTATTACAAAACTTTGAAAAATAATAAATTATGGATAGTAAAATTATAATGTTTATGTAAAACCGCATTTTTTAATTATTTTTTCATTTGTACGAACTTTTTTTTAGTATACCATGAAATAACCAATGTATTATGTCGTGAAATAAAAACACAATTCGCCATTTTCAGATTTGGATCTTAAAAAATCGGCCGAGGGTTAATAACACAACATTTAATTTCTATTATGCTATTAATCTATCAAATTAGTTATACGTAAATTAAAAACAAAGTCTTGGCAAAGACAAACAATCTGTCTCATTTTAGTGCTCTCATAAATTGAGAAGCTTCAGAAGCCTTACGCAATGATCCTATAAAAATTTTCACTGACATTCCTCCCAGAAGCCCGAACGCAGAAACGATGGTAAAAATAAATTGTATGTAATAGGCTGACGTCATGTTACTTACTTTTTAAATTTATAATATTCTGACACCCAAACCACTTAAAAAAATAATATGACAAAGTAACGTAGTAAAATAAATTAATAGACAGATTTATATTATGAATATTTAAACGATATGTATTTGAAATTAAAAAAAGACATTTCATCGCGTATCTACATATCAGAGTCTGAAAAGAATAGACTGATTCCTTTATTTGTTTTTTACTTTATTTTGTATACTCGTATTTAGCATACCTACATAAAGTTTACATATAGGTAAAATTATACATTCTTAATCTATACATCTATATCTATACATATAAATAAAATTGAAGTGTCTGTTTGTAATATCAAAATAACGACTTTTTACTGATTGGATATGAACGTATACAAGATACCGATAACAAAAAAAAAATTAAAAAAAAAATTGTCTGTCTGTATGTTCCGGGTAAGCTCCGAAACGGCTGGACCGGTTTTGACAGAAATTTCACTGACGGATAGTTAAAATTACAGCGAGTGACATAGGCTATTTTATTTTAGACTAGCTGTCATCTAGCTAGTTTCAATATAAAATAACAGTGTAATCATTACGATCACAGGCATGCATGACATTTATACATAAAAAAAAACATACAATCGAAAAAACAATTTAATTCTAATAACATGCTAAATATATAGTAATTAAAAGTAATGTATCATGTACATGCACACATGGTTATATTTCGTTTTTGAGTAAAGCGTGCTTATATGGGGCGATTGCATCAAAAAATATACTGATGTTGTTATTTGTGCATAATATTTCATTATATAACCTAGCCACGCGTACTGGAGGGGCTGTTATATACAGTGTTAAGTCTCGTAGTTCGAATGGCAAAAGCATGTAGATTAGGTATTGTCTTACTAACTTAAACGTAAGACATTATTTACAATAATCGATATGATTCGATTAACAGAACAGAGGCATTTAAACAGACATCTATCTATATAGCCGTCAGAGAAATCTCTCCCAAGACGTGCGTGAATAAGAGTGGGATAAAGCGCCAAACACATTCTTGGAGTACACTGATCTAGCTCAATACCGTGGTAAATACTTTGCTATGTCAATTACTATTACGAAAGTTTTTAATAACATCAGGTTACTGATTAACTTCCTAGTAGAACTGAGCTTACAAAATTGAAATCAGATGCCAACACGTAAAATAAGTGTACATAAACTGTGATAAGCTGATACCTATTTCTTCAAGCATGACGAAATAAAACAAATTGTAATTTTACATAACTACATTATTTACATGGCTGTTTTTTGTTTTATGATTCTATTTATATAGGTATAATAAAAGAATAATTAACTGACCGCCTGACATATCAAAGCATAGCCCAAAAAATTGGGGCTAGGGCAGTGAAAATGTATATTTGGGTTCCTTTTATACTGCAAACAAGTACTGATAGAGAATTTTTGTAAATCCGACCCTCCTAATGTGGGTGACAAAAGAGATGAAAATTTGTATGAAATTCCCGTCACATTCCCATCAGTCAGTTGGGTATTCTTTTATATGTACAAATATAAATTAAAGAATCGAATATAGCGAAACCGCAGGAAATCGCTACTAATGTATATGAGAATAAATAATTTTGTAATTAAACGCCCAAACTATTAATCATTCTTGTCGTACATTTAAAGCGAGGAGTCCATTGTTTTAAATTACAAACCTGATTTATACAACCGATTAAGCTCATTTCACGCTTCCATTTTTTAACCCTTCGGACTCACAAGAAAAAAGTAATTTGTAAAATAGGCTTAAACCTTATTTAGACGCAATTAAAAAAAAAACTATTTAACGGTGATCACGGGAAGAATTATATTAAATTTTATTATACATTATTTTATTATACACAATGGTATTATATTACAAAAACATGTCATTTTAATTCTCACATTTCTACGTTTCATCAAATTTGAATGAATGTTCGGTCTTGTAGCCAAAACATTTTCGATGTAAAGTATGGTGAGTATGTCAGTCGTACTTATATTAGAGATAAGAAAATATAAACATTCATCTATGAGTATTAATCGATTCAGTAGTAGTTAGTGTGTTCGATTAACGGAGGTTCGAGTCGTTGAAATGAGCTGAAGCTTTGGGTGAATGTAATTATCGTGACGAACGCAGTATCTATAGCATAGTCAATTATTCCCTTAAAGTTGAAAATCTGTCGCCTAGCACCTATAAGTGTGTTCCGGCAGCTGCACTCGAGAGCCAGTCTTCCTGTCTCCCTGTACGTTTAGCGTATTTACCATCTAAAACCGTATCATCATTCAATATGAAGTGAAATTGAAGTCAAACGTCAATATAGTACATATAGTACATTATAAATCTGGTAATAGTCCATATAAAATCGCGGCGATGAATAATTTCAAATAATCATTGTCATCATCTTCTTACCCTTGTCCCACCTAAGCGGGGTCGGCACAATATGTTTTCTTCTTCTACTCTCCCCTGTCATCTCAGTATTTATACCTTATATACACATATCATTTTTCACACAATCTATAAGGATATATTTACCATCTTCGGTCTTCCCCTATTCCTATATCCGTCTGTCTACCTTCATACTTTTTTCAAATTAAATTTCGTTTAATTTATAAGAAACTGTATGAATGTAAATAATAATAAAAATATATAAACACAATCAATATTGACATAAAAGGCTAATTTTTCAATAGTATATTTTCGTAGAAACTTATTATTTATGTCATTTGAATGATGTTTAGGAAATTTGGGGTCTGTTTCAGTCAATATGCTACATGTAGTAAGTCTACGCGAACTTTTTTTTACATCTTTGATGAAGCCAATAGTTAACAGTGAAGAATTAACTTTGCACTGTTTATTAAGAACTTTCACCTATGTCTATGCATGTTACATAATCATATAACGTGATTTTCTACAACTTTAAAATATCAGATTAAATAAAGGCGTATCACACTTATCAAAGACCGATGTCATTACACTTAATTTTTTCTTTTTTTTTAGCAATAATAACTTTATTTATTAATACTATTTATGTTTATAAAGTCATTGAATATTACCAGATTTATAATGTTTAATTTATACTACACTGACATTTTATGTATTTTTGGTGATAGTTTTTGACAATATTTATATTTATTTTAAAATTACATACATTTAAAATTTAAACAAGTATGAAAAATGAAAATAATATGAGAGTAAAAAATAAAAACTACCTTAACAGTAACAAATGAAAGAGTTTTAATTTGAACATAGACAAGAATATAGACAGTAATAGCTTGCGTCTAATACACGCGCGGGTAAAACCTGTTCTTTCACCAACCTAACTATAACTATCTATTTTCTAAAAGTTGTTTAGAAGTTGAACATTATAGGAGAAAAGCAAAATAAACTCTATCGCTAGGTACACAAAGACACAAATTACAATGCAGAGTTTTTATGAAACACGTTGTTGATTTTATAGTAGGTCGTACGTCGTAGTAAGCCCAAAACAAGTTTCGTGTTAAGAGGATACGCTAACTTCTCTCAAAAATCGTTTACCGTTAAAGAAACGTCCAAATATAGCGTTGAAACGTTGTCCTGTTTTATATAACGAAAAGAAATTAACAATACAAAGAGGCAGAGTTAATACAGTTTGTGAGTCGTGAACATTGTTTTAGCGAGTCCCTCTGTATGTTAAGTTCACTGACTTAATTAAAAGAAATAAATGCTAAACATTGTATAATTCATACTAAACGAGAAAACTGTAACATTGAGTTTTCTTACCACGGTTGCATTCAAAATAATATTGTATTTAGAAAATAAGCACAGACCTAGATTCGCATTTAATGTATCGACGTAAAAGAGATATATAATCTGCGTTATTTACACTTTCAGAGTTTACATTAAATACGAAAATGTTTTGTATGTATATATTATTTAACTGGTTTCTAGAAAATGGTTCAAATAATTTAGATAATTTTTTTATATATTTAGGTGCTGTTTCAAATTTCAAAAGTTATTCCTAATATTTTTTTTCTTGGAGAATATAAATCGAAAAAACATTAATAAAGGGTCATGTAATTGACAGATTTATACATAACCTAAAATTAAATTCCCCACTATAGTATTGTATTTTATTTATCCGGTATGTATTAAAAATAAATTTTAAGAAAAAATAAAACTGACTTCAAGCAAATCTACTCTAAAAAATGTTCCAGAACATGCTTAACCATAGTTAGTATATCTACTTAAACTTGGATTTTCATAAACCTACCAATATTTCAGTTACTATGCGTTTCCGATTCGATTTTTAGGAGTTCTCTAATGTATCTAAAAAATTCAAGGTTCTATGGTAAGGTAATAAAACCGGACTGCCTTGAAAATATACCCTTTCGGTTATATAAAAATAGTTTCCCAAATCGGTTCACAAATGACAATGTTCGAGGTAACAAACATAAATTATACCCAAATTGAGAGAACTTAATCCTGTCTGAAGTCGGTTAATGAGGTAATTTTAGGTTCAATTATTTATCTATGTAAAATATATTTTAGTTAATGCTCACAGATTAACCACGTAAAACTAGTAGCTTATATACACCACCTTTCTAATGAAATCTGCAAATTGATTATATATTATATTATATCTCCTACAAAAGTTGATTGGCAACTATGTATAAAACATTTTATTGCTCGTATTTTAAACAAAGGCGTCGTCGTTTCACATAACACGTAGTAGTCTATTACGTTCTTTAGTAAATTATATACACTCTTTATATCTACTTTTAAATAATATTCATGATAAATAACTATTTTAGTCAGTAAACAGAAAAATAAATCACAAAATATACAAAAATCAGTATAACGAAAAGAGAAAAAGCAATTATTTAATGGTTTTGTCTTATAATGTTAATTTCATAAATATGGTGTCCATAATTTTGAAATCGATTTTTCATGAATGGCACACAAATATTTGTACCTTAAACATAAAGTAATTTAGAAAATGTACAGCATTCCTTGATAATATTATTGGGTAGAACCTTCTAGAATAGAGTTATTTTATTGAAACAATGTATATGTTAATTGAAATCTTACAAACATATATAAAATAGAATATACAGCATTTCGTACGGATTTTCACCATGTTGCATCACACCTCATACGGAATGGATAACAATTCTATAATTAGTGGTGTAAATTTATTATTTGTATGTAATGTTCGCTAAAATCTCGATAAAGTTAATTCTGTGATCTATCTGCATAGTTTTAAAATAAAAATTAGCCTTCCAATATTTTTTTAGGCTCGATAAGTTCAATAAAAAATATTTAGACGTTAGGTGTTAGGTTTTACAATAATGTCCCTCCACACAATACAGATTTGCTGGAAAATAATATCAAGGAGGCTTCACTGTTAAAAGATAATTATTATACTTTTGGTCATTACGGGAACTTCCTCTTTGATTATACGTAATAATTAATGACAGTGATATTTACTTATTATATTTTTTACATAAGAAATATCCAAAAAAAACCTATCAAATTTGTCGCCGGCTCTTCGCAATGACTGGGATGTTTACCGAACCGGTGGTGGTCGTCATGTTCATAAGATCCTTTTTAATTAACTCGTGTAGAGTTGTACTGAGAGTAGATTTCAAATAATCGATAACCGGTATAGCAACCATTGTTCTCATAATTTCCCAGATTAGTAAACTTTCGAGAAGTATCAAAACACATTGTAGTGCTTGCCGATCGAAAACAATAACAGAAACATAATATTCTCACGATCAGAAAACTCCAGCGTCGCCACTCGAGCGAGTGCTCAGACCGAGTTTAACGAACTGTGTCTGAATTGCAAATATTACGTAAAAGCATTTTATTAATACTCATTGAGTAATATTATGGTGATAAATCAGTCACAGAGACTCTTTTATAGTTTTCCAAGTTTCAGAATCAACCAGCGTATAATCAGCTGTAGAGATTGGCAGCGACGTCTGGTGAGACATTATAGTCTCACGTTGTGTATATCTAACCTACTACCCCAATACTGGAGATACGGCAGTAGTGCCGGAACGCGATACACGTGTTATTGCTACTAGTACGGATGTCACATATGTTACTTAATCTTAAAACTTAAAAAAATCAATGTTTACACTTAGATCTGTTTACTACACATACATTATATTAACAACGAAAGGGCTAATTGACTAACAAACGAGTGAAACTTTTTGTACGTTAGTCCGTCATCACTACATAGTATAAAACAAAGTCGCTTTCTCTGTCCCTATATCCCTATGTATGCATAAATCTCTAAAACTACGCAACAGATTTTGATGCGGTTTTTTTTAATAGATAGAGTGATTGAAGAGGAAGGTTTACATGTATAATAACATAAATTAAATAGTGGAGAAATACTGTTATTTTTGAGGTTACTCCTAATTTAACGCGTGCGGGCCACGGGCTTTAATGAATAAATCAACACTACTGGATCGATTTTAATCATTTTTTTAGTGAATGACTTAGGTTATATATTTTATACCCGTGCGAAGTCGGAGCGGGCCGCTAGTCTTTATTATAAATTCTATTTGACATCCGATTAAAAAGAGTTCACATAATTTAGTCATAAAATATCATGAAGTAAATGTCTCAATGGCTATTGTAAACCATGTATCCGTCTATCGAACGTTACATTCACAATTCACATAGTAAATGTACGAAAAACTAGACCAAATCCACTATATCGCACGATTTCACCTAATCTACGACCGGTTAGACTCGTACGGTGCGTTATGGATACTTTTCCAATTTATAATATTAATTATTATCCGACCAAGAAATAAATCCGTTTTCGACTAACGAAACAGTGAAATTATATAACAACATAAATGAGTAAAGTTAGTTTTTCAACAAGCACTGTCTTAATTCACAACTATGTGTAGCCAGATGAGGTTAACGTCCAAACGGACCGTCGCGTCGTTTAAATAGCTTATTAGCATTTTATTAACATATTGTATCTAAATGATCGTCTCATTTGAGGACTGTTAAAAACTTGTATGTCGTTGTAGATTTATTTACTGTTGGGAAATAAGCTTTAAAAAAATATTAAATATTTTTTACTACGGCTCACGTTCTATGGTATCGCTGGGTGAGTTCATGCGCAGAATCGGACAATGAATCTTACTTCAATTATTATTTCCTGGTATCATTGACCATTTCGTAAAATTAAATGATTTTAATATAATCACAAGTTATGTATGTTTGTGTTTTATTAATGAATAGAAGGTTTGAACTAAATTTTGTAGTAGCCAGTGAAAAAAAAAAACAAATCGATGTATTCAAAGTAAATTATAAATGTATCTCTCTCTCTATTAATAAAACTAAATCTGTTGCTAAACAGTATGTATAAGTATAGTACTTACCGAGTGTTTCTAAGTTGTTCATCTTTAAGTGTTTTTAAATTTATTACATCACACCATCACTTGAAATTGAAAAGTTTATGGAGCACCAAAAAGTAGACTGAAAAACCGGTCTCTCTTTCATTCACAGTAGTCATACTATAATGATATTATCGCCCTATGACAAAATTTAGGCGAATCTAGCGATACCTCATATGTTAAACTCAATGAAGCCGTTCAGGTTATAATAGCACTTGTAAAGTATGCCAAAGGAATAAACATAAAAATTCATACATCGTAAAATACGGCCGCTTACACGATCGGGTATAAATTGAATCTATTTAGGTAAGTTTTTTCAAATAGACCACAGCTTTGAGACCATTTATGATTAATACTGATACATTTAAATGCAATATTTATGGTCAAAAGGATATACGTATATAAAAGCTATGTATATTATACATTCAATCCGAATTGATGAAGTAGTACTAAAACAAGAATCCAATTATTTAAGACAGTATCTTTGAACTTAGTCAACTGCCACGCCTGGCATTACCAAACGAGTTTTCCAAATAACCATTTACCTACTTAAAATAATACATTGAGTTTCAACTACTCTACCCGACTTGTTGTTTGGTCATAATTAATGTTAGTACAATCATGATATTTTCGTTTGGGATAAATTAGAAATTATTATAAAAAAATTACATTGAAAGCGTTGATAATTGGGTGTTACTGAGATGGTTTTTTTATGTTTCCTAAACTCGACGAAATTTTAATTCACCACTAGCAATAACTAACATAGGCCAACATTGCCCTTTATACCGCATGCTTTCTTTTTGTAATAGCTTACGTTTTAAATTCGATATTTTCCTTTGTGTCTCTTTGGCCTAAACTAGAAAAAGGATTTCTTTACATGTTTAATTTATTTTAATTTTCCTTTTGTCTTAGTTTTAATACTGTGAAACACCTTCTTATTGTCTTATTTTGTGCATGTTGTGTTTACATTTAGCAGAGTTCATGTCAATTTGTGATCATCGA
Organism: Antheraea assamensis; assembly: GCA_035772565.1. NCBI lineage: Eukaryota > Metazoa > Arthropoda > Insecta > Lepidoptera > Saturniidae > Antheraea > Antheraea assamensis. Next base: position 1,261,323 of record JAQQSE010000018.1, read on the forward strand.
ACTTAGTTATGTGGACCTTAAATAAAATAAATAAGCTCCTTTATGTCTTAAATTTTATATTTGACATATTTATTTTATATCCGTACCTCGTCCTATTTAATTTTCAATTTATATTCCTTTGTATCACTAATACTGCAGTGTAGAGCTACACAATGGAATTCTATTACTATCACTAGAGTCGTCACCCAGTGGTCGAAATTCGACCATAATAAGCGGAACATTTTTTTGTTCACGTGTTAATATTAAGATATTTTTATCTGTATTCCTTTATATAAATGTAAAGGGTAAAAACTGTATTAAGTGTTGCACAAATATTGCAAAGTGTAGACGTAAGGAGGATGAAATATGACGACTAAGGACTTATAAATAGAAGCTTCTTCGAGACTTCGCGTCGACGGTATGGGATAAATGTGTTGCCAAATAATTTTTATTGGTACTATATATGCCAGGATACAAGGTTCATTTCTTGCCATTAATTACTATCAAGTTAATTTTGCCGTGAGTGGCTTCAATTTGATGAAACGCCCAACTTTTTCTCTTACAAACGTTTTAAATTGTGGTAGCTAACAGACCTCTGTCAGTAGGGATACAATATAACGATTTACCGATTCTCAATAATGTATTACAAGAAGAAAGCAAGAAATGTTTATAAGAAAAGAAAATTGGGTTTCTCATCAAAATGAAGCTAGCTACTCACGGAAAAGTAGCTGGATAGTAATCAATGGCAAAAATGGACCGTGGATCCTGCACTAATAGCTACTAACTAAAAAAGTAAAGACCACCGGAGGAGAAAAAGATACGGAACTGTTTTATAAAGAATACGGAACTGTTTTATCTTCGCCTGTCATTATAATTGTATACTGTAAAAATTTTGGTAATATTTTGGTTCCTATTGCACTTGTAGCGACACACATACCTACATTAAACGTGGTATGTGTGTACTACAAGAATTCAGACATAGGCTCAGAAGCGGCACTACGAAAGTCCAAAATTAGTCGGATTAACAACGAAATTATTAAAGACTCGCCGCCCAGGTGGCGACCATATGCTACCTGGGTGTAATTGTATTCGCACGATAGACCGCTCACACAATGCGGCGAATTATATTAGCTTATTGTTTCCATTTATTGTTACTCAGTTGTATTGTTTGTTCCTAATTTTCACTTCTATTTTACAACTATAATATTGTTTATGTTTTTATGGTTTCGTATTTTTGTCTGTAACATTTGCACGTGTTCCGTCTTATTTAAATATGGTTGCTTCGTCAAATAAAGAAGATTCGTAATCCAGCTGCCAAAGCGATATAGTCAACACAATCGGAGTCAGATCTTTTCATTTCCCTTCGTTCAACCTTCTGATATTAGCATAGTGGTAACTACACTACCACTTCCGCTAAAGTGGTGACCCCGACGTGATTTCCTACCCGGCCGAAGCCGTCAGCCGACGTGATCTTCTACCCGGCCGCAGCCGTCACCCGACGTGATCTCCTACTCGGGCGCAGCCGTCAGCCGACGTGATCTACTTTCAAGCCCGACGTGATCTCCGACCCGGTCGAAGCCGTCAACCGACGTGATCTCCTACCCGGCCGAAGCCGTCAACCGACGTGATCTCCGACCCGACCGAAGCCGTCAACCGACGTGATCTCCTACCCGGCCGACATCATTTCGCTTTCCAAAACCAACATAATCACTTACCAAGTCACGCACCGTACAAGTGGTGACCCCTGAAGAACACGCAATGAGACGCTGAAACGCACCCGCAACCACGCAAAGAAAACGCTGCACACCGAAGCCACATGTCGTCAACATGACGATCGAAACAGCCCACATCACAGAACATGTATACAAATCCTTTTATGAAGAAGCCACCAGAGCTCTCACCAAGCGCATTCCGCCACTCTGGCGCGATAAACCACGACTTTGGTTTATTTATTTTGAAGCTGTAACTAGCATACTTCACAAAAATCAAGAGCAACTAGCACAATTGGTGATTAAATATCTCGATGAGATCGCCGACCTAATGAGTAACCCAGCAAAAACATACCTATACACTGCTGTAAAAGAACGCCTGATCACCGCTTATGAAGAAATCACAAGTCCGCCTACGACTGACTATAAAGCTGTACCTCAAACTCAAGAACAAGAAAACAGCATTCATCAATTGGATCAACAAGAGAATCTTCCGTTAAAGAAGATTACCTTGCCTTACGCCGATCCACCACCTCTATTGCTTCAAGACCCGATACCCGAAACAGTTGCTTCCAGTAGCAACTCAAAAGAAAGTGCAATCGCAGACACACTCAGCCGAGTTGAAGCAATCTCGTTCCCATCTACGCTACATGGCACAGCCGCAACCAAACCACAAAAGCCACAAGAACAAGATCGCACTGTCCAACAGCTGCCTCAGCAAGATAATCTTCAGCCAAAGAAGATCACTATTTCGTCCGTTAAGCCGTCATTCTCAATTTGTAAAACATCACAAGGAAATTTGCCAGAAGAACTCAGTCACACCGCTTTCGACGCCGCACGCAACATAAGCCACCTGGGCAGGAAAACAACATGTATACCAATATCGCAAATATTATCTCAATCGTCTACACACACCGACGTTTTCACTAAGGCGAGGCCATGCACACGTCATCGACGGTGCATAATACAACGTCGCATACCAACGAAGCCTGATAAACGAGTCTTAAAACCACCACCAAAGGAGTTCAAGATCAAGCTACATGCAACCACCACATTACATAAAACCATTACGTCTATGTTCACATCTAAGAAAAATCGCAACTCTGTGTCATTTGCTATACGATCAAATCTCCGCGACCGCCAGAAGCACATTACAACATCAGCAAGAAATACGACAAGTCCTACGCTATTCAATTACAAGACCGCTAAGATGATTGCCTTGCATCAACGACTCAAGCCTCTCTACCGGATCAACAATAACGCCGAGCAATCTACACATAATTCACCCTCAAGCAACGCGATATTACGCCCAGACATCATCAAGCCGCACACCTACGACTCATCGTTTCCAGCCTGTACCGATCAGCAGATCGTGACGTGCCATACGTCCTCATTCCTCTAGTACGCTTCGCTTAAGGGGGAGCACTGTAGCGACACACATACCTACATTAAACGTGGTATGTGTGTACTACAAGAATTCAGACATAGGCTCAGAAGCGGCACTACGAAAGTCCAAAATTAGTCGGATTAACAACGAAATTATTAAAGACTCGCCGCCCAGGTGGCGACCATATGCTACCTGGGTGTAATTGTATTCGCACGATAGACCGCTCACACAATGCGGCGAATTATATTAGCTTATTGTTTCCATTTATTGTTACTCAGTTGTATTGTTTGTTCCTAATTTTCACTTCTATTTTACAACTATAATATTGTTTATGTTTTTATGGTTTCGTATTTTTGTCTGTAACATTTGCACGTGTTCCGTCTTATTTAAATATGGTTGCTTCGTCAAATAAAGAAGATTCGTAATCCAGCTGCCAAAGCGATTACTAGTCTGCACAAACGGAGTCAGTTATTTTAATTAAAACCTTCTGACATTAGCGTAGTGGTAATCACACTACCACTTCCGCTAAAGTAGTGACGCGACGCCGCTCCCGCGTCCTACACACTCTTGCTGCTATTTATGGGCTCTAAAATTTATGTAATATTCAACTGTGGAAGAGTAACTGTATGTTATATTTCTTTCTTCAGCGAATCACCAGTGCTCCTGCTGTTCTACCGTAGTATGGTAGTCGGTAATGTTTAGTCTGGTGAAGCTATGAAGGCCCATCAAGCCAATAGCGCTAGTCAGTTCGAAAAAAAAAATTGTCGGTAACAAATACATCAGGTAAACTACATACTTGTTTACTGTTTCATAAAAAAATCGACACCATGACGTCATCGTTCCTGAGCTATTGCCACTGCGAGTTCCAAGTGTTGGTTAGCAGATTAGTGCACGCTTTTATTATAAGAAGTCCTGTTATACAATTCTTTGTCCAAGATTATACCTTGTGCTATCACACGAAAGCGCTGCCATTTAAAATTTTATTACAAGTTATTTTAATACGGACACAAACAACTTGTTATGGTGAAAAAGGCATGTTTCATCTGACATCAATAGACTTCCCGTCCATACGTGCGTTCAATAAATGTATACTTCCTGTAATAGCTACCTACGACCTAAAAATAATATTTTTTTATTATTTCATTGATAATTAATACAATACTTTTACCTTATTAATTATCTTAATGTTCCGTCGTCAAGTGAAGCGTATAATTCGTTGTAATACCCTATCTACAAAGCAATTATACAACATTAAAAAACCCCTATCAAAATCCGTTTAGTAGTTTTATTATGAAAGAGTAGCACACATCCATCACGAACTGCCTCGTAAATAAATTTAACTAGCTTTTGGCCGCGGTTTCGTTACACTTCAATGTAGATTTAACCTATCCCTCGGGAATAGTACTTTTTTCTATATGAAAGGTATCTTATGTTCTTTCCTATATATATAAGAACTTGTATACAAAATTACACGACATTCGATTAAGTAGTTAAGCCATGAAAGTGTAACATACAAGCAAACTAATATTTTGTTTGTCTGAATGTCTGAGAAATAAAATATACGAAATTTAATCGAAGTCCATAGATTAACTTTTGAATGACGCGCGCACAATGGCAGACCTTTTTCATTTTATTTATATAGAAGATATTAAGTTGGGAAGGTAAATGAAGAAGAAGGGCCCTTAAATATACCACTGATGCAATAAGAAAAGCCACGAAGCGCGACCAGAATATAATTTTCTCACGACGATCGAGCGTCGTGTGCCGGGCGAGTGGATGCCCGGCGCCGACCCGTGGGAGATACAGGGTTCCGATTTACCAAACACTCGCAAACAGTGTAAATAACCACTAGTACCGTTCTGAAACAATGTTTTTCTATAGATTGACCACAATCTCATCTGATGTTTAATGCTGTATAGACAGGCCCATGGACGAAATTTCAAACACACGGACGAAACTTACACTGCAATTTTAAAACTACAGTGTAAGATGTTAAACACGCTAAACATAGAGGGAGATTGTGTCTCGAGTAAATTACTGGAACACAACCATAGATGCTTGAATTTGAAAGTAGTCTTGCCACCATGCTATGGTTTCATAAAGATGTTTTCTTTCAACGGAACCTTCGGAGCATTCGCAAGGATTCGATACTACGTCAATCGACACGGTGTCCGAACACACAGTTATTGAGACACTACATTACTGCATCTTACATCATCTAAATTACTTTCTCATACTTGATATAAAGGTATGCCTCTGAGAACTGTTCTAAAGAGTACATAGTGATTTGGATTGAGAAAGATTGGCAATATTGCAATGCAATCGCAAGAGTCAGGCCCACTTTCATACAGTCCACGTGACAATTAGTATAGTAGGATGGAAAATCATTTGTACCAGAGGCATAGCTTCTATGGGAATTGATTCGTTTCGTTATTATGAAATAACAAGGACATATTTGGCTTAAATAAATATACGCAACATGTGGTCCGAATACTTTAATGAAAGATCTTTAACAAAGGGTTCCATGGTTCAAAGATTCCAATATGAGAAGAAGCATAATTGTCTTGACTTTAATAATTCGTTCTGGGCATATTCCGTTAAATAAGTGCATATTTTTAATAAAAAGAAGCGATAGCAGCAAATGTGCAATTTGTCATCAAGAAGAAAATTTTTTGCTATTCTTTTCATTTGTACGATGTTTATTTAATTATTGCTTGTTGTATGGATAAGGATATCGTGTTCTTTTTTTAAAACCCTCGGCAAAAATAAAGAGAAAAAATAAAACTTATAAATCTACTAATGTGCATTACTGGACCAGCGTATTTCGGGATTAAAATAAATCTATATAAATATCATGAAAACAAAGTTCCTTTAGGGCACAATGACGTTAAAAGTACCGGGAATTTTTCGTAGATGGTTCTAGGCTAATTATTTTATGGATGCCATTGATTCTTTGATATATATTTATACCCTAATGAAGCGAGCGAGTATGATTACCAGATGGTGTGAAATAAGTACAGTACATAAAATTACGTTAAACAATACAATTCTATCGATATTGAGTATAAACACCATTGATTTCAAAATTATGCACAGCATACAAGCTACAAATAAACATCGCGTCCTTTTACACTCTTCTTAGCATTTATTTCATTTCTAAGTTAGAATACAGATATATATATATATATGTATAATATACGATCCTGGAAAATAATAACCTTGGTACTTTTACCCAAGGGCCCAGTGTAATTAGATTGCGGCTGCCACGGTTTTGCTCGGGTGGGTTTTTCACACGTCTTGCATCATGTCTTAGGCCGACCCCTGCATTCACGATTATAACGTCTATGCGTTTTAGATGTTTATCTGAGTTGTACAAACGTTTGTAGACAATTTATAAAAGTTATACTCGTTAATAATGCAATACACGACAATTTAAATTTTCAAATTTTGTACACACTCAATAAAATTAATAAACGTACAAGACACTTCTGTTTATGTTTAATGAACATTTGATTTTCAAGAACTTATATACTACTAGTGTTACTCGCGGCTTCACATGTATCTGTTATTATTTGTTGTAATTACTCTTTGTTGTAATAATTAATCGGGTTGTAACAAAATAAATATTCTGTAAATATTGCCGGTGTATAAATAAGCCAATTATAATGTCTATCGATTGAAAGCTACAAAACTCAATGTCTGTATCGTCACCTAGTATTAGGTTATAGTAATATAAAAAAATTCTCTATGAAAACAACTCCGGTCTCTAAGCTTTTACGGTAATCAATCAAACCATTTCGGTTTTTATCAATTTCCGATATATATTATACTAGCAATACAACTGTAGTTCTTAGGGGGCGTCCATTTATTACGTGAGGATTTTTAACCCTCCTCCCCCACTGTGAGATGTCGTGAGATTTATATTGATTCCTTACACGTAACTTACTCTTTACAACTTGTTTTTGAAGTATAATTGCGTGGGATTTAATAAAAGAAACAACAATTTGCTTTATTATTTTAATTGTACTTTTTTACTATTATTATATTTAATTACAAGTATTATTGATACAAGTAATACTAAATAACTTTACATCTTTTTATGGATTTTAATATACGGCATATTTTAGTCTTTTGCTTTAAATTAATCAGATTTATTTCAGAATTTTTTTTACTCGAAAAAAATTACGAGATATTTGCCGAAACTCCTCTCTCACCATGACGTTCAGTGAGATTCGGCTTCATCCCCTCCATCTGATCCTTACACGTAATTAATAGACGCGTCAGTATGTACTACTGTGACGTCATAATTATGTAAACCATTTAGATTTATTCTTTACCGCTTGGGTATTTATTTACAGTTCATCATAATCATGAAAATATGTAAGAATCTTCACACAACCTTTTTTTACTACGCCTAAAATTACATTTTTTTAAAGATATATACTGAAATAATGCCGTACAGAGGAGTTTTAAGCTACGTCCTATGCCTAGCGTATTTAATTGGATAGGCATTACCACTATATATTCTTTCATTATTATTAGGCAATACTTCTCTTAAATACAGTTATTATTATTATATATTATTACGAATATTATTTATTATGAATACAATTAATAAGATTATTCTAAAACTAATGCCATCATATAACCGACTTAAAATTGAAACTTTCATAAAATTAGACGCTGTAAACGACAAAGATGGAACATGGCGACGTAGCGCGTAACTGCTTGAGTTAACAAAGACCGGACCAAACAATAACGCTTTTTGTGCTTAGTCACAGCAGACATCCTTCAGGTCAGGAAGCATGAATCATCAAAACTTATAGGTCGTAAGGTTACGGTCCGGTAAACGGGCACCAACTATACAAATTATTGCATTTTTTTTATGTATCTTTAGCGGAAGTGGTACTTTGATTACCACTACGCTAATGTCAGAAGGTTTTAATAAAATAACTGACTTCGTTTGTGCAGACTAGTAATCGCTTTGGCAGCTGGATTACGAATCTCCTTTTATTGAGCTGAGCAGGTTATATTTAAAGGGAACAGAACACGTGTACAGGATTAAATGTCGGCAAAACACAAATAATATTACAGTCGTAAAATAAAAGTGAAACAAGGAATTAACAATGGAACAATACAGCACGGATAATTTAAATAATAAAATAATTCTAAACAATAATTGTGAGCTGCATTGTAAATGGGATTTGTCGGCGAGATTATAATTGCACCCAGGTAGCATGTGGTCGCCACCTGGGCGGTGAGTCTTTAATAATCGCCTTGTTAAGCCGACTAGGCTTGGGATATTATACTGCCGCTGGTTTTTCGCCTAAGTTGTTGTAGTACACACATGCCACGTTTGATGTAGGTATGTGTGTCGCTACATATCCTTAATTCAATATATCTATATAACCTAAAATAATAAATTATGTATATATTTCGATTAATTTATTATATAGCAATATTAGTTCAAATGTTAGCTAATAGTTCGTACGTTTATACAGTACAAGAAAATCTTAAACGGATAATTTTAAACGGAAGTACAACGGCTTCCAAAAGTCCGCTGACAGCCTGTTGGAATACGCTAATGTAGACCATAAAAATAATGTTACTACTTACGTTTATTAGGAAGTAAGGATTAATAGTAGAAAAGATTAATTCAATGAAGCGTGAAGTCGTGCGACTGAGTCTATTGAAATTCGAGTGTGTCCAAAGACTCAATAGCCCGATGAATATTTTCTAAAGAGGGGCTAGCTTAAAGGTCAACAGGCTGTTTGCACTATTGTTATACTCGTATAGAATAAATCGAACCGCTGCGTCACATCTTTTATCTTTTTTCACCCATAGCTTAATTACATGACTTCTTTGTACCCAATATTTATTTCCTAATAAATAAGACAGAACTGCCTGCCATGTAAGGCCTATTCTAGTACCGAAATTATTTAATTATATTCCGATTAATATTTCGCATTTTTTATTTTCTTTATCGAATAAAAGCGATTACTTCGTACCGCCTAACAGTCGATTCTTTATTTTTTTTTAATACTTATTCTGCTATTCTGGACGCTATGTAATGTATAAATATTGAGAAAATATTATCATTAATATTTATACGATACTAACGTCATTCAATTGTTTTGCCTTTCCGGAACCTCTCCACTCACACTTAAACTTTGTGCTATGGTATTAAAGTTCAAATTGACTTTTAAGTATTATTATGAATCGTTTGTATGGGAGTATAGAAAAGTGTTGTTTTTAGACTTTTTAAAATATTTTTTTTACATTTGTCTCTCCGTAAGAACCATCCTTGTACTTCAAGGAATATTCTAAAAAAAGAATTAGCGAAATCAGTTCAGCTGCTCTCGAGATTTGCGCTTAGCAACACATTCAGCGATTCAATCTTATATTATAGACATACCATAAAACAAAGTCGTCCGCCGCGTCTGTCTGTCTGTCTGGGTGTTCATGTTTACTATATTCATGTAAGGGCATTATCAACCGATCCAAGTGTTGTCGATGTTATTTATAATATAAAATGTAATAGGCATAAAATATAACTTATAGCATACAGAAGCTATGGAGATGCTTATTAGTGAAACAATTAGTAAAAATTGCTCAGTAGTTCCAAAGTTCATCTGCTACAAAAATATTCACAAACAATAGATTATGTAGCTGTCTAATAAAGTTAACAAATCGCCAAAATATATCCAAAACTTATAGGAACAGATCATAAAAGTTATTATGAAAGGATTAAAAACTTTCTGGTATATTATAAATTACACTTATTACAACTTACACTGAATATTATAACTTACACTTATCAGGAATTACACTTTTGGTAAACACAAAGTTTCTTTACAGACCATCCATAATAAGTTTTGAGAAAAGCAAAAAAAAAACGCCTTCCGTTCTGTTATTTTCTAATAATTATTTTGATGTTTTATATTGACTTATTTTAATTTTCCGTCGTACTCTAACATTAATGAGGACTAAAATTATAGGAAGTCTAACATTATAGTCGAAATTTGTTTCACGTTTCCGGAATGCGGCGCACACACACGTTGAGAAACGCAAAATCAATTATTTTTGAAGTTAATCTATATTAAATAAGCTTACTTGACCATGTAACTGTGAATAGAATGATAGTGTGTGTGTGTTATAGTGCGTATTAGGGTTGGCTTTATTCTAATTTTACATACTTATCAGTCCAATATCTTTTTTACTTTTCACTTTTTGTCTGACGTCTATTTCTATTTCTTGGAAAGAACATATATCATTAAAGCATTGGTCAGTCATACCTGGTTATCTTAACCTCCTAACTGATATTACAATATGAAAGTTTGTCTGTTAATCACGCTTTCACGCCTTAACTATACAACCGACCATAGTAAAATTTTGCATGCACGTTGCCAGGGATACAAGAAAGGATATAAGTTACCTTTCATCTAGGAGAAAAGTACTGTTCCCAAGGGAACGATCTACACAAACGTCGGTGAAACTGTGAACAAAAGTTAGTTTCTGTCCAAATTAACATGTAAGTTTGTAATAAATATATATAATTTTTATCTTGTTTTGTTATTTTTGTTTATAAAATATAACGGATTTTATGTTTTTTTAAAATGGGTTTTATGTCGCAAAACCTTTTCCAAACATTAAAAGACGCATGAAATGCAACGTTAGTTTTTTTAAATTATTTAATTCACAGAATCTTTTAAATATAAATTCATAAAATATTTTAAAAAGCCCTATAAGGGTTTTCGATTATTTCCTAACCCGTGACGCTACTACTATAACAAGTTATTAGAATGTAGTAAAAATGAACCAGAAATGGTATGTCGATAGACCACCGTGGGATTTATGATTGTAATAATGTGAAGGCGACCAAATTATACCACCCACAGAGCGGACACTAGTGCGTTCAAGTATCAAGATACAACAGCAAGAACAGTGAAAATATAGAAACCTACTAACCAATATTTAAACAAATAACTTGAAAAAAGTGCCATCTATGTAACAGACAGAATATTTCTATTCTAGACTAATATATGTACACAATGCAAATCATGTAGAAATTGAACCGGACGTCAGCGATTTAAGAAGTGGCTGTTGGCTTCAACACTGACAACGCGTCTTGACGTCGAATCACATAGAAAACAATTATTTCTATAATCCGGAACCGATAGTTCGGAACCCAAGTTTACTCTGTACTCTTTAATTTCCACAGTTCCCAACGGTACAACAATTACTTCTCAAAGTGGATGTTGTCTTCAGGAACAATAATTAAAAAGAGCATTTTTTATATATATATATATATATATATATATATATATATATATATATATATATATATATATATATATTATAGGGAGCAAACGAACAGGTGGGTCACCTAATGGTAAGTGATCACCGCCGTCCATAGACACTAGCAACACCAGAGGAGTCGCAAGTGCGTTGCCAGCCTTTTAAATATGTGGGCCTCCGGCGCTCTCACTGGCCGAACGAAACGCAACAGTGCAAGCACTGTTACTTCACATCGGTTTTCTGTGAGAGGGTGGTACTACCCCGGGCAAGCCGACCCATTCATGCTGAAACCAGTAATAGCTTCAGCGTAGCTCTACCACCTACACAATATAAGAGGCCAGCTTTTGCCTGCGGTTACATTTACCTAGTACCCAGTCTACCTCCCTATAAGGACAGAGCCCGGCAGACACCTTACCGAGCTGACCGCTGGGGCGGAATGGTGATAGCTTTGCACGGTCCCATGATGCCCCAACCAAAGCGGCGGTTGGTACACAGTAGAGTTTTAGTCCGTGCGAATCGGACATAACCCACTCTCTCCTCCGACAGGGTGGGGTATCCATAATGGATTTCTCGACGTTAATAAAAAAATAGCTTGACCTCGATAACAATTCTTATTTTTTTTAATGAAAGCTGCCCCTATGTCGTTTTGTGTATGGTAACTTGTATGCTAAACTTCATGATGATAAGTTGTAGAGTTAAAGTGAAGCGTAACAAACAAATAAACAAATAAGCATAATCACATTCGCATTTATAATATTACTTACGGCACTACCTCTACATTTAGCAATAAAATTTTCTATATATCGACAACGATCGATTTTAACGAGTATGTAAAAATCAAGACCTTGAGTATTATTAGAGTTGTAAAGATAAAAAAAAAAAACGCAAGTAATCATAAGTAAGTAATAAAACATTATATTGTGCAATAATATAACAAAAATGATAATCACTGTATATTCTATATAGATGATTGTAACTGTCAAATTTCCTGTTTTTTTGATCTCCACTTAGACATTCATTCGGGAAAGACGAGCTTAGTGAGCTCCACTGTGATAAGTTTAAGCGGATATAAAATATACGTCCAAGTATAACAAGTTTTATGGAAGGAAATTAATAGTAGCTTAGTCTAAAATTAAATTGAAGATGTATGGTTAAATTTATAATCCAATTACACCGATATTTGTTTGATAAACAGGAGACATAGTGTTCGTGATTTTACAATTTCTGTTATAATTAATACATTATATATATATTCGCACCACCTACAACAATAAGTTTTAAGTTTCGTAACAATACCTCATTGCTTTATTAGTTAATTGGAAGGTAATGCCTTGTGACATTTAGCTCGAACGTGTATAAACTCAAAATTGCAATAAAGTATTCATTCATTAAACTTTAGAGGAGTCTGTATTAAACGCGTGAGAATAATTTATATTCGTATATAACACACATAATGATTTTCGCTATCACCTATTAATATGTTATACTATGTATGGCTTTTGCATCATATGTGATTTGGTTGTAAAAAATTTTGAAATGAAAAAAGTGTGGGCTGTTATAGTCTATAAATATTATTTTTTTATACTTTATAGATAATAGGGCTTGACCACAATCTCACCTGATGTTAAATGACGATGTAGTCTAAGATGACAAATACGTTAAAACTTATTTTTTAGAAATTTCTATTCCATTTGCCTGACAGCCCTCTACTGCTTCAGCGGACTACTTAAGGGAGCGTTTAAGGCACTCACCCGATTTTATTGGCAACCAGCACAAGGGTGCACGGCACGCCTCAGCTTGGACTGTTGCCTCGTATCGAAAATCTGACTAAGCTAAACCAAACTAACTATTCATACATAAAGGAATTCGTGAGATAGACATGTGTACCTCTACTCAGTACTCAGTTCGAATAAGGGAAAAAAATAAAACCTTTTGACCATATTGTGACCATTTGTATGTGTGTGTGCATGTATGTGAGGGTGATCTGTGTTGTGTTGTTAAAATAGTGATTGAAAGTTTTCTTGAGTTGTCACTGTATCGCGCTGTGATCGAACCCACGCTAAGCCTAGAGGGGTTGGCTCTAAAGAGTAGCTGCCGGAACAAACCCATAGGTGCTTTGCGACAGATTATCAACTTGAGGGAACTAACCAGGTATATGGTCTTAGAAAAAGCCTATCATGTAAAATTACTCTATTAGTTAACGATCTAAGATCCATTTTCATTTTCGAAATTATAATAATTCACTTGAATAAATTTATAATAAATTCAGTAAGAAATATAAAGCTATTAAAATCAATATTCAAATACTACAAAGAAATACATTACTGCTTAAACATTATTAAGACGTCAAGTTCACAGACAATTGTTAGCAACGTGATAAGATTTGTTTTTATCTGTACGTTTAAAATAATCTTACCATATTATGTCTGTAGCTGTCGTGCAGTAACACTATAACGAACGATGAGATAACACTGTTTATATGTAATAATTATTATTCGATTTTAATAAACATTTCTTGAATGTGATAATTCTAAAGTAAAAATAAAAATGTATTTAAAAATATTACCACCTACACGTGTTATTCAAACCGTATGCTTCTTGGTGAGTTAATAGTTTCATTATTAATTTATACAATAACTTTATATGTGCATAACTGTTACCGAATTAATTCTCATTCACTATTGAAACTCACATTATTCGAATTTCTTCAAGCGACTTTATTTTCAATTATTACATTTAATGAAAAGGCAAGATTCCTAAGAGTTATTATTAAACATATTCATTTGAATGACATAAAATAACACCACAATAAAACTTTTATTTTCAGGACATGTTAGCCGCGGGCCTACTTATGCCGCAGCTAGCCAATCAAGCACGGTTACTGGGTGGTAATCACATTCTGATTGGAGTGATGGGTGCATTATATTCAGCATTTCAGTTAATATCTGGACCGATTACTGTAATAATTTATATTATTTTACTATTTAAATCTTATTTAGTCTGCTCTCATGTATTAATTATTAGTAGTCGGACCGTTCAATATTTAAAGGTTATGATTTTAAGTGAAGATCAAATTTTATATGCAAAAGTGGCCAAAAATAATTATGCTATCCAAACTATTTTGGATGCAATCAAGCTATTTATTAAAGAACATAATGCCGACAAATTTGTGACAGTAGACTATACTTTTTATATGCAATTCAAATATATCACAAGAATCATCATCTTTTTACCCTTATCCCACCTAAATGGGGTCAGCACGACGTGTTTGTCATGTTGTGATGTATGATTTGGCTTAATTTTTACGATCGGCTGCTTACCTGACATCAACTTTCCTTGGGATTATTTTGTAATACCACTAGGTATATGTGGGAAAAATACGTAACTGTTGATCTCTCTCCTTTACTGCAATGATGTGGGCTAAACAGACGATTATTTTAGTCGATTCCTGCAGACAGAAAGTATTGCCCAGCAGTGGTACGCATATAGGTTGACATTATGTAGCTTTTCTATATAGAGTTATGAAGGTATTTCATGTGATATAAATGCATAAGGACGCCAAAATTATTATTTTAGCCTGGAGCAAATAATATAAAAAATGTCGACATCAATTTCAAGAGAATTTCAAATATTATAAACTCTGCTGATAGTTGAAATATCTCTAACTTGGTTTAATTTTTGGTGGCCACCGATCAATATATCACAAGAATATTTATCATTATAATGTTCAATTATAGTTTTTTTTTTATATTATAGGGGCAAACGAACAGGTGGGTCACCTGATGGTAAATGATCACCGCCGTCATAGACACTAGCAACACCAGGGGACTCGCAAGTGCGTTGCCGGCCTTTTAATATATGTGGGCCTCCGGTGCTCTCACTGACCGAACGAAACGCAACAGTGCAAGCACTGTTACTTCACGTCGGTTTTCTGTGAGAGGGTGGTACTACCCCGGGCGAGCCGACCCATTCATGCTGAAACCAGTAATAGCTTCAGCGTAGCTCTACTACCTACCAAAGTTTCCTTTTATGGTTCTTATAAAGGATTTTTTTTTCTTCTAGGGAAGTGTAAGTGATATAAAAGGCAGGAAACCGATGCTATTGTTGTACTTATGTATGTGTGGATTCGCATACATATCGCTAGGACTTACGTCGTCTATTATAGTGTTTCTTTCTCTAAGAGCATTTCTAGGTAAGTGAAACAATACACAACAGGGATATAAACATCATCTTCTTACCCTTATCCCACCTAAGTAGGGTCGGTACAACATGTTTGTCATGTTGTGGTGTATGATTTGGCTTAATTTTTACGGTCGGCGGCGCGCGCCTAACAGCAGGTAGGTGGTAGGTAGCTTTGTAGGTGGTAGAGCTACGCTGAAACTATTACTGGTTTCAGAATGAATGAGTCGGCTCACCCGGGGTAGTACCACCCTCTCACAGAAAGCCGACGTGAAGTAACAGTGCTTGCACTGTTGCGTTTCGTTCGGTGAGTGAGAGCGCCGGAGGCCCACATATATTAAAAGGCCGGCAACGCACTTGCAACTCCCCTGGTGTTGCTAGTGTCTATGGACGGTGGTGATCACATACCATCAGGTGACCCATCTGTTCGTTTGCCCCCTATAATATAAAGAAAAGCAACCCTCTTTGGGATTATTTTGTAGTACCACTGCGACTTCAACTCGTATAGATGCCAAAAGCGAAAATTTGACTCATTAAATGCCTCGCTTGTGTACGATGTATCCGTGTATTGCACCTCCACAGGCTCTGGTTCAGGTATGTCGTAGACATGAGAATTACTTCCGACAAATCTGATTAAGGAGGTCCACGGGCATTTTTTTCTTTTTCTTGTCCCTTTTCGCCATTATTATTAGTAAAAATATATA
The DNA here is from genome assembly GCA_035772565.1 of Antheraea assamensis. Lineage (NCBI taxonomy): Eukaryota > Metazoa > Arthropoda > Insecta > Lepidoptera > Saturniidae > Antheraea > Antheraea assamensis. The sequence continues at coordinate 1,277,579 of JAQQSE010000018.1, forward strand.
TTATTACAAAGCTAATAACATGGATATAAACGTTGATGTTAAATTAAAATATAGAATAATAAAAGTTATAACCAAAAATTCGTATAAGAAGAATATAATAAGTATAAGAGAAGCTGTTAAAGCAAACAAAAATCTATAGTATTTTTGTTATTGATACTTCTGTGTGCATAATTTTATACCTAACTTTAGTTAAGTAATATAAAGTCAATAAGAGACAACAAAAGTGTAACGAAAACTTTGCGTAAATGAAAGAGTTTCTCTTAATTAAGTACGTTACGTATCAGCGAATGATGGCAAACAATGTTAGAAAATTATAACTTTAAATTCAATACATAACAACTAAATAAGTAGGTACTATTATGGAATGAAATAACCATAAAGATTTCGAATTAATTTCAGGTTTCACAAAACAGACACAACTACTTACAAAAACTATGACACCAGATTTCGTTAAAGATGTAGGACGACAATCAGTGGTGTTTGGGAAAATAGCATCGTTGTCCGGCATCGGAATGTCTTTAGGACCGATCATAGGTGGACACATTATGGAAGTATACCCTGACTATGGGTTTACTGTGATAACCCTGATCATTGGAACCATATTTGCAATTAGCACAGGTAATTACTTGTTTTTGTTATTAACGTTGATGGCTCAATTGGTAGTGTGTTCGGACACAGTATCGATGGACGTAGGTTCGAATCCAAACAACTGAGTCGGAGCTTTCGGTGAAGAAAAACATCGTGACGAAACCATAGCATAGTGGTAAGGCTTTTTCTAAGTCCGTCTGGCTAGCTACCACCCTCAAGTTGAAAGTCTGTCGCCAAGCACCTGTTGGTGTGTTCAGACAGTTGCACTTGAGAACCAATCTCCCTGTAGGTTAAGCGTGACTTACCATCTTAGACCACATCATCATTTAACATCAGATGAGATTGTGGTCAAACGCATACCCATAAAGTATAAAAAAAAGGAAATTTATATGTAGGACAGGACTATTCTTTATAACATTTTCTGGTTTGGTTCTAAAAATATTTTATTCACTAAGAATTTAAATTAAAATTTTAATTAAACACTTTCTCAACAAAAATTTCCCATTTTATAACCACACCACTGTTTAGACCAACTATACATTTGTTTGTTTCGAATGGGAAACTACTTAATGACTTTCTCAAATTCTTTAAATGGCTTTAATAACAATTCACAGTCTATTACTTATTTTGTGTTCTATTTTCGTTACAGTGTTAATTTATAACTTACCGGATATTAAGAAGGAGAAGAATGCAGCAAATGAGAAGGCTGTCCCTATAGCTCCGAAGTTACTAGATACGACAATGAGTACAATTAGACAATCATTAGATCAATTTTACAAAATTGATTGGACAGTTTATTGGGATGTTTTTATATTCAAACTTCTGATAACAATTTGCATGGGATTGTACTTCACTAGTTTTGCCCTCTTTCTAAAATCAAGTCATAAAGTTTCACCAAAATATTTGGGATATATTGTTTCATTTCAAGGGATTATTGGATCGTTGTGCTCTTATTTAATGGGTTATGTTACAAAAATGTATAAAAATGATAGAGACTTCTCACAGAGAATGCTTCACATTTTTTGTACATTAACAGTAACATTGATAGGAATGGCGACAGTTCCGACAGTTTATTTATATATAGCACTCTTATTACCTTTCACAATATGTGGATCTGTTGGAAGGGTTCTATCTTTAGAGATATTAACTTTTAGGAGTAATAGTTCTAACCGAGGTACTGTTATTGGTGCATCAAGTAGTGTTAAATCTTTGTCGGGAGTTTTCACTCCATTAATAACTGGTTTTATAGGACAGTATTTAGGTATTATATATGTATTGTATTTGGCTGCATTTTTTGCATCTACGGGTATAATTCTTAGCTATAAAATAAATAGTAACACACAGAATGAGAAATTAAAGGAGAGTTAAAGAAACCCAATATTGTTTTTTTTTTATGATCTGATTCTGTATACAAACATATATGTTGTTGGTGATGTTATTACACATGACATATGATATACTTGCAAGTCCAAACTGCTATCCATTGCGTATTTGGCCAAACAAAAACCAATATATTTAAAATTTTAATTTAAGTTGTCATTTCACACCCACAGTTAATATTGTGAAATTTAAATACCACTCTAAATCTTCTTTGTGAACATACTAACCGGGAGTTTAGATGATTCTCGATAATTCTCCAGATAAAACGTGAATTACACATATTTATATAACTGTGTGTTAATTTCTTTCCTTTCTTTCAAAATAATTGATCAAATGAATAAGGTTATTAATGGTTTCACGCTATGATTCTAAATAAATACGCACTAATTATAGTACGTTACACAGGTGGATAAGGAGGGAGTGTCTTGTCTAGTGAGTTCCCACGATGGGTTCCTTCCGAACGCAGCGACCCATGACGCCACCGTCTTGGGCGCCCACGCGGCCACAAAGCGCCTCACATTGTTCTAACTATTCCCCTAATACATGACCGTACTGCGGTACATAAACCATGCACATTGTGTTGACCCACTCGCTTACTTCGAGATAAGCCACGTGAACCGTATGTAAATTAGAGCAATTATTTAATTTTTTAATCGTTTTTTTTTTTTATATTTATATACAAGACTTACTATTATAATATTGTACTAAAATGTAACATTACTACTGTATTCATAAACAACAATGATTATATGTAACGCTTTCTTATTGTTATAACAAAAATTAAAAACATATAAGTGTTTCTTGTTTAAATTATGTTAAAAATGGCGTTGTAATAGTTTTATTCAAGTAAGAAAACAAATAAAAGTAAATGACTATACTAAATTTACACATGATGACTACAATATAAAATAATAGTATACATTGTTAATGGATGACCATAGATATAAATTTAAGCAAAAACTGACGGCGATAATTCTCGGTATGTACGTTGGACGTAGTGAATGAAGCACAATTTGCAGGTGCAATAAAACTGAAGTAATTCTTTGTATAGAAAAGAAAAAATAAACGAAAACTCTCTCGTAATGAAATATATTTCATAATTCATAATCTCATGGTATTTTGAAAAAGTACTTTACCAAAAGAACGTTAATATAGACTTTATAGCAAATCTCTCACAGATAAAATATTCAAAATGTATATGTATATATACGTTTATATATGTATGTATGTATGTATATATATATTTATTTGACAAACAGTTAAAACAACTATTATAATACTACTGCTGCTATGATAAACAATTAATCCTTTATGAGGATTAATAATAAATTATTATTATGAGAATGTACTAATATTCTTTAAAGGAAGTACATACATTTTTGAAGCGACAATAGCTCAATGGTTATCGTGTAATGACATGCGTTAATCGACGTAGGTTCGAATCCTTGCTAATGAGGCTATAGGTGTGTTCCAGCAGCTGCACTTGGGAGCCGGTCTTCGACTTTTTTATGTGAGCAAATATCCTACATTGGACACCAACAACCCCGGGGATATGTGGGGTGTCAGACTCCTACTGACTAAAAAAAACACAGATACCGTCTGCAGCGCTATAGTAGTCCAGTGAAACTGTAGAGGCCTTGCCAGGTCAACAGTATAGGCAGTTCAAAAAAAAAAACTTTTAAAGTATACAAATATATGTATGAAGTCAGTTTGTGTTATAAAAAATCTTGACGTAATTAGTAATTATGAGTACATACTATATTACTGAATATGTGCTTCTAAGTTACTATTACCCTACTTGCCAACAATTGTAGGTACTATTTGTAATATACTTAAAAGCGTAAATAAATCTCGCATTTTAATTTTAGACACGTCAGATGGCTCGACACTGTACATCGTGACGTTGAAACTTTGAATATAAAATAACCGTATACAGAGACGAACATGTGTAACATAACAAAATAAATTTTATGAATATAAGTAAACTTTACCGATGAGAACGTTGGAAAATTTCAGTGGTATTTGCAAATAAATGTATGCATTAAAATATTTTGAACCAATTGTGTACTTTAGCTTAAGGATAACTATGTACAGCCACTTTATTCAATGTATATTTTACTTTACTCTTTTATGTATACTTTAACTTTACTCTTTCATAATGTTTAACAAACTAAGAACCCGTCCCGGCTTCTCTTATGTGCAAAGTATTAATGTAGTGTCATGTACCAATGAATTTTTAGGAATTCGAGTACATTTAAATCGTCAATACTATCGGTTGATGGTGAAGAAAAACATCGGAAGGAAACCTAAACCTGAGAAATGTTGTTGTAGTAACACCGTATGTGGGAAAAATATAGAACTGTGGATTTCTCAGAGACTGAAATCGCTAATAGGTCGTAGGCTAGCGTGGTGATTATGGGAAATAGGCTATGGTCCTACAGTGAGTCTCTTACAAGCTGCTGCTGCTGCTGATGATGATGATGATAATAATAAGTATATAGACGATTTCGTTTATTTTTGATCCATTTGTGGCTCTTTGATGTTAACGGTTCTACATAAAAATAGAAGCTATACAAGAATGTTCGGACAATTTTTCTTCTCTTTTTTACTCCTGTTGTCAATGCAAATGTCCACTTTGACATATTCCTCTTCGACCAACGATGGTACGTTCATATTCATCACCATGCTCTGTAGCTTTATCATCATTACCATTTTGAATAACAAGATTGTTAGACAACGTAAAAAATTGTCGAAGTTAAAACACTTATAGACTCACGCATAATAACAACATTAATCTCGGGAGATGAGCGTCGTACACCGAGTCGGACACAAGCCTCACACCTATCAAAATAACTGCCATGAATTTATTACTTTCATCATTTTTGATATTACTCTTTGTGTTTGCCATTTATAATATTTTTACTACTAAAGGTACTCGATGGCCATATCTTTCAAACGAACAAATAGCCTGGCGAACACTAAAAAGTCTGCACATTAGAGTTTTGCAGTAATCTTTTCCCTCATCGGAATTACATTGATTAATCAGTACATTTCTTTCCAACCATGACCATTGACCAAGTGTCTAAGAAATGAAAAAAAAGTAGTGTGTACTTATGTACACGCGTTAGATATTATACTTCTTAGGCGAAACAAGCGATCTTTTCAAAAATTTTATCTTTCGCCTTATTCTACGTTTGTAGAAAAAACGACACTAACAATAGAAAAAAGGTATTTAATAGACACATACTTTTTGCGAATAAAATTTTGACTATAGCTAACTTCAGGGTGTCGATTTTTCATGAATCGTAACGGTGTGCGCGCGCATCGTAAAAATCTCTCATCATTTTTCCCTAACGCGACAAAAGAAGTATAACTTCAAAAAACATAAAAAGTCCAGTAGCCTTTGAGTGACATGCGCGTAACGGCAGACCTCTATCATTTTATTTATGTAGAAGTTCAACGTCATTTGTATTTCAGTTATTATGTAGTTCAATCGGGTATACCTGCAGGATAATGAATTAAAAGCCTTCCTTAAAAGTATTCCTTATTTTATTATACTTTCCGTCATCAACATCTCCACAATTGGAATTATACACATAATTAAAGTTTATACAAAAATTCAGTAATAAAGTTAACTCTTAAAATTCCATAAATTGGGTAATAAAATTTCATTATAGAGCATTTTGTAAATTTTCATATATTGTTAATGTTGGCGGGCTGAATAAACGAGGGAATGGACGTGAGTAGAATTGACGATAGTTAGTAAAATAGCTTGTGTAAAGCAAGAACACGTGCACCTGTTCAAAGAGAACTGTTTACAACAGTGGCTCCCAACCTTTTCTCTGAAGTTCTTATTTATCTTTACTATTGGATTGATCTTAAGTAATTTACAGTCGTAATAAAATTAAAAAAAGAACTCTATGACGTTACAATTAATTTACACATATGAATAAATTGTCTTATCTATAAAAGGGCTGAATCCATTTTGACGCAAACTTTAACTGGTACTTCTTGGACTTTTTAAAGTATTATTTAAGCTATATACCATTACGCTTTTCTATACGAATTAATTAGTAACTATTAAAAATAATAGAAAGGTATTTCAATTCGATTAAACATATTTTATAGGTTAAGAATTGTAAAAATGGGCAATTGATTCCACGAAATAACAAAGCTATTATTACTGGTACGAAGTTACAGGCTCCAGCAAGTAACAAACACAAAAGATAATAAACAAAAATATGTCTCTTAAAAATATAAAACTTTCATAACTATTTAAATAGAAGTTATTTCTCACAAAAACAGAATAGAACATTGGAACAAGGATAATATTTTCTTATATTCAGAGGATTTGCAAGGTTCTAGGGAGAAATTTAGCGGAATTAAAATTAATTGGCTGATTTAAAGATTGAAAATAAATAATAGATGGTTCAGTGATTTTGTTTTATATTCCTAAAAATTGTTACCACTATTTTTAAGATATAAACAATACAAAAATGCTGTTGAGTTCAGAAAGAATAAAAAAACAGCCATATGGCGTCACTATTTATTAATAAATAGGCGAAGCAGTGATCGATTAAGATTGGGTAGATTAGTTTATTCTTTTATAAAATAAAAAAGTATTTATAACATATGAGAATTAAAAATGATGTCAGCGAACCACAGCTTGAGTAACTCGGTCCTAAACCGCGGCAGTAGTACCTACCATTCGTATTCCGTATCGGGAACTTCATATCGACGCTGCGTCGTCGCTACCTGTGTTCATACTTTCGCGTACAACAAACACTGTTCTCAGAACGAGAAAGATGATAACAAACGTCCAGTAACGTACAATATGTACTTTAAAGTCGGTTATTCGAGTCTCGTGTTACGACTTACATAACAAAAACGTAGACATAACATTACACGAACTTCACTTTTTGACCGAACAAGGGGTTTTAAAGTAAACAAAATGAAATCTTATAAAATACTCTAAAACAGGTATTAATTAGTGCAATACTCAAATTGTTTATTTATTTAAATAACATTGTATTAATGCCAGCCTTTTATTAGGTATTTCGCTATAGGGAAACTACGGCAGATATCGCTAAATATTGACTTCAAATTTTGATTGTTTACGAGTTATTAACAAAGTCTTAGCAATACAGCCACAGTACTGTCTCTGTACCTACGTGTTTAAGGGAATAGTATACATTTTTCTTTACAATATGGCTGGTACTTTACAATTTCGATACCAATATTTCACTATTTCACTTATCGTTGAGATCTTAAGTGATTAAGAGAATTTAATCACTACTAACACTTTCTACATTTATATTAAATCCCATGGGTTATGTAAAATGGCAAACATGTTGCTATGGTGTATAATTGTTAAACAAAAAGAAACCTAACAGTGTATCATTAGAGAGTTCATGTCTTATATTAGGTAGTGATTTGTATATTGCATAGATAGTATATGTCCATCTGAAATAGTGTACCTTTCAAATAATGAAAGAATTTATCAAATCGGTACAGCAGTTCCGGGGGCTTACTATCCTCATATAAACAAACACAACAAAAGTTCACTACAGCGCCATCTAACAACAAATTATGTTAGAATTAATAAAAACCTATATAAAAAAACACAGGTGTGTTAACTTTAACGTTGATGGAGACTCGAATCCTTTTCTAAAAACTATTGCAATATCTTCACTTAATATGAAATTATTAAAGTTTAAGAGACTATGGTTCCATTAAGTACCTATATTGTGGTATGTATTTTCTTGTTAGTAGTCCGGTGAAAATGTAGCGGCCTTAATAAGCCAACAGAGTAGACAGTCCGAAAAAAAAAAAAATTCTTGTGTGGAGAAGTGGGACAAGCGGTGTGGTGCGCATGCTCAAGTTGACGCTGACGTAGTCACAGTTATCGACTAGTCACAGACATATCAACATCAATTCTAATATATACATACACGTTATTGCTCATATAATGTATTTCTAGCTTGGGACAAATTATTGTGTGAACAATTTACAATAGTTAAGCATTCCTTTTTTATATTACGCACTGTAAAGCATAGTCTTATAATACAATAACGTACCAACATTATTGGGTAACTAATTTACAGTTGAAGGCTTTTGTTTTCCAATCCATTGTCATGAAATGTCTTTATGTGGAAATTAAATAGGATTTCGGTTCGTATGAACGGAATGACAATAGTCTATGTAGTTGCTAATGGACTGTATGTAATGTAATCTATAATATAAAAATGAGTCGCTAAATGTGTTGCTAAGCGCAAATCTCGAGAACAGCTGAACCGATTTCGTTAATTCCTTTTTTAGAATATTCTTTGAAGTACGAGGATGGATCTTACGGAGAGAAAAATTAAAAAAAATGCCTGAAAAAGTCTAAAAACAACACTTTTCTATACTCCCATAAAAGGATTTGTAATAATACTTAAAACTCAATTTGAACTTTAAGACTATAGCATTAAGTTTAAGTGTTAGTGGATGGTTCCGGGAAGGCAAAACAATTGAGTGACGTTAGTATCGTATAAATATGAATGTCAATATTTATACGATGGTCCCGAATAGCAGAATAAGGCTGAGTTGCACCAAAATCGTGGTTATTGTAATTGTTAAAGTTAACTTTAACAATGACAAGACTTGCTAACAGTTACATTTGCCAAAACGAGTTGCACCATCAAACATTTTGTAATTGTTAAAGTTATTAGGGTTGCTACTTCAATAAGCCAATTAGTCCCTAAAATCGAAAAGGGTAATATATTTTACTTGGCAGGACTTTGTTATAAGTGTCACCAAGTGTCACTATTGTTATTCTGTGACTGTCAACAGATTTTTGATGACAGATTTCAGATGTCAACGACAAAACGTTAGCGTTTGTCGTCCTGTGGACATTTTCCAATTCTAGGAAATTAAACTTTTTTCTTTCTAAGACGCAAATTATCTTCAAATATATTGATTTCGTCATCGGAAGAACTATTTTCAGTTTCCCACAGGATTTCTCTTAGCAACGACATGATATTATAAAGTTTTTTCTAGTGAACATGACAACCGATTCAAAAATTGACATTAACAATAACGGTAACCGGCCAACATGGAGCGGTAATAGTTAACGTTAAATCGTGACGTCATTTTAACCATTGTCAATTGGTGCAACCTATTTTTTGCCTAACAATAACTTTAACCGAATTTTTAACTTTAACATTAACTGGTGCAACCGAGCCTTAGTATTAAAAAAATCGACTGTTAGGCGTTACGAAGTTCGCTGGGTCAGCTAGTGTAAGATAAAAATGAAAATGTAAATGGAAACTCCGAGTGAATAGTTACCTTTAATAATCCTATTTCATAACGCGAGCAAAAGGTAATAATTTATAAATATAAAAATGAAAATGAAGTTACGGGCATCATTTATATGACAAGAAAAAACGCGTTATCTGCGCGTATTAAAACTGGAAACTGTTGCACTGCATCCAGGATGAGATAAGAGAAATAGTAAACAATGAAGCAAAGAGTTCTAAGCCTCATCGGTCTTATCTACGTGTCAGCACTCAGCACAGGTGCACGGGTGAGTTTAACGAACCCATGTTATCTAAATTATGAGATCACTCGGACTCAATTTGCGGGATTGTTAGTACTATATATAGCTTTCAAATTAGAAGTACATACTCAAGCTTTTAATTACGAACGGAAATGCATCGTTTCAATAACACTATCGACAGAAATAAAAGAATTCTCGTACTTTATATAAACAAATTTAAAAGTTATATTAATATAAAAAGTACATTTTTCAGTTTTTTAATTATATTTAATACGGTATGATAATTATAATGTTAAGATGGATGTGTGGTGTCACAAGAAAGGATAAGATTAAGAATGAGTATATCAGAGGAAGTTTGAAAATAGCACCAGTGACAGAAAAGTTGAGGAGTAATAGGTTAGCATGGTACGGGCATATTATGAGAAGAGATGAAAGTCATGTAACAAGAAAAGTTTTGAGTTTGAAAGTGGACGGATATAGAGGTAGAGGAAGACCGAAAAAGGTGTGGATGGATAGTGTGGAAAATTATATGTGTATAAAAGGTTTGAATACTGAGATGACTTTTGACAGGGGAGAGTGGAAAAGGAAAACATATTGTGCTGACTCTACTTAGGTGGGATAAGGGTAAGATGATGATGATAATTAATTATATTGTAATCATTTCATTCAGTGATATCGTACAAAAGATTAATATTTAAAAATAGCTATACTTTATTGGTATTTTTTTTTTCGAACTGGCTACACCGTTAACCTGGCAAGACCTCTACAGTTTCACCGGACTTCTTCTTTTTTGGTTTACAAATGTACTATTATAAACAAGTATTACAATTGATTTATTATTGATCTTTTATACGATGACGTCATGTTATTGTGTTCCTTTATTTTCCTGTATATAAACCTATATAAAAATGATGTTGGTTTATATTGGTTTGACCGTATTTGTTATTCAGGTGTTTCTTCTGCTCTATATTTTACTATAATTTGCCACTCGATGGCGCTAGGTTATTGGCATTAAGTTTTATATTGTAATTTAATGCAGACGAAGTTACGAGATGCTGCTAGTTTCACGTGAAAATTAAAAAGATCTTCACTAACGTCTGATAACTATCCATTGTATAAAAGACAAAGTCAGAACGGCATGAAGTGAATAAATACTATCACAGCATGAGAATATGAATTACGAAATTAAAAATCAAATTAATTTCTAATTTGTTTCCTAAAACGATCCGATCATCTCGACAGTTAAATAAAGTACAATAAAGTAATTATCGGTTTTATAATCGAGTATGATTAATAGATATTTCGCGTGCTCCAATTAAATATGAGTGTTTGTGAGAACGTGAACATTGTTAAACGGTGGAAGATTTGGAGGTTATATTGTTCACACGACCGTTGTTTGGTTTTATTAATATCCTAGATATTAATAACAGCTCCTTGTAGTTAGAAATATGTAATTGAACGACTTTAAAAGCAACATTTAATAACCAAGAAGGTTCTAACTTATTTTTTTATTTTTTCTTCGATCATTTTTTGAGGTTAAGTTATACTAGCAAATTACGTTTTTTTATAAAATGTCATGATAAACTTTATTTCGATGATGTCTTCTGAGAAGACTACAAAATTATATCAAACCTTGTAAGAATCAATAGATTATGGCCGATTGATTTACAGCTAATCAATAATAATAAAACAGAAATATAATTGCATACAATAACGTACGACCGCGACATCGAAAATAAGAAACAACAATAAAAATAATTCCTAATTGAAATTATCAATAAAGCCTCTTAATAAATATCAAACGTAAATCTTTATATCATTGTTTAAGTTACGTCATAAACTTTTACAAATAATACTTAAGTGTTTTACCTTAAACAAAAAGCCTTGTTAAAATTTTAAGAAGCACTTTAGATAAATACACGCTACACTGAAATCGTAATTCGCATCAATACCCCGTTCCAATGGACACATTAAGTTACTTCATGACCGTCGAGATTTTTTTTACAGAGTGACGTAACGTATCAGAACATGAATTTCAATGGCACCATGATGAGGCATCCGGCATACACGTCATTACCATACCAGAGAAAAGACGTAAGACGTATTTTTTGTCCGGCCACACGCCATCACACGCGTCTAATCATAACGTAAATGACTTTGTTGAATTGTTTCAGATTTATCAAACCCAATTGTTATGAAAACTAGATACCTTCATTCAATTTGAATGATCAATGTTAGTGGTAATTAATTAAAAAAAATTAAATTTATTTTAAAGCGAAAAATTATATCAAATTAATAAGGAAAGATTTAATACACTGTTTTATTTTAAGCTAGCTGACCAGGCAAACTTCGTACCGCCTAACAGTCGATTCTTTAATTTTTTGTTAGTACTTATTCTCCTATTCGGGACGCTATATATTGTTAAATGTTACCATCGTATAAATATTGACAAATATTGACATTAATATTTATACGTTACTAACGCCACTCAATTGTTTTGCCTCCCCGGAACCTCTCGACTAACACTTATACTTTATGGTATGGTATTAAAGTTCATATTGACTTTTAAGTATTATTAGAATTGTTTGTATTGGAGTATAGAAAAGTGTTGTTTTTTAATTTTTCTCTCCGTAAAAACCATCCTCATACTTCAAGAAATATTCTAAAAAAAAATTAGCGAAATCGGTTCAGCTGCTCTCGAGATTTGCGCTTAGCAACACATGCAGCGATTCATTTTTATATTATAGATCAGAGGATAATGAAAAGAGTCATATAATAATTAATGCAATTAGCACATAATTATTTCTGACCATATATCACTCAAGCGTGAGTCAAAAAACACTGAAAAAAACTAACAAAAACCTTAACGAGGCAAACTATAAAAAATGTGAATTTTAATCAGAATTATATATTCTTTATACGTTTATAAAGAAAAGCCTATACTTTGTTGTTAAACTATTTAAAATGTAATTAAAATGAAATTCAATATATAATTCCGTATAAAAGCATACAAAAACACATCAATCAACTGTGACCTTATAGGTCAATTGAAATAAAAAATAATAAATTTAAATTCTAATAGTAGTATACCTACGAGACAAAATTCGAAGCTATAATTTTAATAAACATAGATATAAATAAGAACACGCCGTTACATATGTCACCAAGCTTATTGCTAAGTGAATTGGCAAATATAGACGAGATATTTACTTTTGAATTGACTTTTTCTAAATATTCAACCGCTAAATAAAACTCCGTTATGAACGCTTATAAAGCATCGATAAAAAATATACACTGTGGTGACAATACATAGAGTAGGACAACACTATTTGCTTGAAAATATATTAGAAACAAATGAATGTACAGGAATAAATTTCTATTGAATAATCTATCGTTTTGGATATCGAAAGTGGGAAAGCTAATTAGGTACATTTAATTTAATTAATTTTATACGTTAGTGAGTTAGCCTTTCCACCGTGGTTATAAAATTTATTATATAATTTTTATAATATTGTTTCTTTATTCGCATAAAAACCTAATAGGTACAATATTTTTATTTCAAATTGAAGATCTAGTAGAATTATTTAAAAAAGAGTAAAACAAAAACAGCCGAATACAAAAATGTTCAGACAGTTTTTTCCATTTTTCCATTGGGTGTTGATTAGTGAAATACTTATGTAAGGAAATTCTTCCCCTTTTTCGTTTATTTTCATACCTCATAATTATATTACATATATATAGCCTATATCACAATTAAGACGATTCTAAGGACACCCTCATTGAATTCCGTCAAATCGTTTCGATGACAAAACATGACAAAGAAATAGACAGACTTACCTTCTTACATTTGAAACAAATTATCCTTCTGCGCACTTGGATAAAACTTATTAAATTTGACCATTGTTTAAATGACGTTAAGTGTTGGGTAATTCGTATTTATTTTATTTCAAGGCGTTGACCACAAGCTGACCATGTTAAGTAATGATGCATTCGAAATAGGTAATGTATTAAAAATCTCGAGTGTAACTACCGGTACAATATTTCTTCTGTTTTTAACTGAACAGGCACTAGATTACTACTAACCACTACACTGTATAGACATACTCGTTTCTTCTTTCGCCAAAAAAATCATATTCAAAGGATTCAAAGCCACGCACTTACATTGATATCCGTGCACATACTTCAACACACAAACGAATGAAATATATAAAAAAGTTATTAAAAGTTCAACCCACAGGATTATATCTCGATAAGACTTGAATAAAATCCGGATTGTTGACATCGTATTTATGTCCGTCGTTTATCTTCTTAAATTATAGTTTCTTGTCGTCTTAAAAAGAATTATGTAAATCTTTTAAGAACATATTAGTAATAACGTAAGGGGAATAATATACATAAAAGGTTTCAACTTTTCTAGATAACATTTAAAAACTCTTATCATATACAACTCTTAAGATTGACAACTTTTTTTAATGTTAAACATTCACGTTCTTAAACATAAGCTTTAACGTTTGCATTTATTTAAAACGCATTTAATCACAGGAGTTGCAACTAATGATTTTAATTATTGAGGAAAAGACATCACAATAGAAAAGCATAACGAAAGATCTAATAAAATTATTAGTTAATTTATCAATAATTAATGACTTTGCTAATCGCTTTAAAATATACGATTAACAAATATAAAGTACATTCAAATTCAGAATAATAATTTATGGCGCACACACAATATATTTGTCCTTTGTCAATAACACTCAATACGGAGGCAACGGTGTTACCGTTACGATTCAGTTAATTACGGTTAGCCTGATGGCTAAATAAATTCTAATATAACAACAAAATACCATCGTCAGAAGAATTTTTTTTATATTATAGGTGTACAAACGAACAGGTGGGTCACCTGATGGTAAGGGATCACCGCCGGCCATAGACACTAGCAACACCAGGGGAGTCGCAAGTGCGTTGCCGGCCTTTTAATATATATGGGCCTCCGGCGCTCTCACTGACCGAACGAAACGCAACAATGCAAGCACTGTTACTTCACGTCGGCTTTCTGTGAGAGGGTGGTACTACCCCGGCCGAGCCGACCCATTCATTCTGAAACCAGTAATAGTTTCAGCGTAGCTCTACTACCTACACCTACCTAGATTGTTAATAACATTCAAACGTATGAACTATTACAATAATATAATAAAAATGTAACATGTACACACGCTTTGTTATTTGTTTATTCGAAAATATCTATACTTAACCGCCACCCACTACGATCATTTAAGCATACACGTGGTCGCTACAAATTTGCATAGAGCCATAAAATATTATTTGTTAGCAACCTTCATGGAATTTAGCAATTAGAAGCTACATGTAGATACCATGTAAGTGGTATTTGACGATTAGATAACTCATTAGCTTTATCTCTTCTATATATAAAGTTGATTTTAAGTAACTCTTTTCGCTTTAAAACGTGTAAATTGTATATACTTTGTGAAGACAAAGATCCTTCTGACTGTGTGTTACTATGTCGTAATTTCATTTTATTTCGTTATCAATTCGCCATAGTTATAATAAAGTATTAAGATTCTCCATCCTACACGAAAAAGTGTATTTAATAATTTTCCTATATTTTACTCAAAGGATTTTGTTCAAGTTATGACCAACGAAAGAACGGACATTTTGTAAAGTATGATAGGATGATGCGTGTCACTGTGTCAGATTATTTTTCACAAACACGCCACCGATACCCATTACATTTTTTCGTACAAACATAAACTACTAATATTATATACATATCGTTTCCATAAAATGATATCAATAAAACTATTTTGTAACATAAATAATCACGACAATGAAGATAGGTAATTTTAAACATACCTGCACAGCACTATTCAAGAAGCAGTTGTTTTCACCGGGTCCATTCCAAAGTCCTTTGGTGGTATGGAAAACGCCAGAATCCCTGGACCCGTCTCTCGAGTGTTGCGGACGGAGTTCTCCATCCAGCAGGCAAGCATCGTGAACCGGAGGTGCCATGCTCGTAGTTATCATTTTGTAGTCCTCAACCTGCTTTCACTTCATGAAAAACCGGGCTGCTCAGGTTATAAGAATCTGAAAGAGAAGGAAATTGATTATAGAACATTTAAGATCTGATGCTGTCGTTTTTATATGTATAAGTGTGCTGGAGGTTCCGCTTGCGTGGACTACAAAAATTTTATTTACGGTTTTTTGTTAACAAAGATTCCTAAACGTTACTTGATTTATTTTAATATTGAAGTTCCCTTTAATTAACACTATAAATATTAGTGTGTAGTTATAGATATATAAACGATTTCAATCGATTTCTTGATGCTTTGATACATTTACAGTTCAAAAAAACCATTGAAGCTACATAAGACTCTTCACACAAAGGTAAAAATGTTTACTGTGAGTTATCCTTAGGAAATAGACATATACCATCATGAACTTTTACGTCTGAATTTTTAAAATGCAGATAAATTTGATGTATGAGATTTAGCCAGCATTATCAATCAGAGTGTCCGAAAACTCCTTCTTAATACTTCATTAGAATACCTTGACTTTTCTCTACAATATATAAATACAAGCGGATCCGGCAGCCGTTATCATGCACCGGTAATAAAAATTCCTAGAATCAGACCACAGCGCCACCTATTGTGAATCTAAACCAATCTTGAATCCACCTGAATACACACAAAAATTTCATCAAAATCTCTCCAATCGTTTAGGAGCAGTCCATTCACATTCACACGTACAGAAAAATTATATATATATTATTCTCATGTTATACATACAAACCTTCTGGAAAAACATCTCTAAACGATAGTGAAAACCTTATCAAAATCCGTTGCACAGTCTAGAAGAAAGAGAGCACACAGACAGAAGCGCAAAACGACTTTGTTTTATATTATTGATTATACATATATACTAGATATATATATTTATTACTGCATTTTTGCACAAGGTATTTACACTTTAAGCTGGTACATTTAGATAGGACGTTGAAACTTTGTAATTCAATTCTGGTTTATGTTTTACTTTACCACGTAAAAACAGACACAATGAATTCAATACAGAAGTTCGACTTATAGTACTGCATTTTTTTAATAACTAATATTCTAAATAATCGTTCACTCATTGTAATTAAATATGACATTTAATAGCTTATGCAATACATAGTAACAAAATATGCTAACTTATTCCATATATTATGCTAACAAATATTATTAACGAGTCAGTTTGTTTGTTACGCTATCACGTCTTAACCACACAAACAGTTATGAAATTTTGCTTACACGTTATTAGAAGTACAGTAAAAATATAGAATATCTTTCATCCTGCAAAAAATTAACTGCTCAGTAAGGACAGAACTAACACCAGCGAAGTCGCGGACTAAAGCTAATATTCCATATAAACAGAGAAAGATTTTGATATTTATAACATAAGAATATGAGTTTACATTTAAATTTTAACACGTAATAAAAATAAAGGAAACGAGCGTAATTATTGTACAAGAAGCAAATCTCATCGCATGAAATTAATTTAAATGTATACGAATAGTTAAATTAAAGTATAAAATTGATTCAACGTTCTCACAGCAAACACAATCAGGGGCGGAGAGCAAGTTCTGATTTCACATTGTTATAATTGTAACACCGGGGTTAATAAGGTGACTTTACACATTTAATTGCACAATGAGTCATTTCTATTCCTTTCACTGTTCGAGTCAGCACCGCGTGTGCACTGTGACCGCGATTACAATGAATGTTTTGTTTTATATATTAGTCTAAGGTTTCACGTTTGTATACTTCAATCACGTACTCAGAATTTATTAACTAGCAAGCTATATTATGCTTACTGTGTATATTACACCTAACGGAGAATTGTTGTTGTTTTGTATAGTGATGGACTGGATAAATAAATTATAATAAGACATAAAAATTAAATTGTGACATTTATTCACAGAAGCTTTTATTATTCGTACTGATTACGCTATTGGCCTGATAGGCTTTTACAACTTCACCGGACTACTAAGGCGTGCGCTTAAGGCACTTCGTCGCTTGACAACAAGCTTAAAGCTGCCAAAGTGGCCAAACCTCAAGACCGCAAAACCGCAGATCTGTCTAAGTTAAACTAAGTAAGCTATTCATACATATAAGAGTTCGTGACACACATATGTAACGGCATGCATACCTCACGAATTCAAACATGTATTTCGTATCTGAGAACTAGTCAGTTCGAAAATAAGGGAAAATGAATAACTCTTCCACCAGATGTGTTCGTGACTGTGTGTATGTACGCACATATTTGGGGTATGTGGTTTAACTAGTGATTCAAAAATTTCAGTGTCACTGTATCGCGACAGCAGCGTGCTCGAGGGCTTCACTCTTAGGGAAGGAACCTAGAATTTACAAAACTTTGAACTTTTTCAGATGATCCCAAAATGTTATATGACTTAGGAGTACTAACTCATCGTCGTTTCTCCTAATTTGATTCTAAATAGATAATATATTCGTCTACTAATTATATTCAGTATTATTCCAACCGTTATGATGGTTAAGTGCATTGACCGGTGGAATGTCAGTTTAACATCTGCATGTTCGAAAATCGTATTCTTTCGAAACTCGTGTACATTTACTGGTGTAAATCGGTAATAGTATTTGCTACCGTTGAAGGAAAACATCATGAGGAAACCTGAATCTGAGAACTGTTCTTGTGGTATAAAGAACTGTGTTCTCTGAGTATTAAATCTTGGGCTGGCGTGGTGATTATGCCCGTACCTTCCTTCGGGAAGAGGCCTATAACCCTGCCGTGGGTCTCTTACAGGCTGATGTGACGAAGATGATGATATTTGACTAAATAATAGTCCCTTAAAATTGTCTATCCCAAATAAACAATCATCGATAAAATCAACGTAAATTATTAAATCGCTCATTATAATCAATCAATACATATTATAAAACAAAGTCGTCCGCCGCGTCTGTCTGTTTGGATGTTTGCGATAAACTCAAAATCTACTGAACCGATTGTAACGCGGTCTTCACCAATAAATAGAGTAATTCACGGGGAAGGTTTAGGTATATAATTTGTGAAGGTGTAAATTGATTTGTTGAAAGAATCTGTAATAATGAAGCCGTTTCATGCACATAATTATATCTATTTTTATTATCAGGGCAGGACAACATCCGCCGGGCCTGCTAGTATTCTTATATACAAATATAGATGGTGGCGGCATCTTCATGGAGAAATGGCTTTTAATGAAAAATTTGTGACATGGTTTTCCTTTTTCTATTCAACCTCTATAACCCTTTCACAGATTTTAAATTCTTGAAATTTTATCATTACTGCCTAACTCCTATGGCCAAAACGAAATAATAGGTGACCTAGATAATACTCTGTAAAATCATAGGATTTAGATAGAAATCTACCAGAAAATTTATATCAAATTCGGTTTAGTTTTATGTGTATTTTGTACTAATATTAATAAGTTTTCTTGTAGTTATTTATTAGTTTTTAGTTCAAAGTAAAGTCCAGATATGTTTATAATTATCGTTCAACAAAAAAGTTAAATCAACTTTAAATCCCTCATAAACAAAACATGCGCAACAATTTTTTATTACAACTCTATTTAAGTAAATCAGAAATAGCGTTTACTGTGAAATTGCTTGAGAAGCACCGGTAGTTGCTGGAATACCAGACTAATTGCTACCATTTGTAGAAGGACGTACGCGGGCAGTTGATGTGGGGACAACAATTCATAATAATACTATAAATTCTAAGCCTTGCGGCGCGCGACGCGACGTTCTCTAATGACCGCGAGTAATCAGATGTCATATGGGAAATTATAGCATTTTTAAAGGTATGTTATGTGACAAAAATCAATTATCTCAGAAATTTCTTCCATATGTAGATTACATCCAGTATCACAAACTATGCAAGTATTTTGTAATTCATGTGAGTGTTTTGTAAATTATATGGTTATTTTTTACATACTTTTTTAAAGTTCAAAACAATTAAATTATACTAAATTCAACCATTTTCGTGTATTGACAGAATCGAGATGATTTTTTACATTCCCGGAAACTAACATTTTATAAATTAATTTCAAATATTAGTTGTGTAGTACATGTAGTGACAAGCAAAATTCACTACTTTCTTGGATTACATTTTTTTTTAATTATATGAGAATAAGATATATGCTTTAGTATTTAATAAATAAGAAATATTCAATTCATGTCTATATACACATTAAGGCGTAGGAAAGATGAAGCAAAAAAGAAGTATCTATAACTAATGCCAAGTTCCTTTCGAGATTGAATTAGTACCGTTGTTTTAAAATTGATAATGGTTTAAAAAATGTTGTTACTTGTACTAAACTTTTATTATTGTCACGGCCAACACGACATGAGGACATGATAAATGAATGTATATTATGCAGGCAGCGACGCGACGTTCCGTGCTCCTTCAGCAGGCGCCCCGCGTGCATCGTGTAGTAAACGTGTCTACTTGTATAGTAGCTAGGAACTACCAGTTCTGTCGTTTGTTATAAATTTTTCGCGAATTCTTCTTATAAAGTATTTATATTATACGTCGTGTGTTCAAAAAGTATCGCGAATTTTGTGTTTTTTCAAAAATTATTTATTTATTCATGAATATCTATTTTGTCCCCTTCAAAGTAATCCCCATGAGATATTATACACTTGTGCCAACGGTTTTTCCAATCTTCGAAGCACTTCAAAAAATCATTTTTTTTTATCTTGTTCAGCTCCTCCTTCGATGCCGTATTTATCTCGTCAAGAGAAGCGTAACGTCGTCCTTTCATGGGCCTCTTCAGTTTAGGGAACAAGAAAAAGTCACATGGGGCCAGATCTGGGGAATACGGTGGCTGCGGCATCATTAGTGTGTTGTTTTTGGCCAAAAAGTCGCGCACAAGCAACGATGTGTGAGCAGGGGCGTTATCGTGGTGCAAAAGCCAATTTTTGTTCTTCCACAAATCCGGGCGTTTCTGGTGGATTGCTTCGCGCAAATTGCGCATAATTTGCAGGTAATATTCCTTATTGACCGTTCTTCCCTGTGGCAAGAACTCATGATGCACCACGCCCCTGCAATCAAAGAAAACTGTCAGCAAAACTTTCACATTCGATCGAACTTGGCGCGCTTTTTTCGGTCTTGGTTCGTGCGGCAGCTTCCATTGAGATGATTGAGCTTTGGTTTCCACGTCATAACCATAAACCCACGATTCGTCACCAGTTATGACCCTCTGGAGCAAATTTGGGTCGTCGCGGACAGAGTTTAACATCTCATTAGCAATGTTCATGCGATGCTGTTTTTGGTCACAATTGAGCAATTTTGGTACGAATTTCGCGGCGACCCGTCTCATGCTCAAATCATTGATAAAAATCGAATGGCACGAGCCAATCGATATGTTTAGGTCCTCAGCAACTTCTCTAACGGTGATTCGACGATAGGCCAATACCATTTTCTCCACTTCATTAATTTTTTCGTCTGTTGTTGAAGTGCTCGGGCGTCCGGCACGCTCTTCGTCGTTCACATCTTCTCGGCCTTCTGAGAACATTTTGTACCACCGATAAACGTTGCTTCGGTCCAAGGTAGCTTCTCCGTATGCCACAGTCAACATTCGGAATGCATCCGCGCACTTAATTTCGTTTTTCACACAAAATTTGATACAGGTTCTTTGATCCATTTTTTTGAATAGGTAAAAATCTAAGACGATCCAAAACACGTGCAAGCAAAGCAGCTGTCAACAATTAAATGAACATTCAAAATGGCCGAGCTTGTCGGCATAAGTCAGAGACATGAGTACCAACATAACGCCACAAAAAATTCGAAATTCGAATATACGTAACCCGCGAAAATTCAAAATTCGCGATACTTTTTGAACACACCTCGTATGTTGTCTCTATTACACATAGACATGGCATAAAAATGTATACACAAGTAAAATTAAAGTGTCTGTCGTTGTCTATGCTAATCCGGAACCGCTGAACCTATTTTTATGAAACTTTTGATGGCAGAAAAAAACCTTTTCAAATTCTTAAATACACCATGTATTATTACATTATTCCGTAGACGCTAAGCAGTAACGATAGAATTACAGTTTGAAAAAAAAAAATAACATAAGAACTCCAACAACGTTAAAATTTATAAAGATAATTGAATTATGGTCGAATGTCCGACCACTGGATAACCAGTCTTAAGAAATAAGTCATGGTAAACTATATTTATAATCTGAGATCCATTCCGACGCCACGTTTATGTATGTATACCTATGTATATTTACCATATAATCTATAGATATATAATCGTGCATTGTAATGCACATGCACAACGGTTCGTACGTGTCAAGTCAACGTGTTATTTATGTATAAGCTCAAAGCAAGCGAGACTATTTCAGTCAGTTTAAACGCAACTTCCGATTAATCAAGCGTCGATAATTTAACAAAAATCGAGGTTAATTCCTGTATATCAATTGCGTAACCGCGTTCCTGCTTTTTGGTACGGATGCAGTTACAAGAAATTCAGATGGTAATTACGGAATCATACAAATATTTATCTTTATTTTAAATAGAACTGGCATTTTGTGAATGTTGGTTACTGTTAACATATCTATGTTTTCGAAATATAGTGTATATTGAATTGATTAATATTTTTAAGGACTATTAGGTCAAATATTTTTTAATTGATTACAAAAAGGTGCGGTTTTCTTTTTTACCTGCTAAGTGTGTAGGAATGCTATTTTTTTTAAACTACAGGACTGATTTCTATAGTTCTTCTAATGGGATAATTTGTATACTTCTCTGAATGAGTCAGTTTATATATAATACTATGTAGAAACTTATAGATATATTAATTGTAGCTTCTACTGTTCCGTAATAAAGTACATTTATCACTTCTATTCTTATTCCTGAACCCCGCCTTCTATTTATGTGTTTTTAATAGAACTTCAGGTTTCTTAGCAAAGGCACAATTACTATAATACTATTATCGCTGACTTTTTATTATCGTTACTTTCTTTATGAGTTATAGTTCTCTTTTGTTTTCTAATATTAACAGTTAAATAATATTACCTTTACAAATATGAATACCGACATTAGAAAGTATACTACAGATAGTCATGCAGCAAAGAAATGATTTAGTAAATGTGCGGATGACATATTCACTATAGCTGTTTATAAATATATTTTTAACCTTTTTTAGTATGTAACATCACAGAATCCTAACTAGTGCTAAGTGTTCTTACTAATTTTATAAATGCAAAAGAGAGTTTGTTTGTTAAGCTTTCACACTTTAACTACTTAATCGATCTTTATACAATTTTACACACATGTTGTCAGAAATGAACAGAAAGTCATCCAGAATTATCTACAAAAATAGTACTGTTCACGAGGGATACATCAAATCTACATGCAAGTGAAGTTGCGACTAAAAGTTATTAATAAACATAATTTATTTCACCATATTTACAAAATCACACAGTTAAAAACATAATTGCAAATATTGATTGACAGGTTACAAGCTGTTGATTTTGCAACGTCCTGCAACATAAACTAAGTTATTCTGTATCTCAGCAGTGCTGAGGTTTTGTCACAAATAAAAAACAAGCACGACTTATATTATAGACATGTGTGAATTATGTTTGATGGGCTATATACTAGTTATTAATAAAGTAAAATGTAAACAGAATATAAATTATGAATAACACACAAATAGATAGTCTTTGGATATTCCTATACTTGTAAGGCAGTGGTCAAAGGCTTTAAAGGCGGTGAGAGTGGTTATTTAGCTATCGTCGGCTAGGACATTGACAAAGGTTGACGCCAGACAGCCTGCTCGTAAAATATTAAGTCAAATCGCAGTTTAACACGAAGAAAGAAAACATGTTTTACCGGCCCTACTCAAGCGAGACAATAGCAAAATAACATAGTTATATATACTACTACTAAACAACAAAGTAAGTATCAAATGTGTTGATGATGTCTTTTTATTACATACTTATAATTATTTTAGTAATAGTTTATGTTTTGTCATAACTTAATTTTTGAAGTACAAGTTAATGCAGACTTGACATAGCCTTTGAGAATAGTACATTTTTTTTAGATGATGGGTACCCTATGTTTGTTTCCGTATGTCTGACAACATGTCTGTAATATTTCATCTATTGATCGCTTGAATACTAAAGGATTGAAAGCGTTACAAAAAACTCATTAGAATTTATAAGTAAGTAAGTAAGGATTCTTCAACTCATTAATCATTATAAATGCTATTTAGAAAATAGAACGAATAACAAAACAATTATTCTTTGTATAATAGTGATGTAGACTCCTTGGAATACATTACTAGCCAGGAGAGTACTTATTGAGTTGATGGGCGTGTGTTCCACGGATCCGTGCTCTTCTAATTTTAACAACCGTTTCAACTAATTCAGTTTGAAAGGTTTGAGTGATCGAAAGGGTTAAAAACCCCATCACATCGGTCACACTACCTTTCTTTGTAGTCTTGACTATACCATACATAATCCATGCACCCAAACTAATTCCGAGCGATACGAAACCAGTTTAAAGTTTTAACGTTACGAGAGATATCTTTCATAAATTCGCTTGAGAAATTTCAAATGTTTTCCAATACTAAAACTAATTTACTGATTCGTACAATGATACCAAAAGAAGCTCAGTTACGTATACCAACTATTAAAAGGTATATTTGTATATTTTAACTTAAAAATTAAAATAAAATTGATAATGAACAAAGTTAAACTGTAAATCTAGATAAACTTAGTTTAAATCGAAACTTGCGTTTTTCCGTGACTTCGTATGCGTATTTTTATGGTTCGCCTCTATGCTAAATATCATTGCGATTGATTTAGCGAATATTATCGTGAAAACGTAACGGAGCATCTTTATAAATATAAACACATAGTCAAAAGAATTTATGCGCATCACTTCAAAACTGCTGAAGATATTTGAATAATTCTTTTTTTTGTCATATATAATTGTCATGGCAAATTTGTATAATAGAAAATGTTTGTAAAATTGTACGGAATAGCATAAAATTGTAATAACAAAATCCCCACATAACAAGTGAATAAGTGAGTGAGACAGAAGATAATGACAAAATTGACGTTTCTATTTTATTTCATTACATGTTCCTATTGTAAAGAGAAGACTTGGTCTGTTTTCTCTGTTTGTACAACCGTGCGCATCCGGAGCGAACAATTAGTTTATAGTATTAGTGTGGAAATGTGGTTGACTAAACAAAATTCATATAGTATATATTGATTAATATATACCAGAGTTTTGGTTGACCGTTGAATATTTGTGGTTAATATATAAATTTGCTTTTCATCTGTAACATAATTATAATATGAGGTCTCTTTAAAAGTTTTATAACAACTTATGAATACAAACCCTATTTTTCGAACTGACTACACTGTTAGCCTGGCCAGGCCTCTACAGTATCACCGGACTACTAGGGGGAGCGCTTAAGGCACTCACCCGATTTTATATAAACGACTAGCACAAGGGCGCACGGCATGCCTCGGCTTGGGCTGTTGCCGAATATCTCGAGTCTAACTAGCTAAGCTAAACTATCCATTTCGCACATATATGAATTCGTGAAATATACATTTGTACCAAGCATGTATGTTTCATGATCCCGTACATGTATTTTGTATCGGACTACTGTGTTATTCTAAACTATTTCAGTTAAAAAAAGGGTAAAAAAAGGAAAAAAAAAACAACCCAACCACTATGTGTACCTACGTGTGTGTGAATACAAAGCCGATAAATAGATAGTTTTTAAATACAGTCACGATGTTTTCAAATAGTTAATACAATAACGACAACAATGAAATTTGTTATTCAAAGCGTAATTAACAATAAATTATAAAACTCAGCATGAACTTCACTTATATTTATTTTTTTACTAACTCTTCTCGCGGCTTCGCTCACGTTTTTGTAGATTTAACATATCCCTCGGAAATAGTACTTTTCTGTATCCCTGACAATATATGCAAAACTAAATTAAATTAGTTAAAACGCAATAAATAAATTCTCTTTCGCATTTACAATATTCGTAAGAATAACAAATTAAAATATATTCGCTATGAGAGACACATTCTCTCAAAAGGTCTCAAGAACAACTTTAGAAATTGACACTTCGCTACTTAGTATATTTCTAACTAATTTAATTTTTATAATGAAAACAAAACAACTAGTGTCGTCTATATATTTTCGAGAATAAGTTATAAAAAAGTAGTGTACACTTATGTACACGCGTTAGAAGTTATACTTCTTTGGCATAACAAGATAAAAATCTTTTGAAAAATATTATCTTTCGCCTTATTCTATGTTTGTAGAAAAAACGAGACTAACAATAGAAAAAAGGTATTTATTACATACATTTTTTTTTGCATAAAATGTTGACTATAGCTAACTTCAGGGTGTCGGTTTTTCGTGACAGTGTGCGCGCGCATCGTTAAAATTTACCCTCATAATTTTTCCCTAACGCGCCAAAAGAAGTATAACTTCAAAAATATGGTACATTTGAAAATATATATTATCTTAGGGTAAGAACAAAAATCACCTGTTTGTCAATTATACATTATCTTTAAACGTGCTTATATTTAGAATAAGAGTGTCATACGCGTCATATATAAAAGACTCGAAATAAAGTATAGCATTATCTATTGTAGTTAGGTTGGCAACTCTACAGATGATACAATGCGTATGAGTGACCGAATCCAGAGGACAACGTTCAACAGACCTTTACGTTGTAACAATGTAGTCTTAGAACGATCTCAACTCTTATCTAGATTACATAGTGAATTGCTCACAAGCGTGAGATACGGCATCAACATACGGTCTCATTGCAAAAAATCAACAACTCAAGTGGTCGGGCCACAACTGACGGCGTAAAGCGACGTTTCAGAAAAACTGAAGACGAAAAAAACGTCCATTTCAAGAGCTCCATTAGTAATAAATGTTGAATGATAAAGGCGAAAGCTTTAGACCTCCTCCACTCGTAAATTATAACGACAGACCATTTTCTTGTAAAGATTTCAATACCTTTTTATTCTCAATAACATTTTATGTTGATTGTTTTAATGATAGCAAACATCGTGTAGACGACGAACTAAACACAGATAAACATCTTAATACAATTCGGTCTACGAAAAGTTTGTAAAATAGGTACTAACAGGAGTTTATTGCTACCGCACACTACCCGAACTATCAGATAGAGCGCGAAAGAGACAACTGCAACTCGAATTATGATTTTTCTCTAGCAGAATTCCATCAATTTGAATGCTTTTTCAAAATTAATTGAAGAAGTTTTTTGACTGTGTCTGTACGACTTTCATTTATTTATTATACTCGTTAACTTAGAAAACGGTGACAAAATTGGGCAATTTTAGTACTTTTAGAAGGCGTCTAGATTTATAACATTTAATTTTTGAAAAACTACAAACGTAAGATTTTGACGACGTAGCAATGATAGATATAGTTTGTATGGTACAAGAATATTTTATTTTCTTTCATTATCTAGCGATAAAACAGAGAACTACGTTTATATGGACCAAAGTGCACCCGGATTTTCTCTTAAGCCATGTCGACAGACAAGTTACGGTTTAAATTGGTAGGTCTAGAACATTGTTATATATAATTATATTGTTTTGTATATCAATGGTCTAGAAGCATGATATTTTAAACTTATTCACAGTATGTGTGCACTATGAAATAATTATCATAAATTCATTGCCAACGAGGGTTAAGTGGGGGATTAATTTTGCGATTGCTAATGGAAAGTCACATAGGACACAGGGTTAATCTATAAATATCATAAAATCGTTTTTTTGCTTTGTCTGTGTGTTCCCTTATTTGTTCTAAACTAAGTAACGCATTATGATATAGTTATCAGTGTCTTTTAGAGAATTTCTTCCAGAAGCTATATCTACATATATATTATATATAGAAAAGAAAAGTCGATATATTTTAAAGAAGTCGTAAGAAGTTTTCGGACGTATACATTGGTAACGGTGGCTATACCTTATGAGACACATCGCACCGTTAGTAAAGGCTTACCTTAGTAGTAAAGTAATTTTTTGGGAAACAGCAAAAAACAAATCGACTATCACAATTTTTTTACAAAATTAGCCTTAACTCCCAGATTTACAACGTCATTGCCATGAAAATTTACTGTTTCTGTGAGATATAGGTACACCTTGTAGAACTATTTATAATGAGCCTTTCTATTGCAAAAACTATAATATCTAAAAATTGGGTGCGACATAGAAATAATATTCTATGGAATTGTACATTTTAAAAATGGACAGAGACAAGTTCACGATTGTATATGTCTATTTCCTAACGATAAGACATAGTAATTATTCTTACATATTATTACAGATAATTTGGATGTTTGAGAAGCTATTCAGACCAATAGAGTATTAATCCTAAACCGATTAGATATTTTAGCTACGTTTTTTTACATACTTTATAGTTTTTGTATTTGACCACAACCTCGTTTGCTGTTAAATGATAATGCGCTCTAAGATGACAGTCACGCTAAACCTCGATGAGAATTAGCTCTCAAGTGCAGCTGCCGGAACACACCAATAGGTGCTTGGCTATAGATTTTCAACTTCAAGGTGGTAGCTAGATATACGGACTTAGAAAAAGCCTTACCACCATGCTATGGTTTCATCACGATGTGTTCCATCATTGTAAGCTCCGACTTAATTACAAGGATTCGACCTATGTCTATTCACGCTGTGTCCGAACTCGCTATCAGCTATGCCATTTAATGTAGATAAAAATTACCCTTTATAACCTTCTCATTTCAATGAATATCTTATAACATATAGTGTAAGTATTAAAGCGTTAAGAATTTGATCTAAACCTTTTAGACACTTATAAAACCACGTGAGTACATAGCACCCATGCGAAGCCGGGGTATGTTGCTAGTATACATATAAATAGGACTGAATTGATTGTTGGTTATCCAGACTGTTCTTTGAAATACCTGAACCGATTTTGACAAGACTTTTACAGGTAGTTAGAGAACTTTCAAAATATTATCTGGTCTATGACGTATCACTATAATGTTCCATAAAGGTTAGCTATTAAGCCTATATAAAATCGGGTGAATGCCTTAAGCGCCCCCACTTAGTAGTGCGGTGAAACTGTAGAGGCCTTGCCAGGTCTACAGTGTATTCAATTCGAAAAAAAAAAAATTAGCAATTAATAAGAAAAAATAACGATAAAAAATAATAGGTTAAGTAGCAATAACAATTAAAAAAACCGACAAGCCACAATGAATTCCGTTAAAACACGTAAATCCAATGAAACAATAAAACCATTTTCACCCGAATGAAGTCGCGTGCACTAGTTCTACCATAAAAATACCACATTTCGTGGACAAAAATGTATCTGCGATATATTAACTTAATTGTGCATGAAGAACTGATGTAAAATAAGCTTGGAACATAATATTAACATTCTTTAATAACATTAAGACAATGAGGACGACGCGACGGTGAGCCTCGGGCTATGTTTTGAGATTTAAAAAAAAACATATTACGGTAGGCTGTTATAATTTAACATCGAAAGCAATTTAGGAAGATTGGGGGCTCAAAGAAATTGGTATGTTAACGAATTGTGTGCCTTTGATCCGTTTTCTAATTGAAAATACAACAAATCATATATGAAAGTGTGTAAAGAGCAACTTAAAAATAAAACTTTAAAAAAATTTGTTCGGAATTCACGGGTTGTTCTTGCGTAGATACAGAAAAAGCCAGTAAAAGGTTTCCTGTAGGCTAGCGCACGTGTGTTTTATATAAAGCAACGCACACATCAAAGAATCAAGTTGATTACATGTTAAACAAAAAGAGCAAAGGCAAGGGCTGCTCGTGCACAGGATCGGTATATAAAAAATGCAGTAACGCAACTTGTGGAGGCAAAATTGAACTTAATTTATCTTAAACGTGTTAATATTTATTGCAAGTTAAGCTAGAGTTAATTCTTTCACTTGGAATTATTTATCGTTTCTCTTTTCCCTTGTCCCGAGACAAAGTTATGGTTAATTATTAAATAATTCACGTTACATACTGATCTACTTTACTATGTCGGTATGGTGTACTGGAACTGCCTTTGTTCTTTTGCTTTTCGTGCTGTATTTTGTATTACTACAGACGAGTCGCCGACCCGCGAGATGGCACGAGTCAAACCACTTACGTCTCGCTTGTTCGGTATTATTATTCAACACGGTTTTTTGTGGCAAGCGTGGATTACTCCGTAAAAATGATATTATAAGCGACGTTCTAAATCTAGACCTACATTTACTATCAATAGCATTTCAATATCTAGTATGTATATATATATATATATAAATAAACATATATTGCCGAATGTAAACGTATCACTTCCAAAACGGCTGGACCTATTTGACTTATTCTTTTTTTCTTGTGTGTAATTGTCAAGACAAGGTTTATATGAAAGATTATGTTTGTAAACTCTACGGAAAAGTGAAAAGTTATTCAAAAATCTACATGTACAAAGTGAGGGAGTGTCATGGAAGAGAGTAGGGTGATTTTCAAAAATATTGACAGAATTGAAATTCTGTTCTTCAGTCGCCATTATATTTAATTCCACGGTCTTACTGTAAAGGTAAACATTTGGTCTCATTTTTGTCGCTTAAATAATAATAATAAATTAATGTTACAAGTGTTAAAAGCCTATTTTTCTCGGAAAGAATCGCCCTGAACCGCTAACCCTGATAGCCAATTAATTATCAAATGAGCTCTAATCTAGTCGGAGCCCGTAACAGACCTCCATTTCTCCTTTAAGAATTTACGTGGTTTTGTTTTATATGACGTCAGCGAGATTAGTAGAACTCCAAAATATCAACGGCGGAATGTCGTGATAGGGACCATATCGCGATGAAAACAATCACGACGTATGGCAGGCGGCAGGACCGATTTGTCACACGTTTCTATAGCAGTCACGAGTCGGCCCCGATACCGATAATGCAAATGAGGGGATATTATTTTACACACACAAGAGATATCACTAAATTTCCATTATTTAATTTAAACAAAGAAACTTATCAATTAAGAGTTTTTTAATTTATTATATTTCAAACCACCTATTTATATATAAATAGACGGCGACAAAACAATCCGGTACATTGTATCTTTACTCGCGTTTTAATAAATCATTGATTTTAATTGACTTTCCACCTAAGAATCTAGTGAGATCTCTTCCAAAATTTAAAGACAATAGTTTTTTTAAATTATATATCCAAATACAGACTAGCACTTTTGTTATAGTCTGTGACAATATATTCAATCTGAAAATCGTATATATGTGTAACGACGCATATTTGTGTCGAAGCATCCTTATGATTTAATGTCATACTATTGAAATATTTTTTTTTAAGAAACATCATTAAATATTTTTTATGATTCACTAAAAAGTAAACCCATAAATTATTTATATTTCTAATATATTATATTGTATCAGAACTAGCTTTTGCCACACGATTTGCTCACTTCAATGTAGATTTGACCTATCACTAGGGAATAGTACTTCTTCTAGATGAGAGAGTTCTCCATGTCCTTTTCTGAACCCCTGATAACATGTATGCAAATTTTCAAGATGATCGGTTAAGTAATTAAGGCGTGGAAACGCAACAAACAAACAAAGTTACATTCGTATTTACAATATTAGTAAGAATAACTTATGCTTCAAATTGCCTGTAAAACAATATTAGAATTGTTGACAATTGACAAAGAATGTACATATCAGATAATATGCTCTTTATCACTACATAGTATAAAACAAAGTCGCTTTCTCTGTTCCTATATCCCTATGTATGCTTAAATCTTTAAAACTACGCAACGGATTTTGATGCGGTTTTTTTTTTAATAGATAGACTGATTGAAGAGGAAGGTTTATATGGATAATAACATAAATTAAAATAGTGGAGAAATACTGTTATTTTTGAGGTTACTCCAAATTTAACGCGTGCGGGCCACGGGCAGTAATGAATAAATCAAAACTACTTGATCGATTTTAATCATTTTTTCAGTGAATGACATAGGCTATATATTTTATACCCGTGCGAAGCCGGAGCGGGCCGCTAGTTGCATTATATTTTCCGCTTTTCACTAGTACCTGCATAAAGACAGAAGCCTATATCGTGAGGTAGACTGAGAGGAGCTGATGACAGTGAATACAAAAATCCATACATTTGACACAATTAGGAAAATATTCAATTCATAAACCGTTACACGAGACATGTAGTACGTCATGTTTGAAAGCTCAAAATAATTAACGTGCTGAGGCATAACTGTCGATAAATTGTAGGATATGTAGACTCAACGACAGCGTCGATTACGCGCTGCTAGCCACGTATCAGTTAACGGACGTCTGGAGCTCAATGGGTCTTAACTCTCGGTTACACACTTCTTGGATGGTCGAATCGACGTCCAAAGCTAATATAATTTAAATATTATACAACTAAACCTGTTCTTGTAAGTAAAGTAGGTTTTTAAATTGCCCGTAGTGATATAGAATTTGCTTTGAAAAAATATTACCTAACCCTACATGAGTGTTTATTTGCTTATATTTATTCTTAAACTATCTGATATCTGCAGCTTCGTCTAAGATGTTTGTTATCCTTATTAATATATTTCATTTACAAAAGAATAAACATAAAAAAATTAAAACAAAATTATACTTTGCCTATAGCATTTCTTCAGTCTTCTGTAATGCTTATAAAAATTGTAGTTTCTTAAAACTTTTATAATTCTTCATTTGTATTAAACTAGCGACCCGCCCCGGCTTCGCACGGATGCGATGTAGATACTAATACGGGGCAGTATGGAGTGATTAATAATATTACGATTAGTATATACTACAGGATGTCTTTGTATACAATATTTACATCTGATTTTTCATGAGACAGAACAAACATGTTTTCTTTGGAGGTTATTCTTAAAAGCGCGACATATAACTGGCCGTGTGAGAAACACACGACGGTCAAATCTAAGCTTGCAACGTTGAATGTTTGACCCTGTGACTTATTATTGGTCATTGCAAAAGATAGCTCTATCGTAAAATTGCAGGCGCTTAAATTTGATCTATCTCTTAAGGTTTAGCCGGCGTTTGCGATTTGAGCGCACAAAAATATGTTTGTTACGGCATCACATTAGAAAACTTAGCATTTTTTAAATTATTGAAATCCGTTTAATAGATCTAAGCGAACAGAAAGCGGAATCGACTTCATTTTATACTATGTAAAGATATTTTTGAATAAGGACCAACAGTCTTATTACAAAAACAAAAATGAACACGCGTCTAATACGAGTTTTATTAAAGAGTGTCTAAAATTTTAAACCTTTATCTATTGATAAAACGTGCCTAAGCGGTTCCTAGCCAAAATAGCTGAATATTGTAACATTTAGACAATGTTTAAATTAAAACAATGTGTGTCACTAAACAAGGGTAATAAGACACTCTTTTGTGATTAAACTGTTTTTAAACTAGTGTTCAACGCGTATTTAATAAGATAGTAACTGTCTAAGAAATAAAACTAAAAACTATTGATCACAATACTTCAGTACTTTAGGCATGAGGCACGCACAACCGCAGACCTTTATCATTTTATATAGATTACTTACCAAGTCCTGCTGACACTTTAATTGATGTAAATAACCATTGAAATATAAAGCAGGAGACTACCTAATTTATCTAAAAAAGATGTAGCTAATATAATGTATATAAAAACTACGTTCACCACCTGGCTGGCACGTGCTACGTTCACCTGTTAGCAGTTTTGAATAAATAGGGTCTGGAAACAACCACTCACAGCTATTTAAATAGTGCAATTATTTTTTTTGTAGACGACGTTCATGAAATTACTGCATCGGAGTATACTTAATTAATGTATGTTCTTCTTATACAGTTGGTAAATGTTAAACATAACTCGATCTATAAATTGTATGTTTTTACTAGCCGTGTGTCCGATGAGATTTCACATTACTAACATTTCAGGAATCATCCTAATTTTATTCCTACATTGAGAAATTTATTTTCAAAAATCATTTCTTTATGCCTGTATATTCTATGAAGGAACTCTTGTGCAATATTTCATAGTTCTAGACTGACCGTGTTAATCAGTGTTTTGCCTATCAGTTAACCTTAAAAATGTTATTTGGAATATTAGAATACTTAAAAAGATTTACTAAGGTTAAATTGAATGCTGAAAACATGAATTTAGTTCTCTGAAACGATATGAGATCTGTAAATTATTACGTTTTTTATGTACCTATTGAACATCGAATAGAATGAAAATTGCGCAAGACAAATGAATGTTAGAAAAATAACGAGAAAAAATTTGATATTACTTGCTCTACACTTGTATAAACAACATGACCTCATACAATTTTTTCACAATTTTCACCAAACTATGTATATTTGAGGTTTTTTTAGCCCCTTTGTTCCTCATTCTTTCTAGGTTCATTAGAAGAGTCACTGATGAGATATAATTACCGAGTCATGCAACATCTTAATCTAACCCGAACAGCGTTGTGCCAAAGTATATTTGAGTTGAAGACAGTTTAACAAAGACGTTATTTCCCACGACTTGTACACAATCAACGTTGTTGGTTAAAAATACTTCATCCTCAGTTGTATTCGCGATAGCAGCAGGGATAACCGGTCGACACCGTATGTCGTAAATAGCATAATAAACCCATTATGAATTATAAAAATTCTATAAATAAAAGTGAGCTCAATCTTAATACCTACTACTACATACAACATTGTCAGCAAAAGAACGACTGTGTAATTCCTAGGATTTAAAGTCTGTGAAAAGTTCATGTAAAATTGAAATGACTCTAGAGTGCGATTCCAAATACGTTACATGAAAAGTATGAAAACTTGAATTGTTTTAATATTGTGCCAAGGGATTTTGTTTGAAACTTCTATGTCATGAGTACAGACTGTTATATGTATAACAAAGATGGTAACCGGTCAAACAAACACTAGATAATGCTGCGTCTACATTAAAATATTACTTCATCTAAAGCGTCTCTTCGCTGCAGGATTTGAATGCACTTTCTTTAGAGCGATTTCCGATGGCTCTACTACTCATCCATACTGTCTCAACATTGATGAACATTTATAAACAAAAGGGAGAAAAGGATGTACGTTTAAAATAAACGATATAATTATTAAATTAATGAGGATAAAGAAAATTTCATAAGTATTATCATAGACATAGGATAGATAAAAAAATTAATATAATGTATTTTTACACTTACCGAGCACATCTTCATTTATTACACAAAGAGGGATCCGTTTTTGACACCTAAATGTTTTCTCATTCACACCTTAAGAATTCCACTTTAACCCTTCACACAAAGTTAAAAAATCCTTACATGTGACCACAATACACAAACACAAATAATCTACTCATCGCGTTTTAAAAAAACTTTCACTTAGTCTATTTTTAAGTAAATTATTTGTCTGAGAATAAATCAAAATTAATTTCCCGCCAACTATTTTATCGTTCGCCGGCGATCGCTTAACCGAGTGCACGTCGCACGCGTCCAACCGCGAACGAAGCCGGTTCAGCGCTGTTATTTTGAACCGAGTCGCGCTAGACGTGTAACGGCCAAACCCAACCTGAAGCTATAACCATTATTAAAAAAAAAGTACTCCAAAAGATTCCCACTTGATTCCTGCACCACTATTCACGTAATGGGATACTTTAATATTTTTAACTTCACAACTTCGGATAATAAAAATATCATATTACTAAAAAAACCTGTTTATTGTACAGAAATCTATATATATAACTAACGTTTAAAGTGTCTGTTTTTTGTCCAGTTTAATCTCCGGAGCCGTAAACTGATTTTAACGACACTTTTACAGGCAAATAAAGAACTTTTCAGAGTATTATCTGAACTTAACTATTATCACTTTACATATATCACTACGCTTTTCCACGGGGTCTAAGCAGTAACGACAAAAATTACTAGGGGTAGCAGGTTATAGGGGGTTTAGTTGTAGTAATATAAAAACATTTATTTTAGTTCATATAAAAATATATTTTTTTATAAAAGCAAGTTAATAGCTAGACACAGGTTATTTTAAAAATAAACTAAACAAGTGTGGTAAAGCTTTATTGGAATTAATAATGGTAGATTATCCATTATTGGTTTTTCATCTCTTTTTCGAGCAACTCCAAATCTTCATAAGCCAATTCCTCATCAAATACTTCATTATTATTCTTCTTACTGGGATTACTACGTTTAAGAAAAGGTTGATGTAAAGCCTTGTAGAGTTTCTTCGCTTTCGTCGCGCCAAATCCCGGACAATCTGACAGTCTAGATTCAGTAGCTTTAATTATATTTTCCAGAGTGCCAAATGTCTTGATTAACGTCATAGCATCGGTTTTATTCACGGGTTTGATTGATGACAAGGCATTAATAATCTGAAAAAAGGCCCTGATTTTCAACAAAGAGTATGAGAGTCTAACTTATGTAAGAATCAATCAAGGGAATTTGGCAAAATGTAATGTCTGACAAGACGATTTAACTCAGTTCTATTATAGCCGGTCTTAAAAAGACTATAAACCTGAATTTACTGTCCTTTTGAAATTGCATATGTCGTAGTTGCTTTAAATAACAAAAATAGGTTTATATCAATTACAGTAGTATGCTAAGTCAAATCAACCAGATACTTGTCCAACAGAATTCACAAATTACTACAGGATTTGTTGGAAGTCTTTTTTATTATGTCATAACCTACATAAAACTGTGGTCAAATACTTTAATATGGTATATGTGAAATGGTTCTGACAAACACGAAGGCCACAATATGCCAATTCTTGATGACAAGTCTTTAAACTGAGGATGGTAGCTAGCTAGTACAGTGATAGAAAATAGCTTGATAATCCTATCCTTTTTTGACATTTGCAATAATGTAGTAACCTCACATTATCCTCTATTTTTTTTTACTTGTAACAAAAAAATATTTTCATGTCGATGTTAGTAAATCTTTTATTTTATGAGACTCAAGGAGAAACGAATATGTAGGTCACCTAATGGTAAGTGATCATCGCGGCCCATGGACACCTGCGACACGAAGGTAATCACAGATGCGTTGCCGACTCTTAAGATAGGAGTAAGCTCGTTTCTTGAAAGTTTGTAAGTTATATTGGTCGCAAAACACCGCCGTTGGGAGTTAATTCCAAATAACCGACGTACGTGGAAAAAACGCACGCGAATATGGCACAGTGGACGACTTCCAACCGTCAAGATGATATGGATAGAATATCAACGTATTGCGAGTAGTTGGGTAATGGAACTCAGCAGCTATTTGGAACACTCCATGGTAGATTTTGTATAAGAAGCAGTGACACAACGTCCCTACGAAGCGCCAAAAGGTCGCAGCACTTAAGGAAAGCATTTGGTCCACCAGACCAGGTCCAGACCCACCGCAGGACCATAGGCATCTTCCCGAAGGAAGGTATGGGCAAAATCACCACGCCACGCCACACGAGATATTGGCGATTTCAAACTCTGACAAATTCAGTTTTATATTTTTCCCAAATACGGTGGTACTACAACAATATTTCTCAAGTTTTCTTACAATACTTTCCTTCACCGTCAGCCGATAGTGTTACCAGTTTAAATTAGTAAATGTACGCGAATTCCGAAAAATACGTTGGTATATATCGGGGTTCGAACCTGCGAACATATCATTGATATTCCACTGGGCACACCACTAAACCACCACGACTACTTATGTTACTCTACGTTAAATGAAAACAGTATTCCATGTGTGGGCGGACTTGCGCCTCATATAACTGAAGGAGGTAATCCGGCGTGAAATATCGTCCTGATATCATAAAATCTATGTATAAATAGGTAGAGACAAAACAGATAAGTACATATTCATCCTCTGTTTTTAAACTGATTTTCTTTTTTGCTATTGAAGACCTTTGATTTATTGTTATCATGGAAAAGTTAATATTTTTTTTTACTTGAAAAATTAACGATTTACACT
Organism: Antheraea assamensis; assembly: GCA_035772565.1. NCBI lineage: Eukaryota > Metazoa > Arthropoda > Insecta > Lepidoptera > Saturniidae > Antheraea > Antheraea assamensis. The sequence goes on from JAQQSE010000018.1 coordinate 1,315,187, forward strand.
TAAATTTCGATCACTAGACTATACAGAATCACTAGCCTTTTTAACAACAAAACCACTAGAATGAAAATAACAATAGACTAATCAGATTGCTGTTTCAAAATGTACTTATAAACAAGCAAAAAATACCTTCTGATGAGGATCATTTTCAATCTTCTCCATTATTCTGTCAGGTGGTTTATTCTCATATATTTTGTAATTTTCAACAATTTTTGCTGCTTCTTCAGGACTCCATGCCAGCATTAGAGTCATATCTGTCAGCAGGCATATTCTTGTTAAATTTTTTAAAGGTGCATGAGGATCTTTTAGGTCAACCTAAAATTTTATTAATCTCCTGTATTAAAGTTAAATTTCGAGCCATATGTTATTTTTAACTAAATAAATTATTGGATATAATGATTATATCTAACTAGCTCCTGGCCACAACTTTGTATGAGTTAAATTGCAATAAAAAACCTAAAAACAATAAAATATAGAATAGCACTGTAGTGACACACATACCTACATCAAACGTGGTATGTGTGTACTACAACAAAGCAGGAAAAAAACCAGCGGCACTACAAAGTCTGAAATTAGTTGGCTTAACAACGCGTCTAATTAAGACTTGCCGCCCAGGTGGCGACCACATGCTACCTGGGTGCAATTATAATCTGACCGACAAACTACAGACAATACGGCGAATTGTCGTAATCCCAAGTTATTGTTTAAATTAGTTTATTGCCTAAATACTATTGTCCATTTCTAGTGTTACTTTAATTTTATTGCTCTAATATTGTATCTATTTTTATGCTTATATTTTCACCGACCATAATCCTTTACACGTGCGCTGTTTCTATCCCATTTAAATATGTCTGCTCGCCTTCAATAAAAGAGATTCGTAATCCAGCTGCCAAAGCGATTACTAGTCTGCACAAACGGAGTCAGTTATTTTATTTCAAACCTTCTGATATTAGCATAGTGGTAATCACTCAACCACTACCGCTAAAGCTCCATCTAGTGTTGAGATATATGAAAATGTGATAGGATAAAAACAGTGATCTGTGAAACAGTATACAAGTTTAACAATCTGACCTATACCAACAACCTTTGTTATATATATATATATATAAATAATATAAAAGATTACAACTTTTTAATCAAATAGAGTGGGATAAGGTTTTGTGTTTGAACCCTACAAAGAGCCTGAGTGTTAACACAAACCATTATAATTTAACTATCACATGATTTTGAGGTATTTAAACTCTTATTACTGACTAACACAACCATGTTAAAAATATTTCTTTATGCAACTCTCAGTGTGTTATGGCAGCTGCATTTCATAAGCTAAAAATGTTAGACCATATTTTCGATTAACATAAATTCTGATTAAGCTTTTACTGTGTAATAATAATTTTACCCTTATCACACTTAAGTAGGGTCTCACAACATGTTTACCTTTTCCACTCTCCCTTGTCAGATGTCATCTCAGTATTCACATCTTTTATACACATCATTTTTCACACAATTTATCCACACCTTTTTCAGTCTTCCTTTACTCCTATGTATGTCCACTTTCAAATTCAAAACTTTTCCTGTTATATGACTTTTATCTCTTCTCATAATATGCCTGTACCATGCTAACCTATTACTCCTTAACTTCTCTGTTACGGGTGCTATTTTCAAACTTCTTCTGATATACTCATTCTTAATCTTATCCATTTTGGCTACATCACACATCCATCTTAATATTTGCATCTCAGCCACATGTCATTTTTACTCATCCACCTCTTTCGTAGCCCAGCACTCGGATCCATATAGCATGACTGGTCTTACTATAGTTTTATACACCTTCATTTAATATTTTTAAACAAAAAAAAATGCTTTAATTACCTGAACCAAAAGTACTCTTAGCTCATAATTCTTTCCGAGCTCCTTGAGTCTGTTTTGAATGTAATCTGGGTTAAGGTTGTGGTAACGAAGTGATAGGAACAGCAAGCATATAGTTCTACCAACTTCATAATCAGGCAGAATGTCATCAAACTCCCAAGGTACACTTGTGATAAACTTCAGTAATGGATTCCCTCTCTATAAATAAAAAAAAAATGTGTATTACCAAGTGTGTATATTTTTTGTGGTAAGATATCTCAAAATTTTACCCACTAACCAAAAACCTATTCCATGTCACCTGTGGATTGTATTATCAATATTTTTTTTGGTTTATCCAATTGTAAGCTAAAAATAACATGTGAACATACTAGAATGAGTATTTCAAAACCATATCTGCAATTTTTGTGCGACGGCATAAAATGAGTTGCGAATCTCATATCTCTAGTACATCACATTCCAACACAGATTATTATGATATCAAATTATATGAAATAGTGAATCGCCTATAAATTCATAGCAAACTCTAAAAAATTTTACCATATTTACAAAACTCGTTACAGTTATGAAAAGGATTAGTGACACCTAAATTTGTACAAGTGTTTCAAAAATATATATATCTAGTGTATGATGAACATATATAGCAATAAAACAAATTTAAATTGAATAGTTACCTGTTTTTGATTTACTAACACACAGAAGGTTTTGGAGACTGAAGGTTTTATATTTGTTTTAGAAGTTCCTGAGAACAATAACAGTAATTTTAATAGTTTCTATAGAACTTTATATATAACTACATATCCTAGTATAACTAAACACTGCTTTTGTAGCTTGTATTTCATAACAATTATGAAAACATATATCATCAATTTTTTTTATATAAATTTATTATAGGACTTATCTACAAAATATACTTTAAAGCATTTTAATTTCAAATAATAAAATATAGAGATTAATTTAAAATTGAAGTGTATTGAATGGTAAAGTTCATTTTAACAAATAATACCAGGTTGAACTGTTTCAACTTCAGTGTCACTCTTTTTTATTTTTTTTGGTGACGATGGTTCATCTATATCTGCTAGCAAGTCATCAAAGCCGTCTTCCATATCCATGATTTTCTCAACGTGATTTATTAAAGTAATTTACACACAGTTTCGGCCTGTGGTTTCAGTACTCAACATTAGTTTTCTATTTGAAGATCGTAATAAAATAAAACAATTCCAGACCATATTATAGAGAATACTTTGTTTGTTTTAAACATTGAACTTGTTTTTCAAATTTGATTATTATTATTTGACACAAAGTACTCTGTGTTTGACACTATTGACAACATAAGGGTCTCTAGTAGATTTTTATATGTCTCTATAAATGATAGTATCGGAGTTAAAAAGATTAATTAGACTAATCAGACACATTATAATATAAATATTCGAATGTACGTGTAGTATTTGAGGAACTATCTACAGTTGATTCACAAGTATGTTCCAGTTCATGTTCGTGCAATCAGAACAAATAATGTATTATTAAAATAGATTCTCGCATTTTTTTTATTCAAGTTTGTTCTGTATGAACTTACTTGTTTTTTATTATCAATTTTACACATATTTAGCCGTTCACTGGCACTCGGCTGAAGTTCATTTAGCTCAATCCGAAGTTCATTAGTCTGTTCAATCTCCCACCTAACTATTTACCCAGCATATCAATTCGTATTCGTATCGACGTATATAGCCCTGCTCATCGATTTCGATGACGGCATCTCCAAAACGTTTCATTTCTTTCAAGCGTGGTCTCTAATGTGACTCGCAAACCCAAACACCCTTGAAGACCCTATCACATCCAGAACAGAAAAGCTGGCCATTCTGATTGTACTTATACGTGTGTAGGGACTCACACATGCATATTTATAAAGTGCACGCTACAGATATGTAGGTGTCAAGTGTCACTCATCATTTTGCCTTTCAACAGTCCGTGTGTAACCATGTACACGAATCTACGTATACAATATGAATAAGAACTAATCGTTCCTATAATAGTATGATATAAAAAATGCATTATTGTAAAGAGACAAAATAGACATTGTGAAATGAAAAAAATTTTTATTAACCACCCAACTAGTCACCACCTAAATTGGTGACCCCGAACATGGAACGCAAGTCGCGAGTGCTAATAAAAATGTAACATACCTACTGGAATTTCGCAAGTCCCGCCAACGCCACCTTCAGAAATTATGGTATTGCCGGTATCGTCGCGTATTCCTGAATTTTGAGTAGATCAACCTCGGACAACAGGATTTGGCAGCGATAGTGCAAGCCTTTTAGCCGAGTTGGCGAAGATCAACGTCAGGTTAGCTAATATAGAGGGCAGCCGACCAAAAACACGATGAGAGAGAAGCCATTCAAGACAATCTTCACGGTCAACCTCGAGATTAGGACGTCGTATTCCAAATTCACCCGACTGGCTCTGTAGCTATCATTTTAAATACCGTCACCGAGCCCATAGAAACATCATGCGCTTGGAAACCCACAAAATACAGGATGAACAAAAGAGGCTATTCAACGTCGGAAAACTAGATGGGGAGGTACAGCCGTCGACTGAGGTCTGTGCCGTCCCCCCTGCAGCCGCCTATCAGGCATGGACAGAAAAAAATGGAAAAAAAGGCTTTCGTTTATCTTTTGATACTTGGCGTTTTGCGTTAATTAATTGTAATCGAGTCTCCTGAAATCTTACAATACTTTTAAAGGTGACAGAGTGCTAAGACGACCGTTTTAAGGTGACATCCTCTCAGTACGTATAATAGATATTACAAGCGTTCAAACGCCTTTTGAAAAGCCTTATACCAAGATACTGACCACCGTCGCTCCGTTTACCTTTTGCCATATATGAGCAAAATAATTACTTTGGCAAACGATGATCATCCATGTTCAGTATGTTTCCACACCACCTCAGTTGATACTCTATAAGCAGTGTTACGACACAGGATTTCAGTGTTAGATCATTATCTATCATCATTATGCGGTCCTGCTAATTTATTTTCATAATAGATATAAGAAATCCCAGATGGAACATTTCAAATTTCTTTAATGTCTGCTTTGTAAGTATAAATTCTCCCTAGACCGTACAAAAGGAAATTAAAATTAATGCGTTGTATAGCTTAAATTTCATCTCTAGTTTCAAACCTTGTGACTTCCAGACACGAGCTTTAAGTTGTCCGAAGATCGCAGCGACTGTGTATTGCAAGATGGTATACATGTGTTATCATTCCTGATACTACTACACAAACACTTATACTATAGTACTTCGTTTAGTGATTTGGAGATATATATAGTTCCAGTAGAGGACAGAACTCCTGGAAACATTTTGATCTGGAATTACTCATCTCTAATTATGACATTTAAATATGCATCATAGCATCTCTATTATCTCTATTTATTGTGTGGTATTACCTATGTGCTTATTATAAATTTTGCATATCAGTTATCTACTTTACCCATTATTAGGTATTTTATTTTTGGTTGCAATAATATTTACCTTATCAGAATAGAAATACCTATTTAGTTTCTTATCCCTTCATATTTTTATTCATATAAGTTATCTATTTTTTCTGTATGTAATATCTCTCCAAGCATAGTGAGTAGGTATATTACAGTCTCGAAAAAAGAAATATACCATGCTAAATTGTTATGAATAACTTAGCCTCAACCAGTAAATCAAGACAAAACGATGATTTTGAAGATGATGACATATTTGAGGACTCCACGTTTTTGGCCAATTTTGAGAATTCTTCCTTCAGGAAAACTGGAAATGGTCAGAATAACGTAAATAATTCTTTGAATGCAAGTACATTGAATGTCAGGTAAGCCCAAAATTAATTTTAATGCCAATTAGTAAGTATCCATTTAGAACTTCACCTATTTTAGAATATTTTTGTTATTTATCGGAAGTTGCAATTAATTGATTTTCCCATCTTATATTTCCTTAAAATTTATTCTATAATCTCAGAGGTATAGTTTTTGAAGTACATACATGTTTGTGTAATCAAATGTCTCTTATAGTCATTAATTTTCATAATCTATATGAGCAAAATTCCAGTATACTTACATTACAGACTAGCTGTGTGCTTGATGACTTTTCCCATTAGCTATAATAGCAGTATGCTATGATGGTTGTTTTGATGTTTGTCTGCTCATGAAGTTTTGTATAACTTAATAACTATGTTTAAAGGATCAAAATACTAGTCTTGATTGTCCATAGTGATGTGTAGTTGTTCTTGAGATTTATCGAATTTTAGAATCCGAATATATATATAGTATATGTGTATAATTATATACTATACATCTGTTTAAAGACGTAACTATATAATATGGTCCTGGGAACAAATTTCTTGCATGTTTTAATAATTAGAGAATTAGTTTGAAAAAATCTTGAATGAATTATAATTATTACTGTATTTATTTACAATAACACAGGGCATTTATATTTTTTAAATTTTGAAGTAATATATTTATATTCTATATAGGCTATACAGCACACTGTCCACCTTAGTTAAACTTGTGTCAATGCTTAATGCAAAACAAAGCAGCATTCGATAATGAATGAATCAATATTTCAACCCTAATGGTGAAATTAAACAGAGCTTTTTTTTTTGATATTGAAGTCAGATTAATTTTCCATATAAAATTCTTATTATATGTAAACTTGCCAACTTTTAAAATTTACATTTTTTATTTCACTTAGAAGAGGTAAATGAAATGATAGTGACAGATCACAAAATATATGAGACAAAATTATCCCCTAGGAAATATATGATCAAAATATCCTTTGTTTCTTATACAGACACATGCAGTTTTAGTTTACTTATTGTTTTATGTATGTAGAAATGAGTAAGATCAGGGCGTCGATGTAGTAAATTAAAGAAATACCAACATGGCGACATAACAGGTATTTATATTTCAAGTAATCTAACCCTAAATTGAGTAATAATCAGTTATTATTAATTCCATCTATTTAGGACAGTGAGTAACTAATGAAAGAATCATGACAAATTAAGTTTGCACAAATTAATTATCACGAGTCTTAGATAAGCTACTAGCACAATACAACAAGTGTACTGTACAAGGCCAGAGCCAAAACTGCCCCAAAGGTGGTAGCTCTATTCCTTTTATGCCGAAATGAGGAGTAATAGGGAGAGTAATGGTAATTGAATAATGGGATCTGTATGGTGAGAGGTGCATGTGTTTAAAGATTAATTGCTAGGTGCATATGACGGCCGAGGAGGTGCGACATGTAAATGAATCTATATCTATATAAATAAAATGATACAATGTCTGCCATTGTGCTTTCATACCTCAAAAATACTGAATAGCTGAAGACTAAAAAACTAGTTTTAAATATTAACAATAAATAACTTATTATCATAATGTTTCAGTGCATTATGCTGTGATGAAGAAATAAGTGGATATGATAAGCTGACTGGGAAAACATGGATTTACCCCACAAATTATCCTGTTCGGGATTATCAATTTAATATAATAAAGACAGCAATATTAAAGAACACCTTAGTAAGTTTTGAGTATTGTCTCTAAATATTTAATATTTCACAGAACAAAGGCTTTTACTTAAGCTTATTGGCTACTTTATACTTCTTTGTAATTATTAAAATAATTTTTAGGAAATGTGTATTAGATATATAATAAATGTTTGGTCTATGATTTTTGTTATTGATACCATATGGCCATTTTTTCGAGTGTACCTTTGTGTTGAGTTGTCAACATAAAAGTTATTTGTGATACATCGACAAAGTATGTGGCAATTGCTGTGAACATATGTTCATACAAATTTAGGCATTTTCATTGTTGCAACAATTCATGCGAAGCTCTGAAACACCAGTGAAAAGTTTTTTTTTATTAATAATTTATAATAGAAAAAGAAAAATAAGTGTTATTGGATGTTAACAATCATTGTGATTTGATATATCGAGATTTCATAAATCTGAATCAACCTCATAAATTTATGCACTTATTTATTTCTGTAAAATTCACAAAACTAGCCGCGGTAATAAATTGAAAAAATATAGGTCCCGCACAGTGCAATACATATTATTCAATAACATAGTATAAGATAATATTAAAGCTCCAAATTAATTGCACAAAGACAAGGAAAAAAGTGATCAAATTAAACATTTGAATACCCTATTTTCTAATTGTAGTCAGGTAATCATGAATGAATAAATCAACCTTAAAATAAATACTATTACAAAAAGAAAGCATGCAGTATATTAAGCAATATTGTCCTTTGGATAAATTAATTATGAATTAATTCCCGCATTAAGTACTCCAGTCACATTTGATTCCTATCATAATTACATGAGTGAAGCACTCAAACTTGTGCCACTCAGTGAGATTGATGAAATGTAGCTGGTCGAATGTACTCTGTTACGAGAAATTGTTCTTATGTATACCATTTTATAGACACCAAATTTGCAGGACATAAATTTGTAGAAATAAAGAATGTTCTATCTACATTGGCACAATAATGCAAACCTTCACCAAAATTCGCTAATGTAGTCATAAAGTTAAAAATCGAGATAACAAGTGAGCAGAATTTCGAACTATACAATATCCAATCATGGAATTAAAATTAATTTCAGGTGAGTTTGCCAACAGGTTTGGGCAAAACCTTCATAGCTGCAGTGATAATGTATAACTTTTACCGATGGTATCCACTTGGGAAAATAGTGTTCACAGCACCAACAAGGCCATTAGTTGCTCAACAAATAGATGCATGCTATAATATAATAGCTATACCACCAAATGACACCATTGAAATGACTGGTGAGTATATTTATTTTGCCGATGAATATATTAGTATATGATACCCGCGACTATTTCTGTATTGTATTTTATCTTAAAGATATACTTCATGTACAAAAGATGAAATATAAAAAAAATGTTTACAACATTTATTTGTAAATAGTGTTATCCTTCCACTCTCCTGCGCGTGAACATCGCTTGCCCCAGTTCTCCACAGCACGTAAACATCCTTAAATGTGTAGTGCTTGTAAAATGATAGTTTCCTAAAACTTGAATAACTTTATATTATATGAATGTATCATGCTAATTATTTTTTTGATAAGGCCAGAGTGTATAACAAGTAAAACTTAAAAGAGGTCGAAATCTATCTCGTAAATTTCATGTGTAGCGTACACAAGGGTAGTAGACCTCTTATCATTTTATTTCTATATGTATAAGAAGTTGGCTTAGAATCTATTTCTATTATAAAATAAATAAATTTAAAAACAAACATATAATGCCGAGACGAAAATAAATTCCTATATTATTGTGACCTAAGTTAAGATTGTAACTGGCAACTGTCTGTGACTGTATTCTCTTAAAAATATTTTTTACAGGATGTAACGTTTTTCTAGATTAAATATTGGCTACTTTCTATTTTTAATTACCCACCTAACTACTGTAATCCATCTTACAAATTGTACTCTGAGAAATTTTTCAGAAAATTTTGCAGAAAAGGTTGAATTAAAAAAAAAGTCGACATATAATCTTTATTGCGATTAAGGCATTAATAATTCATAATACATTTTAGGACACATGCAAGTAAGCACAAGAAAAACTCATTGGCAAAACAAAAGAGTGTTCTTTGCAACACCCCAAGTAATTTACAATGATTTGAAATCTGGCATATGTCCTGGAGACAAGATACGGTGCCTCGTAATTGACGAAGCACACAGGGCCAGAAGAAATTATGCATATTGTCAAATAATATCAGCTTTAGATGACATAGGCCATAAAACATATAGACTATTGGCTTTGTCCGCAACTCCAGGGAGTAAAGTTGATGATGTTACCAGTGTGAGTGAAAATTGTTTACATTTTATATTTCAATAATAATTTTATATTTAACATGTATACCATAGAGAAAAAGAGAAGGAATATCAAGGGCCAGTTCTATTGTTCTTTTGGTCAATAATAAATAAAATAAAACAAGGATTAACATGTATCTAATTAAGTAAATACATGATAACTAGAACAAGCTTCTAGCACTTTCCATTTTGTTTCTAGGCAAATCAATGAAACAATAAGAACATTTTTTTTAAATTATAGCTTAAGCTGACTTAATATTCGTTTTATAAGACTGAAAATTATGAAACATGTGAATTTTAAGACTACTATGAAGGCTGAAAAGGTAAAAAGATAAATTGAGTAACGTGCAAAGATCAATAATACATTTCAGACGTCGATAAATTTTATTTACAGATATGACCATGTACTAGGTAGAGGGCACTCGCGAAAATTTACTTTATATTATTATCTTAGAAGATGTGCTTATGTTTCATTATTTAATTGAATAATTATCATTACTACTTAACCCCTATAAAAACCGTATTGATTTGTAGCCTATGTGCTTATTAGCTTTAGTCTATATTTATTCATAAACTATATTCGAATTGGCTCAGTACTTTTGATATCACAGGCTCTCTAATATATGGAACAACTATTATTTTTTAAACATACGGATACAAAAAGTGTATGGTATTTGAATAATATATGTAGGTATATATATACTTATTGTTTTTTTTATTTACTGGAATAATTGGTTATTTATCCTTATGTGGTCTTAGGTTGTAAAGAATCTACACATAGCTCATTTAGAGTTACGCACAGAAGATTGTATAGATGTGGCCCCATACAGTCATTCGCGTAAAATACACACAGTGGTTATACAATTGGGAGAGGAATTAACACGGCTCAGACAACACTATGTCGAGGTAAACATACTTATAAATAATATGATTGTAAACCCTTTAAAAATTCTTTTAATTTGTAAATGTCTATTATGCCTGTAAAAAACCATTACCTAATTTTATATTCATATTTATATGTAATAAAATGTTTTCATCATTGTTTAAATATTGCTAAATCAATATTTTTTTACCGTTTAACATGATAATATTCTAAACAATACTATTTTACTTCAGTATAAATATACCAAAGTGTAAATGTCAGAACAATGTTTCGGAAGGTGTGACGTCATGCTTTGCGACTGATGTTTCTGTTCTCTTCATAACAATAACGAATTATTATTATTTTTATTGAATTATTAAAAACATATTATGAGCGTTATACATATAAATATTATCTGATCTTAGGGTATTATAGTCAATTAAAAAATTATATTATTATTCAGTGTTGACAGGATACAAGTAAGTTTCGTTATGAATAATTAATCAATTAGATTTTAGATTACTACGCGAGGCGACTGAAACAGATGAACATTCTTCCACAAAATCTCGGAAATTTATCGAAAGGACGTATCGTTATGCTCTACAAAGAGTATCAAACAAAGGATCGTAGTTCTAGGTAAGTCTTTATTCATAGACGCCTTAATAATAAAGCATTCTTCGACTGAAAAGAAATTACAAGCTGAGATCTAATTTAATATTTTCCAATACTCAATTTTTTGTATATGATTAGCTTTTACATATTCACTTCACAATCTTATTCATTGTTTGAAGTAAAAATTATTACTGCGGTTATATGCATGCATTATTCATTTTTTTATACTTTATAGGTTAGGGACCACAACCTCATCTGATGTTAAATGACGATGTGGTTTAAGATGGTAGTCACGCTAAAGCTAGAGGGAGACAGGATGGCAGCTAGCCAGGCGGACTTAAAAAAAGCCCTACCACCATGCTATGGTTTCATTACGATGTTTTCCTTCACCAAAAGATCCGACTCAGTTGCTAGATTCGAACTTACGTCCTTCGACGCTGTGTTCGAGCATACTACCAACTGAGCCATCATCGCATACATAATAAATAAAAATATTGAAGACATAATTATTCTACTATTAATTATCGATTGTCTCTTTTTATTATTGATAATGACAAAAGTCATCCGGCGTTATCGTAACGTGCGAATAAGCAAACATTATGCAAGGACCAGTAGGTGTCAGAGGGAGAGCACTTCACGTCACTTACACTTGAAACTCTTAGACAACGTATATTCATTTAATGATCGTGTACAATACGATTTAAAGTACAATACAAAACAACTAATTATGTAACAGCAAAATAACGGACAACTGTTTATGATAATGATAACATAATAGTGTTATTAATTATTGATATATAGCTGTTATTGCTATCTATATGTATCGTTGTCTTGTTCTATATTTAAATAGACAGTGATACTACAGTTAAGTACATTTTCCTCCTTTGTTTCTCAACCAATTTTCGTTCTTTTTTTGTTTATTCAATAAATATTGGCGAATTTTAGTGTTATCAGTGAAAAATATTGGAAAACGTTCGTTTTTTTGGTTTTCCTTATTATTGAAATTCCAATAATTTTATTCGTGGAATTTTGATCTCTAGACGACCATTATTATAATGAAATCGAATAGTAATGGCCTTTTCACATTAATTACATTATATTTCATAGAAATGATTGATGAGTATGTTATAATATAATGCTTATTTCTAAACTATTGTATCTAATCCACAGGCATCCTCAACACAACTATGTAATGAAGGACTTCACTGTCCTTATAGCTTTGTACCATGGCCTCGAACTCCTCGTAAAGCATGGTTCTAGGGTCTTCCTAAACTTCTTCGATGAACATCCAGAAAAGTCATGGATACAGTCGGATGATAAATTGACAGCGTTGCTTGAGCGATTGAGAGACGATTTGGGTGTTAATCCGATGTCTTTGGATACCAGTATATTACCTGATGGGACTATACCTGAGGTAAATAACTTTTTCTTTGGTTTATTTTATATGTGTTAAAAGCACTGTCACTGGTTTTATTTCATTAATAAGAAAGTACTTCACAAGAGAATTAATATTACAAATTTTATCATTTTTGAAAATAAAAAATTAAAGTGTTTGTTTGTAATGTCAAAATGACAGGTTTTACTAAATGGATATGAAAGTATATATTGTATAATATCTAATACTTTAAATAAAAAACCTTTTTTTTGTATTTGACTGTCTGTCTATTCGTTCAGGTATTGACGAGACTCTAACTGGCAGGTAGCTAATGTTATAAAGGGAAAACTTAGACTACTTTTATACCGTACAAATATCCTTTATAAAGATACAAACGTAGACGAAGTCACGGTAGTGATAATAATCCTAGATAAGCTGGATTTTATAAACGTTATAATTTTCTTATTATAAATAAACACAGTTTGGCTGTCCTATGTTCTAAACTTAGTAGGACGAATAAAAAATTTTGAGATAATCGTCTGGACGTCAAAAATTAAAAAACCTAAAATTACATAACAACGCCATCTAGTGATATATGCCATAACAAAATTCATAATAAAATTAGTTCGAAATATATATTTAAGGAAGATAAAATTCATTATATGAAAGTGATATCTTCCTCTCTGTACATCCCAATAAAATACACTATTGTATACCTATGCAAAAGAAATCATAATCCCCGTACAATTCTTGCCAGCACTTCTAGTTTATTAACATGTCATTGAAACGGGTAGTAGCGTTTTAATGTTCATAAGTATTTTCTCAGAATGTATACAGAAGTAAAGTTTTTAACAATTAAAAAAATGACAAACTTATCTAGAATACAGTGTGTGTACATACAATGAATGTTTTCTCATAATTTGGTTAAGTATATATTTTCCCTTAAAACAATAAATTATTTCAATTTTAGATACCAAGAAATTTATGCTTCGGTCACCCGAAATTTGACAAACTGAAAGAAATAATGATGGAACATTTTTCAAAGGCTAAACGGAAAGGACAAGATACAAAAGCAATAGGTAGGTTTTTATATTTATGTATTTATTTGAAGAAAGATGCTGTGTGCTATTTCAGGGCACTTTTTATATGTTAAGTTTTTATATGTTTGTGTATGTCTTTTTAAATTTTATATGGAAATTTGTAATTAAGTGGAGGAATTAGGACAGTGAATTAATTAAATATATAATTAAAAACAAGTCAATAGATCAAGGCCTACATCTGTCGACTCAATTGTAAGGCCCATTACTACTGCAGAATGAGGCCTGTGAACCCGCAGATATAGGGTTCTATACTATTCTGACTAATATTATTAGTTGCGAAGTTTGTTTGTTACATTTCACATTTTAACTACTCAAGCAGTCATTATGATATTTTCCATACACGTTACCCGGGTACAAAAAAGGACATAAGGTACTTTTCTTCCAGAATGCTTGTTAGTCAACAAATACAGAGTTATTTACTATAAGGGAACCTACCCATACAACGTGACCCATGTTTGACAATTTTTTAGTCTCCTCCCACCCCTTGGTGATGACCATCCGTAGTATATATGAAGACATTCCCCCTCTAGTTTTCTTGTAGTAATTCTTAAATACGGTTTTTGCTCCTCCCTGTGACCAAGCGTCGTACTTTGAAGACTGAAATTCTGCTAGCTAGACACAAAAAAAAGTTTTTTACATCGAATCGTCACTGGTGATAAAAAGTGGATACATTATGATAACCCAAAAAGAAGGAAATCATGGGGACTACCTGGCCACGCGTCAACATCCATAGCACTACGAAATATTCATAAAGAAAATCTCATGCTGTGTATTTGGTGGTGTGTAATTGTGTGTGGTGTATTACCAGTTGCTTAATCCAAGCGAAACAACACTGGAACTCTCTACCGAACACTATTAATGAGATTGAGCCGAACTCTGAAGTAAAAACTACTCCAGACACGGCACAATTATTCTTCTACATGATAATGCTCGTCCACACATAGCGGTTCCGGTGAAAAACTATTTGAAAAGTCTTGATTGGGAAGTCCTATCCCTCCCGTCGTATTCACCAGACATTGCTCCGTCCGACTCTCATCTGTTTCGGTCAATGGCACATGCTCTGTCAGAGTAGTGGTTCACATCATATGAAGATACTAAATGTTGGGTTGATTCGTGGATAGCCTCAAAGGATAAGGAGTTCTTCAGATGCGGAATCCGAATGCTGCCTGAAAGATGGGAAAAAGTAGTTACTAGTAATGGACAATACTTCGATTAAATTAAAACTATTATACTTTCATAATAAATATAATTTTTTTGGCAAAACTTGGAAACTTATTTGTACTCCTATTAGTATTTTTTTTACAGTATTCTGTGAATACCGTGAGAGCGTGAACCTCGTCCATTGTTTGTTACTGCAATGCCGTCCTCTCATTACACCACAAATGTTTGTTGGTCAAGGCGCATCTGGTGAGTGACAATTTGCTTTCTAAACTCATTTAATATGCACACGATTTACATGTATTTTTCTTTTGCCTCCTAATAGTTTATAAATATTATAATCCTGTAACATTTTTTTTTTCATTAAGACTGCATATCACCGTCTACTCATAATGTAGTCCAGGATCCCTGATCGATTTTTTCCATTGACTACTATCAAGCAAATTTTCTGCGAGTAGCTTCATTTTGAGGAGACGCCTGAAAATTTTCAATTGTGTGAATTTTAAAACCGGCATTGAATATTAGAGGAAAAAGTCGCCAGTGTTAAGTTTTTTTTCCTTGTGTTGGCAACAATTGCGGATGGAAGAAGTGTCAGATGAAAAACGACACGAATGTTTTAGTTTATCTGTGGATATATTGTAGAATCATAAATACAACAAATGTTGTTGTTCAAAGATAATTTGTAAAATATTTAAGTCGAAGAATAGATAGTTTAATCAAGGCAATTCTTATTGTTAACGCTTGTTTCGGCAAAATTCAAGGATGAAGAGAAAAAAAAATTACATACAATTTTAGGAAAAGACGGTAAAACAGTCGTATCGCAAAAGCAACAGTTGCGTGTGATGCGTTCGTTTCGTGAGGGCGCTTGTAACACGCTGGTCGCGACTTGCGTCGCCGAGGAGGGGCTCGATGTCGGCTCCGTCGACATTATACTCTGCTTCGATATATCGACGCGCTCGCCTATACGACTCGTTCAACGGTGACTTCATTTTATTCTTTTCAGTACAGTTTTATCAATAAAATAAGTGTGTGTATACCTAATTTGTTGTCTTAAAGAAAAAGGGCGCGTCCAACTAAAACACCAAATCGGATAAAAATAAAACATTTATAGCTCGCAGTTTTAGCGCTGTATGACTAATATTTTTTTTTTTGTTTAAGCATAATATCGAGACCATAAGCTCATTTGCTTATAAAACAAAAACTTATTAACCCTTAGTAGCCTGATTTACGAAAGTGATTTATTTTTAATATTACTGTGTTTGTTTGAGGGTCTAGATGAAGGGAAAAATAGCTTTATAAATATAGCTATATAAATATAGTTATATAGCTATATAATTTATATATATAGCTTATAAAAAAAAACTAATAGTAATGTGAACATTCGGTTTAAAAGATTGGTATCAAAATTGAAACTCTAGGTTATTAAGGGTTAAATGTGCCTTTTTTATATACCTAAGTGAAACTCAATACCGCAAAAACGGTAAATGTGCCCCTCTTCCTTCAGACGGCACCATGTATGTAAGTGAGGTGTTATACTTCTTTAATGTGAATATAATAAAAAAATCATACATGTTTTACACATCTTAACCGTTTTGAACCAAGTTCGAAAGCTGAATTAAATACTGTACATAAAAGTTAGAATAATCAACATGCACGAATTAATTCATGGTGTGTTACATCGAAACACGCAACTTCCAATTCAAGCTAAGGATTGGCCTGTCAATGATTTCTTATAGCTCGCCAAAAGAAATATAATATATATATCTAATAATACAGTTTGTTTTATACAGTATATCGCATATCCATACGCAAATATGTAACTAGTAAGTTCTCTGAACTTAAAAACGATACAACTTCTTTCATCTCTATTTAATTTTCTATCACAAACAACATGTTGACCGCATCTTAGCCTTATAATATTCACAAACTTGTTTTAGAACTAATAAACGATACAATTTATTAATTATAACTGAACGTATTTTTGATGGAAATGGTGTAATATTGTAATTTGTACAATTAGATGTGGACGAACCGGTCGAGAACGCGGTGGTCAAGTGTACATCCTAGTCACAGATGGAAGGGAACATCAGGTAGGTGTGTCTGTTAATATTATTATAACAAATTATTACTAAGAAATATATGTAAAAATAAGCGCAGAGAAAACGGTTAAGAACCTCTTCTTACTCTATTTCTGGACTGTTTTTTTATTATTTATTAGATATAAAGAACTTTAGTGTCATCAAGTGTGTACTTATGTACACGCGTTAGAAGTTATACTTCTTTGGCGTAATAAGATAAAAATCTTATCTTTCGCCTTATTCTACGTTTGTAGAAAAAACGACACTAACAATAGAAAAAAGGTATTTAATACATACATACTTTTTTGAATAAAATTTTGACTATAGCTAACTTCAAGTCGTCGGTTTTTCGTGACGGTGTGTGCGCGCGCATCATAAAAATTTAGTCTCATCATTTTTCCCTAACGCATCAAAAGAAGTATAACTTCAAAAACTTGAAAAGAGTTTGTTTTTTTCCTTAATACTCATACTTAAAAAAATAATGAATTATGGTAAAATTTCGACCATTAAATGACCAACTAGTATATATGTTTATCGTTATACAAATTAATTTAGGCCTAAATGAATAAAATTGCCTATAATTATTTTCTTAAAATTTTCACATAACAATTAATCCAGATAGGGTCTGTTCAACCTACTTTCAACTTATGTAAGCGGAATTTCAGTCATAGTTGACCCGCCCCTCCCCTTTGTCAGGAAAACTCTAATCTCTAAATACAAGTGTATGACCGCTTAAAACCCAGTTCCCTTGAATTAGTAAAACCATTTTCAAGAAACGAAAGTTGCGAGTATCAACTAGTTACGAATATTCTGATTTAAATTTTCTACTGAATATTATAAAATACAATAACGAGTATGTTTTTTTTCTTAAGATTTTACGTCTTAACTTCTCAACCGAACATCGTGAATTGCAAACACTTTATCAGTGGTAAAGAAAAGGACAGAGGGTACTTTTCAACCATATTTTCAATTTAATGTGAATGAAACCGAGGGCAAAAGCTAGTAATAGAATGTCTAGAAAATACTCTTTATTTCTACTTTTTTTTTCAATAACAGACTTTGTTGGACTGTATGCGGCAAAGAGATGGTCTGAATAGGAAGATTATGCAGTCACAAGAAATACAGAATAGTCTGTATAAGATGAATCCGCGTATGATGCCACATGGATTCACACCTCAATGTCAGAAAATGCACATGACTATCACTAAAAAAAATAATGGTAAAGAGAAAACCAACGCAAATACTGACAAAAAGGTAAATAATAACGGTGACATATTTCTTGTTAAAAATAAAAATATTTTTTTTCTTAATCCCATTTAGTACAAGAGATCATTATACAAGCAACTAATAATTTATTTTTACTTTACAATGTACCTATAACAAGTTTTTGAAAACATCATTATTCTGCTATTGATTATCCGTTGCCCGTTATTATTATTGACAGTGACAACGGTCAGCAGGTGATAATTGCAACGTGCGAATAAACAAACATTATATAACAAACTATAACTGTGAAAGAGAGAACAATTTAAGTTATTTACACTCGCAAGTCCCGATTTAAACGAATATTCATTTAATTATCGTGTTATTGTTATAAATAACTATACTTAAAACAACATCTTATTAGCCAACAACAGAATAACTGACAACTGTTGTAAATAACAGAACACCGTAATTCATTATAAATACATAACAGTTATGGCCATCTATAAAATTTATATGTTTTTATACATTTTATAATTGTAGTAGGGTCAAATTTATATTATGTTTACTTCCAGGGACAAAAAAATTTAATGTCCATGTTACTGGCGAAAACCTCATCAAACGATTGTAATATTACTGTACAAGATAACGGAAGTCATACGATTACTGAAACAGAGTTCGATGATCTGTTTCCGAACGGTTATCATGACTCGAATTTTTTAGAAGATTCTAAAGAATATTGGAATATGGACAACGGTCAGTACTATGAATTAACTAACACCTGCCTGCAGATCCGCACGCATTTTTAATACACTAATTATTTTCGACTGGTTCACTGGTTCATTATATTAAAATTTAATTATATTTTAAAATTTCTGAAATTATTATTGATAATTTTTATTTTCAATAAAGTTATCAATTTTAGAGTAAATATATTTCCCGTGTACAAAACTTTTACAAAATCGGTTATATTAAATTCGTTTGAGAATTAAATAAACTACATTTTGAAAAAAATATTTCATCTTTTTGTGCTTTTCTGTTATAAGAAATCGCAGTGCAAAATATTATATTTCTAGACCTTCTACACTTTTTTTATCGGTCAATTTTAGAAATCGCAGTGCAAAATATTATGTTTCTTGGCCAATTACTTTTTTATCAGTCAATATTAATAATTTTATCAAGTAAACCTTTTTTATAGCTAATTTAAAACACATTGCAAATGATAGTAGTAAGTTAAAACTGTCTATGTGGGTGGAATGGCAGAGAACATTGCATAAAACCGTTAACATACACCATTCGAGAGATTCAGAAATATTAGCTGAACTATTGCGTTACAGCGATGCTAAACGATTTGAAGTTACCCAATCGACGCAAAAACCTGGTAAGCTAATAAATTTACAAAAAAACATTACAAGAGTATGAATGAAATTATAAATGATTAGCCTTGTGACAGTGGCTTCGTTCGCTTTAATATAGCAAAAGATATTTTTATATCCCACAGGAATTGTATTATTGTCTAAACTAAACCTGCAACATATATCTGTAGCTCTGGTAACGTGTTTGCATACACGTCATTTCATGATGGTCGGTCGAGTAGTTAAGACATGAAATTATAACAAACAAACAAATTCAAAATCGCATTTATATTATTATAATTAGGATATCACTATCAAACATTAAAAAGTTGATAATCACATTATTTTGTAAACCAGTGTTTCTAAACCTTTTGTTATGATACAAAAATTATAAAATAATTTAATTATATAAAATTATTTCGCCATCCACTGCTTGTAACCTGTATGTTACAAATATGAAATTCATACAACATTTTTATTTATTTTCATTATTAGGTATCGGTTATTTATATAATGAAATCAGTGAAATGTGAATATAATTCAGAGGTATCTTCTTTATATTTTTGTTCATTTCTATTAATCTACACAACATCTTGATGTATATGATATTAACTATTGGTTAAGCTGCCCCAATACTCTATAGCAAGACTGTTCAACTATTTTAGTTACTTTTAAGAATTGTGATAAAAAAAAATACTCTTCTAACGGGCCATGCAAATGTCGTCTGCCGGCCATATTTTGGTCCGCGAGCATACGGCTGAACAGTCTTTCTCTATAAGAATTGTTTGCGTTATATTATACTTTCCCACTTTCACTCACATTTATTTTTCAGATTTAAAATCTCAAGATTTAGGAATACAAAATATACCAATATCATCTCCGATTAAATCTAAACAGACAAAAAAGAAACAAAAAACACAAGTAAAGTCACCGGTTAAAAAATATGGTGACATAAGAGCTTTGTTTAGCGTAACTACGAAGTCGTCAAGAAACTATACAAAACTAATCACAGATTTGGAACTACCTACCGATGGTAGTGTTCCTACCAGTCTGATTAACGTTTTAGTTGATATGACCATAGATAATAATATACCATCAAAATGTTATGTATGTGAAAATGTATGTAACTGTGCTCTTTTAACAAAACCAAAAATACATGAAAGTAAACCGATGTATCCATTAATGTTTTTAAACGATCTTAACTTACCTAACATTGAGTTAATTGATGATATTGACAAGGAGACATTAATGGAATGTAAGAAAATAAACAATCAAATTAATATATCAAACGAAAAACAGAATGGTGTAGATAATATTAATGATTGCACTCATAATTTTGATTTGGAGTTTGATTTTGATTCACCTATCGTATTAAATTCCCCGCATAAAGACGAAATAATTGAAGAACAAAAAGTGAACTTTGATATCGGCGACATTGATGACATATTCGATGATAATAGTTCTAATAGTATTATAATTGATAAAGAAATTATCAAACCCAAGGAAGAGGTTAAAGAAAAAGAAGCGTTAGGTTTCTTTGGACTTGATAGTATAGACGATATATTTGCAGATTCGGAAGACGATACTGAAGCAGTAAAATCGAAAGAAACTCTAAAAGAGATAAATATTAATTCTGTTTATGATTGTAATGAAAACAAAATTGACGGTCACATAAATAACATATTAATCAGTCCGAAAAAAGAGCCACAAACTATAGAAGATCCAATAGAAGAATACCCACTAAGTCCATCTATTCTATCTGGAAGCATTAAACCAAAAGAATCTCCCAAATCACCGATACTTTCCACTCAGTCACGAAGACTTCAGCTAAAACTAAAACCGAAAAGTTCTGCACAAATAGATAGAGTTAAAAAAACACTACCAATGGGGTCTTCAAATATTGAAATGACTTCTGAAATGCAAAGCACAAAATCAAATATCACAATACAAAATAGTTTAGAGACTACCGACAAAAGTATGTTCACAATAACTCAACTAGTGGAAATTATCAATAAAACGGAGAACGATAAATCCTCAAAAGATATATCAAATAGTGGACGTAGCCAAAATCGTACAATAATAAAGAGGGAAAGGAGTGTATCACCGATATTACTAACTCAATCATTAATAAAGAAAGCATCATCAATAAATAAAGCATTGAAACCTAGTCCTATAGTACATAGAGAAAAAGACAGCCTTATAATTCTAGACAGTGATAGTGATTCTAATGATACACTAGTGTACGATTTAAAAACAGAATTTAATAACGAGAGTATGAAAAATGATTTTAGTCTTAAAAAAGACGATTGTCCTAAACAATGTGATACCAGTCTTCCGAGTAAAGCATTAAATATAAATACAACTAAAACACCGAATAATGGTAAAAGGAAGTTAGAAATTGATGATAAAGAAGACCCAATACAAGATTCTCCGTATTTCAATAAAAAGCAAAAAGTTGATACTTGTGGTAGTGCCAAACCACTTACACTGCAAGAGAAAGTTTTGGCAGCTATAACCTCACAGAAGTTGAATATGTTTAACAATAATCACACGGTGGCAAATGTTGCTATATCTCAACCGAATTTCGTATCTCAGAAAGAAAATCAAAATCCCCGTGTACAAAATCATAAGATCTCCAACGATTATGTAATCGATAGTACAAAAAAATCGAAATTAGAAATGTTACAAATATTTAGACGAGACAACAGTCAGAGTGTGAAAAATAATTTCAACGGAAGTCCACATAAAACAGACAACTTATGTAATTCTAAATTAACCTTTGATGACAGCGATGATGATTTTATTGTTGATGAGAAGTATCCACGGACTCCGAAGCGCAGTATTCCTAGCAAAAGTACCACAACAAATCACAAAGTACGAAAAGTAAGTGTGTTATCCTGGTTATGCATATCTGAACATCTTTACTACGTATTCATTATTTATGTCACAAAAAAAATTATTTCTGCATATATTTTATTATTTCTAGAAGTATCATTATTGTAGGAGATCAAGTTTGAAACGAAATATACTACCAAAATATATATTTTACTAATTTGTTGAGATTTCGATATTTAATTTTTGACAATTCTTATACTCTGTCAGTTGAGGAATTTGACATATACTTCGCGTGTACAAATTTCTATGAAAATTAATTAAGTCAATTTTGAGTTACATCCACGTATTATTTTTTTAATGTTCTTACAAAAAATGTTATAAAAAAAACTTATAACAAGAAATATACATTCAATAATATAGTTGAATTTGTTATTCTCTCTTATGTATAAACTCTCCCAATGAAAATCCCGTTAAAATCGGTTTAATTGTGTCGGAAATTAGAACAAACACAAAAACTTTAATAAGTGGCTTTTTATTATAAGTCTCTTATATGCTCTGATATTCATTTAGTAAATTTAGTACTTTGAGGTTACAAACAGATACTTCAATTTTATTTATTTGTATAAATATGTTGGTGCTGCGGTTTGGGTGCCGAAGCACAGAATTATATTAAGTTATAGATGTCCTCCCGGCACTACAGTGTTTACTGGAGAAGCTATAGCTATCCTTGAAGCTGTTCTCTTTATAAATGCGCACAAATTAACCAGGTCCATCATTTTTACCGATAGCAAAAGCTGTCTTGAAGCTATTTTGTGTAACCCTTTTCGGTCTAAAGATAAACACCCAGTAATACTTACAATTAGGAAAGCATTGTATGAGTGTCACAATTTAGGTTTTAGTACGGTTCTTGCTTGGATCCCGGGGTACTGTGGTATCTCGGGCAATGAGACTGTGGACTCCTGCGCAAAATGTGCTATTCAGTCTGGGTCCTTGGACCACTACAGGATTTACGCGAGGGACTTATGCTTATTGTGTAAACCGGGGTTGTTTAATGCATGGCAAAAGAGTTGGAATATGTCCCGAAAATTAAAGGGCAAACATTATGGCTCTTTGCAAATTGACATCCCACAAAAGCCATGGTTTTTTAAATTTAGAAATTTTACCAAAAATGTTACCTCCATCATTTGTCGTCTCCGCCTTGGTCATGCCTGTACACCAGTACATTTGGCTAAATTAAGGATAAGGGATCACTCTATTTGTGAGTGTGGCTTAGAGGATGGATCGCTTGATCACATATTTTTTAATTGTTCTAGAAACCGTTTCTCTCTATATGATATTCTACCTCCTTCTATTCCTCGTCCTATTAACATTATGTGTCTCTTAACTCTTGTTGCGAATAACCACCTAATTGTAGAATGCTTATCAAAATTTATTAAAACTAACAAAATTAAACTTTAGGTTTTACGGTCTTTCTCTTTTTATTTTTCTGGTGTGTATTTGTAATCTAACAATATGTTTTATGTGTAGCTTACATGGGTTTCTTTTGTGGCTTCTGTTTGTAGGTAGTCCGGTCTGGAGATGTAAAAAACAAAAAAAAAAAAAAATTGTTGGGTACAATCTCTATCGTTTATGGTTCTATTCACTTGACATTGGCGAAATTGTGTGCACACACATATTGCCATTTTAAAAGAAGAAGAAGAATATAATTTTAATTATAAAAATTTAAAAAAAATTCTACATATTTTTTTATCATCTTGTCGTGTAAATAAAATAACTACGATCAATTTACAGAAAAAAAGGAAAGGTAATTCGTTCCTGGACCTCGAAGCAGAATTGTCAGATGAGGAATTTGACAGCGGGGATGAACTGTCAGACAACAGTGTTGGTAGTTTAGCAGATTTCATATGCGATGAAAATGTATCTCATCATGAGAATATGCACGCACACTACTTGAAATCTGTCAGGTCAGTTTGTTTATATAGTACACATTTTATTACAAGCGATGATCGAGTCGTAACATATTCAGACACCACATTAACCTATGTATCAAATAATGAACCTGTGTGTATAATTCTAGGCAATGTGTTTAAGGTTAGCAAGTTGCAAACCTAAACTAGGTTAAACCAGCCAGCCCTTGTAGTTTTAGTGTTTTACAATCTTAGTCCAAATTTGTTACTTAATATCATTTTAGATTATAATCAAGGGATAAATTATACAAAAAAATTGTTACAATATTGTCGTCTATATGCAGTTCCCAACAAATAGTATTATTTCAAATTCCTTGTTTATTAATTCAATATTGTGCCGTTAATTCTGTTTATGTTTATTTTTTTGGGAAATAGTCCTTTTGTTACTTATTGTAATGATTTTCTCTTTTTCTTTTGGCATTAATTAATATCTAATATCTTAAATTATTATCACATTCACACTGATGCATTTTTAACATCGTTTTGTTGCTTCGATAACTGGTCAGTTTAATCAAATGCAAAGGATATAACATATTTCTAGCGTTTTGTATACACAAAGGAATATCAGTCTTTGTCACTCGTATAAGTTTGATCGTGAGCGAAAGAGACAGAACGATTTTTGTCGTTTCGTGTGCAGTTGCTGCATCAGCTCATGTGTTCATTTACAGACACTAAACAAATGTAATGCGTTTGTGTTGTATGTACCAGTTTTAGTTCACACGTTCCGTCCCACGTGTACCACCGATGGTATATGTTAATGAAAACAAAAGAATGACATGTATTAATATTGTAATGTAACATTACATGATAATTTTTAGTCAAAATATCAAATGGCCTGAACGATATCTCTGGCAAAATTGGCTTGGCATGGAATGTGTTAATCGACTGTTTTCAAATGTCTACGATATAATTTACTAGAGTACAAAGTATGTCTCATTCAAAATTACACTTTTTTTTTACAGGAGTCCAATAAAAGGTGGTTTCAAAATTCCTCAACTACCGAATAAATATAACAAAGCAGAACTGTTATCACAGTATGTTGAAGAAGACACGTATCAGATGGTTTGTTCAATCTTTAATATCCAATCTTATTCATGTTTAATACGAAAAATATTATATAACATTATCTATTGTAGGATAGTTTTTGTGTCGACTCACATATTGGGTTAACTCAAGTCAATGATATATCCGATTTGGAGTTAGCGGAAATGGCATTGGAGGAAAGAAGATCTAAGAAAAGGAGAGCGAAATATTGTCAGGAATCGCAACACGCAGAGCAAAATGGAGACAGTCCTGTGATAAAAAGAAAAAGGAAAAATCTTAAAATTCAAATAAACAGCGATTCCGATGATAGTAACTAAAAGCAAATGACAAGTTTAGTTAGAAAATTTATTGAGAGATGTCGATGGAATATTTTAAGTTTTTTTTTTGTAATGAGTATATAGTAAATAGTATTTTAACACTGATAATTTAAAATATATTAATTTTACAACACATTTATATATTTGCACAGTTTTCTGTTTATTGGGATTGAATTTATTTTTGAATGTCTTTGCCTATGAATTTCAAACCAATATTGTTTTTTTGATATACTACATTTTTCCTTTCAAACGAAATAACATTATCGAAAATTCCAGCATCGACTCTTATTGGAACTGTTATGTTGTTATGTCACATATAACCCTATGTGATATTACGGTACAGTTCAAATATTCAGATCCACTCTGTATTTTTTTTTAATAACTGTGATATTTCTTGTACATAATTTGTAAGTTAAGGCTGTATTTAAAAGTTTAAATTATTTATTGCAATCTCCCTTAAGTGTCGCAGGGACGCGTTTCAAATTATATGTGACACTTTAATATTTTTTTATACTGTGTCATGTACTTTACTAATTATGAACTGAAAATCTCTCGAGAATATTGTGATCATTTATAAATATGAATAATTGTGTTAGTAGACTCGTGCTTTCATTGAAAAGTTTATTTTATATCATTGAAGTATAATGATTGTACATATTTTCCTTATAGAGTTCTCTTTCCAAGAATTCATTTACAGTTAGTTAATTAGGACTCGGATAAATGGCCCGCATAGACCGAAGTCCATTGTCCAGTGTGACCTACTTATAGATATATACTCTAAAACGTCCAGATTAAAAACACTCCAAAATATTCTGCAGTGTGTGTACAATTTTCACATTAGTACTTATTTCCCCTCTCAACTTACTATACTAAATACTGTATTGTCAACGGTAGGTCATTTGATTGATGAGGGCGTTACTTTGTGCAAATCCTTCATTAAAAATTATGGTGGACGTTACTTCGCACTTCCGCTAAGTATTGTTTGGTCGCTGTCACGTCCTACTGCGTCTAAAAACAGTTGTGAAAGAACTAAAAGTAATAAAAAGGCGTGGTTGGTCGGCAGTTAAACTCGATGTTGGCAGGTGGTTGAACACCGTGATATCTATTTGAAAAAAAAAAAAAAAAAAAAATACAAAACAAATCTCAGTGGAAGAGCGAAGTAATGTCACCCTATTTTTTAACAGTAAGTTGTAAAGATTACAAAGAAAAAATAAAAAAAACGCCATCAATTTTATAATTATACTTTAATAATATTGTATTATAACCTTTGATACGAGTTTATATGTATAATGATATAAATAAAACATTAAGTAGATGATTAATTTTATTTTCATACTATTTATCTTGTCTACACCCAAAGTAATAAGCACAAATTACAATCAAATGTAAAAGAATCTCTATTTTCCATTCCTAATGAATAATTAAATACAACTTTAATTCTGCGATACAATATATACTAAATATGTCACTCCTTAATAGTCTTTTGGATGTTTCCCACTTGTTTGATCTGCCTACCCTTGTGTATGTCTTCTAATTCACTTTGAAGTTCTGCGTATCTCTTCTGCAACTGTTTCTCACGTTCCGTTTGACGATTCACATCGTCCGTCAACGATTCTATCCTACGCGGAATGGCAGCCTTCTCTTGCTCGGCCAAGAATTTAAATGTGGACAATTCCAAATTGGCCTGTTCTATTTGGTCTTGTAACTCCTGGAACTGTTTTATAAGGGACGCAGCTCGGCTCTGATAGCCTCCGGTCAACACTCTTAATTTCTTCTCCATTTTGGAGCACTTCTTAGCTTCTTTCGCCATGTGGTTTCTGTTCTGTTCTAATCTCTTCTCGGCTGACTCTAATCTGTCTTTCTTACTAGCTAAATTGGCGCGCGTGTATCTATTTTGACCTGGCAAAAAAAGTACCTAAAACAAATTGAATTATAATTAAAACAAAGCATTTGGTGAATAAAATATTTTAATATTCTAGTTATCAACAAGAATGGTGATCATGTGAAAACAATTTTATATACACATGGAGGGATAATGGAAGTTGTAGGCCGTTCAGAGAAACTGTCGATTCTTTCTAGACTTTCAATTATGGAAAATATCGCGGTAAACCATAGTATTGTGTAGTCTATATTCTATTGTTCGTATTACCAGCCAGGTCACACCCTACCATCTTTCACCGAGAACCTATAAGTAATCATCACTACATATTATAAAATAAAGTCGTCTGCCTGCCTGTGTGCCTGTGTTCACAATAAACTCAAAAATTACTGAACAGATTGTAATGCAGTAGAGTAATATCATTTAGATATATAAGAAAACAATGCATAGTGAGATATTCCTCTTTTATAGTTCTACAAAAAATTATGCAATGGCATATACCTATCTTTTAAGGATAACTTACTATACCCATCTATCTTCTAAAAAATGATCACATAAAGTGACAGGGAAGGGAGGCTATTTAGATGAATACAGTATTAATCCTTATCAAATTAAATACATTAGTTACCTTAAGCATTTCATGCACAGAAGTATATATTTTTTATTATCAAGACAGGACAACGTCCGCCGAGCCTGCAAGTATGTGTATAAATTTCTCATGTGGGAACTCGTCTCCACATGACCTTGGCATATCACTGTCAATTTAACCACCAATTAACACTGGTTAATTGTTACTGTTAATTAAAAAAAAAGAACATCATTTCTATCTTAATTCCTTTATAAAGTGCAAGAAACAAAAACAAGTGTCCCTTACACTAATATTCCTTTTACCATATGTTTGTAAATTGACAAATCATTCAATTTTGAAGGATATAATTAATTTACCTGTGCGAGACACTCTTCCCACACTTGTGTATACGCGTCTAAACTCAGTTCGCCATGTCCCATCCCAGCTTTCACTACTTCGATTTCTTTCTTTAGTTCTTTCTTTGCGACTTCCAATTCTTCTGGTGAGAATTCTTCGTACGGATGTTGTTCCAAATAGGCCAAATGTGAAGCCTGTAGTTGAACAGCTCGCTTCTTGTCTGTTCCTGAAAAATATTACATATTAGAATTAAGCTGAAAGAACGTACTAATCCAATGGGTAATTGTTTTTTTTTTATATTTTAGACATGTGGTAGTAGTCTAAATCAACCTGAAAACAGTTGTTGATTTCTTTAAAAATCTACTAAATCTAGAATTGTGGAATTTGTTCCACAAGGGCCATAGACTAAAATAAGAAAAAAAAAGGAAACAATAATGCAACAATTCCCCGGGGTCTTCTTATCGTATGCTAGAGCTCTTACCCCCATATTTATGACGTGAATTTCTGATAAAATTATCTTCAAGGGAGCAAGTTAATTGCTACTTCGAACAAAATATGAGTCATCATAGAACCCCTAACAAATGTCAAATGTTTAATTGGTTCTTATTGCAATAAAACATACATAGTCCTCGACAAACTTTTTAACCACTCTGAGCATAGTTGCATAGAAAACAAATTTAGGTATAAATATGTATAATATAGCGAGATAAGTTTAAATAAATTCCCATTTTATATTCCTATAATAATATTTTAACATTGGTTTATATTAAACATTTGCCCATATTATTACACGCCAACTCGAACTTTGGGTTATATTCACAGCAGCCAAAAATATTGACGAGAACTGTACATAGCCTTCATTAATGTTATGCTCAAAAATTTAAGTGGTTTAACAATTGGGTAAGATACCAGGTCTCCAGCTTAAACTAAAAAAAAAGAAGTTTAGAGAATGAACTGGGAAAATGGATGATGTTGAAAATAAATATTGCTGAACCTTCAAAAATAAACAAACATTTTAAAATTAATACAATGTAGAATCAGAATGAGCGGACAGATAGCGTTTAAAACAAATTTTAAACATAACCAATTTATTACATGTTTTGCATCATAAATGTACGTAACCAATAATAAACTTACCCATGAGTAATAAGTAATATGAAATCGGAAAACATCCTTTTGAAATGGAATTTCTAATATTTCAAATAACCCTAACAATCGAATTACGATAAATGATATGTACCTGGTGGTGGGTCTCTAAGAGCGTCGTAGTGCAGCATCGTGACCATCTCAGCCTTTAGTAACTCCTCGGCCTGTTGCAATGAGGTCAGCTGTGAGGAGGCGCGCACTACAGAAGCATTCACATCAGCAGGCCGAGTGCATCCACGTTGTACAGCCTGTGACCGGAGCGCCAAATCTGCCAGACCTTCAACAGATATGTTTGCCCGATAAAGAAAACTGGTCTTTATCTTGACGTTCTTTATTATAAGTAGCAACAAAGAAGTGGAGGTTCCAAAGTAATATTAATATGTAATACTTGAATAAGAGCATCATAAAAATAAAATGTATTTTATTTTACAAAGATTTAAAATCTCATATTAGGTATACATCTACTTGATTTTGGGGTTCCACAGATAAAAACCGTCTTATCCCCTTTCCGTCCAAATTCGGCCGTGAGCTACATAAGGCGTACTAATATATATATAAATATATATGCATTTGACTACCTTTTTATCTTTAATTCTTTTCCAATATAGAGAAAATAAAACGTTTGTCAATAAGTTCAGAAAATATAAGGGTATTTTATTAACATTTCATCCAATATTTAGATTTGAAGGTTTATAACTGACTTAAATAATGTTTAACCAATTAAAAAAAGTTTATATGTTGTTTTTTATATCTGAAAAATTTATAGATCTAACAAATACATTTTTCTTTAAGGACATTAATAAGACTTTTATTGCTAAAACTATATAATAAAATCCAACACAAATCTGTAAAAAAGATTTTCATTATCATCATTATACTTACGTTTTTCTTCTTGCTCCTTTGCTAGCCTCGCATCAGCGTCAGCCTGGTCTTCCAATAGAGGAACTGAACTGGTTTTCTCCCTCTCCTCATCACCATCTTGATCTGGGACTACTATCTCATAGTCATTGCGAGGTGTGGGCAACGACTGCAATGCATTACGAACCGATGCCTTCACCTGTTTCTGCAGATGGTGTGCCACCTGTGGTGTGTCCCCAGTACTAAGCCTGTCTTCTGGGTTAATGCTCAATTTATCTCTTAGCCCTGGAGTCATTACTGGCTGACCAGCACCATGACCGGGTGTATTGAAACTACCCGGAGTCGATACCTCACTTCGAGCAGACCTGTATTGAAAATTTAAATAAGTATTATTCAGGGGTCTAATAACAAAGGAGACAGAGTCCGCAAAACACAACCTTATAATGAGCTAAAAATTAACTATACTACCTAAGACATAGTAATCTATTGTTATGTATAAAATTGTTACATTAACAATTATAAGACAACTTTTTCATGCAATACTAATTAAAAAATTATTAAAATAACAAATTTACATTGGTTGTTCGAGCATAAATTGGTTCGGTGGCAGTCCAAACTCTTCTGATTCATTATATATAAGTGAAAATCAGAGATGGCTTCATCTGTAACCCAGAGTCGCTCTTCGACACTATACGCATACGATAATCGCTGTTTCGGTATTTGTGGTGGACATTATTTGGAGAAACTGGTGCTTTCTTAACATCGCCAACTAGAGGAAAATACTATTGGCATTCATTTTAAAGGGGTAACTATCTCCCTAGCCAATTTAAATACAATCTACTGCCTAGGTTAGATACCCCGGCCTGTGTGGGTGTGGTACTTGCCACCCCATTTGGTATTACATGAACTATGCTGTGTTTATTAATAAAAACACATAAAGGGTTGCAGTTTTTTTGTAAGACATAATCTTCAAAACTATTGATCCAAATCTAAAACTATTTTCATTAAGTAGGAAGGCCTGAGTTTTGAAAAGTTTTGAGTATCAAAGGTGTAGGAGTAGAGAAAAACCGATAAAAATATAATATATATTTTTTTATTGTAGCATGGCAAAGTGACTACACAATGCCTGATGTTAAGCACAGTACATTCCAAAAAAACGGCGTTCTCCGAGTGATAAATATTCTATCATCCCTCATCGCTATCATGCCGGCCTGCGTAAATGTATGTCTCTTCACAATACGTTTAAAGGACCCCATGTCATAGTAGAAACAAAGGAAGCCCGGGAGATTGTACTACAGCTTCAGGTATGAATGAACTGTGTGAGAAATAATATGTGTGTGGTGTAGATTCTACAGCATCTGAGAGGGGTCAGGGAGAAAAGGAAAACATGTTGTAGCGAAACCACTTAGATGGAATAAGGGTAGAAAGTTACTAATCCTGTGCTCGCTGCTCTATCTGCAATGGTTAAGCAAAGATTTTTAGGATTTCTACAGGAATGTGACTGTAATACAACAGTATAATTTGAAAAATATATACACAATATTTACCTGAACGGTGTAGCGAGCACGGTGTTTGGTGTAGCCACTACTTGTGACTGAGGAAGGGCACCAGAGAAGTCACTTTCATGCAGAGGCGTGTTCAAACCCCCTTTTAGTGGCGTATCAACGTGAGTCAATGCCATTACGTTTTGGGCCTCCATAAGAATCCTGTAAACAAATTGTACATTTAACAACATCAACTAGTTTAAGTTTATGATCCACAGGTATAGTGCGACTTTAATCCACCCGGAGTGAAGACTAAACCCTGTATATTTTAAGTTTACACTTGAATAAATTAGAAACGATTCAAAATGTTTCTACGAGAGAAGCAATTTTCGTTGAATATTTTTCAGGATGAGTATAGAGTAGAAAACAAAATAAGGGGAATTACAGCAAATTAGTTAATACAAACAGTGTCAGTAATTACTAAAGTGATTTTAAAAAGAGCATTATTCATTTACATTATATGATTTACAAATATATGAGACTAAATTTTTATTGCAGCTTCTCTCACGTTAATGTAGATTTGACCTACCTTCCGGAACGTTACTTTTTTTTGTACCTATGACCCTTTGTCCCTAATATATTGTATGCAAAATTTCATATTGATTAGTTAAGTAATAAAGGGGTCAAAAGCGTAACAAACTAATATTCCCATTTATTACTATTCCCATAGTAGTCAGAATAAAATTCTTCCAATTTTTTTAAATTTATATTATTATTAATTACTATGAAATTTTGCAACCACCAAAAAACCGCCAGGAGTGTTACCCCCATTAACACTGCTTCGTTACATCTCTATTATGAACAATAAAAAGCAAATATTGCAAACACTTTGATCTCAAATACACTTTCACTTATGCTACTCCCATATCTGCGCGACGAAGCTTCGGTCACTTGTGCCGCTAAAAAGTAATTCCGATAAAGGCGTAGAATAACGTTTACACACCATTGTCATTTCAATAGTAACTCGAAATTAGCGTCTCCAAGTTCCTTTGATGTGTGTAGAAACCGCGGCCCCAGTTATCGTGCTGCGTGTATCGTCACGCAATCCGATAGTTCGTAACGCACAACGATAATATCTTCCCACATCTGCATTCACTTTGACCATAGACAAAACTTCGTGCCGATACACGCAGGTGTGGGAGTAGCATTATACTAAGAGCAGTTTTACGTTTACACATTTAAAAAAAGTTTTGACAATGTATGGATGTTTGAAAAGAAATTATTTTGAACCTCTATCCGTTGATATAGTCTTAATTTTTGGAAAACCTGCTGAAGAACACAACTGACCTGTCCTGCTGGGTCGCTGGTGTCCTTAGAGCTGTGGCGGGTGTGGGAGCTATAGCGTACTCCGCCAACAGTGCATCTGTAGGAGCACCAGCACCACCAGCGGATTCACGGGCTGCTTCTGACGCGCGACCCAACTTTACAACCTGTTGTAGCTCCTACATAAGTAGAAAATAGAAAAATTACTTCACAAGATGATTAGAAGATAAAGTTCTGGTACTCATTCAGTCTTTACGTTAAGCTGATGTCAAAGAAATAACTTGATTCAACATTTTTAAGAGATTATTTGTAATCTATATAATTAAAAATGAACTACTTAATGTATGTAAAAGCACATTACTTCAGAATGATTATCCTTTTTTGGCTATTTTTTATTTTGTGTGTAATTGTAAAAAAAATGTATGAAAGAAAATGTTTTAATTGTACAGAGAAGTGAAAATTTTGGACTAAAAATTATCCATATAAAAAAATGAGTGAGAGAGTGAGACAGAAGACAGAATGGAGATATTAAAAAATATTAATAGAAATTGAAAAAAATAGTTTACCATTCAGTTGATATTTTATTTAATTACATGGTCATAGTATACAGGGAATAAATGCACTCAAAAGCCGGGACATGCAACTAGGTTTTTAATATTTTCTAATTCCTATTTTCATTTGACTACCTGGGTTTATTCATCTAGAGTTTATTGTAGGATGATTTATGATCCTTTTCCAAATGACTATCAATGTACGTATAACTTTTTACATCATTAATATATTGTATCGACATAGCTTATAAAAGCAAATTGACGAAAATGTATTTATTATTGTATGTATCGTAGTATTGAATGTATGTATTCATGATACTAAAACCTGAGAAAAACCTTGTGTCATCTATGGTACCATTATCACAGTAAATATATCCATATGATGCATTGTTTTTGCATTCTATAAAACTTCGTTTAGTACCTCAGCTACCTTTTATATTATTTTTGTCAATTATTATGACCATAATGTGGATTTATTATAATTATCAGAATTATATACAGAAGTGTTACAGATTGTGCTGAGAAGGGTAATGCTAATTGGTTTTGATTAATTCATGGTTTTTAATAAGAAAAGAGCAAGTATGATAAATGATTGGAACTTACCTGATCCGTGACCTGAGGTTCTGGCAACACAAGCTTACTTCTCTTTCGGGCAGGCTGATCCCCTAGTAACATAGCTTGTGGCACGTCATTCTCTTTGCGTTGTTTCAATTTTTGTTTATCTTTACGTCTCTCTCTCTGGAAGTTTATACAACGTTGCATATTTATAAAATATAATTCATTTAAACCTATTTAAAAACCTATTCATATGAATTATATATTCATGATACAACTGACACATTACACAACTAGAAGTTTTTTTTCATATGAAAAATCATAAATAATTTTACTAACTAATATGGCACCAAAACGTTGCATAAAAATAATGCTTTTGCAAACAAATAATAAAAGTATTTTGATATTAAGAAACCTTAAAAAACATTATACAATTAATAAAACCTTAGAAGAAAAATCCTTATATTCATGAAATCTAATGAATACTACAAAACATGCAAGAGTATACAGTGCATTTAATATGGGTTAATTAAACGTGTTAAGCTTAAATGTCAATTTTATCCTTAAAACATGCCCCAGAGGCCTGTGAAGGAATAATTACAATAACATTCCCCAAATCAAAACTCGATTCTTTTTAAACAATGACATCTTAAAAGACTTGTAAAGTCAGTGTAGACACTATTAACATGTCCTTAGACTAAAATTTATTAGAAAAAACTCCCATTCATTTTACCCAAAATATTATGACAGAATTTAATTTACCTCTTCCTTTTCAGAATGTAATTCACCATCGAGATGTTGTTGCCTTAGTCTCGAGAAATCTGGTGCCATTGGATCCACTACTTCTGTAGATGTATCATAGAATCCAGAAGCTGGTTTCTTTTCAAATGGAATTTCTGCATTGTAGTCAACACCACGCTTCTTCTTACGCCTAAAATTTTTATATATAATTAGGTGCTACCTGGGACAAGTGACATGTTTTATTTAAATTAGTAATGAGATGTCTCTTAATTTTTTTATTATTATGACTGACACTTGTAAGTTTAACTTATATTTGCATAATTTTATCATTACTGCTTAGCTAGCACACATTCTAAAAGCATATCAATAACTATAATGTCTTTTATCCGCTACACAAGTTTCGCCAAATTTAGTTCAGTCCTTTCAGAGATGAATCTAGGCAAATAATAGACTGCAATTTTATTCATGTCCTACATTTAATATATACAAATGTTAAATCTATTACACATGTAGATTATGCAAGGTATTGGATAAATTATTTACTTCTCGACTCTGTTAAAAGCAAAACTATGTTGAGAATTAGAATGGCCTACATTGATTAAACAGTTTTCCTCATAATAATGAGTTATAATTTATTGACCTGATTGGCACTGCAATGCCTGCAGCACTCAGTTCCCTCCGTTTCTGCAGAGCTGCAAGGCGCCGAGCCTCCTCCAGCTGTTTTTCACGAGCCTTCCTCTTGGCCTTTTTGCCTTGTGTATTAGCAAGACGAGCACGAGCTTCTGACAGCATTTCCAGTTCTAATAATCAATCATAAACTGTTATTAGTAGAAACTGAGTAACATATCACAATTTTTTTTTTTATTTTTATTTATTCATAAAAAATTTACAATTGCTACTTAGCATCATGATAAATCACACTAAATGAAATTCAACAATAAAATAATACATCACATGTTGGTATCTATTATATAATGTAACCCCTTAAACTTTTTATTAGGTACTAAAACGACAAGTATAATTTTCACTACACATTTTCTAGAATTATTTCATCAACCATCCTTTTTTGACTTTCTATAATCATTTATGTATGTTATAGAGTATTGATTAGTTTCTTTATTTGTTACATTTACTCATCAATGTTTATGAAAGAGTGATACAAGTAAATTCATTAGTAACACGGGTTTCGAATTAAATCAGAAGAAAGTAAGAAATCAGACTACAATTTTATTTTAATTATCAATAAATGAGTTAATGCTTCAAATAAATTTTAAAAATGTACCATCTTCATCCATGTCTTTGGGATCTGGTCTCGCAGGCTTTGTTTCAGGATTGGGATCAATTTCACCAGGCTTCAGTTTACGAGGATCATCACCCATATCCTCCCCCTCTTCTTTCTTTTGAGCTTGATCTCTGAGAAAAATACATTTTGAAATTATTTAATATTTGAAAGTTTCATTTCCTATGAAACTATTCATATTGATAAGTTATTGAATAGGAAACATACATTTTGAAAGGGTCTCATGGTATACACTATGTTATCACTACAGAATTGATTTAGGTTGCATATATATAATGAAATAATAAAGTTTTAACAGACTTACAGTAAATATTCGTATCGTTCCAAACATTGTGCTGCAGTGCGTCCAATAATAGGTGCTATGGTCCTCCATTGTGTTGGCATTAGTTTGGCCAAGTGCAAAAGTTTCTCGTCTTCCTCCCGTGACCATTCTGTTTTCTTGATGCTCGGATCTAACCATTCGTACCAACGAGCTTTGCATTGTTTCGCAGATTTTCTATGGAGCAATGATGCTATACGTGACCATTGATTTTTGCCATATTTCATTACAGCTGCTTTAAGGATTTCATCCTATAAATTATAAAAGTTAAATGATCCGGGTTATACAAGAAATCGTTACAATTATTTTATATAGTTTACAAACCTCGGTGTTGCGCCAAACGCCGCCTTTTATCATAATACGCGGCATGTTGAACTAACGATGTTTGTCAGTATCAGTAAATGAAACAAATAATAGGCCAGTGAATACTTGACTGACTCTATCAGCACACAACCCTAAAAGTTATAATTTAAAAAATAATAATAATTACGAATACATTCACTCGTTTCAACAATTAAATGACAAGCGAGTGCGTTTTTTGCTTTTTTGACGTACATAAAATATCTTTAAAATATTTCGTCGCATAAGTATTTGCCAGTTAAATAACAGACATTCAATCTTAACTCTCATTTCCACGGGCAGCTTGTATGTAACTTATTATATTTATCGTCTTAAATTAAGTGTGAGAAATAGTTTACATAAAAATAAATTATTAAAAACCAATTGCAGTTTTGTTAATAGTGTGTAATAACAGTTGTTAAAAGATATAAATAATACTCTGCTGTACTATGAAACTGATAGTAATAGTGAATGAGTTGAGTGATTCAATCGGTACAGCTTCTCGTCATACTTGAAGCTGTTTTCCCTACGGTGGTGCATAGACCTATGATCTGGGTGCACTGGGACCATTCCGTAACCATTAACTGGGACCATTTATAGACCATAAAACTCATCGCTGGTGAAGACGAATCTGTATCATTACAAGCTATTCAATAAATCTACAGAAGACACAGAATAATAGTAAGCATCAAATAAATCATTTGAACTTGTAAAACTTGTATGATATAGGGTCAAGGAATTTATAAATAAACAACTTATAAATTCCTTGTATAGGGTTGCCTTTGTCTATATCTTGTTGAAGTAGAAGAAAATAGGTATGAGATAATGTCAAACTTGTGTCAAATTTACTAATGGACGATATTGTTCGCGACACTCCCTTTTCTTATAAATACCAATAAAAACGTGTTTCTGCCTCTAAATAATCTAAATGCTTTACGTATTTACTGGCGGACATATACGTGAATAAATATGAAACGTTAAAATACATATTACCCAATATTTGGTCGTCGTAAAGCAAGTTTATTCAGGTAATAAATCATAACAAACATCGTGCATTTGATCAATTGTAACTGTTATTCCACTTAAGTATCAATATCATTTAGTTATTTATTACTTTATATTGTCTAAGCAGTACACTACAACAATAGTTTATGCACTGTACTACTAAACTAATTATCGTAAGCGGAAGTTGTGCCGATGTAGGAGGTCTAAATTGAGAACGATAACTGAAGTATTACTACATAGTGCTTATTGTAATTTGTTACAGAAAAATGTCTACCATGTCGAGGTCAGTCCACATCAGCCAGCAGAAACTGGCTGAAAAGTTGATTATATTAAATGATAGAGGAGTTGGTATTTTAACTAGAATCTACAATATAAAAAAGGCATGTGGAGATGCTAAATCCAAACCTGGCTTTCTTTCCGATAAAGGTTTAGAATCTGCAATAAAGCACATTGTGAGAAGATTCCCCAATATTGATATAAAAGCATTACAAGCAATAACAACAATAAGAAATGAAATTATTAAATCACTATCTTTGTATTACTACACATTTGTAGATCTTCTGGATTTTAAAGATAATGTATGTGAACTTCTTAACATAATGGATGCATGTCAAGTCACTCTAGATTTAACAATAAATTTTGAATTGACAAAAAACTACCTGGACTTAGTTATAACTTATGTCACTCTTATGATCTTGTTGTCACGTGTTGAAGATCGTAGAGCTGTGCTCGGTTTGTTCAGTGCTGCACATGAAATGGTTCACAATCAGATAGAACAAAGTTTTCCACGCCTGGGGCTATTGATTAACGAGTATGATGCTCCATTGAAAAAGCTGTCAGAAGAGTTTATACCACACCACAAAGTTCTTGCTGGTGCATTGACTTCACTGTGGCATGTGTATCCTGCTAGAAATATGACAGCAGAACATTGGAGATCAGAACAAAAGTTGAGCTTAGTAAGTAACCCGGCTCAGCTGGTGAAACCTTCAGAAACAAATACTATGTCATGTGAATATGTATCGTTAGAGTCACTTGAAAGATGGATCATATTTGGCTTTGCAATGTGTCATCAAATGCTTCAACAAGAACAAGCTAATAAGATGTGGGTAAATGCCCTAGAGTCAGGTTGGGTTGTGGCTTTGTTCAGAGATGAAGTTATTTTCATCCATAGTTACATACAAGGTTTCTTTGATGGTATAAAAGGGTATGGGAAAAGAATATCAGAAGTCAAAGATTGTTACCATCATGCAGTCCAAAAGGCTGGATATAAACATAGGGAGAGAAGAAAGTTCTTGAGGACTGCTCTGAAAGAGCTTGGACTTATATTAACTGATCAACCTGGACTTTTAGGGCCTAAGGCATTGTTGATATTCATTGGATTATGTTATGCAAGAGATGAAGTATTTTGGCTACTTCGCCACAATGATAATCCACCACAGAAGGTAAAAGGCAAGTCTGCAGAAGATCTCGTGGACCGCCAACTACCTGAATTATTATTTCATATGGAAGAATTGAGAGCTTTGGTCAGAAAATACAGCCAGGTTTTCCAAAGATATTATATACTATATCTATCAGGTTTTGATGCTGTAGGTTTGAATATGATGATTCAAAATTTACAAGTTTGTCCAGAAGACGAAAGTGTTATACTTTCCTCCTTATGCAATACTGCGGCAGGTTTAAGTGTAAAACAAATTGATGACAAAGAGTTGTTTGATTTTCGGGCATTTCGCCTTGATTGGTTCAGATTACAAGCATACACTTCTGTAGCAAAAACACCTTTAAGTCTTGCAGACCACAAAGAATTGGCACAGTTTATTGATAAAATGGTTTTCCATACTAAGATGGTTGATAATCTTGATGAAATCATGGTGGAAACATCTGACTTATCCTTATTTTGCTTTTATAGTAAAATATTTGAAAGCCAGTTTCATATGTGCTTGGAATTTCCAGCACAGAATCGTTATATAATTGCATTCCCACTGATTTGTAGTCATTTCCAGAACTGCACTCATGAGCTTTGCCCAGAAGAGAGACACCATATAAGGGAGAGGAGTCTTTCAGTGGTTAATATATTTTTAGATGAAATGGCAAAGGAAGCAAAGAATATAATCACAACAATATGTGATGAACAGTGTACTATGAGTGACAAATTATTGCCAAAGCATTGTGCACAAACTATTGCACAATTAGCGAACAGAAAAAAGAAAGATAAGAATAAAAAGAATATTATAGAGATTGTGAAACCTGGAGCAGAGAGTTACAGGAAAACAAGGGAGGAATTGACTACCATGGATAAATTGCATATGGCTTTAACTGAACTATGCTATGCAATCAACTACTGTGCCACTGTGAATGTATGGGAGTATACTTTTGCTCCTCGTGAATACCTACACCAACATCTTGAAACAAGATTTTCAAAAGCTTTAGTTGGAATGGTTATGTTTAACCAGGACACAAGTGAAATAGCTAAGCCATCAGAACTTCTTGTCAGTGTCAGAGCATATATGAATGTGTTGCAAACAGTTGAGAATTATGTGCATATTGACATTACGAGAGTTTTTAATAATTGCTTATTGCAACAAACACAAAATATGGATAGTCATGGTGAGAAAACTATTGCGTCACTCTACACTCAATGGTATTCAGAAATTTTACTCAGGAGAGTAAGTGCTGGTAATATATGTTTCTCCATGAACCAAAAAGCATTTGTCAGCTTAACAGCTGAAGGTGCAATTCCTTTCAATGCTGAGGAGTATTCTGACATTAATGAACTGAGGGCACTTGCTGAATTGATTGGACCTTATGGTATGAAGCTCTTAAGTGAAACACTGATGTGGCATATTTCAAGTCAAGTACAAGAACTTAAAAAATTAGTAGTGCAAAACAAGGAAGTCCTTCAAATGTTGAGAACAAATTTTGACAAACCAGAAATAATGAGAGAACAATTCAAAAGATTACAAAATGTAGACAATGTGTTGCAGAGGATGACAATTGTAGGAGTAATTTTGAGCTTCAGGCAAATTGCACAAGAATCACTTCTAGATGTATTAGAACGGAGAATTCCATTTTTAATTAGTTCAATAAAGGATTTCCAACAACAGTTACCCAGTGGTGATCCAATGAGAGTGATATCAGAGATGTGTTCTGCAGCAGGTTTATCATGTAAAGTAGATCCTACCCTGGCTTCAGCCTTACGGCAACACAAAGCAGAGTTAGAGGAAGAAGAGCATTTAGTTGTATGTCTCCTTATGGTGTTTGTGGCAGTTTCTTTACCAAGGCTTGCACGTGTTGATGTGTCCTTTTATAGACCATCCTTAGAAGGACATGCAAATAATATTCACTGTATGGCTCCTGCTATTAATCATATATTTGGAGCACTGTTTACAATCTGTGGACAAGGTGACATTGAAGATCGTAT
Organism: Antheraea assamensis; assembly: GCA_035772565.1. NCBI lineage: Eukaryota > Metazoa > Arthropoda > Insecta > Lepidoptera > Saturniidae > Antheraea > Antheraea assamensis. The sequence goes on from JAQQSE010000018.1 coordinate 1,356,672, forward strand.
GAAGGAATTTCTAGCTTTAGCATCATCTTCTTTGCTACGTTTGGGACAAGAGACAGATAAAGAAGCTACTAAAAATAGAGAATCTGTATATCTGCTCTTGGATTTGATAGTTCAAGAATCACCTTTCCTAACTATGGATTTGTTGGAATCGTGTTTCCCATATGTGCTGATACGGAATGCTTATCATGAAGTTTATAAACAAGAACAGATGCAGTTACATTTGTAAAACATATGCTTTGAAGCGGATTTCTAATATTTATACAATTGATTTTATTTTACACCACACCAAAGCAGATTTCGAAATTATTTTAGGGTATTCAAAACACTTTTATCTTATGGTAAGTTATTATACCGATGACTTATGAATTGTCACTTTTAAGTAGGTGAGACATCAATATGTTTATAAGTTGATAGAGTGAAGAAATGTATATTTTTGAATTGTTACGTTATCTCTGTTTTCCATAGAAAATATCAAAAATACTAAAGAGTTAATATGAAATAATACAATAATGATTGATTATTGAAATAAAGAAAGCAAAAGAAGGACAAGGTAAAAAAGATATAATAGCATTTACTTTACCCGATCAGCAGATACACTGTTCAGTGTGATAAGAAAATTGGATGCAGTACACTTACAAAAATGATTCCAATATGTATAGTTTTCAATTAATAATTATCTGTAAACACTTTAATATGAATCATTTATTCCTTTATCTTTATTGTATTTATTATGACAAATACTTATAGATAACATAGTTATTATGTTTATATTCCACATAACTTTTTTGGGGGCTTTAATAAGACTGGCGAAGTATTCCCTATTTTAAATAATAAGTTAGATTTAAAAAAATCTTTTAGACAAAATATAGTTAAATGTAATTCTGAGATTTAACATTTTTGGTTAAATATATTGATAATCAAAAATGTTATAAGTGAATATAATTATAAGGATGTTTCGTTAAGGAAACGTGACAAAACAATAATACAAGTAGTGTCAGTGTAGTCATATACCTAAAATACATCTTTGATATTATGAAGTAATACAATATATTATAATTTGCAGAATTTAAAAACGTAAAAGACAAATATTTTATTGTATAAATGGGTAACGTTTGCTGTAGGTACACATTTTAGCTATTAAATATTTCATTTATGATCGATACATGTTAATTATCTGCATATTATGCTTTATTATTTTATGCACTCAATCAATGCCTACTATATTGACTTAACTTTACGTTTAGGATATAGGTAAATACTTTTGTACCTTGTATATACAAATATATTAGTTAATAAACTATTATAATAATTTGTTGTATCATTCATTATTAGTTAAGTGATTGTTGAGACTGGTTTTGCTTTTCTTTAATAAGATAGTTTGCCTCAAACGTCAACAGCTGACAAACGATTAACTCTGTTTATGGTTTTTCTTTCCCGATTTCAGTTATTAATTTTGGTCAATGTTGTCTCGAACTTACAAAAATAACGTATACTTCTTAATGCAACATGACAAGATTGTCGCAGATTTTGTGCAAGATTCAGTAGCCGCAATCACCACTAAATTTAAAGAATGGACAGACCAAGGAACGAAATAAGTAAAGAGTGGATGGTTTTCAATTTTAACCTGTAAGCCATTATACACACTAGACGTATTCACGGTATGTGATTATCCACAACAAATTTAGATCCAGAGTATTGAGTTAATAATGGCACAAAATATTGAGAAATCTTTCACACGGTTCACCTCTTTCCAAAACGTTCCAAATGACGACAGTGAGTTGATCCACATGCGGTCTATCATCGAGGTAAAAATTTATGTACATGATATAAATGTTATAGGGGTAAATAGTGATAACAAAATTATAAATAAAAAAAAGACAAACCACAACTAATCTAGATAAAATACGGGGCGTGCCACACAAATAAAAATTTCACCATTTTTAGAAGAAGGAATTCACCAGCTTCCGCCTGTCTATCTATAATATAAAAATGAGTCGCTGAATGTGTTGCTAAGCGCAAATCTCGACAGCAGCTGAACCGATTTCGCTAATTCCTTTTTTAGAATATGCCTTGAAGTACCAGGATGATACAGAGAAAAAAAATTGCCTGAAAAAGTCTAAAAGCAACACTTCCTATACTTCCATACAAACGATTCGTAATAGTACTTAAAAGTCAATTTGAACTTTAATACCATACTATAAAGTTTAAGTGTTAGTGGAGGAGTTTAGAGTAGTTTCGGGAAGGCAAAACAATTGAGTGACGTTAGTATCGTATAAATATTAATGTTAATATTTGTCAATATTTACACGATGGTAACATTTAACAATATATGGCGTACCGAATAGCAGAATAAGTATTAAAAAAATAATTAAAGAATCGACTTTTAGGCGGTACGAAGTTCGCTGGGTCAGCTAGTATATAAATAAAAATGAATCACTGAAGAACGGTTGTACCTACTCGGCTCAATCTTTTTTATTGTTGCGTTTGTAATTTTTTAGAACAAGAATTGTATGAAAGAAAATGTCAAGTGAAAAATTGTATGAAAAGGTGAAAATTGTGGGTAAAAGAAAAATGTCTATATAAAAAGTGAGTGAGTGACAGAACACCGCAGGGGGCAATAGTGACAGAATTGACAGATTAACGTTCAGTTGCTATTTTATTTAATTTATATAACTTAGTATACTGGAAGATTTTGTCTTCAAGTGCAAAATCGGGGCGGACAGCTAGTGACTAAATAAAACTTCAAAAGTAATGTAAAATTTATTATTGTATTTATTTTGAAATCACATGTTGTAACATTCATTTTGTTAATTAAAAATATTCACAATGTCATATAATAATCTATTACGGTAAACTAGCCTTATATTTAGGGAGAAATAATGCCATTGATTACTACTACTTATACATCGATGGAAATTAACTTATCCATCATTTACACGATTGGTCAAGTCTCCACTCTACAACATAACGTCACCTTTCTCATATTAAATACAAATATACAATATTATAGTACAATTACGAGAACTCGCATATTGTTTACCACCACATTCACTAATAAAATGGCATTAACAATGGTACACTTATATATTATTGTATTGATACTTAATTATTAGAAAAATGTATAGAAAATCATAAAATACATCATGCTCTTTGGCTTGCACGACGGAAATTAAATCTACGTAGAAAATTGAGAATAAACGAAATCTCATTACTTATCAAAGAGATCAATTGAACTGTATTATGACGAAGGAATTAATAAAATACTATTACATGTATAAATAATCGTGATGTGATATGCAACATGTAATAATTATATAGATATTACAAATAAAAAAAAAAAACGAAAACTTACGTTGAAAAAACGTTCGAAACATCAAAAAAATGTTTTTTTTTTTTCAGTCTAATAATAAGATTTGTTAATTTGGCAATACTGTTAAAGTTCATACAAATATATCCTAGTTAATATGGTTATACGAAACCAATTTTTTTTGATTAATTTAATTTACTTCCCAATTATGGTGGGAAGACTAAATTTTTACTTTAGAACAAAAAAGAAAACTAATCAAAATATTATATGTGACCATTATTCGAATGACCGAGACGTCAATACAAACTGACGGAATTGATAAAAAAAAAAACTGATTATATATTAAAGGGAGCAGGATTACAAAACCAGTAGGTATAATGGCACCTCGACATTCCACTTAACTTACATTTAAATATGTTAAAAATAACTATATAAAATTACAATTATGGAGATTCTATTGAAATAGTATAGCGATTTACATTACATATATAATATCTGTATGAAATCTGATCAGAAATATATCTTTACACAGTTACGTTTGTATACATCCCCATCTATATACAAAAATATACATAACCGTCCGGTCAGAAAGACACATCGCCCCACCTGTCTCATTATACCACAAAGTACATAATATACAGAAGCCTAGCTTGTCACGACCTCGACTTTTATTATTGAAATTCAACTGTACGTCTGTCTTATTTACAGTATTTTATAGAAATATCAATATGGAAACTTCTATGAAAAATATACATTATTATTCGTTATACATATTTGTGACAATATTTATAATATGCCTTCATCGGTAATAACTCGCGTTGTCTCGATACAAGCTGTTCTTACTCTAATACTGATCGTGGAATGAAACAATGCGTTTCGAATATAATTAATGTAGTGTACTGTATTATATAATGAACCCCCTGGATTATCCAAAAATCATAAATGTTTACGTGTCATACAAATGAATGTAGACCTCAACAGGCACAGGTCAACGAGACTGATGGCAGCATAAGCTTAATAAATTACCAAATTTTTTAGAAAACTTTGAAAAATAACAAATTATGTATTGTAATTTCTTTTTTTGTAAACTGTACTTTTAAATATTTTTTTCTCTTGTACGATTTTTATTTACTAGACTATGAAACGACATTGTGAAATAAAATTAAAAAAAAACATTAAATACTTAATCTGGCATTTTGAAAACTGGGTCTTAAAACATCAGCCGCGGGGGTTAAAAGTGACCTTCACAAGTAGTTGTGTGTAGTGATTTATTATATATTATTGTATATTTATATGTTAGTAATATTTTATGTCTTTGTAGTATATATTATATAATATAAATAGTAGGAAAGGTATTTTAAAATTACATATCTTTTAAAAGGTAGCCTGGAATAGATCGCGCTAAATTACTATATTTTATATTGTATGCAATGAAGTATATTATTGTTCGTTTTCATAGTAAAATTTATCCATTGTTATTTCTGAACCTAGTATCATATAGTAAACAATAATTACATATGTTGGTAAAAGGCAGACACTCACGATAGCTATTCGATTGTACCGAGTCGACGTTCTGTACTTATATATTTTGTGGTAATGTCGTGTCATCAACTACGCGCGGATTCGTCACACATGAAAATACTTTGAAGGTAGAAAAAATAATTCGTAAAGAGGTCCCAAGTCGCCTGACACTCGTTATTTGAACTCCGCGAAACCGCGGATTGATATCCTTCATTGGTATTGAGCAAAATATTTATTATCTTACGAACCGACATATATACGTGGTGATTTTTATTACACGCAGTTACCGAAGAGACCGCACATTAATTTTAGAAGAATCGAAGGAAATCCTTATACGAGTTAATTGTCCGTATCCCGTTATAATGCGTTTACGAATCGTGAGCACGATTTATGATGTCGTCGATTTATAATCTGTAAGCGTTATTGAATACTCTGTTGCGTTAGTTAGTATTACACTCCTGGTCAATATTTTTGGCTGCTCTGTGTATAGTCGTAAGTTCCGGCTTACGCATAATGTAGTTAAAGAGTTTAATAGAAAACAAAGTTAAAATATTATTAAAGGAATCGAATTAAATCGCATTCATTTATCCTTAAGTTGTCTCGATATTTATACATATGATATAATAGAAGCGTTTTACCTTATAATGTAACGCATATTAATTTAATTATATCTTATTCGAATTCTGCCATTGTGGAGCAGCAATTGAGGTACTTGACCGGAAGTCAATTATATTTACTGTTAAAGTAGGCACACGCAGGCGGGAAACGGAAGTGCCTTCCTCATAAATATGCTTGGAATAAGATCAAGTCAAATTAATACATATTTTTAAGTTAATGTTCTGCGAGGCTATATCCAGAGCGGTTAAAAGGTTAATGTACAAATGTGAAATTGTTCCTATCGCTACCGCTTCGTGCTCATGACTCGTGACGTCACGCTATGGGATGATCTCGAGTGACTCGTGACGTCACACTATGGGAGGATCTCCAGAGTCTCATGGCGTCACAATATGGAGGGATCTCGACGTGGCGTCACAATATGGGGAGATCTCGAGTGAGGTATAAATCGGTTCATATGTCGGCTTGCGGTCGCTGCGGGTTAGTAACGGTCAAGGACTCGGGCGAGTGCAGAGTGATGGTGGTCTGCGAGGCGACGGTGACTGTCGCGGGGTCGGGCCTCGGGTCCGCGCGGTACACGTACCCCAGCAGTAGGGGCACGCCGGGCGCCAGGGCGACCAGCTCGAGCTGAGCCGGGGCGCCGGGCACGGCCGGGCCCGACCCGGAGCCGCAGTACTCGTACTGTCAGACCTTTTGCGGTGGACGCATCTCGTACGACTGCGGGTACGCGTTCGCGTACGGCTCCGTGCGTCGTCCGCTTGGTCCCGCCGGCGCTGACGCTGTAATAAAACAAAATAATAATAATAAAAAGTACAGTCGGATTTTTTGGCGGGATCTTAATATGTTATGTAATGGATTTTAATATTTTATTCATAATATTGTGCTATTTTACTTTATATTTTGTAACATTGGTGGTGTTTTTTTAGGTTATATAGATGTGCAAGAGCGTATCTAATATTATTGATGTGAAACATCTATAGCCGCATATAAAACCGATTGCTGGCGTGGTGACGCATCACCACATATACAGCCTATATGTAGTAGTGAGTACGGTGTAACAACAACAAATGAGTTGTCACAATTTGAAAGAAATAAAATATATATTATGATTATGTATATAGTGCGAGGTCTCACCGAGTTCTCTTGCGGCGTGCGTGAGGGGGGGCGCATACCCCTTGTGGTTGCGCGCACGCCGGTGGCCGGGCCGGGGGGGTGCTGCCGCCGCTGCGGCGCCGTGGTGGTTGCGCATGCGCCGCAACGTGTTCATCGGACGCCGGAGCGTCTCCGACAGTCGCCTTTAGTGTTATACACGATTATATTAAATACCACTATCCTTACTACATACCAGCAGCCATAAAATTATAACGGAAATAAAAAATAAATAACTTCCATATTTACAATTTAAAGTGGAAAAAATAGGGGAAACTGGTTTATTTTTCATTTAGGGCTTCGTGAAATAAATATTTAATGTTTTATAAAATTGAATATGGCAAAGACAGTTTGAGAGCCGACTTTTAGGTCGTAACTGTATGAACACGAAACAGTAATGCATGACCGTCATAGAACCGATGATCGCTCAGTTGATAGTGTGTTCAGATACCGCGTCGATCGACATAAGTTCGAATTACAACAAAGTCGTAACTTTCGATAAAGGAAAACTTCGAGGGTTTTTTGTAAGTCCGCCTCGTTAGCTACCACCTTCAAGTTGAAAAACTGTCACCGAGCACCTTTTAGGGTGTTCCGGCAGTTACACTTGAGAGCCAGTCGCCCTCTAGGTTTAGCGTGACTACCATCTCAGACTACATCGTTATTTAACATCAAATAAGATTGTGGTCTATACTTATAAACAATAAAAATAACATCACAAATTGCAGGGGGTACGATGTGTGAATGAGTACCTGGCGGGAGGTCGTTTCGGGTTGGAGGAGGGCGTATGCACGGCGCAGCACTTGACGAAGGCCCCCATGCATACAATGAGCGCGACCCCCGCGAGCAGCACCATCCACCACTGCTCCGTGACCCACGCCTGCACCGACTGCAACGTGGCGCGGTTCAGCAGCAGGTTCTTCAGCCGCACCAGCGGACCCTCCGCGTCCACCGCTCTGCACTTCAGGAACACGTCGCAGTAGCCCTACGAAATCACAAACATCATCATCAATATATCTTCTTACCCTTATCCCATCTAAGTTGAGTCGTCACGACATGTTTTCCTATTCGACTCTCCCCTGTCAGGTGTCATCTCAGTATGCACGCCTTTTATACATATATATTTTTTCACATGTGTATCACATGAGTCGGGTCGAGACCTCTCGAGATGCATTATTCTGTAGTCAGGATACGTTTTTTTTAAACAAACGACCCAAACGCTTACATGTTTCCGCGTTGTAGCTACCAATCCCTTTAAGCCGGAGGCATGTTAGACGCTGGACTACATTCTTATTCATACTCTATTCTATGTGGCACGGACCGTATGTTTTATGCCGCGCCCGTTTGTGTCGGCGCTAATATTCTTGGAAACAAAAACTTATACCTAACAACACATCATGGATTCATATAATTCTAATGTAACGTACAATTATCAATGTAAATCAAACTAAAAGAAATAAACACGATTCGCTGTCCAGAACAGTTTGTTTTACTTATAAGTTAAAAATTGAAGCAGTTACCTAGAGATTAAAAGTTAAAATCGTTACCTGGAGATTAAAAATTGAAATGGTTACCTGGAGATTAATAAATTGAAATGGTTACCTAGAGATTAAACGTTGAAATGGTTACCTGGAGATTAAAAGTTGAAATGGTTACCAAGAGATTAAAAGTTGAAATGGTTACCTGGAGATTAAAAATGGAAATGATTACCTGGAGATTAAAAGTTGAAATGGTTACCTGGAAGTTGTCGCAGGGCGAGCCGGGGCGCAGGCTGATGCCGCCGGGGGGCAGGCCCACCTTGTGCGCGAAGTCGGCGGTGCTCTGGCAGGAGTCGGGGCGCGGGCCGGTCTGGCAGGCGAGCTGGCAGAGCGTGCGGCGCTCCGCCACGGCCGTCACGCCGTCGCCCTTCTGCATCGGCGCGGACGACAGGAAGCACTCCGTCATGTTCCACGCGCGGCATATAGACTCCGTGCACTCGCCTTTCTTGCACAGTTGCGTACCTGCGTCATTCAATTCAACTACTTACTGCTACTGTTCAAGGGGTTATTTCAAACTGAAAAAATATAGTGGTGATACTATTCCCTCTGTTATTAACACTAGCACAATGGAGTGTTGAGGTTGCGGAAACAGAGGCAATCAAAATGTATGAATTAAAGGTGCCAAAATTATACTATTATAGCTAAAGTATATTATCTGAAATAAACATTATATAACTTGCCCAAATGGCCCTAAAAAAAAAAAAACTATCACAGGATTTCGAGGTTTTGCTTTCGAAATACCATTTCACTACTTTACCTACTGTATATATCTTCCCTTTCTACTTAAGATAGTCTATTAGCAAGTATCCCAAATATTGTATGTCACTACGATATTGCCTTAACTTACATTTTCTACATTTATATGAATTGTATAATTATTAACGTTTTTTTTTATTTTTTCTAAGTCACTATTTGCCATTTTTCAATTGTAAATGAAATTATAATAATTATTTAAACTTAATATTACAGACCTTAGAAAAGGATAATTTCTTGTAACTGTTTTATATATTCTTTCAATATTATATATAAAGCAAATAATTGAGAAACTACTGGATAGATTTCAATTTTTTTTTTAATTTTTAGTATTACTTCTTTAAACATTTAGTTCTTATCTAAAACCAAGAATTATCTCAATATTGCCATTGAATTATAGAGTTTTAAGAGAATACGATTTATATAAACATTACGCATCCGGCAATGTGTAATTTCTTGCCGCAGATAAGTGGGGTAAACGGTGTGGTGAGCATGCGCAGGTCAATGCAGAAATAGAGATATTTGATGTAACTCGACAGGGCTTAAGTCGAAATGAGGTACATCAAAGATCGTCTAAACTAACTATACTAACCATTATTGCACTTGGTATGATCTGGCATCGGCGTCGGGTCGGGGCAGTCCGCCGACGCGCCGGAGCAGAAGGACGCGTGGCTGCACTCGCTCGCCTCCCGGCACGTCTTGTTGCTGTACGCCGACACAAATTCACAGCTCGATTGACAGCACGGTCCTTGCGAAGGGCTGCCAAGTGTGGGAAAGATATTAAAAACCAATAAGAATAAAAAGATGACAATAAAAAACTACAATACAAGTATCCACGAGCTAATGACGTCATATTGTATTCTATACAACTTTAGCATTGTTGTCATCAGATAAAACCTCCAGATCGTAAAGGTAAAAACACGCTACTGTGTTGTGTTGTGACGGTAGTCCGGTGAAACTGTAGAGGCTTTGCCAGGTCAACAGTGTAGTCAGTTCGAAAAAAAAAATGTCTTGTGACGTGCCACAGTTATAATGGCAACTAGACACACTAATGTGATGTGTCGTGACACGCCATGAGGTTATTTTTGATCAGTGTTATTCAAGCATTTGTACAATTTAAAAATAAGTAATAATTAAAAGTTTTCATTGAGTTCCAAAGTTATATTTCGTAGAATTTAAACAGTTTCCTCGATTTATGTTAATAATGAAACTGATTAAATATTATCACACACTTCAACTATTCTTTCCTATTTATCGATTGAACTTTATAATGGTTACATTTTATATCATGTAACACACTAACACTTTATGTTGATTTATAAATTCCAAGAGGCTTGTCAGTAATTTATAACATATAAAACATGTAGTGCACAAACATCCACTACCTTATTTATATAGCTGATACGTCGCAAACGTTTGTGTTGTTTCACGACACGATACCTCACAACATACGTGTATGACACATGACGTGTTACGACACTCTATTTGTATGTTTACTGTTCATCGTGAGTCCTCACATAACCAAAATATTACACCAGTTTAAATATGTATAACAATTAAGCTAACCTATTTGAAATCACTCCGGCACATAACCTACTATTGTACTTGTGAAAACTATACCTTATTATATCGTTGAGTATCATAAGACAATATTTGTTTAATGTTACATTTATCATACATCACTACATATTATAAAACAAAGTCGTTCGCTGCGTCTGTCTCTCTGTTTGTTTGTTCGCGGTAAACGCAAAAGCTACTGAACGGATTGCAATGCGGCCTTCACCAATAGATAGAGTAATACATAAAAAAAAATTGGTATATAATTGGTCAACGTTATGTGTAAATTTGAATAAAATATTTAGATAATTATTGGAAAATTTAAGCCGCCTGGTAGCTTTCATCGATGCCTAATTCTTTTGAGATATACCGAAACAATACATAGTGAGATATTCCTCTTTTATAGATAGATCTACAAAAATGTCTCTAATGGCATATACCTATTTTTTAATGATAGTTTCCCATCTATCTTCTAAAAAAGGGTCACATACAATGAGGTAATTGGAAGGTTATTTAGACGGATACAGAATTAATCTTTATTAACTGAATACGTCGGCTCAGTTTTCCATTAGCGTCCGTCGAGTTGGGGGTTGATATTTTTTTTATAGATAGATTACATTAATATAAGAACACACACAAAGTTTCACTATGCGGAGACGCGTAGTTTTTGAGAAAAAAATTATTGAAAATCAATTATTTTTGCAATATTTACGTAATCTTTACCACAGATTATAGCGAAATATCGCCATTGAACGTTTCGTTTTACTTACGGTTATGTTGTCATAAGTTATGTGAAATTTTTTTTTTTTTTTTAATTTTCATATATATTTATTTTTTATACTAATTTCAGTAGTTTTCATACACACATACACTTAACAGTTTATGTATATTAAATTATAGCATTATTTTCATTACGAGCTATTAAAATTAAAATTTGTAGAGTTTACCGTCTTTTGCCGGCTTATGAAAAGAAACGTAAAACTGACGCCATATTGTATTGTTACTGTTTTTGTCAGTCATCGTTTGTATCCCTAGCAGTTGAGAGCGTTTACGTACTCCTGTCGGTGAAAACAACGTTTGACTATTACAATGGCGTCTCCGAAGCCCCAGATTTCGTGTTCTGCCGTGCCCTCCGAAGAATCGAGTGTAGTGCAAGTGTTGGACTCTAATGAGCCACTTGTTGCGAGCTCTTCTTCAGGCTCCCCGTGTGTGCAAGTGTTGGACTCTAGTGAGCCACTTGTGCCTATGACTGTGTCATTGGAACCAGTAGCTGGTAGTTTCCGCACCACCGTTCCCAGTACCGTGTCGGTACTGCCGCCTGCGTCTCCGGCGTCGTCTGAGAGCAGTGTGGGTGATGCGGAACTTCGTGCTTCTGGGTCATCTAACCGAAGAGTCCACTACTATTCCAAGGAAATAAGGTTGGTTCACTGTGCTTTCTTATATAGCCAAATTTGTAAACTTCATAGAAAAAACTGACAAATAAAGTAGTAATTACATTTCTAGTAGAAACATTTTTGCTTGTTTTAGGTCTCACTGGAATATGTACAAAATGATTACCCGACTCAACACCCCAGCTCAGTGCATTGCATTTGCTGAAAAACATAGGCTCCTTCCCACAGAAAAAATGTGCACATATCACAGAAGACCTATGTCACTCAGTTCTAGCAGCGGGACTGGGCAGCTTGGCATCTTCCGGTGCAGGAAGAGCAGCTGTCGCTCTAAGGGAGTGAGTCGAGCAGCAGGAACATGGTTCGAGAATGCGCGGCTGTCTATTGAATTACAATTTTTATTTATGTATATGTTCAGCCAAAAATACAGTTATAATCAAGTAAAATTAGAGACAGCCCGCAATGATCGAGAAGGAATTGTATCAACAAGAACGATAGCCGATTGGTATTCATACTGTCCAGAGACAGTAGCTGTTTATGAATTAGAGCATCAAGAACTTAAGGGCAAGATAGAGGTGGTCCAGGGAAAATAGTACAAATTGATGAGTCTAAATTTGGTAAAAGAAAATACAATAGAGGAAGACAGATTGAAGGCCACTGGGTGCTGGGCATGATAGAAGATGGGAAAGAAGATTTGCGATTAGAAGTGTGTCCCGATAATGATAGGTCTGCAGAAATATTGGTGTCACTTATACAAAAACATGTGGAGGTAGGCACTGAAATCCATACCGATTTTTGGAGAACTTATGATTGCCTACCTCAATATGGATACATACATAAAAAAGTAAATCATAGTGACCCTATGAACAAATTTGTGGCACCTGACGGGACACACACACAAAGGATTGAAAGTCATTGGCGAAATTTAAAAGTAATGTTCGGTAGAGATGGCTACAAAGGAGACTTAACAGACTGGCTCATTGAATATTCCTGGAGAAGAAAAATAACAATAGAACACAAAGATGCTTTCGAAGAGTTAATAAAAGTAATAGGATACGTTTATAAAATTAATAAATGAATTATTGATTAGTATTTAAGTTGTTTTATTTTAACAGCACCTATTAGGGTAGATAGCATATAAAATAGGTTAGGTTTAATTAATGTAATACTGTTTGTTTATAAAAGTGATAAATAAATTGTTGATTTGTATTTAATTTGTTTTATTTTAACAGTATCTATTAGGGCAGATAATAAATAAAATAGGTTAGGTTCAACTTATGTCAAAGAACCAGATTTATTAACCCCGACTCCACCTGTAACGAGTTTGTCTTACCCTTAGAGTGTTTTTAAGAGCCGGAGGCGCGTAGGGAGAGCAGCCTCCGCCCGCTGTAACAAATTGTAGGCATCGGACGAGCCGGAGCGGCTGAGGCGAGGACGGATGCCTGTGATTTGTTACGCAAGGGCGTAGAGGCTGCTCTTCCCGCAGCGCCGGAGATGTTACAATCTCAAATTAGACACAGCAATCCCTCTGAATCAGTCCCCTATTTTTTTATGATGAAAGGGGTTCTTCCCCCCTTCCGTCGGGGAAACTCCCCCTTCCGTAGGGGGAACTCCCCTTCCTCTTAAAAGGGGTCTCTCCTTGTTTTTTACACTTATTATTAAATTTAATCCATAAAATGAGGTAAATTTTCTCAGAATTAAAAATTAAAAAATCTCGAAAAGGGGGGGGGGGCTCCGCAACTTTTCCTTTTAAGGGGGGTTAATACACCCCCCCTTCCCCCACCTCTATCCCGACCCTCAATTCGACGGACGCTAATGGAAAGTCGTACCAATACGTCAGTTACCTTAAGCATTTCATGCATATATAAGTATATATTTTTTATTATCACGACAGGACAACGTCCACCTGGCCTGCTAGTCGTTTATATAAAGGTGTGAACAGTAGAATTTAAATAATGCTGTTCTTACCTGCATTGCGTGTTCGCTCTTCTGGTACATCCTTTAGCTGTGATATTCCTCTCTCGATCGTAACTGCTCACTTGCCTCGGATAACAACATCGCTCTTTGCACTCTATCTCGTCGTAACCTAAACATTATACATAGATTAAATTCAACACAATACAACACAGTACAATAACACACCATCTTTATGTTATGAATTCGTAAATAGACATGGACTTGATTTTAGTCGTCACTGTAACCTAAAGTTACTAAACCAAATTCAAAAATGGTTATAACTTTAACTAAGATCATAGATTACTTTTATCGATTGGGTATTTTTTTTAAATTGTTGAAGTCACTGGATACGCGCCCTTTAAACATAACTAACTTCGTTCTATTTTCTAATTATTTAACCCTTTAGCTGATTTTTTCAGACCCAGATCTCAGAACAGCGGATTGTCTTTTTAATTCCTTTTTAAATTCCACGATATTGTATATCGTAAATTTCATGGTTTAGAAAAAAAAAACCCTCAAAAAAATATATTTAAAAAATGCATTTTACATAGAAATTATAATTTTACAATGCATCATTTATTATTTTTCAAAATATTATAATAAATTCGGTATTTTTTAAGCTTTTGCTTCCAACAGCCTGTTGACCTTGTGCCTCACGAGGTCTACATTCGTTTGTATGGAACTTAAACCTTTATTGTTTTTGGGCAGGCCAAAGGGTTGAGAGGTAATAGTGAGGGAGACGGTTGCGAGAGAGGGTAAGAGGGGAATAGTAACCGCAGTCGCACTCCTCGCCCTCCTCGACGATCTTGTTCCCGCAGAAGGCGCCCGCGCTCGCCGTGAGGCAGTTGCGCTTGCGGCCGTCGCGCACGGCGTCGAGCACGCCGCTGATGTTCCCGACGCTGCACGTCGAGAACCGGCTGTTGTTCGGCCGGTCGCCGGACGTCGCCGACGCGAACATTATGAAGTTACCGTCCTGCCCGCCCGGACGGCATTCCGACGGATAGTCGTGCTGCCACACGCACACACACACACACAAAAACATAAACAAAAGAACTGATGGTGGTAGGGCTTTTCTTAAGAGCGGCTGGCTCTAGCTATCACTCTCGAGTTGAAAATCTGCCGTCAAGCATCTCTCGGTGTGTTAAGACAGCTGGAAATGAGAGATTATGGCCAAACGCTATTCTAAAAAAATAAATAAAAAAAACGGTAGCAGAAACACCTCGATATCGCATTCAGTATGCCCAATTCAGATTACTAATGGTCGTCCAGTGGTCAGGATTCGACCATAATTCATAATTATTTTAAATTTCAATATTATTGAGATTTATTTTAAAAAAACCCTTCAAATGTTGAATAATGTCGAACAGAAACTTAGAATTGTAGGCTTCGACTGTTTTTTTCCAATTGTTTTTTTCGATAACATTAAAACTCGTCAACTATTGAAAAAAAAAATCAGTTGACAAAAAGAGGAGAAAAGCTACTGGACTATTTTATCTTCGCCTATTCATATATAGATGTAAATGGATGGAAGAGATACATTTGTAAACAAAACGTAATCCAATTGTAGTCAGCGATTACTGTTCGATCCCATTATCAAATTATTAAGATATACAATGAAAACCGATTTCCACAATTACTTTTTTATTGTTTTTTTTTTTTTTTATCAAAAATACTAAATTTATCATAATAAAGTTTGTTCTCGTTAATATTTTGGAAGTTTCAATATTTGTACTCAAATTCACGTCAAATGGCCAACAAGCATATTCAAAAACAGTAAATGTCGCTCAAGAAATCGTAGTTAAGTTACACTAGAATCAGATAGATGGCGCTGTTATCAAGTTACAAGTCTGATGAAACTTACCGGTGATCCGAAGTTGTGCCCTATCTCGTGGGCGAGAGTCAACTGGCTGACTTTGGGCGGGACCCGGCTGTTGTAGTTGACGAAGGTGATGATGCCGGTGTTGAGGGAGCGCTTGGTGCTCTGGTACATGCCGCCTATAGTCTCCGTGTACGTCTTGTACTTCTCGCATATCCCACCGGAGGCACCGCTCGCGCTCGCGACCCACGCTAGACCTATATACATTTAATATTATAATATATATATACAGTGTATTTCACTAATAACGGGACCTCGGTTATAACGACTATACGGTTATAGCGACGTCAGACTTACGTCCCTTGAATTTATAGCAAACCTTCGTAGGAAATTCTTTCGACAATAGCAACTTCTGATATAGCATTAGTTTCGGGAATAACGACTTATTATTATGAACCATTTGTGACAGATGTTTTCTTAGCATAAATAGCAAAAATTTCACGGAAAAAAAGAAAAAAACGATTCGTTTTGAGACACCCTAATACATACTTACTATGACAATTGTGCAATAGGGCTATAATATCAAAGCAATAATCTTTGTATATTACACGACTTACCGAGGGTTCCTCCAGTGAAGTCTCTGTAGGTGAACACGTACGCCAGGCAGAAGTCCTCGTGGTTACCCAGCGAATGGAGATTCAGGAAATTGGATACATCAATATTTTCTAAACAAAACTTATGCGTTTCGCTCGAGTACCGGTGGTGGTCGCATAACGAGTCGTCATCGATCTGTACACAAAAATTCATACATTTATTATTATTAAATCTTGTGTATGCGAAGTCTATACAAAGAAACAAAGAATGCTCATCGTCCGTGGGAACGAAATATACAACGGGATTCTGAAAATAGTTCGTCTTGATCTTTGTCGAATCCTTCGAGTAATGACGTCAGCCTTCCACAGTTTTCCCACCCTCCTTTATTTGAAGGTATTTAAGTACGCTGGAGAGCATCCGAATCGAGTTCTAGTTCTAGACATCGGAGGGAATACTAAGAGAAAACAAAAATAATAAGTCTTCAAGCGAACTATTATTTATAAATGTTACTGTCGTGTAATTGTGTGTTAGTCTGTTTGGTTTTTCAAACGGTATATAATCAACTTACGGGCGTAACAGTATAATAATTATGTTTCTTTGAGGAAAACAGTACACATCTCTGTATATATTTTATTAATTACTAACTGATGCCTACGATACCGTTATTCTGAGAATACTGTTTTGTTTCATATGGAATGTGAGTATGCATTGCAATTATTTACTTTTAATTTCGTGATTACTATTTTATGTAACTCCTATTACATTTTTAACTACTGCTTAGTTTCTATACAAAAGCGTAATGATAACTATCCAGAGAAAATTATCTGATAACTGAGGAGTTATAATAAAGATATTTGATAGGAAAATCCCTTCAAGGTTAGTTCATCCATTATAGAGATTATTTCGGACAAACAATTGATACTTAAATTTTACCTATATGTATAGATGTAATTCAATATCCATCGAAGATATTCACATTTCTATGCAGTTAATAATAATCGTCATTACAGTAATAATCGTCATTCCAATAATAATCGTAATTCCAATAATAATCGTCATTCCAATAATAATCGTCATTACAGTAACAATCGTCATTCCAATAATAATCGTCATATTAGTAATAACCATTATTACAGTACTATTCAACTGCATACTAACCTTGATCCGTTGTACTTCGAATTTAATGTCCCTGTGTTTTAATTTCCCGTCGAATTGAGTGCCTCTGTATATGTAATTGACGGCGGTCACGTGATGCGATATGATAGAAAGGATCTCCTCGCGAGTCTTCATGTCCACTTCGTTCCTTTTACTCGGATCGCGATGCTGTCATTAAAGAAAATTACATGGAGTTCAAATAAATTGATTGATTGCTGAGCGGTGGGACACATCAATATTGTCAAATTAATCGACTACAATACACCGAGTCATGTGTAACACCTGCCATAGTGGCGAGCTTGGACGTGTATTAGTCTGAAATCAGCCCGTGTATATTCAGTAATAAAACAGCATGTTGTACATGCTGCATGCATGCATGCTGTACATTGCAGTACATGGGAGTAGGGCTTTTTCTAAACCCAAATGGTTAGCTACCAGCTTCCAGATGAAAATTTGTCACGAAGCACTTATGAGTGTACACCGGCAGATGCACCTGAGAGCCAGAAAGCTACCTCAGACCACATCTTGATGTGATAACAACAGACGACACTGTGGTGAAATGCTAAAATATATAAAAATTAAAATAGTGTCGTAGGAATGTGTACTTAAGTTTTTTTTTTTATTATTATAGGGGGCAAACGAACAGGTGGGTCACCTGATGGTAAGTGATCACCGCCGTACATAGACACGAGCAACACCAGGGGAGTCGCAACACCATTCACATGAGTGATAAGCCTACCAAAATATTTTTGTTTATTTATCGCCTTCATAAAGCCAGTGTATTTGTAATTGCTAATAAGTCGTGTGCGTGGGTGGTGATTATTCCCATACCTTACTTTGACGTCTATCGTCCTGCAGCGAGTCTCTTACAGGCTGATCATGACTATAATGCAATACTTACATCAGGAAATCCCTCCCTGACGTGACGCCATATCAGCGGATCCGTTTGAATGAATAGCGAGCATGTGTTCCGTTCGTATGCAGCCCGTCGCGTTCGCGTGTGTTCGCCCGTGTTCGCGGCACGAGAATATTTATTAATGTGATGCGTGTCCCAGTATCTTAACAAAAATATATCTATGAGAATTTTATTTTTATTATACTTCATTAAATATCATTGAGTCTAAGCGTAAACTTTGTACATGGCATGAATATTTTTTAAGGGGACAGTAGATATTATTTAAATAGATTGGATTAAAATTGGCGACATTTAGACTACTTTAGGAAATCATGTGAAAATTGTATTTTTCATAGTTCTATTTAAACAATTAATGAATGGTAAAAACAAAAGGGCATTTTTATGAATACTAATAAATTCTCTGATATACATAGTTTAATTAACTGACAAATATTTATTAAAGTGAAACTGTTTTTTTTACATCGCCTCAAATTGATTTGTCCTTCTCTCATATGTCGCATTACATCCGGCAGTGGAATGGGGTAAAGTGAAATGCGCTCGGGAGAGCACCCAAGATCAATATGGCGGCTGCGTCCATGGTTCAATTCAAAATTATTCAATGATTTAAATAAATATTGTGCTCAGTTTTTAAAATACGCTCATCATCTGAATGATTGTATTTATTATGTATTTCGCACTCTAACACACAGATTGAAAAATGTGATTTGAATATCCTAAAACGAATAATTTTCCAAAAATTTTCAGTTAAAAGCCTACGATACGAAAGAAAGTTTCACTTCCATCGTGGTTTCATAGAACCACACATTGTAATTTTTTTACACTAAGGCTTCTTCTTACACTACCCCCGTTAAAAAAAAAATGAAAATATACCTTGGTAGATCATCCCTCAAACTGTTAGGATGTGGCGACGGAGAGCCCGAGGAGTGGTGAGCATGTGTCGCCGTGGACTGTGACGGTGCGGGCGACGTCGGGGGTTCGTCATCGACCCCTGAATTTTGTATGCGTTCCATCCATTGCACCACTTCGTCCGTGATGCCACATCCGCCCACGTGTCCTGACGAATAATATACACTCACGATCAATACGTATAAATAAAACTCTAGTCATAGTTTTTTATCAGGGAAATTTTCCGAAACCACTAACCAATTTTTATGAGACTTTTACATATGTATAGAGCCCTCTTCGAAGTATAATTCTAGGCTACACTTGATAATGACGATGATGCAATGATAAACTTTAACACAGGTAACCTAACTTCGGTGACATAGTTGTCGGAGTTAAGTACAATTAAAAAATAAAAGGCAATTAAAAATTAATGCATAATAAATACGTGGTTTCCATCAAACAATAGAATGATTTTCATATGAATGAAGTTGCGAGCATTAACTAAATATGTACATATACAGTGCTATGTATAGAACTTGCAATAAAATATTTCATTTCCGTGGTAAATTCCATGGGGCCTTGATATTTCGCAATATGAAGAAAAAGAAGAGTGTGTGTGTAGTTGTGTCCATAATCGCGCTCAACGTTATTGAACTTTGATGATCGGAAGAGAACCGGTATTTTCAACACTTTACCTAACACAGTGTCTGCCGCCATCGCTTTTCGTCACACAAAAAGATTGCAGTACAGAATTTCAAATCCCTCCCATAAGAAGTTTCACTTCAAAAACTATATACCTATTTTGAACATATTGCGCACATGGATAAATGCGACATTTTGAATAGTTCAAGTTAATACGGAGAAGGAGTACAGAATGATTCAACGTGTGTCTTATAATTACATTACAACAAGAAACTTGCAATATTTACTTTCAAACTGAATAGAAAATATATAAAAGTGACATATTAGTTTGTGGTCAAACATTCGCTAGGAGTAGAGATTATAACTAAAGTTACATAGAATATGTATTACAATAAATCGAAAATTAATGGATAAAGGATACATTTGTACACGTTTGCAGCTGACGTTGAATAAAAAAAAAACATACATGAAATGTATATAAAAGGTATACTTTGACAAAAGAACTTCAATAAAGTTCAAATTAAAAAATAATGATTTTTATTTATGGTAGAATTTCGCCCATTGAACGACCGACCACTAGTGCTGATTGAGGTCCTAAATTGCAGAGCAAACTGATTGGCGATGTACAAATACAAACGTTTACAATTTATTTTATCCATCGCAATAAACTTTTAATGTATAAGAAAGAGTTAATAGCTCTGCTCAATTATAGACTAGCTTGAAAAGTAAGCTTTTGGAATAACACAACGATAGCGTCGCATTACAATAGCAAATAGACGCAATTCCGTACGTGTCTCGAATACGGCTAGCAGATTTAGCAAGATTTATAATCCGGATCAAGCGCACCGCTCGAGTAAAGAAATTAATTCAACGTGTCGTTTTGCACCGTTCACACAGGAGCAGCAGTGTAAAATCAATTTATATACATTTTCGAATGAGGCCAACTTATTCAACGAAATAAAGAATGATGTTTTAAATTATTCATAATAAATTCAGAGTTTGCGGTTCACGTCGGGGAAGTTCGAAAAAGAAATATAAATAAATATATATATTGAACAGGCCCGAGCTCGCGGTTAAATAAATACAGAAACGCCAACGCAGTACTCTTTTCTATACCGTTGTTCAGTGATTTATCAAGCTAGTTCCTGTTAGATTTACGATCCTAATATACATTAATCCGTGGCTCTTTGTTTTTGCTCTGTTCTCTTCCAAATGTTACATCTAACAGGAAATAATAACTACTACGTATTTTTGTTCGTAGCTTTATAAAATTCAGCCGTCTGGGAGGATCAGCAGACAACAATGAAATTGTCGTGTCTCGATGACAAAGCACGTCATAACTCTGATGGTTAGGATGTAAAACATCGCTGATTTGTATATTATTTATAATTTTTGAAGACGTTATATTTTCAAAGAGAATCATAACAGCTTATAATAATATATTTCTGTTACATACTTATTTCTTAATATATACCTAGTTATATATATGTACCTACTATTATTATATCAATAATAGCGGGATCTTCAAACTAATATATAAATGAGATGGACATTAACCAAATCTAATTAAGACGTTCAGTCAGCAAGCAGTGTATGGAAATGAAATGTCTAGCACAGTGATTCCCAAACTTGACTGTGACACGAATCACGTAATAAATTCGAGGCAAGTTAAGTCAGCAGTGTGTGGAAATGAAATGACTAACACAGTGTTTCCCAAACTTGACTGGGCCACGAATCAAAAAATAAATTCGGGGCTAATCTCTTGCTTCTTATGAAGAAAAAAGGGGTATAATTATATGAATGACGGTTTGTTCATGCAAGAAAAAAGTCCCGTTAATCGAGGAGTTCGTATCATCTTATTTTTCAAAGCCCACCCAATATTCATTCGCTACCCACTGGTGGGTCGCGGCCCATACTTTGAGTAATGTTGGACTAGAAGATTATACGATAAATAATTGGTAATTCTATTTAATTGTGTTTTAATACATTTCTAATTTAAAATCTACAAATGAATTAATTTGTACTTAAACAAATATAAATCTAAGAAGTACATTTATTACACTATAAAATTAGCTTCTTATGAAGAAAAAAGGGGTATAATTATATGAATGACGGTTTGTTCATGCAAGAAAAAAGTCCCGTTAATCGAAGAGTTCGTATCATCCTATTTTTCAAAGCCCACCCAATATTCATTCGCTACCCGCTGGTGTGTAGCGGCCCATACTTTGAGTAATGCTGGACTAGAAGATTTTACGATAAATAATTGGTAATTCTATTTAATTGTGTTTTAATACATTTCTAATTTAAAATCTACAAATGAATTAATTTGTACTCAAACAAATATAAATCTAAGAAGTACATTTATTAGACTATAAAATTAAAGTTCGACTTTTCCTTCATATCACAATTTTACAAGAAGGATTCGTATTATACAAAAAAATATTTCAAAGCCTTTTTAATTTTCGTAATAAAATTAGTGCAAAGCCTAACTGATGCGTATTGTGTACAAATTAAAAACAGTACACGTACCTAATGTCAAGAATCCATCCATACGGTCGTATCACTTAAATTCAAGCATCTATGTGGTGAATTCATAATGATGCTAAAAACCGTACAATGAAAAGAGCCTGCGGTTGGAAAATTAAAAACTGCTGAATGGTCGTAATATTTTTTTTCAACTCGTGTGCCGTGTAAAGCTCGCATTGGCGTTTCGCATCCGGCGTGCTGCATTTTAACGAAGCACGGTACCGAGCCTCGTGCGCTGTGCCGTTCTACACCCAGATAACGGAAATTACTACCGCCTGCCGTCCTGACGTACACCGATTGCAAGCACTAATGCCAACCATCAGTTTTGCAACCCCATTTTTAAGCATTTATGATTTTATACCATACATTTTTTATTCAAAATACTTATATTATATAATTAATTCTGCATTTCTTGCTATACAATTATAAATAGACAAAACAGTAAAGTACATCTTTCCCCGCTGTTTCTCAACCGATTTTCTTTATTTTTGAATTTTGGAGTTATACTTTTTCTATTGACGAGTTTGGGAAAAATTGTGTCAGTTAATTTATATAATGCATGCGCACACCGACACCTAAAAGCGACACCGTGAAGTTGGTTGGCAATTTTCTGTCAAGTTTTCGTGAGAATGGAAAGTTCTAACAAGGAAACCACCATCTTGTTAGAACATTATAATTATCACAAGACACTTACTTGGCAAAATCTTGTTACTTGACGCTGGCTAGTGCACATACCGTGACGGAGCCAAAAAATAAAGAAGAAGAAGAAGAAAATGAAAGAATATAAATAAATATTACAGTTACTAAACAATTATTGTTTTACAGAATGTGCGCTAATTGGAATATACTCGCTGGTATATGCAGAGGCTCCGGGCCTTTCAGAAACATTACTAAACTATTCCTAACTTGAAGGATCGGGGGAGGAACGGCGGAAAGGATAGGCGGACGGAAATTAAACGCAAGTTTATCAAGGGTCGTGAAGTATCATTTTAATTACGTCAAGAGGTTCATAAGTATACCGACATTTTTTGAAGACGAATACGATCATTTACTGAATATACGAATACCATTCAAATGTATAAATTATATTTAAAATGGTAATACGAAAGCAATCACATAACAAAGAATAATTACTATCAGGTATAATATATGATTGGGCCGACTGTTACTTGTTTGGTTACGTTCGCAATTTTGCCTGCTTGATTTTTATCATAATTTGTGCAACAAGTAAATCAATAATATACTTTTTAAATGTAACTGCATGCGGTCAATATTTTAACTAATATTATAAATGGGAAAATAAGTTTGTTTGTTACACTTTCATGAAAGAAAGAAAGAAAAATATTTATCTCACAGAAAAAATGTAAAAAAATCTTAAACTTAAAAAGTAAATGTATGATATGAGACCTGGCATCAGCGTACTGCCGTCTGTAAAAACGGCACTAGTTTCCAGCCAGGCCGAAAAACGAGTACTGTTGTCGAGGATTAGGTCAAAACTACATTAATATCAACGAAACCGCCAGAAAAGCTTGAAATGTATTTTGGATATTTACAAATAGTATTATAATATTATGAGGGTGTTTATTTAGCCATAAATATATTAATACTAGCTGACCCCGGCGAACTTCGTACCGCCTAACAGTCGATTCTTTAAATATTTTTTTTAATACTTATTCTGCTATTCGGGACCATCGTATAAATATTGACATTAATATTTATACGATACTAATGTCACTCAATTGTTTTGCTTTCCCGGAACCTCTCTGCTAACACTTAAAGTTTATGGTATGGTATTAAAGTTCAAATTGACTTTTAAGTGTTATTACGAATCGTTTGTAGAAAAGTATAGAAAAGTGTTGTTTTTTAGAATATTTTCAGGCATTTTTTTTAATTTTTCTCTCCGTAAGATCCATCCTCGTACTTCAAGGAATATTCTAAAAAAAGAATTAGCGAAATTGGTTCAGCTGTTCTCAAGATTTACGCTTGGCAACACATTTAGCGATTCATTTTTATATTATAGATATCTTGAAGAAGTTATGACATAAACACCTGACTGCTAAATCCCCAGTAGGTAGAGAAATACTTAACGAAAATAAAATATGCTCACGCTTTGTGCACATTTCAAGTATAACCGTATGTATTATATTCGAGTCAAAAGTACATTCAATTCATTCACAATTAAAACACGTCATATGAGATAAATTCTATTTTCACATGAGACATGTTTTGTTCAAAAGTGTTAACACTCTAGCTATAATTTATTTAATAGTAGTTAGAGATGTATATAAAGTATAGTGAATGGTGATATTTTATATTAAAAAAAATGTTTTATTTGTGTTTATTTCTAATACCGATTAAAATATTAAACAAAAATGTAATGGTTTATAGAAAGTTCCCAATACATTTTTTACAATATAAATTATTTTAGCATATATTTTCAGTTCTGAGATCCTAATAAATGACATCATCCCTTACTAACGAGAAGAGAGTCTAATGGGATTCCAACGTAAAGCTTTCGATTTGAATACATTACGATTGTTAATGGCATAACATAAATTCAATACAGCCAAAATAATAAAATCGAAACGGAGTAAGTTCACATTGTATAATGCAAATACGTTCAAGAATGCATGATGCTCACGCCTTTATGTACAAGGGAGTTGAGAGTAAGCTACGAAGGAATATTTTAAGATTAGGAATCTTTTATTGGATAAAATAAATAATACATATTGTTACCGCCTTGAAAAGAATTCCATTGAGAGAAATTCTTGACTAAACAAATAATCTATCATTCGATAAATATTGACAAGCTTTATGAAAAAGGTAATTTTCAGACGAAACGTCAATGAGAATCGGGTGTATAAATCAATCAAATCAAAAATGCTTTCTTCAGTTTACGCCCTCGGAAGGCACTTATAAACGCAGAACACCCGATTTATCGGGCAAAGTCGACAAGAAACTATATTGAACTAATATTTTATATTCAATATTTTTTTTCCAATTAAGACAATATGAGACAATATCTTTCACTGTTGTTTACTATTATTTTTCATAGCCGTAAAAAACAAGTCATTTTCGGATATAATTATTGTTTACTGTATGACATGGTGATTGATCATTTTGTCCGGCAAATCATCGGTAACGTGCTCTGGGTCCTTCCATTACCAAAAAAACTCTTATTGGCCTTAGTGAGTCTAAAGCATGAGATGACGAATTTGTTTATTTCCACAGTCCGGAGAAGCTGTGAAAAGCCTCTCAGACCAATAGTGTAGTAATAGGCAGTTCTATAAAAAAAAAGTTTATTTCGAATTACACCATAATATATTACATAATTGGGAAAACAGAATTAAGGTACTACATTCCTAAAACTTGCTCTTTGGTGATTCACGAGCTTCCAAATTGTATATTGCTTATATTTTTATTATTAATATTGTATTTATTTTTACTGTTGTTCCCCATTGTCATAAATAGATTTCTTATATCTTTTAATCTCTTGAATATTACTATGCACTATGCAGCCCCAATAGATCTCAAACAACTTGTAATTGTAACACCTTTACCTACTATAAAGCGAAATATATTCAATCGTCTAATAATGTTACAAAATCGATACATGACAATTCAACATTTTCCATTATATTTTGCCTTTGCTTTGCCATTGCGATTATTATCGAAGCTGAAATAGTATGCAAGCTCGTTATAAACCGTTCAATAGGGGATGTTAAAATGCGAGTTCCGAGGGTCGAATGCATTAAAAATCAGTTTACCAAAACTGTATACACTTTAGTTGTAATAAATACCATCCCTGTCAATAAAAAAAGTAACTTAGAAATTCTACTTATATATAGGCTCATTATAACTTCAAGGGAAGTATTTTTTTTTTATCTTACAATAATTTTAATGTTACCTTTTAATACTATATTAAAATTCCATCGTTATACGCATCATTTATATCTACAAATACTTGGCTAACTTATAATGACTCCCAACATAACCAATAGTAATTATAGTTTTACAAAAATCACATATTACAATAGTTTAACAATATGCAATTTATTTTGCTTCAAGGGAACAAAATTTCATAAAACGTCACTATATTCGTTTTTTTGCGTTTTAATTTACAAGGCTCGTTATAAATATGGCTACGACGACCTGTGAATAGATTACGTCATCCTCGGATAGCCCCCACTGGATAAGTTTCATACCTTTTATTTCCGCGAGCAAGCAAGAGCATATTCCCTGATGCATGATCTGGTGAGTTGTTCTTTCAACAAAACTTTTTATGTTCCTGGGCGAGTAACACTTGAGTCAATGAAGTTTGTACCTTATAGTTTAAGAACTTTATCACTATATAAGGAAGGTGGAGTCTTTTTCAATACTCTCAAATATTTTCGTTTTTGCTAAAATAAAGTGATGTGCTACAGTGGAAAGTTCTAATTACTACTAGACTACAAGTGATATCATACCATCATCATCCCCTGAATCATAACAAAAAAGTGAACGTTTTAAGTCTGAACGCTAGAAATATATAGGCACAAATAATGCTTCCATAAAAAACAAAACAAAATAAACTTTCCTTTCAGAGTTAAATGGTAGACAGACAAGTATAGCAATATTGCCTTACATTTATCATAAAAAGCGCTATAAGTTCTGACTATTCTAGTCTTTCATATTCAAATAAAACCTCCACCGGGAATACGTTAGAGTAGGGGCCCTCGGCGCGACTCTGCAATAACTCGTAATGAAAACAAATGTAGCTACAAACGGGACCCTTCCTGTTTACTCAATACCTACGCATTTATTTTCCCATCAAATGTAATTTTCAGAAGCGGAGAAAATACAGAAAAACATGATACAATAAATAACTTAAGCAGAGACCGGTGGCATTAGTTCTTCGAGTATTTCTCTGTAGTCGAACAACCGATTTGAATTACGACGATTTTACTATAAGTGGTTATAAGGAAGACAATATAGTGGGAAATAAATGTTTGAAATAAAAATGAAGGCAAGCTTTAAATATAACAGAATACATAAACACTTTTACTTCAAAATACACACAACAAAATGTTTTTACAATTTAGCGATATCGCATATTCCGGTGAATCGTTGTGTTACGAGTGAGCACTACGGAATTGCATTCACGACAACGACATAGTTGAAACGACAAAAATGCAAACCGGGCGAGCGAGTTCGTGTTGTTGACGCGAAATTACCATTCCGGCGCAGCCTACGGACGAATGAATATGTAACAGGGCATTCAATTGGTTTGGTGGTGACATTGCGAACCGAGCCAAATTTCGTGCAGACGCTGACTAAACAGCCAGACGATATTTGAGTAATGTATACGTCGCGTCGCCAGGACACTTTTATATTGACAGCCCTAAAATAGATTCGATGCTGTCTTATGTCTTACGAGCTTTGTACATTGATAAATCACGATAAAGCATAGTGTCCACAGTTATAAATTACAGCACATCTTCCGATACAAGCACATCGTTCCAATCAGCCGGTGACAACGCACCGACCAAATCGGATTAAACTTTGTTAAACGACCTCGCGCGCTACAATCCATTCGGTGCTCGGTACACTGTAGCAAAAGTTTCGTGCGAGTTGAATCTCCACCTCCGTGTCTGGAAGCAGCGCTTGTAGTTACACAAATTTGTACAGTTAATATTATTACTGCACGTTTGCAAAGCGAACTGAACAGCGGGTGCCGTGATGCGATTAAAGCCGTGCAGCGTTACTATTTCATTCGTTACGTGTTATAAAATAATTTGCGAAGAGAAAAAAACGATATCTGAACATGAGAATTATTCACATTGGTTTGTAATATTCTCCGCATGAAAATAAATTACCAGTTGCTAGGAAAGAAATTACAATTATAGTTTTTGATTCCTTAAAAATAATAGGTAATAAAATAGTGGGTCTTTCAGTACTCACCGTGTCTTCGATGCGCATATGGATCGTTAACATCACCCTCGCGGTAGATAACGGAGTGAACTCGCGTCCGAGTGTTATTAGGAGGGAGGTATCTCCGCGCGTGTTCCACGTAGAAGGAGCCATCGTTCGCAATGATCTTCCCTTCGAAGACGCCGTCGGTCACCGAGCCGAACACACTCGACTGCGGATCGTCTGTAAAATACGAAATTGGTTTTATTTTCAAACATTTCGACTCTGCTTTTCGTCTTTTATATTTTCCAAATCTATACATACATATAATAAAAGTGAAGTGTTTGTGTGTAATATCAAAATAACGACTTTTTACTGATTGGATATGAACGTATACACGATACTGATAACAAAAATAAAAAAAATTGTTTATCTGTCTGTCTGTTTGTTCCCGATAATCTGTGAAACGGCTAGACCGATTTTGACAGAAATTTCACTGACGGATAGTTAAAATTACAGCGGGTGACATAGGCCACTTTATTTTAAACTAGCTGTCATCCGTGGCTCCGCCTGTAGTACTATCTCCAAAACGATTGGACCTATTTTCATGGGACTTTCACTGACAAATAGCTAACGTTATAAAAAGTAATTAAGGCTTATTTATTTTGTATTACCTATTACCCATGGCTTCGTTTGCAGTACTATCTCCAAAATGTTTGAACCATTTCTCACGGAACTTTCACTAACAAATAGCTGATTTTATAAGAAGTAATTTACAATTATACAAAAACGCATGCGGAGCTGCGGGCAACAGCTAGTATATAAATTAAAATAAGTGTCTGTTTTTTGGCTGAAATGTATTTGACTAGATATTTATTAACAGATAGATAATTTTCAGATAATTATCTGGTTAAATCATACCATTTTTCCATAGGAACTACTAAGCAGTAAATCAGTAACAAGTAATCCCAATAAAACACGTAATTCACATAATAAAGCCGTAAAACTGTATGCCATAGTATATATTAAACCTGAATCGGGTCATATATTAGAATTGAATGATACTTTATGTTTTTTTAATTTTAATGCTTGTTCATATTGTTGGTTTATGCAGATCTTAAACATACCACACCAGACAATCCACTACTATTTGGGTATACTACTAGATTTAATACTAATAGGTTTGATTCTAGAACTGTACCAGTATTAGTCATGTTCAAAATAAACAGTAAACTGACTTATAAAATTGTGACTGTG
This sequence comes from Antheraea assamensis, assembly GCA_035772565.1. Classification (NCBI taxonomy): domain Eukaryota; kingdom Metazoa; phylum Arthropoda; class Insecta; order Lepidoptera; family Saturniidae; genus Antheraea; species Antheraea assamensis. The sequence continues at coordinate 1,386,133 of JAQQSE010000018.1, forward strand.
TATACATTAACAACTGATAAAGGCCACAATTCCTAAAATAAAAATGAAATATTTTATATCTCAATAAGGAGGGGAAGTTGCGCTTCTTATCAGTTATGACGTAAACACTTTTAAAGAAATATACAAGTATATAACCCAACATGTACTTTCGTATGTAATATTTACATGTTAGTTTCTCATATACTGTATAAAAATACCATATGTAATTTACTCTTATACGTGTTCATTGTTTTTCGAAGTTACATTTCAAATAAAATACCTAAATTATAAAATCACTCTGTATATTGTAACTGCGTTAGATATAAAAACACATTATAAATTTATACAAATATTACTTTTTATTACAACAGGTAATATTAAATAAAACAAAAAGTCCATCCAAAAGAGGTTAACAAAACCCGAAATGGGTTGTTAAGCGCAACTTTCTCCACTGCAACTATTGGACTAATCCTCTTTTTTATTGTGTTTGTAATTGTCAGGACAAGTTTTGTATGGGAAAAAAACATATTTTAGATGTCGTATGGAAAAGTGAAAAATTCAGGTAATACCTCTAAATATAAAAAAAATGGTTGTCTGTAAAGTCGGTTTACGGATGATAATTTTTAATTGATTAAAAATTGCATAATTTTTGCCGGAATTGTTGTTGTAATAACACAATGGAAACCATATTAACTTTTCCCTTCACTTTGTGTTATCTGACAAAACAGTTCACGTGTAGGTTGTGATGCTCAAGCCGAACGCTTAGGCCGATCGCGCCTCTCTATCGCTTGTTGCGCGCTTTCGTTTACACGCACGGCTCAAGCGGAACGTGACAATGAGTCATGCTTATTCGGGCGTGCCAGCCTGCGTTTATCGATTTATAAAACGTTACCACGTTAAATAAAAAAAAGTAAGACACAAGACACTAACGAGACCTACAAAAATATTAATGGAATTGACAAATTGATGTTCATTTGTTTTGTTGCCATTTTATTTAATTACATGGTCGTTCTGTAAAGGGAAGACGTGATCTCATTTTTTACGTTAGGGCACCCGAGCGAAACCAGGACGGTCAGCTAGTACTTATATAGATAACATTTTAGTAAATATCCATAAATCAGTAACTTTTATATTTATAAATAAAAAGCGTTAATTGTATGTCGTACATATATCTTGATAGTGTTTACCAAACACGTGTAATAAATTAGAACGTATCCGTGATATAACGGTAACTATCTAACTGTAACAAATCACTAAATAAGTACTCTTCGACGTATTTTCTAGCTTATTGAACCTTGAAAATCTGATTAACGGTACTAATTTACATAAGAATTTTAGGATTTTTTAAGCAACATATGCTTATCAACACTAACCCACAAATACCCCCTTGAAACTGAAGAGAAAAGTCCATAATATTTTTTATAAACTACTTATCCTGCTGTATGAATCTAAGTGCAGGACTATGAAAGGAATGGATGAAAGAAGATGACATGTGGCAGAGATGAGAATGATAATGGTGTAACTATAACGGATAACATTAGGAATGAGTATTTTAGGGGAAGTTTAAAATATCACCAGTTACCAAGAAGTTACGGAGTAATAGGTTATCATGGTATGGTCATGTCATGAGGAGAGATGGAAATCATGTAACCAGAAAAGTTTTAAGTATGAAGGTGGACGAATATAGAAGTATAGGAATACTGAAAAATGTATGTAAATGTATGTATGGATGGAGTATGATGCTTACAAAAAGTATAAATATATGTTGTACCCACGCTATTTAGATGGAACGATGTGAATACATTGAAAACTAACGGAGATTATGTACCTACCGTATTATCTTGTACTAATAACACATTTGACTTGTTTCAACAGTTTAATGCTAATGTTAAATACTACCTCTGATGACCTCATCAGATATACACCTGTATTAAACATACCACTGTCAGCCCGGTCGAATTCCAACCAAAATGCTTTATTTACTGGAAACAGACATATTCTATCTACCAACAAATGATGTACTTACGCCATCAATATTTTTAGGAACCCCGCAAACAGTTGATTTACATAATTCATACATATAAATAATATCGAAGTGTATGTTGTTTTTCCAAATTAATATCCGAAACATCTTAACCGGTTTAAACGGCAATTTTACTGGAATGGATAGACTGAGATTTTTTTTAGAGCAAAATTTAATTAATCTTTTACATTATCTACATTTTCTTTTAGGGACTAAGAAATAATTAGAAAATTTATAAGTAATTCATATTCAATAAAATCGGTAATAAATGAAAATAATATAAATTAAAAAATAAACAATAATAATAATTCCCATGAAACAAGAAAACCATTTTCACAAGAAATAAATTGCGTGTAACAGCAGCTCGTATATAATATAATTTAAATGAACGATGCATACGAAACATCGAACGTGAACCAACCCAACTTCCAGTTCATTTAACACGAGAACATTTCAGAACTACACTACTACTAGCATTCAAATGAAATGAAATTTATTTAGACCATTACTTATTACATACAATGGCGTAGAGAGTATGTGGAACATGTCTTTTGTAGAATTCATTTAAACGTCTATATATTATACACGTATGTTATCGAGAATGAACACGTTTTAACAACGCCTAGCTGTTGTTTCATTCACGTGGCATTGAGTGTTGATTGAACAAATTGAACCCTGCAATCGGATAATTTGAATCAGTAAACCGGCTATCAATCCACTGTTTCGAGTATCGTTTTTAGAACACGATTTTTTTTTTTAATTTACTGGAACGGGATGCGTCAACACTTATTTCGTGTTAGCAAATCTGCATACTCTTTATATAAGAATAAGATAGTAAACATGCAACAAATTTGTAGATATTATTAAGATTATACAAAGATTTCGATATGAAGGTGTGCTATTTAAAAACCCAAGAAAAAATTTAATACATGCAAATTTGTTGAATTTTTATTTAAGACAAGACGGTACAACGATGCAATTTGTAATATTAACTAGTAGACCCGGCGGACGTTGTCCTGCCCTGATAATAAAAAATATATACTATTGTGCATGAAATGCTTAAGGTAGCTAATGTATTTAATTTGATAAGGATTAATACTGTATCCGTCTAAATAGCCTTCCAATTACCTCATTTTATACGACCAATTTTTAAAAGATAGATGGATATAGTAAGCTATCCTTAAAAGATAGGTATATGCCATCGCAGAGTTTTTTCGTAAATCATCTATAAAAGAGGAATATATGCACTATGCATCGTTTTGTTATATCTGAAAAGAATTAGACAGCGTTTTCAGTGAACTCTTCCAGGCGGCTTGACTTTTTCCAACACAATTATTATCGTTATATTTCAACCAATTTACGCAAAATCTTGACAAGTTATATACCTAAACCTTCCTTATGTATTACTCTATCTATTGGTAAAAACCGCACTACAATCCGTTCAGTAGTTTTTGAGTTTATCGCGAACATACAGACAGACAGACGCGGCGGACGACTTTGTTTTGTAATATGTAGTGATAGTGATATAAATGAATATTATTTATATCCTTTAAAGACATCACATAAAAACCCTATCCTAAATAATAGTATAAATATGAATGTACGTTTGCTTGTTACGATTTCACGTCATTTTCTTTAAACCAATGGTTTTATTTTTAGATAGAGGTTAAACTATCCAATTTTTTGGAAATATATTGTAATAATTACTACAATAATTAAACCTTGTAAATGTCGGTCTAGATAAAAAGTTTGGGCATTATGACGTATTTTCGTATTTTATTCCACACCGAGCGATAAACAGAAACATTACCGTTATCTAATTGTACTGCTATTTTAAATTATAATATTACGACGAGTGGGTTTTTCGGTGGTTTTCACAGGCTTCATTTGCATATCTTCCTTATAGTTTTTATGATAAATTATAATAGTACTTTATTTTATAATTATATACTACTAACTCTTGCTCGCGGCTTCGTTCGCGTGATTGTGAGATTGATCCATCCCTTGGGAATAGTACATTTTTTTGGGATGAGGGGTCCTAGGATCCTATATCACCTTTTCTATACCCCTGACAACGCATATGCAAAATTTCGACATTCAATTTAATGAAAACAAACAAACTATAGAACTTTCACGTTTATACCATTAGCTAGAATTATATAGGATTAAGCCTGAGAAGTATTAATTACTACACATTTAACTAAGATATTGAAACACTTTATTCCGAACATCGAATTTTAGCTGCTTTCATAATTCTCGGTCATGCGGCCGTCTAACCACCTATTTTACAAGAATAAAGCGATGGCATAAATGAAAAAATATCTGTCTCAATATGCCAAATTCAAATTATGTATCAGTAATACTACTCTCTATCTGCAATAACAAAAGCTTTCGCTATCGATTTATTCTTGCGAAGTACGAAATACTGATGGCGTGAACTCGAGTCATGCAGTATCCGGTTTTTGATTTGGTACGTCGCGTCGAGGACAAGACCGAGACAGGGGGCTAAGTTCGGTTTCCTACAGAGTTATCTTTGTTTTTCGCAGTCATTACGCTGATAGATAGAGAAGAACGCTTTACAAAACCGAAGCAAGTCAATCTTAGACGGACGTGTCACTCTTCTACCCTACGTGTCAAATCAAATGCCAGGCACTGATTTTAATATCATGACCTATACATTTAAAAAGTTAAAATAAAAAAGTTACACAAGATAATACGCATATTAATTAATCTATATGTAATAATGGTAACCCAATATTCATATATTAAAACCTTTCTAAAAGTAGATAAATATATAATAAATATTCCCACCTGAGTAGTTACAACACTCAAGTTGAAAAATCGATTGCTAAACACCCGAGAATGTCCCGGCAGCTGCATTCAGTCCTTCTATGATTTGCTACATTGGGAAAATCGTCCTTTTAAGGTTTGATTGTATGGTGATGGGAATATAGGGAATGGTAATATTTCAATCTGAGTAGTTACAACCCTCAGGTTTCTATATAAAATCGGGTGAGTGCCTTAAGCGCTCCCCTTAGTAGTCCAGTGAAACTGTAAATGCCTTGCCAGGTCAACAGTGTAGTCAGTTTGAAGAATAAAAAAACCCTCAAGTTGAAATATATATTGTTAAGCACCCGAGGACATTCCGGCGGCTGAAAACAGTCCTTCTAGAATATGCTTACAGCCTTGGAGAAGTGGTTCCTTTATTAAGGTTTGCTTGTAGTCAAACACTCATTAATATCATCCAAGGAAAGCAATAATAAAACTCGAACATGTACACTTTTCCAAAAAATCGTGTACATTCAACCATATTAAGGACACGGAGAACGTTCCTTTTATAATCCTGTTTAATAAGTAATTTTTACCCACATTTAATTATACCCCCTGTACACTTAGTTATTAAGTAAGTATACTATAACAAGATTACGAAATTAAATAATATCGCGCTGGCGTGCCACGACCACGTTAGTTATGGCAACCCGCTAAATTAATAGTTCTTTAGTTGATAGGTGAGTCACTTCGTTTGATAGCGAGTGGGTATTGTAGCATAAATGGAAAATAAAAGCGGTACGAAACGCAGGTTGCATATTGAAATGTAAAATTGTTTACACATTTGTTATTACCATTATTATATGGGGAGTTCCACGCCAAATCAGACGATTTGAAAATAATGTTAGTAGTTGACAATTACAAAATTTCGAAAATAGAAAATAAACAGTAGTTACAGAGAACCCATTACCAGACCAGACTCAAAACATGTGGAATGGATAACAGTTTAAACTAAAACTAAAAAAATATCAAAGGATGCAACAATTTGTTGAACCCCGATTTAAAGTTTATAATTCAAAAATGTTTATAAAAAACATTGGAATTTTTTTTATATCCCTTTTTTGCCTAAGTGCCACTTAACGATAAAAAAAAAAAAACAAATTTGGACCATTTTTAAGATAGTTATGTTCAAAAATTAAAGGAACCAATTTTTTTTTATTAGATTTCATGCGACGGACTAATCAAAAATATCTCACAGCTTACCAGAAGGGTTACTTTGAAGGATACTAAACATATCATCAAATTGAGGAAATAAAAAAAATCACACCGTCCGATTAGGCGTGGAAAATTGGTTTTTACTTTATAAATAAAATATTATAATAATAATTGATAAAACAATATACACGATTATATTCTAAATGACAAATCTCAAACACGCTCATTTTTCAATTAAAAAAAAATAACTTTTATACACTACATATTATAAAACAAAGTCGTCCGTCGCGTCTGTCTGTCTGTTTGTATGTTCGCGATAAACTCAAAAACTACTAAACGTATTGTAATGTGGCCTTCACCAATAGATAGAGTAATACACGAGGAAGGTTTAGGTATATAATTTGTCAAGGTTTTGTGTAAAATATAACGATAATTGTTGGAAAAAGTCAAGTCGCCTGAGAGTTTTCGTCGAAAACGCTAATTCTTTTGAGATATAGTGAGATATTTCTCTTTTATAGATCTACAAAAAAGTGTGCGATGGCATATACCTATGTTTTAAGGATAACTAACTATACCCATTTAACTAACTTAAAAATGGTCACATGTAATGATGTAATCGGAAGCCTATTTAAAAGAATGCAGTACTAATCCTTATCAAATTAAATACATTAGTTACCTTTTAAGCATTGGATGCATAAACGTATTTATATTTTATTATCAAGGCAGGACAACGTCCGTCGGGCCTGCTAGTATAATAATAAAATAGTTAATAAATGTATGTATTCATAAAAAAAGTAAACATCCGAATAGAAGTGTCAATGATTTAAATTACATAAAAGTCAGTCGACAATGGGAATCGATTTTGCAACTGTCGAGTCATTAGTACAGATTATTACTGTGCTACGGAACCTACCTTTGCAAAAAGATATACGTATAAAAAATATATTGGGCGGGCAACATTTACGCGTTCTCGAAGTAGAACTCCTTTGAGTTTATACTGATAATATAACTATAATTAACATTAAACATTACAGGCCATAGGCAAAACGTCGTACGCAACATAATGTAACGCTACCGACGCGTCACATCCGTTACAAATTCCACCATTCATTGCCGTTCTCAAAGATATCAAAATTTACACAAAAAAATAATACTGATTCATCCTTATACAGTTCCAATTATTTTTTTTATCAAATCAGTTTATATTTTGCCATAAACAGGATGTGGTTGCGGATAACAGTGAAGTATCATTGTTATAATTTTTTCCAGCATAATACATATTATTGTAAAAAATGTACGCGAATTCGTACACGTTACTTTTAATACGAAAAGAACAAAACATGTTGCGTGGAGAAATAACATTCACTATGGTGATGGGAATATAGGGAATTGTAATATTCCCCATCTGAGTAGTTACAACCCTCGAGTTTCTATATAAAATCGGGTGAGTGCCTTAAGCGCTCCCCTTAGTAGTCCGGTGAAACTGTAGATGCCTTGCCAGGTCAACAGTGTAGTCAGTTTGAAAAATAAAAAAACCCTCAAGTTGAAATATATACTGTTAAGCACCCGACAACATTCCGGCGGCTGAAAACAGTCCTTCTAGAATATGCTTACAACTTTGGGGAAATGGTCCCTTTATTAAGGTTTATGAAATGAAGCGATTTTAATACTTAAATACATAACATAGATTAACAAACAAAAACTTCACAATACCAGTCGTATATCTAATCAAATACTCGTGTGTAATTAATAGCTACCATTAATATATTATAATGACAGCTATTAATTCGAAATATTGGACAATCAATATTCATTCATTAATGGACAAAACGACGTTTCCAATTCCGCTGAGACAATGATCTATAGGACTGACGAGGTCGTTGTTATAAGAAAGCGGCAAACGGTATTTACACTAATGTAGTAATTCGAATTTCGCCTCAAGTAGTAGTGTCTAGTAAAAAATAAGTTAGTGCCGAATAAGGTTTATAATGTCAAAATATATAATTGTGAATTATGTCGTCAAACGGTACTACAAAAATACTTCAAACGAAATAATAGACCTAATAGTCTTCTATTATAAAGAGGTAAAGATTGTTTCTTTGAAGGAGGTTATCTCCGGAACTACTGTGATTCGCTTCAAAGTTTTTTTTTTCACTGAAGGTAACTGTATTATTTCACAGTGACATAGACTATATTTTGTTCTCATTAATACCTATTTTGACATTAACACATACGAATTCGCGAGCGGTTATTAGTACAATGTTCGAAATCGACTTCGATTACACCAATCTAATAATAGGTAATCCCAGTAGAAAACTAAATGACAATATTATTTTTTTGTTTCATATAAACTTTCGTTATTCCGTTTTGTTTTACTTATTTCATATGAAAATGTATAAAAAAATTAACGGTAAATTATTATAGCTATTGTAATAACTTAAAAAGTACATGAAATTTACGTTTCATTATAGATAAAGCATAAATATACTAATTAAAGTTTACGTCAGACAACTACATCAAATACATATACATACTTTTGTTAGTGTATATATATATTACAATATTATCGAATCAATTTGCATTTTTTTTTCAAATACATATATTGGATATAAATTATTATTACTATTATATACACGACCGTATATAACTATTATATACTTACTGGTAACTGAATCATTTTATGAAATATGTAGTCGAAAAGGTTCGTCGAATAAATGGAAAAGAGTGAAATTTTTCCCGCCCAAACCGCAGAGCCACGAAAATGTTTTCAGTAGAATTATAAAAATGTTTCGAGCAGAAAGACTTGTATAGTATCAAAAATATATGTCTTTTATACAGTGTTAATATTATTACTCATAGAATTTATAACTTATACTTCTATAATGTACAATATGTTAAAGGGATTCTATCATTTGCCATATTATATATTATTATTAAATAGTAATAGCTACTAACAGCTATATTTGCAAAAGTAAACCTTTTTTGTTCGTTTGTTACGCTTTTACGTTTCAACTACCCAATCAATCATCCTGTAATTTTCGATACATGTGTTCAGGAATATAGAAAAGGAGATAGGATACCTTTCACCCAGAAAATGTACTGTTCCCGAAGGATAATATATTCTCATTCATGCGAGCGAAGTCACGAGCAAAATCTTTGAAATATCATCCTTAATTAGTCCGTAAGTAATTAGTAACTCATGTTTGGTTTAGAATTACAATTTAAGTACACAAGTATCTTAATATTACTGAATAAAATGAAAATCCATAGAAAATGCCACTTAGTAAAAATAATATATTTGGTGATCTTGAGTAGATTTATACAATTAATTTGATTCTATTATGTTACTGTTTGAATTAAAATCGTTGCTAAATAAGTTAAAATCGAAAGTATAACATAATCAAAAAAAGGGAACAGAGGGTAATCCAATTCTGGGTTATAAACTTACAATACAATTGGATAATACTAGTTAGAAGCACAACAAATGTGTCAGTGTTGCTATGATTATACGGACAACATGTTTGTTTGGTAACATAAATGTAATCAATTTCAAAACTCGACACAGGTGAACAGTTTACATATGAAATTCATAAAAAAAATGGCGAATCAAACTGGACGTGAAAGTATAAATTGGATTTTTTTTTTTAACAACTTGACAAATGTAGAGCACAAGTTTGTCATGCTAAACGTAGGCTGCAACTGGACGGTTTAAGTGCATTGGAAACCGCAGTAAGTAGGGCGACGAACTGCGATCGATGGCGCACCGCCCTCCGCACAACTTTATCCATTTACACTGTTCCAAACTTTCACGATCATAACACACCGGTTCACCCGCAGTCCCGACCCGCATCACGGCCGTGTTCAACACACGCACCGTGTATCTATCTATCTATCTATTACTTTGTCAAAGGTTCAAAGCAAAATTTTGCACAGCTGTTTTTTCACGAAGGTTTTATATAATCGATTTTACCACTAAGTGATCCTGCAGCAGATAAATTTTCGTACAGTTCAACCGAGCGAAATAAACAATAATAAAGGTGTGTGTGGCACCGCGAACATAGCTCGTATTATATACACCCACAATAAACAATATTCTGGACTGTATAACAACAGTCAATGATTTAAAAATTCCTAACATTATTGCTATGCAAAAATTCATTATGAATTTCTTTGAATAAATATCTGTTGCATATTTTCTAAAACATAAATGCGAAGGAATATTTTCAGCGAGGAATTATTCACATTTCATCCGGATCGTGGGTAAAGCTTTGGGGGGCAGCCACCCATCGCGTCGGTGCGTTCTTCACCCACCGACATTTAAAAGTCGAGAGTCCGCCAAAAGCTCCCCAATTAGCCGGGACTTTGATGCCGTCCCGGCCAGTGATTGCAAAAAGAAATATGTTTTAGTGCTCTCGAGCTAGAAGCGAGAAAAGCACGGTATTCGGTCGAGTCAAGAACAGATGTGAACCTAGAAGTAACGTCTGGCTTTTGTTTGATTAAAGAGATACGGTATCTCGGTCGACACACTCTGAGCGGGGACTTATTAAATTTTCCCCTCGGGGTGAAACTAAACAATAGGTTCTATCTCGGGTGTAGATAACGGCACTGTTCTTGACTGCTGGATTACAATAGAACGATCCCGAACCGTGGCCGTCAGTTCCATGTAGGCTGCGTAAAGTTTGCTCCTGATTCGTGTGTATATAATATAAGTATGTAATCTAACTTCCAAAATAATAAAGTAAGCTTCACTTAAAGTAATGCGTTTTCTCACCAATTTTACAATATGTTTAACTTGTTTTAGAATCTAAAAAAACTATTATAGTTAACGTTTAAGGGCTTCAAGGGTTTAAGCAATAGACTTTGAGTGTAAATGGATAACAATTATAAAAATAATAAGGCAATAGAATATATAGATACTTATGTCGCTTGATAAGAATGTAGAAGTTTTTTATCGATTTCAAGTTACGTTCGACTAATTTCGTAAGATATATTTTTCTAGTTTAACGCTTGTTGTATCCTGTTGGAACATAACTATTTCATTAAATATTCACATTGATTACTTACCGGCCAACTCGCCGTGGTAAATGTGTGATGTATCGACGTCATGCGTTTCTCCTTGTGAACCCTCAACCTGCAGAGGTAACACAATATATAAGTATCAGAACTTACACGGGAACGAGATAATCAAATATAATGAATACGTTTCTCGAGGATCGCCGACATAGCAATGATGCTTCTGGTGTAGCAAGCGTCTATAGATTGTAGTGATCGGTTACCATCATATTGACTACATGCATATTTACCCACATCGTGATATAAGAAATTGGTATTAAAAATATACATTTTTAAAAGTGATCCTTTATGCCATAATGTGAGATGAAAGTATACCTTGAGGTCTTCACTAAATGCGGATAAATCTCGTCGCAGGCGCAAATGGAACTTTTTCCCGAGTGCGTTAAAATTAAAGCGGAGTTCTTTTGATGATGAGTCCGTGGAACGGCGCGTTCGTATGTGCTGTTGATGTAAGGCGTCCGAGTCGTAATCGAGTGTGTCATAATATTCGATATATTCGTTCAGTTGTCGTCGGGAAGCTGAAACAATATTAATATAATAAGTTTTCACAATCATCTTTATCCGTATATTAACTTGTGCTTAGGATAAAGCAGCCTACGTTTGAAGCCACATTTTGGGGGAAATACACGATTCCGATAAGAACATTTAACGGGACAATTGACGACTTATTGCGGGGCATATAAGGTATACCAGCTACTCAGAGTGATCGGCAAAACTTAATTAAATCTTAGAGACAATAATGACTTATGTTACAGACTGAACTTAAAATATCGACTAGGAAAACAGGTAACACACCGTAGTCGGAGTAGTTACCGGCGACCCTTTAAAAGTCTGGATACCCCTATTAATGTATTGTGGCAAGCTCAATGATTAAGCGCCATTATGAGTCAGTTTTACTAACAATTTATTGATAAGAAGATGTTATATTAATTAATACACTTCAATCATTCAAATAAAATGTTATTCTATTTAAATGCGCAAACCTCTGTGAACCGTGTTATCAAAAATATATTTGTTCGAATAAATATATAAAAACCGTTTATTAAAAACATATTTAAATATTATATATTTTTAAATGAATTCTTTACGTTATCGTAGTATATGTGTATACATACATAAATAATAAGTATTTCCGTTTTCATTTTTTTAAATGATCTTAAGTTAGTTATAAGTGTAGTTAAGTTTCTTGTTTCTTATAACTTGTCGTTCAGTTTTAACACTTATAATTTACAAATTCTATCATGATCTCTTTAGGTATAATTTTTATTGACCATATTTAATAGTAAATATTTTCAATCTAGATAAGATCTCTCTCTGTCTGTTGTCAGAGGTTTTACTTATTCCTTAATAAAAAAACAACCTATAAGGTATAAAAAATATTTATAAAATCTTCCAGAATATTTCTTCTTAACTAATTATCAACTATTGTTACAAATCTACAAAATCAAAAAAAAAAATAAAAAAGTTTTCTCTTAAAGAAATCTAATTTGGTCGTAGATCAAAAGCGAAGTTGAACGGGTGGGATCGCGAGCTTAAAAATATGCTGGATGCTCAATAATATACCTTCTGAAATCCATAACATTCGAATTTTCCCGTTCATTTACAATTTTATCGTCTTTTTTGTATGATAAAAATTAAACAAAATGTGTAATAGAGAACAGTCCTAACATGCATATTTCAATTTTTGATAATTACATAAAACCCATTATTACTGAACAATACTATAATACAATTACAATTAATAAAATTAAATAAACAAATTTGTATCATTCATGATATTTGTAATCATTTACTATTTAGTTTCAACATTACGTTGCCCTTGCCTACCTATATCATACATTGTTTCCATAGTGCTCCTCTGTTGTAGAAATGCCTTAAAGTTTACCTGAATGTAATCGCTTTGAGCTGTAACTGCTTCAGGCAGCCTTTTGTACTAATTACATATACAATTCAAATTAATTATATATATTAATAAGTAGCCAGCCGGGACTTCGTGTTAATTAAAAATAAAGTATAATACAGTTAAAAATAGATTTTTTTTTTCAATCCCTTTTTCGATCGGAGTTAGCTTATACTAACTTAGTAGTCAGATTCGAGATACATGTATGAGTTCGTGAAACATACATGCTTAGTACACGTGTATGTTTCACGAATTTATATATGTATGAAATAATAGTTAGCTTAGCTTAGTCAGATCGGGAAATTCGGCGACAGTTCAAGCCGAGGCGCACCGAGTGCCCTTGTGCTGATCGCCTAAAAACAAATAGGGCGAGTGCTTTAAGCGCTCCCCTTAGTAGTCCGGTGGAACTGTAGCGGCCTTGCCAGGCTAACAGTGTAGGTCAATTCGAAAAAAAAAAAGATATTTTTTAACCATTAAGAACTCTAAGTATACCTCTCCCTATTAGCGACACGAATTTCGAAATCGAATGAATAGTTACCGGAGATTACGAGTACCTTCAACGTATAAACATACAAACATATTTATCCAAAATATTATTATAGAACTGTATACGTAAAGTAGCTTTTGCTCGCGGTTTCACTCGCGTTAAGGTAAAATTGATTTATATTTATTTCTGTATGATAGGGTACCGTATGTCCTTTTCTGTTGTCTGGTAACGTATATGCAAAGTTGTATGATTATCGATTACATAATTTAGAGCGAGAAAACGTAACAAATAAACAAACTCATTTTCGTATTTGTATTTAGATGATGTAGGCATACCTACAACACTATGAACAAGTACATAAACTATTATATATTACAACACGGCCAACAACAATATTTTCTATATGTGTAAATAGCCGTAATGTTTAAATTTAAGACATAACAAGGAAGTTCATTATCATATCTCGCTCTATGACTACAAATGCCAGTTATAAAATTTATCACATTTGCCAGATCTCTCAACACGAACGACGAGATAAACGAATTGGAGACAATAAAGACAAAACATTTGATGCTGTTTAAAGCGACATTTATATTCAAAACTCTTTCAGTTTAAACTTACTCGTTCACATACAAAGGTGCCGTTTAAACTTTTCTAAAAATACGCATAGTTTTTTGTACATCTCCATTATTACCATGGATGCAGACAACCGGAGACGCTATAACACACGGGACGCATGCAAGTGTGCAACACATGTCTCCATAAATTATATTCATATATTTTATACGATGTCAGGGAACTTAACAGGACATCGTATCGTTTATAAGTATAGATAAATTCCGTCCATTGTATACTGTACTTGTATTATAATAATAGATTTATTATGTACTAGGTGTTCGGCAGATATGGAAGTTGTTACGTGATGTGCGTACCGAGAACGTGGGTAGTTCGGCAAATAAATAGTAATACGCCATATATTGCGACCAAGCTATTTCTGGAAAATAAAATTGCAGCTAATGAGTATAGCAGTTTTTTCCTTCATCTATCGTATGCCGCATTACAGCCAACCGCGTAGTAGGGGTAAAATGAAAGGCACTCGGCAGAGGAACCAAGGCGAATATGGCTTCACCCATGGCTCACTTCAAAATGACTCAATGATTTAAACAAATATGGTGCTCAGTTTTAAAAAAGATTAAAAACGCAATTCAATTCAAAGTCTCACTTTCATCATGGTTTCATAAAACTACACAGTTTTTTTTTATTTAGAGGTCCTTAGAAAAAAAGTGAGACTTATTCTGAATAAAAATACCATCGTTTCAACCAATATTATAAATGCGAAAAAAGTTTATTTGTTTGTTACGCTTTCACGCCTTAACTACAAAACCAATCATCATATAATTTTGCGTACACGATGTAAGGGCTATAGAAAAGCACATAGTGTAAATGTCATCCAGAATAAAAGTACTGTTCTTGAGGGATTAGTACCATCTACCTAAACGCGAGCGAAGCTGCGAGTAAAAGCTAGTAATTGAATAAATAAATATTATACGTTTTCTTTATAGCGTTTGACCACAATCTCACACGATGGTAAGTGAAGATATGTCCTTAGACAATAACACACTAAGCCTAGAGAGACCTAGTTGTCAAGTGTAGCTACCGTAATACACACATAGCAAGTGCTTGGCGATAGATTTTCAACTTGATGGACGTAGCTAGCCAGACGGCCAATACAAAAGACCCTGCCACCATGCTATGGTTTTATCACGACGTTCTCCTTCATCGAGCGGTCAGACTCATTCTAGACATTCGAACCAATATTGACCGAATAAGCTGCCACTAAGTCGCCTAATGAAAATCTTTTTGCATAGGATTGAAAACGCTAAATATTGGCAGTTAATATCATCTACTTAATTACGCAAGATCACATCAATCAGTCAGTCAAATATATCCGAAACTTCCAACCCACAAACCACATACTTACACATGTTCCAATACAAAGAAAAAATATATTATGATGCTGTACAGTAAACTATTAATATAAAAATATTTACCTCAGTAAGATTACACAGCACTTCTCGGCTCGGACAAGAAAAAAAACATGGCTATAATTTTAACCTACATTAATTACAACTCATCCATTTTAAAAGTGCCTTCGCGTTCCAAACTTAAAAATCTGACAAAGATCGTATCATAAAACAGGGTCGTAAATCATTCATCGTTGGGTCTGCGCGCACAGTGCCCCAGCGTTTGTGGCCGGCTATCCGAGTGGAATATTTACACATTCACGTTTATTTGTTCAGCCTTACAGAATGACGGTTTTTGCTTCAAGCAATGCGCACCGTGTCAATGGGTCAGTGGGGCAGGATCGACCACCCCCTCCTGTATTTTGGACAAATAATAAAACCAGGGTAATATTTGTACAGCGAGATCTGTACTCTATTATATTTTTATTGTAATGATATTATTCTAAACTTTGCTAATACAAACTAAAGTGGAAATAAGAGAATAATAGAAATAATAATTCCTCCTTCTTCTATTCACTTCAACTATTCATCACACATTCTTACTAATATTATAAATGGGAAAGTGATTTGTTTGTTTATTTATTACGCCTTCACCTGTTAACTACTTAATCGATTCATCAGGCATCAGTAAATTTTGCATAGGTTCCATTCCAGTATGACATAAACAATAGGGGGGGGGGGGGGGGGACTGGTACGGAGCGTCTTTAATTTACTTCTATTTTTGATGATATAACAAAGCGGACATCTTGATGTGTAGGTCTGATAGGTGAGACGCGTTGCCTTATCCACTGGGCTACCATCGCCCTAATAGCGAACCACTATAAGTTAATCCCTTTATAGATTATAAATTCCTTATTTCTAGATTTGTTAACTGTTGTTCATGAATCAGTATGATCAGAACAGATTAAAAATTTAATATTTACTTAATTAATTTACTAAATGTTTACTTTTGCTGACGAGGGGGAGGGGGCGTTCGAAAAGTACAAAAGTTCTGCATACGCAATACTTGAACGGCTCCATACACCTTGTCACGAGTATGCACTTGGTCAGAGGTTACATTTAATACCGAAAAGTGTACTATTCCCGAGGGATATTTCAAACCAAAATTCACGTGAGCGAAGCCGTTAGCAGAAGATAATATTTCGTATAAAAAGGCCTTGCAATAAACGTCAAAATATGTAATCAACTATGTAATGTTCGAAAAGCTTTTTTAGAATTATCTTCACAATAATTTCCAAGTTCACATAAGCAAAGTCGCGGGAACGGCTGGTTATATAATCAGGTGTATATATGTTCATAGCTCGACGAACTTGACGCTATGACGAACTTTGTCCATACAAGTCCTCGAAAACATTATAACTTGCTAGTTGACGTTGCTCGTGATTATAGCGACGTGTCCTTTACTGAGATAAGTTCCAAAGATATAACAAGCAGTTAGCGGTTCGAACTTTCGTAAAGATAACATTCATGAAACTACAAGTTGCGTGACATGAAGTGTTGATTAGTGAAGACGCCGTACGTACTTTGTTACTATATGAGCAATATATTAAAATAAAAAAAAATAAAACAAAAATAAATAGCAATATGAAGCCATATGTTTTAAAACAAAATTAGGGACACAATTACAGCAAATTATTACCATCTAATCTAATTATCTATAATTAAAAATGTAGAAGAATTAGAAATGTAAATGAAATAAAAGCTAATCTAATTATAGACAATTAGATTAGCTTTTATTTCATTTACAATATTGCTAACTTCGACTATGAAAGACTTCATGCCGATGACCTGGTTATAATAAATGCCAAGTGATTATAAGAACTCAAAAATACTTTTTTATTGTAGCGCGATAAACTTCCGGTACGGTGCTTGGTGGTAAGCACAGTACAAAAAAGTCATGATGGCTTAGTTAATAGCGTGTTTGGCCACCGCGTTGTTCCACGTAGGTTCGAATCCTTGCAACCGTGTGGCAAGTTGGAATTTGGAATGTTTGGAAAGTTGGAATGAAGGAAACATCCATGATGAAACCATAGTATGGTGATAAGGGTTTTTTATGTCCGCACGACAATCTACAACCCTCATGTTGAAAATCTGTCGCCGAGCACCTGTTGGTGTGTTCCGGCAGTTGCACTTGAGATCCAATTCCTCCAGTTTTAGCATATTTACACCATCTGAGACCACATCGTCATTTAACATCAGATTAGATTGTGGTCAAATGGTAAAGCATAAAAAGTATAAAATAAACCCCAGCGACCTGTGATAATATACAATTATAATTAATCGATTGTTATCGTTGTCAAGCCGGACTCCAAAGATGCTTCCGATTGCTGATTTCAAAAGTCGCGACAAACCAAAAGAATCACTGCCATGGGTCCATAATAATGTGCATGGTGGTATCAATTTAATCGGATACAGACACCCTACTTTCCCGCTTGATTAGAGGATATATAGCTTGATAATGGAATGCGACACGCCTAAGTGTGCCATTATGGAAGGTATTCAACTTGGAGCACGATAGTCACCATCAGTCGGACAGCCCTAGCAAAATATACCGACCCATAATTATTGGTAATTGACAATGTATTTAAATTGCCGTGTATCTGTAAGGGCATCACTTTAGAAGGACTGCACATATTTTAGTAATTGCATCAAACGGATCGGAGTATTCTTTGTATAGGAATTCATACAAGTGCGTCCTCTAATCCGCCTCGCACGAATATATCCGTCGGCAATGCCGATGATGATGCTCTAAGGGGCAACTTTCGATACGTCGCGATGACGACACACGGAATGCCGATTAGTGCCATTTACCTTCGGTTACAAGTGGCATCGGCAATCCGATTGCTGGTAGTTGCGTTGGTAAATTCGCTGCTGATACTGTTGACGCATTGTAAAAAAAAAATTCATTTGATGTGATACGTCCGATGCTTACGATGCGTAACTGTGGACGCCTACCTTTAGACATTAGAGAGTTCTTCAAAAAATATTAACGTACAGTTGCTATTTAATTTCATCACACGGTCGTACTGTCAAGGGAAGATTTGCTAATATTTTCTTGGTAAAAAATCTAACTAATGTAATTTCAATAAAAAAAAAATCCATAAAAAAGTACAAAACCTATTATGTACCTATGTACTAAGCGACAACATATTAATTGAAAACTTAATAAATTGGATAAGTGGTGTCTTTTAAACATTACGTTACATCGAGATAGGTATTGAGAGTATAAAATAGCGATTCACTGGCTGGTTAGGGCAATAAAAAATCATAAATTCCAGTGAATTATTAAGAAACTTTTATCAAATACAGTCCTTATGGATCATAAATAATAAGTCTTTTTTTTTATTACAATTCTCGGTTTAGTATACAGTGAAAACATATTGTGCAATATTGACAAAACTATATTTATTATATTTGCGTAAGTCTTTATCGATATATCTATACATACATATATAATAAGAATGTAAGTGTAACGTGTCTGTAATTTGTGTAAATGATTCTGAGAAAAAAAAACATTGTCAATGACTAAGAATAATTATAATTAAATACATTTTAATCATGTTTAGAAATATCTGCCTGTTTGTTTGTGCACACATCACTGCTAAAGTAGAACGTTTATGGTAAAATATCACCACGAAAATCATAAAGCATATCCTAGAGTAACATTTAGTCTTTGTTTTATTAAAATCGGTTCTGTCTATCAATAGTGTGCGCGCATCACTCAAAAGCTACTGGATAAGATAATTATTACATTGATTAGTATTTCCTATTAGACACTTGGTTCTTATCTAAAAATATTTCACGGTATCTGTATGTAATAAAATTTGTGAAAGGTTTGAGGATAAAATATTTTTTATAAGTACAACGAGTTCGACGATGTGTGAAGAGGAGCAAGCGGTGTGGTGCACATGCGCAGCTGACGGGAAATAAACGGATAAAACTGTTTGCAAAGAAACTTTGTAAGCAGAGTATATTTTGGCTCTCAATTTTTTAATGTTTTTTCCTCTGTAGGTACATGAAATATATTTTTAAGATAATTATTAACTGAGACAAAGCCGCCGGTATAAGCTCGTATACAATAAAATTAACTAAATCATCTGAAAAAAAAAACCTAACAAAACTAGTTCAGTTCAATAATGGTTAAACAAATTATACAATATCTATTCCTTAACATCGCAAAATATATATAAATCTATTGTTGATAACAATTATGTACCGCAAAGACATCTCCCGGTAAATGTAAAGTTAGAATATAAGTAAACCAAATTCGTATATATTCACTTAAAAGGCACGTGCCGGCGCTATGTATTCCACATACTAAAGAGAACCAACCCTCAAGGGATTTATGGGTTACTTAACTGTCCCTTAGGATTGAGAACTTTATTGTGCGTGAGCCGTGAGACATTAACTTTCTTGTGATTCTGATATTATTCTTGTTACATTACTCTCATTCTCAGCAAGAGATTATTTATTAAAAGAAAAGTATGTTTTACATGGGTATTTACCCGTATAATAAATTCAAATATTGACTATGTCATATACATATTACTATGTTATATAGAAAATATTTCTAATCAATTTCATAAAAGTTACAAAGTACTTCTATACAAACGTTTTTAAATTCTGTATACCGTCAATTCTATTATTTTATGTCAGAGTTGAAAAGTTAATAAGCCGTTTAATTAGTTACCTAGTTCAAATGTCATAGATATAGTTAAATCAAATGAATACGTAATTAAGAAATTGAATCTGTATAAATAATAAAATGATAGACATTTTTGGTATTCAAGATAAATTTTTTGACGTGATAACGTCTTATAAATCTTTGAACACCGGCTACACGCACGAAAAAGCATGACTCATTGTCACGTTCTGTCTGGGCCGAGCGTGCATACGAGTGCACGGAACAAGCTCTAGAGAGGAGTGATCGGCCTAAACGTTCGGCTTGTGACGTATCTCTCTTTTCCATCAGCAATTCAATGATAATAATTCTATTCAATTCATAAAAATATGCAATTTTTTATCGACGTTTTCTTATGACGTTATCACGTAAAGTTATCGTCCGTAAACCGACTTTACAAACAACCAACTTTTGTTTTACTTCTGGTTCTAATATTAAACAAGATATATTATTATATCTTTATTTAATATAAAATTATTACAGTTTTAAGAATTCACTATTCTTATTAGCACTACTCATTCAGTGATGTGTGTTTTCTTGCCGTGAAGAAGTGAAGTAACCGGTGTGGTGCTTATGTTTTTCCCGTTTGTACATAAAATATCTAGATTCTTAAAATAATAAAAGACGCAGACGAAGTCGCGGGTATGAAATAGTTCAAAATAAAATTTCCGCTTTCAAATAAATTTTATATAAAGACAATCAATCAAAATCAAAAAATGCTTTACACAATTTCGGTCCTAAATAGGCGCTTATGAACGTCAAAATTACCACCGGATCGGAAAACAACCAAGTCATCGAGAAGAACCGGCAAGATACTCGATCGGGTTTATCTTTTTGACATATATAGAGGTATATTTAAAATACATTTCACAATACAATCATTTTTAGTGGATATACAGAGAGGACTCAATTCCAGACATCACCATCGTTTACATATTGATCCACTCAGTAATAGCCCTTTGACACCAAACCTAGCTTCACATGGCGTTTAAACATACATATAATATATGGCAAGGGTATATGGAACGTATTAGAAAATGTCTGTAAAACTTCAAAAACTATATCACACTGGCTACATGCATTAAAAATAAATGTACATTATTAAAAAAAAAAATTAACAACAGGTTAATTTCTTGTTCATTTATTAGATTGATAATATTGTAATTTCCCGTAAAACACGACTGAAGGGTTATGAATATATCATTAGTGGTAATAGAGTAACCGTCGCGCAAACTAACGCTCTCCAATTACGACCCCAGAACATTCGAGTAAATTGCCCCTTAACTAATTACTACAAGTGGAAAATACCTGGAAAGGCTTTCCGCGTCACGGAAATCTGCAAGAGATCCCCATAATCTTTACACCTACACCTTTAATCCGTTTAAAAGGGGGATCTTAATCAGATGGTAAGTAGGCTGAGAAATCTAATTGGGTAATTGGCAACAAACAGAAAGCGCTTTCGTTAATACAAAACTAGTCCGAGCAGTGGAACACCCAAGGGAGGGGGACCAATTACTTAGCCGACCAGTTCCATTCGACATGAGCTTTCATTCGACAGACTTCAACGCTATTGACCCGTTGAAACTGTTTTGTTTCGGTTTGAATGTCAATTGTTTTACTATGTTACATATAATCGAGTGTATCTTACATTTATCCAAGGATTTAAATACATCTGCCGGTGTCATTTTCTATTGTTTTCACTTGCCGGCACTAAACCATATTCAATATTTACTATACCTTTTCACTATTATTTGCTTTGTTCGCGGCTTTGTACGCGTCTGCTATTATTTGTTCTAACAATAATTGAGTCATATCAAAATAAATATTGTGTAAGTATTTTTCCTGTTCAAAAATCTATACAT
Organism: Antheraea assamensis; assembly: GCA_035772565.1. Classification (NCBI taxonomy): domain Eukaryota; kingdom Metazoa; phylum Arthropoda; class Insecta; order Lepidoptera; family Saturniidae; genus Antheraea; species Antheraea assamensis. The sequence goes on from JAQQSE010000018.1 coordinate 1,408,146, forward strand.
ACAAGTCATGGTGTTTGGTTGAAGACTGTACAATGTTATATGCTGCGAAGCTGCCCAGTAGTATTGATAAGTAAAAAAAAACGGATAGCATAAACACTTGGATGTCTGAACTGCATGGTAATCGGTCAAATGTTATTGGCGTTTATCATTCTTACACCTTTATATTTATTAGTGATCGTCTAATGCTTGAAATTCGACCATAATAATGGAAAAAACCTTTTTCTCCACGTATCAATATATGGAGAGTATTAAATATATATTGTACAAATATTGTTGATCGTAAAGTATAAGAAATAAAGGAAAAAAAAACATAAAAAAAAATCTTTATAACACTAAAGCTCGTCAATGTCTACTAAAAAAAAAAGGTTGAGAAACAGAGATGGAAGATTTTAAACGTTTCCCACTGTCCAATTACTTGTACTTGATATCGAGTTGAATTCATTTAAAATGCTCTTAATAAAAAAAAACTAAATCAACTAACAATGGTTCAATTACTCTCAATTTTAAATACATGACCGACATGAACATATTCATAAATATTGTAAAGAGGAATGTCGGATCGATCAGAGACACAATAGCCGCATGAACTGTATACGGGAATTGCTCAATCAATGGACAATATAATACTGATGGAAAGCAACTGCCGTGCGCTACGACCTAATTGATAAACAGTGTACAGAGAAGACGGAATTGGAACCAGTTCTCGTCCAATTAAACGGGGACAAACTACCCTCCGACCGTGTCGTACATCTTCATTGAAGTCTCAAACACACAATACGTACACATGTAAATTAAGTTTATACATAATGATTAATTATTTAGGAAAACAATGTCCATCAACATCGACCATAAACCATTCATGTATACTATACGAATTAATTTTGTATCCAGATAGAGTAAAAAGCGTTCTACTTTACATTAAGATTTTTTATTGTTTCTATATTCATTTTATACTCTCTTCCAGAGTTATATTGACTTTTTATCAATAAATATAAATTTAAAATATATTCTAACTGACTAACAAAGACATGTATTCTATTTTTTTATGAATAAACAAAAATACTTAAACACTTAAGTAGTAAACCAATTTGTTTATGAAAATGGCATTAATATTTCTGTATAAACAGAACCCTGTAATTCATTTTTAATTCAAGTAATACGTATATTATTTAAATAGTGCGACATGAAAGAAAATAATAACTCAAAATACAATCTGGCGATCTGACGCTAGTGTTCAGTCATTGACGGTGTTAGAGCCATTAACTTTCAATTTATTATTCAGCCAGGGCGTGAAGCGTGTTGACGAAGCGAGAACGCTACTACAGCTTCAGTGTAATTTGCGAACATCATTATAGCCCGTGTTAGAAAAATGAGCCGCGTTTGAAAAGTATACATGAGTTCAGAATGTTAGCAAAGAAACATAATAGTTACGACGAGAATTCTTTTATAAGAATACGGTAGTCGACGAGACAACACGTGTTGCTAATTGCCTTCGTTGAGAGCAACTGAATAAAGTTCTGCAGTGTCTGCGATGGACATTATATTTGTCTTTATTAAATTGTTTTGTGAAGGATCCACTATTACTCAACTAGTTGTATCTAAAGTTAATTACCATTAAGATTAATTTGTTGCTTAGAAATATGTCCACATTTCATTGTGTCAGCAGCGAATTTGCACCAAAATTTCAGAATATACGTGTATACACGATGAACACATATCATTTAGATAATCTATATCATTGGAAAATCGACCTTAAGTACATAACGCGTTCCGTTCTAAATTACGACGAACGATCAATGATTCCTAGTAAGCTTTTAAGTGCTCCCCTAAAGTTAACAACCGAGAAATCTCTCTTATACTTCAAGGAACGGCTAGGAGGAAATCGCTGAAGCGTTATACACGGCATGTGAAATGAAGCTTGTGCTCCGGTGACCTAATTATTCTTGTTACGATGTAGACGCTGTTGCATAAAATACCTTTATAAACTTTATCAAAACAATCTTCTGAACAATACAGAGTATGCATGTTACAGACTAAATACACTGTACTAATATATAAACAATATTTAAACACCTGTTCTTTTAAATAAGTGATTCCCAAAGTGGTCCACGAGAGACTCAATGGCGGTGTACGTTTGGGTGACAAAGAAATGGGGGTGCACAATTATTAATTGGGGGTCTATGAAAATTGGTCTATTTTCGATAGTGTGAAGAACTAACAATGTTGGCTTGACTTCATATGGTAGTATTGAACCTGTAGGGGTCCACCGGAACCAGTAAAACCTTGAAAGGGGTCTATGAGAAAAAAAAGTTTGTGAACCTCTGGTTTAAATAGTTGACATCTTTCTCTAACCTATTAATTTCATTTCAACTAAAACCTACTATTTTAATCAAAGTTACTTTCCATATTTTAATTCAAATAAAAAGCTTCTTCGAGAATTTTGTAATGCAGAAATGAACACAAACCAAATTTATAGTTAAGGAGTCCCCGTTGTCATCCACATTAATAACTCTGTAAATCTATTTGTGCGAGTGTAATTTTATTCCAATATTTCTGATAGGCTACTATTATACAGAATAATGACAAAATATTTAGAACCACATATAATACCTGCAGTAGTGTGCAATCCAATAAACAAGATCTCAAATTTAACACAAAACCAAAAGAAACGAATTCAACACTATATAACGATTATTCAATATAGTTATAAAGAGTACAAAATCGTTACGACTACTAATATTATATACTTATATAAATATAATTCTACACAAATAGAAGTTGACATAATTATAAACCGATATATCTAAGAAAAAACTACGATTTATTTAATAGATTTCCCTCGACGTGTCACTTTTCATAGTCAGCTAGTTAATATGAAGCCAGTATGCGTTGGATCAAAGAACGAAAGAAATGACGAGAATAACTGAAGCTATGATGCATGAATAACGCGTCGACCGACATAATTTCTTATCCTGAAATAATTCATAGTTTTCGGTAAAGGAAAACCATCGTGACGTAACCACAGCACGGTGGTAGATCTGTTTCTAATATTCATCTTGTTAGCCAACCACCTATTTGAAAATATCTTTTTCTTTTATGCGATTGGAGACAAACGAACAGAGGGGCTACCTGATGGTAAGTAATCACCGCTGTCCATAGACACCTGCGACACGAGAGGCATCACTAATGCGTTGCCGAAACTGTCACCGAGCACCTAAGGTGGTATTCCACAAGTTGTACTTGAGACCCAGTAACCGTCTAGGTTTAGCGTATATATACCATCTTCAATCATATAATTAATTGACATTAGAAGATATTCAGTCGTTCAGACGGAAACTTTGGAAAAAGTAACACACTAGAGATATATACGCACGATACGCACCCGGCGTATAAATTTTGATTAGGAATTAAATAAACGCTAACGTTGTGGAATGGGTTACCAAGCGCGGTGTTTCCCCAGAGTTACGATATAGCGCTCTTCAAAAAAGGATTGGAACACGCTCTTCAATGTCGGCAACACAACAGTGATGCCCCCCTGGTGTTGCAGTCATTCGTATAGGCGACGGTAACCATTTAACATCAGATGGGCCGTCTGCCTGTTTGCTGCCCTTTGGCATAAAAACAAAAAAAATAAAAAAATTAGTTAAACATTGATTATTTAAACTGCCTCTTGAACATAACGTGTGGTAAAAGTATGCCGTACTCGTATTCGTATGAATAGAAAGTTTAAGAACATAGAACGCTTAATTGTTGTTAGTTAAAAAAAATATATAGCTTCCTCAACGATTTGTTCACATAACAATAGCATCATCAAATATGACATTTTAAAATATGTTGCGTCTTTGTAACAGCGCGCTTTTGTAACAATTTTCGTCAGACTTTGCACATTATAGTGAACAAACCCTAGAGGCAAGATTTTTTATTTTTACCAAATAGTTATCTGACATGTGATCGGAGCCTTCATATTGTTTATAAACGGAATAGTTATGCACTTGCTTTTGTGTATTATATTTTTAATTGTATATGTATGATTATTGAGTATTTATAGAGGCAACAGTATTAAAAAAACACGATTTATTTATTGGACAACTACATCAATATTCAAGACTTGATTACGAGCCAAGATACAGTCCAAGGTGATAGCAATAATTAGAACAATTACAATTACAATATTTTGTAGGTGGTAGAGCTACGCTGAAGCTATTACTGGTTTCAGCAAGAATGGGTCGGCTCGCCCGACGCGCGGGGTAGTACCACCCTCTCACAGAAAACCGACGTGAAGTAACAGTGGTTGCACTGTTGCGTTTCGTTCGGTCAGTGAGAGCGCCGGAGGCCCACATATTTAAAAGGCCGGCAACGCACTTGCGACTCACCTGGTGTTGCTAGTGTCTATGGACGACGGTGATCACTTACCATCAGGTGACCCACCTGTTCGTTTGCCTCCTATAATATAAAAAAATTCAAAATAATATCGACAGATAGGATAGAAATCTTGTTGATCATAAGTCAATATTATCTTCTAAGGGCCTTTTCTGATAAATTAAATTAAAACAAATAGAAAGTTAAAGTTTTCCCGGTTAAAATAACAAAGAAGTTAATTAATAATTGCTAGTGGCGACTGGAGAGCTATCATCCGCCGCCAGACATTTGTTTATATTTGCGAAGCTCCCAACCGCGGTACGCCGCACGCCGCCCGCCCAAGCAGTCGTGACGGGGTCAACGCCCGAACATACCGACACCACAAGCGATTTTATATACCTATAAACCACATGCCACATTATTGTAAACATTCAATTAATGAACTCTGTCGTAGCCTTCAATCAATTAATTGTCAAACCAGGGTTCGTAGATTTACTGTGGCATTTATTGCAGATAAATCGAACACTCGCTTTGTCTAATTTCGTTTCGAAATCAACTTGTGAACATTCAGTCATGTAACTAATTGCACCAATTTACATGCACACTACCATAAGATAGATAATTTTAAATATATCCACCAACTCTCAGCGGTAATTTTGAATCTTACAATCAGGAGCTTATCATTCTCTAAAGCTAGAAGAATAACGAGCGAGACACATCTACTTACAAATATTAAATGTTGACATGAATATTTTAAATTGGACGTCTGAAGTATGACGCATAATGTACATTGACATTGTACGTTAATGCGGCGATTCCTAAATAGGTTCCGTAGAAAACTATTATCGTTAATTCGTAAGTTACTATCGTGTTTTGTCATTGTATAACTTTGGTTATTGATTAATTTCGTTCAAATATTAAATTTGTTCGTGGTATTTTATCTATTATTATTTATTCAAGGTTTGCAAAGTAGCAAAACAAGCTGTCTAAGATCTGTGTATCAAGAATATTATATTTAGATTATATCTTAAGAGGTAGATGAAATAATAAAAGTAGCTGCAAATAGAAAAGTTTCAAAGAAAACTCGCAAGAGAAAACCGAACAATCACAAGTGTCATTTACTAAGAGGCATTTAAATAAATGCGATATACGGAACCACAATCTGCAGTATTAATACTATAAAAGAGTTCTGTTGCGTTTCTTTAAAACATGATGCCGTCTATCTGGGCGTACGTTAAGACCCTCACTAGTAATTATTTTGAGAGAGCAAAGAATCATCCCAGTCCGTTAGTGGTATCCGCGGTAACTTACGATGCCGTACCGAACGCGCCGCGTTATAAAAGACGTCCGCGACATATTTTTTCCGATCCTCCCGATAAGATAACGGTAGCTAACGCAGATTACCCTCCCGTTCCTCGAAACAAAGCGTGTGCGCGCCCACGCCCGCGTAATCACAGATCACACCGCCGCGGTTTGGCTGTGAATTTTGCTCCAGCACATATTGCTAGGCCCCCCTCGGCAGCTGCTCTAGCCGAGGTCCGATCCTCCGGAAAGGAGCCCTCGAGCATGCTGCTCGCGCGGATACAGTGACACTGTTAATCAAACACTCGACTTTACAACACAACACCGTTCACCCCACACACGTGCACACACACACTGGTAGGTACACATAGTGGTGGGCTGTTTTGGTTTGTTTTTTTGCCCTTTCGAACTGAAATAGAACACAGATAGTCAGATACAAAATACATGTACGGGATCGTGAAACATACATGCTTGGTAACCATGTATATTTCATGAACTCATACAGGTATGATACGGATAGGTTTAGCTTAGTTTAGCTTAGCTAGTCAGATTCGGGTTTTCGACGACAGCCCAAGCCAAGGTGTACCGTGCGCCCTTGTGCTAGTCGTCTATACAAATCGGGTAAGTGCCTTAAGCGCTCTCCTTAGTAGTTCGGTAAATCTGTAGAGGCCTCCGGGTTAACAGTGTGGTCAGTTCGAAAAAAAAAAAAAATCTTTAAAACATGATGAAACGTTGTACTAAAGCAGTAATAAAATATAAGTATGTACGAACATACAAATACGATAGGGATTACGGTGCCAAAGAGGAAGCCATTCAACGTTGACATAAAAAGTATAAACATCTGTGTAATGGGCTGGCTGTATTATCGTAAGCTAGTGGACCGAGACGTCTGGCACGTCATGTCGTATTGTGGCCATTCACTTCGCCGTTCATCTTGACTGGTATTATCCGTTGACACACTACGCCTACCACTGCGTTGCCAACAATAACTATTTATCTACATTCTACAATAACCAAATAGTATAAGCCTTTGTACAAATATATACTCATGGACATATCTAGAGAAACATCATATAAAAAGGGCAAAGTAAGTCGAAAAGATTATTTGTAGAATATAGAATATACGTTTATAAAAATCGTTGAATAGAATTAATTATTTCAATTAACATTATTGAAAACAAAAAAATGCTAAAAAAAAATTGTGTGCATTATTATGAAACCACAATGCACGTGAAATTTTTTTTTTCGTATTGTAGCATTTTGAAACTGAGCTCAATATGTATTTAAACACATATTCATTTCATTGAATTGAGCCATGGGTGCCGTCATATTATATGGCCTTAGGTTGTTGGTTCGGTGGGTCGTCTGCAATGCGACATGCAAAGACTTGAGACGATGTAAAAAAGTTTCACTTAAAAAAAAAAACAAATTAGAAGCAGTATTTTAATTTTAAGGAATTTTGACCTAACAGAATGAAAATTTAATGCTAATGCCTATTTTTTTTCATAATAAGTGACACAATCAGTATTTACTATTGTTTCTTCTCGCTGTCAAAATTGTCTTGCAGATCTATCACGCCATACTTTTTATTAAATTTTCAAACTTTTTAGTATTACGTACCATTCTTCAACCAATGCAGTTTTGAGGTCCCTTAGATTAGCTGGTGGTGGATTTCTTTGTTTATTTTCTCAGTTTATCCTAACCATGTTCCATCGGATATAGGTCTGACGAGCGTAACTGAGCCACACCGCAAAATGGATGTCGACCTCCGATACTACCGTTGCAATATTCGTACCAGCATAATCGTAAATTAAAAGAAAATTTTCCTTCACGAATGGAGCAAAATGCAACACAATCTGCACTAAAATGTCTGTTACGTTTGTTGCCGCAGTCAGAGACCCGTTTTCTAGAATGTGTAGCGCCGTACGTGCTTCCTAAGCAAATACCGTCCATACCATTACTTACCCTCCATCATAAACCTCTCTTCAAAATTTTCTCTTTTCAAATTACTTTAATATTTTATTCTACCTTTTTAGCGTTCCTCTCATTATATTCATTAATACTATTTTATTAAAATCTAAAGAATAATTCTTGTACACTTTTATCAAAGTTAAAATAAAAAAATAATATTACCGATATTTGGACCCGGCATGGATCGGCGTGGTATAAAGTCTTCCAACGAAGCTAGACTCTTTGCTGATGGAGAATATGCTGATGAAATATAACATGTTGGTGGCACACTTGTAGGGCTTGTAGGCTATCACCCTCAAAAGTTTGCTTATTGCAAAACATGTAACCACGTATTCTGGCAATTTCATTAATGAGTTATAACCAATACCACTTTTTAAACAACAAAAAAAATATGGATCACACTTAGTCTATATCATACGTTTGTAGGAATTATGTTTTTAAAGTTTAGCTATTAACTATTTAGCAATTTTCAAGAGAAATGTGGTTTCAGATTTAAATTTTTTGTAGATGGCCATCCACTAATTACGTAGTATCGAGAATCTGGCAATTCTACTGACTTAAAATATTCATAATTATCTCAAAGTAAAAATATTCACAGGCCGATAATAACTAATATTGTAAATACACTTACGTACACTATTAACTACTCATCTACCATCAAGCAAAGCCAACTAGAGTACACATAACAAATTTACTTAACGGGCTTGCCATACATTGCAACTTTATAATTAGTGGTTATCTCTTATCAGGTAATGGTAGGAAGATAGAACATTTTTTTTAGATGTAAAAAATTTTCAATTCTATGAGCATATCGATTTGAGAACTAATAATGGTTGTAATAACAGTGACATTGGTTTTTTTAATAATAACAAATTCTAGACACGTTTTACTTTAACCTCGGGCCATAAAAACTTGTTTTTACTTATTTGTCTAAACGAATTATTGATTTGTATTAACTTAGTGTAGTTTCTATTTATGTAATTGTTTTCTAAAATTACAAAAAAATATAAATTATAATTCATTTCATTTTATCCCCTATTTTGGAAGCTCTTAACAATGACTGAGAAACCTGTTTACATATATTTTACATATTCAGTAGCGTATTAAGCCCATTCTCATCGGTTATTACATATTTAACATAAAATTGACTAATGTTGCATATTTTGGCTATGTGTTCAATATTCTTCGGTAATCAAAGTATAAAAAACAGAAACTTAACGTTTGGCGTTGACCGAATCCTAAATGGATGCAAATCTTTTCACTTACAAACATATGTATTTGAAATGATCAAAAACAAATGATGGATAATGATAAAACCAATGATCGAAAACAAAATTTTAGTACGAAATATTTTGTTATATCTATTCTTTATTTAACAAAGGTAAAAAAATATCGAATTATTATTTATATAATAGATTGATATGTTAGTCAACTACTTAGCGAATATTATGTTGGTATCGATAAAACTAAAATCACCGTTTTTCTTTTATTATCCGAGCATTTTATGTTGCGTATAATTCGATTTCTACACATAACTTTATTCGCTTTTATACATATATATATTTATTATACACATATATTTATAACGATAAACAAACATAGTTACTTTAAAATGGTATGTATTAAATTGTATAAAAAACACCCTATGTGAAGACTGTAGTATGCCGAGACAACGCGTTGATCGACATTAGTTCGACTTTTTTACAATGCTTGAACTTTCAGTGAAGGATAACATCGTAATGAAATTATTGTATGATGGTATGGCATTTTGTATTTCTCACTTAGTTATCTAATACGACTACTACAACCGTCAAGCTGCAAATATGTAGTTTTCATTTAAAATACGATATATGATTTCATAAAAAATATAGTTCCTGTTGAGGACCAATGAGTCCCGCCATTCATATGTTTTATTTTCTTATATTAAACATTCTATATTTCGTTTTCTCGTGTATTATGTTAGAATTATATAAAGCTTATAATTATTATTATACAACCAATGTATCTCTAAAGTTTGTAAAATATAGAAAATATATGGTCTAACGTGTGCCACGCATAAGTAGCGCTCCACGTACTAGTTCTAAGTATAAAAAATTATACGGACGTATCAGACTTTGTATCCTCACGGCTCATAAATGACGATTTGTAAACTTTATTTTGTTTTAATACAGTCCTTTATTTTCCATCGTGTGTTTCCTTCGTAACATGGAAACGTAATTAACAGTTCCTTTTTAAAGATTTGGTTGCCAGGTGACATGACGCGAAAATTGTATCCAAATGGATTGCAACCAATATGAAACAGGTGTTATGTCAGCAACAGTGATATGCTTAGGTGTAGGATCGGCTCCTGCATCTTCAGTTCTCGAGAGCCTTACACACAGTTATGGAAGTGGCGATTCGAGACGAATTGTTATCTCGGTTGCCGTTGCCATTATCGTGCTTCGATAAAATAGACTATAAATTGCATCGATCGCTACAACTGACGAGGTCAAAAATGAGATAATTTATTATCAAATGACTTCGAGTTGAAAAATAAATATGTTAATAAAATAAACATCCTGTTAGTTGAACTGATATCGTATTCCTGGTGAGTAAACATGTCGGAAGATAAAAATAATTATATTATGGAACGGCAATAAAGTATACGTAAATATACGGACCCGCTAATTTCTTAACACAAATGATTAGGTCGAAATTAATAAGGAAAAATGGTTTGCGTCCGAGATTGTATCGTAGGTAACAATGGATTAAAGATATTGACTCTGGGTCGCGAGTACGCCGCGTCATGCTCGGCGAAGCGTAACCGGCCTCCAAGGTTGTAACGCGATTTACAACCTCTCCTTAACTTGAGTCATGAGTTAATGATTTTTTCTGCCTATCAAACGTTACCTCGACCCGGGAATTAAACGGTAAACGCAATAAATTACAATTTTCAATACAAGCTCGAACAAAACTTACCAATAAGTATTATAAAGTGTGTAATTGAATTATTATATTACTCATTAATTAAGATGCAAAATAATACCAATACAGTTGCACTGTAAAATTATCCTCATTCGATCCTAGAAATCTAAATAATTCCTCACATATAAAATGTTATATACAATAATGGAAATATGTATACCTGTAAAGAACTTCGAGGAAGGAAGTCTCCGGGATTTTATTTGTCCTTTAAACTATGTATTTTCCGTAGAGTATTATTGTTAATTCTTATACTCTGTTACTTACGAAATTACACAAACTTCCCGAAGACAAAATTTCATCACTATTGGTTCCAAAAATATATTTTTTTAATATTTGTTATTTTTTATACATGATTTTACAAACATCTGGTTGAAAATTAAGTATAATATTATTATTTTTTATCAAAAAGTATTACTCATCATTTTTACAGTCTATCAATTTCTCAATGATATACATTCACTTCTCGTGTACAAAATTTCTTGAAATTTAATTTAGAACAGAGAAAATATTATTGACAATTGCCTGTACCTTATTACTCAAGGAATAATATGTTTCTCGTGCATAGTTTCATAAAAATGTGCCAATCCGTGTTTGAGTTTAATTTGTAGATATATAAAAAAGAGAAACAGACCAACATTTTTTTAACGTTGTGTTCGTGATCAGTGATTTTATAATATTTAGGTATCTATCAAAAAAAAAAGCTGCAGCTGGGTAGCATACGGTCAATAGTAATGTATGAGGTCTCAGTGAGATAGGTATGCTCGCATGATGGCAATTAATCTTGCATTCCTGGAAAACCACAGATAACGAAGACTGTTAATGGTACAGTTAATCGTGATGAGCAGGTAGAACCGCCGCCGAACCTTCATAATGGAAGTGTGGAGCCTACGACTCGATCATCCGAGCGCAAGCGTGGATGACCGTTGAAGCTATCACGCTAGTTTTGGCTAGATGTTTCTAGAAAAGACACGGGACCCTAACCTTACGACTGAAGTAGGTGCCGTTGGGATATAATTTGGGTAATTTCCTGTGAGGCTGGGAGATTGCAACGAGGTGCCATCACTATAGCTCCACGAAAAATACCGCGCAGTATACATTAGTCGACGGTACTGCACGTGACTCGTCGCGACAATCGGTAAGAACTTCTCGTTCTCGACCGTGATATCCACGGTAGAGAGCAAAAATGGGTGAAACGACATCTTCTCATTCTGCGTGTAAGTCATGGTCGCAAAAAAGAGAGAGGAGTCAGAGGAAGCCAAACACAACGCTTCCCTACAGCGATCTAACGAACCAGATGTCATAGTTTGTCATTGCAAAAATTTATTGAAGGTTATCTGACTGCCTCAAATCGCGACGGGTCGTCGCCACGCTGCTTTGGGGTATTGCCATAATAACGCATATATAATAAAAATAAAAAGTTTTTTATGGTCTAAGAACCTTTATGTGGAACAAGTAGTCAAATTTTTATAGAAAATTGATTAGAAACCCACATAAAACAACGAAACACAAATCTACACGGGCGTTCGTAGAACAACTCACCATAGGTTGCATTGTAATCGGGTAAATGGTTTAAGAACGCATGAAGGTCAAATATACAAAGAAACATTTATTTATATAGTATTTTTACATATAAAGTACAAAAGATAATTTGCAACTTACTAAATCTTTAAACAGTAAAAGCATGGTTATCATAGCGGGATTTAGAAGAGTGAAAGAAGAGGAAGAGAAGCGGACCGTACAGCGCTATGCGGGGTATAAAGTTAGAGGACGGGGTAGGATGCCCGACGAGAGCCAAGTGCAACGTATTACCCAGAGAGGTAGAATTGTATATGCCTATGTCAGCAAGGTATTAAACCTCGCGGCTCAGTGACGTGGTTGGTTCCCTAGGAAATAGTGACACTCTATACGGGATTTGTATCAACTTACTCTAACTGCATTTCAATTCGACATTTTAGATTTGAAACGCGAGGGAAACCGAATTACACATTTAGACCAGTAATGAAAATAAATCAAATATCTCTTTAAAAAGCAGTAGATATTTAAAATTCCTTGACACACTAGTAGCTTTGGTCATTGCCATAAGCAAAAATAGCGGTTTTAAAGGTCAACGACATCGAGTTACAATTTAACTAATTAGATAGATATACTGATTTCTGGGAATTCATTCATCATGCAATTTTTTTTAATATATTGTTTATATATATCCAGTAAATGAAAATTGTATTATAATTGTAATATCGTTAAGCGTTGAATAAGCAAGAACATATTATTAATCTCAAGCTTGTTCTTAATAACAGCATTGTATAAAGAGGTAAAGTTTGCGCATATGTTTATAAAAAATAATTTCTGGAACAACTCATACGATTGTAAATATTCTTACTCCAATAGAAAGCTGTGTCGAAACATTTAAAACATACGAGTATATGTACAGTTAATAATACGGAAGGAAAGATGAATGAATAGATGGTGTATAGAACAAACTTGACGATTACGTAACAGTGTGTACCATGAATAGGGGAAAAAAAACAACATAAACCAGACCAATTTTATAGAATAACCCATACACCTACCAGAATAATGAAACAATGGATGTTATTAGAATAAATTTGATGTAACTGATATACAATGCCATTGTTTATACACGGAATGAGTGATAAATATAATTATTTTAATAACTAGCTGTTGCCCGCAGCTCCGCATGCGTTTTTTTTATAACTGTGAATTACATCTTATAGGATCAGCTATCTGTTAGTGAAAGATCCGTGAAAAATGGTTCAAACGTTTTGGAGATAGTACTACAAACAAAGCCATGGGTAAAAGCTAGTCCAAAATAAAAAAAGCTTTAATTACTTTTTATAACGTTAGCTATCTGTCAGTGAAAGTCTCCTGAAAATAGGTCCAATCATTTTGGAGATAGTACTACAGACGAAGCCATGGAAGACAGCTAGTCTAAAATAAAATAGCCTACGTCACCCGCTGTAATTTTAACTATCCGTCAGTTAAATTTCTATCAAAATCGGTTAAAAATTGTATTTTTATCAGACGATGTACACGTTCATATCCAATCAGTAATTTTGATATTACAAACAAGCGCTCCAATTTTATTTACATGTATAGATAAGGTAATCCTGTAATTGTTATAAAATTTATTAATTGTTAACTTCTTCATGTGGCTTTGCTCGCGTTAATGTTTTCCATGAATATAGACATTCTCGGTCTTATTACAAAAACAAAAACGAACACGCGTTTAACACGACTTTTATTAAACAGTGTCTAAAATTTGACACCGCGTTAAACACACGTTTAAAATACAATTATTAGAAAAACGTATCTAAGCGGTTTCTAGCCAAACATCTGTTTTAAGTTTTTATACAAACAACTCTGAATAGTATTCATTCAATTCAATCTAATCATTCGAAAACGTACATTTAACTTTTTTGTAATAACAAGGTCTTAGTCTATTAGACACAAATCAAAACTCTTTCAGATTGCAGTTATGGGTGACATTGTGCCTAAACTTGATTTCTGAATATAGAGATAAACAATCAATAACGTAGTTATTTTGTATTAGACTTTATACATTTAAAATGTAATAGATTTTTATTTTATTTAAAAAAATTTCGGAAAACTTACAGCTAAATAAACATTATAAAACAAAGAGTAGGGTACATGAAGGCCGTTTACAAGTTTTCACAAATAGTAGTTACAAGTATTCAAGAAAGAAATTACGAACAGTTGATAATAGTATTCCGAAAGAATAACAAACTTAACGAAAGTATGGAGATGTTAATTTATTTTTAAGTAAGGAAACAGTAGTATGATATAAATCGAAACTTTTGTCGAGTGTATTAAATTGTCATATATTACATAAAATTGTCATATAGAGTTATATTTTTTAATGTAGCTTTTTCTTTATAATGTCATGTTTATTTATATTCGTAAATATATAGTTGCAGACCAATTGTCTATGTTTATATGTGTTGGTGCTAAACTTTATTTCTTACTAGAGATCGAACGGTGCAGTAATTCAAGTAATGCTGACGCCTATTCCCAATAGAACATTGAGCATTACGACTACAGAGTTAGGTTTCTGCAAAAAAAGGTTTTACGATGTTGCTTTGTTCAAAATAACTCGTAAATCTTTTCTGTTAAATTATGAACATAATGTGTGTATACTCGTATATATATACACCACACCGCACACCGTTACGAAAAACCGACACCCTGAAGTTAGCTTATATTGAAAGCTTATAGTTTTATTCAAAAAAAAGTATATATGTATGTATTAAATACCTTTTTTCTATTGTTAGTATTGTTTTTTCTACAAACGTAGAATAAGGCGAAAGATAAAAAAAAATGATTTATTTTTTATCTGGTTACGCCAAAGAAGTATAACTTCTAACGCGTGTACATAAGTACACACCACTTTTTTTTTTATTCATAGCACTCAAACTTATCTACAGCTTCTAAAGAAAAATGACGGTTGAGAAACAGAGGAGGGAGATGTAGAGTGTTTTCGCTCTGCTAATTTATGTACATAGATAATAAAGTACATTACATTACCTAGGACTTATATAAAATCGCGATACGAATCGACGTTACAAATGAAGTGTTCGCGATGGTCACAAATTATAGCGAACGCGGAAAGTGTTTGTAAGCGACACACGTCATGATCGTGACCTCGCAGGTTCAACGAACGGACTCGTCACAGGCGGCTCGCTGCCCGATGCATCAATTCACCACTGCTATCTCTCGGAACGACTCGCACCCGTGGCTTTTTCAAAGTCCAATAATACAACTAACAATATTTCACGAGACCGACCATGTTAAACTAATAATCTATATACATAAAAAACGGAGGTTTGTTGTAGTACGCGCATCACGCAAAAACTACTTGCTAAAATTTCGGTCATGTTTTTTTTTAGTTCTGCTTCATAAACACTTGGTATTTATCTAAAAAAAAAAACATTGTAAGCAAACTATATTTCGGCTACAATTTTTTTTTATTTTTTTCCTATAATCATAAAAGAGATAATGAAATGTTAAGATAATAATTAATGTCAGCTAGTACATAATAAATTAAGTTATGTTACGTTCAAAATTATTCTATATTCACATAAAATACGCACTGAAATTCAGTTTGCAATTTTCTGTTAGATCTGTAATAAATCAAGCAAAACTTAGCTGAATTCAACAGAGCAATTATGTACCGCATATTCTCAGTTTAAACGATATTCGATTTCTAAAGGCTTTGAGCAAACAGAGGTTGTAGGTAAATAATAACAATAGAGATTAACTCTGCCAAGATGAGCCGAAAACAGATTAATTAATACTCCAGCTTTACTTAATTCAAAAATGCCCCAAATCTACTCATACAATTAATTGTATCTCGGTGTCCGTAGTTCGTAACTAACCTAATTGGCTATTACGAGTACGTAACATACAAATAACGAGTCATTCAAGTATACCGGTTAAGTAGAGCGGATGGAAGGTCCGCGCGCATTATATTCCTTGTCAAGACGACAAACGTTGGATTTACGCAATACAAACAACAATAGAGATCTAACCAAGCAATTACATCGTTCCGCCTCAAGGACTCGCTGATGAAATTAGTAAACTTGACAAAATTTATTTAATAAATATGTTTTTTAAAACACAATGGCTGGTCCCTTTATAACATAAACATTTTAGAACTTGTAAGCATGGCGAAAAAGGCAAGTGATGAGATTTATAATTTCAATACACAGTAATATTCCAGAGTTTTTTTTTTACGTGGGGATATCAATTATGGAAACCCACTCGCTTGGCAGCTAAGGGTGGGTTACGTTCGACTCACACGCACTAAATCTCGATGGTGTTTTTCACACACCTTGTGGCCGGGTAAAACGTACTGCCTACACATTTCATTCCCTCATATTATAGAGTATAGCTAATATGTATATGCGAAGCGAAGTGTATAATTGTGTTTGGTAGAATCATTGCAAGATTCGACTGCGGTAGCACCATCACTATTCCAACTCTTTGTGACGCAAAGCAGCAATGCTTCTAGTATCAAAGGTGTCCTATGCAACATACATTCAATTATAATTGGCCTTACAATTGCGATCTTTTGGAGGTTCGGTGTACACAGCTACGTGCTACAGTAATCATAGTTTGCTACTTCATATACCCAAAAAAAATTGCAAGACATATTTATATGTTTTTCTAACTATTAAGATTGATATAAATAGAGCACACATTGTTCTTGAGGTTACGTGTGCGTGTGAATTGAGCTATTTCTTCGCGATGTTTAGCGGCTTTTTTGCGCGGTTACAACACTGTTCATCTTTCGCTTAACTAGACTAATAGGTGACTAGATTATGACACAATTTAGTTCTCTACCTACAGCTTATCATGTTAAGACAATTGAAGTACGTATGGTATAGAAGTGATTTTAATGGAGCGGAAGTTTCTAACGGACTTGCAATTCATCTAATTTTAAGTGGTTGGCATAGCGCATGACCAAACGACGACAATAACCAATCCTAACTGTACCACAGATCTACCTGAGGTCAATTACACAGTTTCCCAATATATTGCGAACCAAACTCTTCACAATGAAACAAAGGAGTTGAGAATATTAGTTCAAGAAAAAAATGTTCGGTGGTAGTTAGTAGTCTGAAGTTAAACCATGCAGAACATTCATCATTTTACGCATCGCAGTGTTCATACGAAATTATAGTAATAAATCAATCAAGATTATTAAATTCTGTACAATTTTAATTATTATAAAGTAGCGAATAGGCATCACCTAGTCACCCAAACGGTAAAAAGTCATTGCAATGTCTATAGCAATTTGTAAAAAACACCATAAAGTATTGCAATTTTCAGTTACTACTTCCGAGTACTACTCATTTGGAACGTCTTGTGTGTGTTGTCAACTGCAATCATCGAACCGAAACAAAAGAGCGCGTGCAAGTGCGTTCCGGCGAAAATAAGTATGGTGCTCTAATAGTGACAACCTAACGAAGATTCTACCAACGTAAAACTATATGAAAAGAAATATAGTAAACAAAGCTATTTACATTGTGTGTCCCCCCTGTTTAACTGACGAATTGATTAGTACCGCACCCAGAGGATGCAAATATTGTATTTTCAAAGTGGATATTTCCTGCTAACTATGCTTACATTATAAGAATAAATACTAATTCTATTATTAATTTCGCACTATCTCACTTTTAATATTTTTCGAACTCAAAAATTGCATCTTGCTAATGGTCGATTATGTAATCATTTAGGAAACTTACATATAATTTACTAAACTGGGGTTAAATATTATACTAACCTTCAAACAAAACCATTGCCATAAATTCCGAAAGGATGTCGTATGGGTAGTGGAGAGTACAATATACAGCTTTTATAGTATTAAACAAGCTATGCATTAACATAATTCTACTTAAGAGTATAAAAACTAAATATCAGAAACTAAGACATCTCCACAGTAATTCCATACTTTTAATTACAATATTTTATTTAACAACAAGGTAAAAAGACTTGTTGTTGCTCTTCGACTATTTGACTTGCAATTATAAGCCATAATAATTTGTTTAAAGAACACATAATAGGTACATTTTAAATCAAAACAATACTCATTGCCTTATGCTACACCCATATCTGCGTGATGAAGCTTCAATCACTTGTGCCGCTAAAAAGTAACCTCAAAATTAATTCCGATAAAGGCGTAGAATAACGTTTGCACACCATTGTCATTTCAATAGTAACTCGAAATTAGCGTCTCCAAGTTCCTTTGATGTGTGTAGAAACCGCGACCCCAGTTATCGTTCTGCGTGTATCGTCACGTAATCCGATAGTTCGTAACGCATAACGATAATATCTTCCCACATCTGCATTTACTCTGACCATAGACAAAACTTCGTGCCGATACACGCAGGTATGGGAGTAGCATTACTATTTTGTAAAGAATGTGAGAAGGAGTGACTCATAGAAAATGTAAATTTAATTTACAAATATGTCAGAAGATTTACTTTTTTCAAGGACTGACAGTTAACAAAGTACATATCATTTTTGCTTAAGTTGTCAAATTAAAAACAACCCCTTCCCCCCCCCCTCCCCCCACAACATGTAGTCTTTATAAGTAGGAACTTTTAAAACATAATAATTACATGCTAAATAGGTAGGTGGCAAGGCATTTGATTTATGATGACTCAGAAAACCGGAACAGGTTTTCGCGATTGGCGACGTAATGTCGAACATTGACGACACGGTGGAGGCATGAGCGAAAGTAGGGCATAGTTAATATCTAATGCCTATGTTATTATAACTCAAACTCATAGAATTATTATAGGTATAAAGGAAGTAATTATTGGAAAGTAACAAGAATATCAATACATAATATAAAACAAAGTCGTCCGCTGCATCTGTCTGTCTGTTTGGATGTTCACGATAAATTCAAAAGTACTGAACGGATTGTAATGCAGTCTTCACCAATAGATAGAGTAATTCACGGGGAAGGTTTAGATATATAATTTCTCAAGTTTTTTTGTAAATTGGTTGAAATATAATGATAATTGTTGAAAGAATCGGAAAAAATCAAGCCGCCTTAAGCGTTTCATGCACACAAATAGTATATTTCTTTATTATCAGGGCAGCACAACGTCCGCCGGGCCTGCTAGCATATATATATATACACACAGAGGCCTCTAGAAAACACTCCCAAAAATAATAAAACAAGTCCTGGATATCATTTTGTCTAATCTATATCTTGACATAATCTTCCTCAAATGAGCTAAATTTACACTTTTCTCAGAAATGCTGTATTGTTTATTTGTACAATACAACCACATTATTGTTTAATTTCAACAGATAGTATCCTCTATTTATCATATCAGATAGTATTTTAATGGTACAAATACCTAGGATGATTTTATATCCTTTGTCAGATAATTTTGTGATATCCCAAGAGAGTACGAGTGAACAGTTCCCACAGTAATCTTGTATGATGACCATTTGGATTTAATTTATAATATCTGTGAAATCAGTAGTTCTTTTATGAACAGACACACTAACCATTTTTAAAATACACTTGTGCTAATACTATATAATTAAATTAAACACTTGGAAGCACAAGTACTGAATTTCGAATTAATTTATTCGGACTTCTACTCTTATGCTTCTAAGGTGCAATATCGTTAGATATATTCTCTGCATACAACTACAATTGAGTACAAACAGGGTCAAGGTCATAATGACAAGAAAACAGCTAGTAATTAATAAAGTGGCAGAATGAGCATTTACTTCAATTGTCCGTTTATACTTCAGTTTATATACTGTCCACATGAACATATATAATCAAAACATGATTTATACACCATCTGTGATATGTAAAGGTGTGATAATGGGTTAGCTCCTACCTGCGACTTTGTTCTCATGAAAATATTCTATTGTAGTATAAGAGTGTAAAGATACCAAGAAGCGATGATGGCTCAGTTGATAGTGTGGTCGGACACAGTGTCAAAGGACGTGGGTTCAAATCCCAGCAACCGGGATGGAGCTTTCGGTGAAGGAAAACATGGTAGGGCTTTTTATAAGTCCCCCTGACTAGCTACCACCCTTAAGTTGAAAATCTGTCGCCAAGCACCTGTTGGTGTGTTACGGACGCCGCACTTGAGAGCCAGTCTCCCTCTAGGTTTAGAGTAACTACCATCTTAGACCACATCATCATTTAACATCAGACGAGACTGGTCAAACGCTAAACTATAAAATATTTAAAAAAAAATGGCAATATGTGTTTTTTTGGAAATATTTGTAGGCTATATTTTTAAATAACAATATTATCATTACTACTTAATCCCGCCAACACTTTTATTGTTTTAAGTCATCTCTGTTAAATTATATCATTATTGCTTCATCTCAACAGAAAGTGTACCAATATATATAATAGGTTTCTATCTCTCAGTAAAAATTCAGAATTTATTCAGCAATGTTCAATATTAGCCCTGATAAAATACATAACTAACAATTTAACTATTACTACTATTAATTAACCACTAATTAATTAACTATAGAACTAACAAAGCGTAGTCCAGTGAAACTGTAGAGGACATGTTAGGTCAACAGTGTAATCAGTTTGAAAAAAAAAACAACAATTAATTTGTACCTGTAATAATGTTATATCATTCAATTATATGATATTTTTACAAGACTAATTATACAATACCAATTATAAATAACTAGTGGAAAATTAAAGTGATTTTTCCTTATACACTAAATTGGTGATTAATCAATGTGAATATATATATATATATATTTTTATTTTTTTCAATCTGACTACACTGTTGACCTGACATGCCCTCTACAGTTTCACCAGACTATGCAATATACATATATATTTTAATATGTCTTATATGATTTAAACAGATTTAAGTAATAGAAGATGATAACTCTTATCATTAAATAAATAGCCCTGGAAGTTACAAGAGACAGATATTCTAGTACTGATATTGCCAATACTATTCATAACCACTCCATCAATATATTTATTATAACATGCATTTATACATTAGAGTTGTCATTGGCATATTAACAGAGAAGTGAATATATTCAAAGTTTCAGACTTGCTTGAACCTGCATAAAAATTATCAAGTACATTATAATTACCACTGAGCATAGCCTGTAAAAAGCAAAATATTTGTATCAAAGAATTTCTAAAAAAACTGTAACTTATTAAGTTTTACTGCCTACATATTTCAAGAATAGGAGAACAATGTAAACTTATGAGTCATCTCTAGATACCTGATTATTGTAGTAAATCAAACTTCCTAAAAACAAATTAAAACAATTGTATATATTTTTAGATATTAGTAACGGGTTACCACTTTGTGTGCGTGGGTCACAGACCTTTTCATTCAGACATTTATCCATTAACAACAGAGTAGGTGTTTATCTTAAACTGACGGTAACTGTATTGAAATATCGAAATTTTACTAACCACTTTCGATGTATGGCAGAGCAAGGAGTAGAAATACTATGTATCCAATTTCACTGAACATTGTAGCTTCCAAACACTTATTGTATCACTCAGTCATCGCACATAATATACAGCTGATTTTCAAATCACACAAAACCTTTGTCTGTTTTCGAGACGAACGCATGCGCGTGTATATAATATTTTTTATTTACATTACAATAAAATAGTCGGACACTTCTCAACACTACAAAACAACTACACTCGCCGTTTTTAAATTAACACGAACGAAACACCAACTTGACTGGAAACAATAAATAACAACACGGTAATAGGGTTTTCTTATGAATCACTAATATATAATCACGAATACCGTAATACTAAATATCTAAGAAAAACAATTCCACGGATATATGTTATTATTTCATAATATTTTATTCACAATTACCTATTCTTATAACTAATAAACTAAAATATCAAATTATCAACTTCCCTATAGCCTGACATATTGGAATTGAAATTAGTATCAGTGCTGACATACTCAAAATTTTAATTCCACAAAATGTTCTTATCTCAAAAATTGAGTTAGTAATTCTATTCACCGTCGTTTTTATTATAATTATTATTCAATAGCATAGTGACCTCGAAATGTCCGAGTATCTCTTTTCTAGAAACTTTTAATATATCACTAATAAAAATTGTAAATGCATGTTCAAATCAAAATAATTTATATGTGGCTTGTAACTATTTATGTACACAGTAATATTGTATTTAACTCTACTCGAAATTGTTTTTCTATTCTTTGATGCCTTATTAATAATCAAATTATTTAAGTTTCAGCTGTACTTCATTATAATTATTACAATACTTATAAATGACTATTATTAATACTTGTTTTGTAATAGTTAATACAAAAACGTAAATGTGAAGTACTTATTAATTTATATACTTTTGTATTTATGATGACTAGTGTCAAAAGCAATACCATTTTCAGCCAAAGCTTAAATCTAATATATGCCTACTTGTGATATATATTATACAGTATATTAAATATGATATTCTTTTTGTTTGATACGAAACCGAAATTTATGTTATATATAAAAAAAAAATCTTCAATTTTCTTTATAAAGTAAAATTAGATATTGTCTAGCTTTATAAAATATTGTTCACTTAGATTAATACAATTCTTTTGTTTAAATTTTTACATATACACTTGTAAAAAAAGTGCATTTGCACATAGTGATTTTTAAATTTGGTAATACATATTTGTTTCTGCGTTCGAACTGAATGATTATCGACATTATATATATATATATATATATATATATATATATATATATATATATATATATATATATTAATATATATATTTTATATATTATATAATTACTAAATTATAAATTGGTGAAATGTTACAATCCACATATTTTCTTCATATACCTACTGACATTCTCCATAACATTCTTAATGTAACTATAATTTTTACATTCAATTCATGACTACATTCACTAAACTGCGATATGAAAAAGATACAAAACGATTTTAAAGAAAATCCATGTTCTTAAATGAATCGTATTAATACAGAATATCCGAACAAATCCTTGAAATGGTAGCCTTGATCCGAAACGAAGTGTCGGTATTGCCTGTAACTTTACACTTTGGGTTACACTTTTTGTGCAAGTCGGTACATTTTTTTTCAATGGTAATTGCATATTCTTTAATAATTGCATTGGTAATTGCAGATAGCTTTATTCTTTCCTAGTCCGGTGAAGTTCTTCGAGAATATTATTTTTATCTATGCGGTAAAGCTGTGACGGCCCATCATGCCAATAGCGTTAGTCAGTTCGAAATAAAAGCTCTATTCTTTATGTTCTGGTTTGATCATGCTAGTATTGTATCCTTAATATATTTTACGTTTGGTTCGGTACATTCATATGGAAATTAGTTTCCCCCCTTTATTTTCGGAGGCTTACGGCGCGGTGATACGTTTATTATTTAATATTAATCAATGATTAATTATAATTGGTATATATTTATATCGCGATAAAATACTACAACATATTTATATTGTGGTATTATAGGTAAACATGTGACTACATATATAGCAAGTGTATAAAAATATGTATTCATATATAACGATATTAGCCGTTATTCATGGTACCGCTCTCATAATTGTAGATTTGATATATCCCTCAGGAATAGTATTTTTTCTGGATGAAAGGTACCTTGTGTCATTTCCTGTACCTGTGACAAAGTTAAACGGATAATTTTATTTCTAATTTCAACGAACATCCTTAGTTTTATATTAAGGCTATGTCGAAGACGTCGCGTAGCGTAGATGCAATATGAGTAGACTTAACTTTTGTCAAGAATTGTAGTTATTTGTCGTTATCGGTCAGGTCATGCATATAAAGTAGTCACTTAGCCAAAATACGGATAAAGATTATACTTTTGTGAAAGCAAATTGCAAGGTACTCTATGCCATATATATTTAACTACGAATCTATATATTTTAGAAAGTATACAAAAGAGCAAATGCAGTTCCATACAATTCTTTGTCGTGCCAATTTTTGAAATGGGTAATGTTTTACTCGGTACTATCTCTCATTCTACTAATATCAAATGAGTATTTTATTTAGTTATTTGCCTAAGTTATATTTAAATAAATAAAACATAACGAACTATATGAGGTATACATCAATGTCGCTTTTATATAAAGCTGTATTTAAATTTTACTTGGATAGACCAGATTCTTACCGATCAATCTCTTTCATATCATTTTTAATCACGTCACTGATAGAATCATGTATATATTTCACATGTACGTATGTTATAAGAAATATATAAAAATAAAACACACTATAGAAAAAAAATGTAAATTTTATTATTACAAAACAAAGATAAAGTGCCAATGTTCATGCAATTTTTTTTCAGGTTAATTATTTTCGAAAATTATACATCAAAACTGTATGTTCGGTTTACTAGAGCTGTTAAATATAAGGATATTATCAAAATATGAGTTTACTCCATAATTGCCATTTACAATTTTTTATGGCTTGAATGCAACATTTGTAAATACATTAATTTTCTTTCTATACATAAATAGGAATATGACAATAGTCTACATAGGTTGTTTTTAGCTTTAAATATATTTTTTAAGCTTATCAGGATCAAATACACCTTTTTCTGTTATAATACCCGTTATTAATGAAGACGGTGTGACGTCAAAAGATGGATTCCAACAGTTAATTCCTGAAAGAAAGAATTTCAATATTATCAAAACATTTTCATTAAGATGTAATATATATTGTTTTTCTTCAAATTGTCTGTTGTGTTCTGTTGTTAGTAAGCCAGTTAAGGACCTACAATCTAGTAAAAATATCACGATATCTCAATAACATTACTAAAGTTACTAAGAAACTACTATTTTTATAAGCCCTACAAAAGGCAAAAGATATTTTGTATGCAACGTACATAATACTTTCTATTTTTTTTAATGTCTTTTGTTCTGGTCATAAAAACCTTTTTAAGATAATAAACAACACAGATGAAGTCACGGGTATCAGCTAGTATTATATAAAGACATTATTGTATACAAAGAGGTGCAGTACAAGATGTGCGAATATGTTGCTCGGACATACAACATAACCCTTCATTCTTGTTAACACTCGTTGATACTCCTCATGTACCTTGTGTACCGCTGGATATATATTAAAATCGATTATTAAGGAGTGAACTACCAAAGTATCAGAAAGTTTATGTGATAGAATTTTCTTAATTTTTTTTGCGAACTTACTATACGCTGTTGGCGTCATGGGTCTTCACAGCTTCACCAGACTAATAAAGCGAGCGCTTATGTACATTTAGGTAGTCCTAAATTTACTAAAATTACTATGCAATTTTGTTTCCAAACCGGTTTAATCAATGCTACATAATATTACAAGAATTATTTATTTTAAAAGTCTTCCAAATAACTCTATACTGACCTGGGGCAGCAATTCTATGTTCTCCAACATGAGTCATTTCACGATCTGGTCGTTCTTCAATTCTGATCCTATCACCGGAAGCAAGTGACATATCAATAGATGTGAGGGGAGCAGCCACATAAAAAGGCACTTCATGGTATTTTGCAACAATAGCTATTTGATATGTTCCTATTTTATTAGCTGTATCTCCATTTGCGGCGACCTAGTATTTAAAGATGGATACTATTAAAAAAAAAACATAGTATTCATACGCAATTTCAAATTCTATAAAACCGCGTTAATTATTTCAAATACTCATTAATAATAAAACAAGAATTAGTTTTCAAATAATAGGAATATCTATTAATAATACTAACTCTATCAGCACCAACTACAACAGCGTCTATTCTCCTTGTATTCATGAGGGCTGATACCATACTATCAACAATCAATGTAGCTGGTATCTTTTCATGTACTAATTCATATGCAGTCAGTCTAGCACCTTGATTATATGGTCTTGTTTCTGTGCAATAGACGTGTTCTGTAAAAAAAAAAAAAGGGTGTGATTAATTGCATAGACATTGATTGTAACTATGTATTGCTACATTTTCACTAAATTCGGTCTCTACTAAAGCTATATATAGGGTGAGATACTATATTGCTTTGTAAATGTACCGTGACCAATGATATACTATTTTTGTGTTCGTTTTCACGTTTTTAGTAGAGTGATTGAAACAGACGATTGGAAAGTAGAAAGTGTACCATGTATGAAAGAGAAGGAGGCATAATACACAATCTCACATATGTACATCTGCAAATTTTTAAAGTTTTGTAAAATTTAAAAAAAGAATATGAATGAGTGATTTTGGAAAAAAATTTACAACCTTCGATCTTAACCTTAAAGGCATAGGTGTGACTAGTTCACATCCTATAGGGAAAGAGAATTAATAACATTATATGGTTTTTTAATTATTTATCTTCTGAAAGCATATTTGAAAAAAGCGTTAGAATACAGAATGTTGCAAATAAAATTCTCTTTTCCTGAAAAATTATTGAAAAGCTTTGTATAAATATACCTTATATTCATTTCATTTTTTAATTCAGTATTGTTTATTATGTTTATACAGCTTTCAAAAATATGTAGAGTAAGTTGCAAGTTTTGCATTGTATAATAAGAAACTTAACTCATTCACTTTAATTAATATACCGTTACTCAGTGTAGGGAATAATAATAATAAAAAAAGGTAATAATTATCCTAAATACTATTTATAATGAGTTACAAGTATAGTAGGAAATTATATATTTGTGGAAGAAACATATTCATTTACCTTAAAAAACCTGTAATGAAAAATACCATAAAACAGTTATTTATTAAAAATCAATAGTCCATAATCCATCCGAATAATACAATAGACCCTAAAGTCAAATTTATTTGATAAACCACTCAGAATCATATCAGAGCTGACACACACTAAACTATGTAAGGCTAACTTATTATCACAACATAGTATAAAACAAAGTTGCTTTTTCTGTCCCTATATATGCTTAAATCTTTAAAACTACGCAACGGATGTTGATGCAGTTTTTTTTAATAGATAGAGTGATTGAAAAGGAAGGTTTGTATGTATAATAACATAAATTAAATAGTGGAGAAATACTGTTATTTTTGAAGTTACTCCAAGTTTAACGTATGCTGGCCACGGGCAGTAATGAATAAATCAAAACTGCTGGATCGATTTTAATCATTTTTTCTGTGAATGACATAGGCTATATATTTTACACCCGTGCGAAGCCGGAGCGGGCCGCTAGTTTTTTATAACACTGTATCATAACAACTTTAAATTTTCAAAACAATAGTCTTAATTGCTACTATATAATTCTTCTTAAACAAAATAAATCTCACCTAGCCGTTTAACAGCATGTAAAGACCTGATAACACCTAAAGCAGTGCCATATCCAGCAGTCGCCAGTGATCCTGTATTACAATGGGTCAGTACTCGAACACATCTATCACCTTCCAAATTCTTTAGGATTGCTTCACATCCAAATTTACCTATGGCTTTATTGTCAGCTATATCTTTGATAAGCATACTTTCAATACTGCTAATAAATCTGCAACATAATTTTAGTGTTTTAATTCATTTTTGCTTGCTGCAACTAATAAATTTTCAATATTTAATATCTTTTCAATAATATATTATCCGATCTATATTTATTCATCTGCAAAATGTTATTTCATCTTCCTGATTATTGTGCTAAATTGATGTTACATTTTTCCCTTACTTGAATTTTAGAAATCCAAGGATTTACAATATAGTTAAAAAATATTCTACATTATTTTGAAATTATAATTAATGGAGATTATTAGATTATGTTTGAGGACTCAAACAGAACATTTAATTTACTGGAAAATATAAGGCTTTATATGTATAATGGTAATGTGTTACAAAATAATTTTTGCTGTATTTTTTTGGTGTAAACAAAAAAAATGGTAGTGTAACAAAACCTTTCTTTGAATTCTTCATGTGAGACAGTATCATCAGCACACAAACTATTTGCCAAATTTATTAGTTCATCAGCTGCTAATTTTATATTTACAGCTGTAGGCCTTGCAGAGACTAGGTAATTTAGTTTACCTTCGATCTGGAATTAAAATATAATATTGTTATTTTAACAACTCACGAATTGAATATCATTAAGGAAGTGTTGTCTATGCATCAATTGTGACTATAAAGGAATTTTGACTGTTATTTATTATTAATTCACCAATACGTATAATACACTTATACTTATAGGTATTATACGTTTATTATTACGTATATATATACATATTATACATATAATACGTACAATATACTTTTATACTTTTAATTAACATTATTGTTTCAGCTGGGTAGTGACTATCATGCACATAATCAGGAAACCATCACAGTGACTTTCTTTTAGTTTATCATATTTCGGGATCAATTGCGATACATCCAGCTGCCTACAAGGTTGTAGCAGGGCTAGAGAATGGCAACTACCAGTGGATAACAGATCTCTTGCTAATCTTTTTCTTTTCAAATTGTACTGAGTTTACCATCAGGTATAGTGCCAGTACTTTGTTTTTTGTTATGCTGCAATTAAAAGACAATACTATAATGGTTATGATAAGCAAAGTTAGATACTTTTTGGCCTAATAGTTTTAATATATTTAAGGAATTCATTTTAGAAAACAACAGAGCACAACAAGTGTAATTAATAGGGATCAATTGTATCTACAATATTCTTTCTTTTTTAATTAACCTGCTATTTTTCAGCATTAATCATTTATTTCAAATAAATTTTTCAATGAAAATTACTGAGAGAAACTTCATTTACTTAAACATTATTTTAGTAAAAAAAAAAAATATTGGGATGAAATCATACCATGGTAGTTGAGGTTTTACTAATACCATATGGTTCTATACAACCCTTAAGATGAAAAGCTACCCCAAAGCACCTTTTGGAGTGTTCTTGAAGTTTACATTACAGTTTACATTTTAATAGTCAGTTTTTTCTCGAATTAAGCATGTTAACATTTTAGGCTACCTTGTAATTCAGGTCAGTATCAACATCAGGCGATACTTAACCCTTAATAACCTAGTTTCAATTTTGATACCAATATTTTAAACCGAATGTTCACATTACTATTAGTTTTTTTTATAGGTTGGCTGTATGTATTTTACTGTTGTATAATATTCTTTCCAACGAATTTTTTTTTTTTCAAAATAAATATGTAAAACAAATATTGTGATTTTTTTAGCTATTTTTCCCTTCATCTAGACCCTCAAGCAAACACAGTAATATTAAAAATAAATCACTTTCATAAATCAGGCTACTAAGGGTTAGACTTAATTTTTTTATAAGTTCCTGAGATCAAAACAAAAATATTTTATTCAATTCAAGCCTATACTAGGAATAAAAAGTATGTATTTTCTATGACTTTACTTTTTTATCTACCTACCCTTGTAATACTTCTGGTTAGTGATAACATTATAGTGGTTCCTTATTTGTCATTATAAACATAAACTACTTTATTCTTTAAATGTAAATGTTATCTCATAAAATGTAAATAATTGTTAGTAGTTATCAGTGTCTAAAACTATATATCATATTGGAGTTAGTTACATTTTTATCAGTAAGTTGAAGTTGTTATCTGACCTCTTGCCTCATGAATTTTTTGTCTGCTATCTTGTCCTTCAGCAACTCAATAGCAAGAGATAAGCAACCTACTATGGCAATTGCTGGTGCACCTCTAACCTGTAAATAAAATGTATACATATTCTATTTAGTTTTTAATATACATGGTAAAAATTGGTATGAATTTAGAATAAACATTTTGTCATAATAATTTACTATACTAGTTTTCTGTTCGGAATTTTTGTAAGAAACAAATTATTTGTATTAGACTAGAAAATATTAAAATATATATACACAATGTTACAGATATTAAGTATCAAAAATATTATATTGTCATGTTTTTCTTCATGAAAATACTCCTACAATTTCGTTCCAAAACCGTCTATTACATTTAATTTTAGGAAATAGTATTTTTGAGAATAGTGTTTTTTTTTTGATAGAATATAACCAAGCTAGAGAACCAAAGGAAATCATCCAAATGAAAAATACGAGATCGAAGGACTATATAAATAAAACATAAATAAAGATTTAGGTTCTTCGGGTTACAAATAATAGTTTGAGTATTTTCATTCCGAAATATCTTTATGACCATACACGATTATTTAAAAGAATACCTGCATTTTATTAATAACCCGCCATCCATCTTCTACACCATGTATTTTTACATATCTTGTTTGTAACGGTAGGAGTAACTGGTCAAGTATCTCTAAGCTGCCCCTTTGGTATTTAATTGACTCTAAACTCATTTTCTATAGCTTGAAAGAGTATATGTCTCAATAACAATTTTTATAAAACCTTACTTCTATTTCGGTTTTAAAGTCAAATAAATGTTAAAATCTCAAGTTGTGGTTATCATAGTTATGCACGTTATGCATGTGATTTAAAAAAAAAAGATCTTTGAACAGCTTACATAAATTTGAAGAGAAAGAAATAGAACTGTATTTCAAATGACAAACTACAATAATTATACTTTTGACATAAATCAAATTCGAATTTATAGTTACTCTGTGTTTATAGTTTTACCACAGACACACTAACTAAAAATTATACTATCTAAATACAATATATACATATAGGTATATTATTAGTCAGTATTGGTATCACTGAAGAATGAGACTAGTTTATCTCTTTGTTATGTGTTTAGTTAGTACCTATTTAAATGTAAATATTCTTGCATAAACTTGACCATGAATTTCAATAATAAATTTACCATATACCTTAAACGATACTATTTTATTTTACTAGGTGACTGTATATCTTCTTGAAATTTTACATGATTATATCCATAGCACGATGATACGACGCTTCTCAATATACACAAGTGTTTAAAATTTACACAATCATCATTCGTTAATTTCTAGATCAATGATTACCAAGATAGGACGAGTTTCCTAATATTAACTTCAAAATGTAGAATACAGTATTTGGATATTCTTGTGCTTGTAACATAGTAGTGGAAGGCCTTTAAAAGGTATGATTTTGGACATTTATCTGTCTTATCTAGACTAGACACAAATAAGAAGCTTAGGGCTGACATCAACACTACTCCGAAACCCAGTTTACAATATAAGGAAAATATACTGCGCATGGAGCTGTGTGAGACAATAATATCATCTTTACACAAACTATCCAAAATATGTAAATTTATTGCATTTGATATATGCCAGTCGAACAACTTAAAAATCTTTTGTGACTGTAAAATCTATATATATATATATGTATATGTAAATAGCATTCACGCACTCTAAGTTTTATTATAACGTTCTTCGAGCCAGTATAAATTCTTACATACCGATCTTATTCAGATTAAATAAATGCATGAAGAAAAAGATCGTTTTCATAAAAAATATATTAATAGATAAATTTTTGAAGCAATATTTTAAAGCAAATATACAGATAAGCGTAAGAGAGCAAATGAGATTGTCAAATTATTTTGTTTGTATAGGATTGTGCGGTACCTTTAAGTCACAGAACAAAGAAATAACTTGTCTTTTTCTTCTGTTCCTTCAAATAATAGTGTTGATTCGAATCAGTTTGATACTATACTTGAATTATTAGCATTTTTAATATCTTAATAAAATATTCAGTAATTTGAAGATAATGTATGTGATACTGTGTCTCATATAAAAAGTCAATTATACAGACATATGTGACAGAGTAATGTTATATTTATTTTAACAGTTTATGTATATACTAAAGCTTAATATTTTATCGTTCATACCTATCTCCACTCTGTTGTGATATTTCATATATATGTATGTACATATTACAAATGTTTATATTTATATTAATGACTTTTTGTTAAAATACTTTGCGATACTCCGTTACAAAAGTAATTTAAGAAATGTAGTCTATGATTTACGAGAAACGTTCTGAATTTTTTTATCCCGATGTTAGAACTATGGTATCGTACTCGTGACTCTATTGATGTTTCCATGGAAAACTTTAAAATAAAAGCAATGAACATATTTCAAATGCTTAAACATTTTTATGTTACATATAGTATATTTATTTTTTATTTAATTTGTGGTTAATTTATTTTTTTATGAATCGCTCGTTTAGACATAGCATGTTTCGAACTATTATAGGAAATGACGTATTTTATCCGTCTAAGTCTATCTTTTATCTTGTCTGTGGACTACTTGCTTTTCATTTCCGCCCGGCATCGACGAAAGACGCCTCGTCATTGTGGTGGCATTTAGTGGTCAATTTTAGTTATCTTTTCACAAGAGCAAACTGAAATGTCGTTGCCGCGAGTTTTCTTTGACGTAGCAGCTGATGGAGCCCCTTTGGGAAGGATTGTTGTAGAGGTATGTGGTATATTTTTTGTTTTATTATTGTAATAGGTTGCCCGGCCGGCATGATATTGAAAAACGAAACCACGCTATGTTGTAATCTATATACCGAAGCACTTTTATACGATGTTTTGCTTATAGTTATATGTATTATAATTATTGGAACACAGGTGTAGATTGGAATATTTGTTCATTAGGCATGTGGTAAGTAAGTCTATATATAGGTGTATGTAGATATAATTATACTTGACCAAGATTGCTTGGTAAGTGAAGGTCATTGGTACGTCAGAGCAGGCTGTATTCGTTACTTGGTAGTGGAATTTGCCGTCATCATTGATATTTGTGTTCGCTGTGCGCTTATACGTTATAATATTGAATTTTAAAATGCGCCGGCGGCGCGTGTATTATTTTGCAAGATGATTGGTACTATCTATTCATTTCTATACAGGGACACACCCACGCTCACCGCATCGAAGGAATTTTCCTACTTTGTAAATAGATTAGAATGAGGACGACTTTACCTACCGGCGTTTAGAGAGATACTCCGAATGGAACATTGTTTTTTTTTTTTTAATATTCTTATTAGTCAAATGAAACAAATATTAAATGTATGGCGTATTGTTATTACAGCTGAGAACTGATGTCACCCCCAAGACATGTGAAAATTTCCGCGCTCTCTGCACCGGCGAAAAGGGCTTCGGCTACAAGAGCTCCACTTTCCATCGTGTCATCCCGAACTTCATGCTCCAGGGTGGCGACTTCACAAACCACAATGGCACCGGTGGAAAGTCCATCTATGGCGAGAAATTCGCCGACGAGAACTTTGTCTTGAAGCACACTGGACCTGGAGTTCTCTCCATGGCCAATGCGGGCCCTAACACCAATGGTTCACAGTTCTTTATTACCACTGTCAAAACCTCCTGGTTGGATGGCAGACATGTGGTGTTTGGAAATGTCGTGGAAGGGATGGATGTTGTGAAAAATGTTGAGTCCTATGGCTCACAAGCTGGAAAGACAACAAAGAAAATTGTTGTCACTGACTGCGGACAACTATCCTAAATGAAGTTTTTAATAATGCAATATTTTAAGTTGTTACACTAAGTCCTCCCACGTAATACCTTCCCTGCAAAGAGAATTCTTAAACTTAACAATGGGTCATTCCAATTATGTTAATTTTATCGCTATATTTAAGTCTCAAACTAGGGAAAATTGCATTTATTTCTTATGCATTGTTTATTCATAATAAATAAATTAACTTATATATGTTTTATTACTGTCTACATGCTAATTTACTCTTAAGAATATCTTTAGATCATACATTCATGACTCAAATGTAGACATTGCTTCAGTTTGGTAAATAAATAATGTTTACTGCAATTGTGTTTTATTTGGGAGAAAATCTTGAGTAAATTGCTGCAATATTCAATAATGGTAGTTTTGTTTTTGGAGGTAAAAAACTAATTGTTCAGTGAGGAACCACAGAGGCACTATGACTTGACCAGTAAGGACTCTGTGTTCCTTATTGGTTGTCTACTACATGCTTTAAACTGCAGGGCTTAGTACACATTGTTAGTAGAAATTCTCAAATTCGGTAGTCATCCATAAAGATAATTGTTTAAATATCGACCTCTAGTAAAAAATGCGTGACTCGTCGTAAATGTAATACTCGTATATTCTACCAAATTTGGGAGGGACTATAAAATTGATTTCTTTAGTTTACTTCGAATATTATATTAGTAACTTATAGACTAAGTTTTCTGTACAATAATAATTCTGGGTAATTTGTAATTCTTAATATTGAATAAATACTTGTGGTAGAGTTTCAACACAGAATAAATGTTACATCGCAAAAATGAAGGTTTTATTTAGGTCGTCACTATTTTTATTTGACCTGTGGAGACTTGTGACAAGTGAAGAAAATTATGTTCAAACATTTGTATTCATGTATTTGGCATACGCATAGCGGCTACCTGAATATTCATTTTGTGACTAACTATAGTTTCGTCTAATAGTAATATTATCTTCAAGGTGTTTGAAACGATTTTATTTTTCGAATACAAATATGATTCGCACCATAAAGATATACAAAAATGTAAAACCGTGAGTAAAAAAAACTAGCAGAATATCCTTGACCACACCTATTCAGTCTTGCGATTGTGATAAACCTTCCAATGTTTCATTCACTACACGTTTCGTATTCGATTTTTAGGACTTCCCTGTTGTTTTTCGAAATCTACTGTTGAATGAATGAAATTAATTGAATGTTAATGAATCCATCCAATGACAATGAAATTGAAATGGAACCCACCAGCCTTGAGGTCATTCCTTTTCCAAAAAAAAAAAAAATTTTCTAAATCGGTTTATAAATGAAGTTCTGAAGCAACAAACATTATCCAACCTAATTGAGAACCAAGTGTGTTAAATATAACAGTTCGAGTCTCTTATAATGTGTGTGTGCGACAAAAAAGATTAATGCAATTACAATAATATACAACGACTCTATTCTTACGTCATCGATTTTTATCAGATAAGAAATTATATACAAAACCAGTTTTAAAAGTCAAGTAATAACGCAGGCGTCGGCTGGTTATAATCTCATACTACTGTATTATACAGTTTAATATTTTCAAGCGTCGCATACTCGGCGACATGTGATTGACGCAGTCTGTAATCACGATATGATTTCTTCAGATTTTTCTTTACTAGATTATGTTGTTCTTTACTAGATTTATGATAAGATTCTACGATACGTCTTTTATGGTAGAACGCAAAGTGCAGCCACTAAAGCATCGTCGTTTGAAACGTTATGAATGCTATTATAGTGTATAAAACGAATATTTATTTTTTTTATATTATAGGGGGCAAACGAACAGGTGGGTCACCTGATGATAAGTAATCATCGCCGTCCATAGACACTAGCAACACCAGGGGAGTCGCAAGTGCGTTGCCGGCCTTTTAATATATGTGGGCCTCCGGCGCTCTCACTGACCGAACGAAATGCAACAGTGCAAGCACTGTTACTTCACGTCGGCTTTCTGTGAGAGGGTGGTACTACCCCGGATGAGCCGACCCATTCATGCTGAAACCAGTAATAGCTTCAGCGTAGCTCTACCACCTAAAAATTATCTTATCACCTAAATATTGTCTTTATTTTTAATTATTGATTGAAAAAGAATACCTTTAGTTTTGGAATATTCAAATAAGATATTAAACAAGGAAGAGAAAACCTGAAGATCAGTCCCAATGTGGAGTGTATCAGTGAAAATTAATACAAATATGCTAAATCAATCCTGATCCTGATATGGTCTAAAGTTGATAGTTATTACCAAAGATATGTTCAGTACTGCGCTCTCTGGATTTATAAAAATAGCTTAAGCGTGAATTAATTTTCATATCATGTATGCTGTTCTTTTCAAACCTGCCATAATAATGTTTCACATGATATCTAATTAATAACAATATTGTTTGGGAACTATCCCACAGAATGTTTCATAATCAGACATGCGGTTAACCACTATAAGACCGTGATTAAAAATATACGAGCGACGCACAGACGATATTATTATATAGAGCTGTGGAAAAAAATGTACAGTTTTTGTTGGAACGTAGGATATAGGGATAGGAGTAAAAAAGTCCGTTTTTTATGTTTTAGCAGAGAAATATGTTTATCTTTACATTATCACAACTCAAAAACTTCCCTTGTTATAAACAATGCAATTTCACAAAGGTCTATAATACTATAATTATAACTGCTACAAATCAATAGTAATTTAAATAATAAATATGCTTAAAATGTATAATTCAGTGACCATCACTCATGGAATAAGGAAATTTTTCTTCTCTTTCTCTTGTGTCATCATCTTTATTCGAGGTGAAAATTATTATTATTAATACCTTTAAAAATGTAATATTAACCTATAAATAAATATTATAGACGTTTAACAAATAGCATAATGAAATATTTTTTATTAGAATAAATAATAATATGCTAGTTACCTACATAATAGATATTCGTTTATTTTTTAATGTTCTGTACCAACAAAACAACATACTTCTCTTAATATTTATTTTTAGTATAATAAAATCCTTTGAATACCTACAACATGATCCATTTATAGACTAATAATTTTTAACAGTACGCAGTAGTCAATCGTATGACCGCTATTAAGCAAATTTAATACCTTATAATATATTATCTAAATTAATTCAAATATATAAGAATATAAAACAAATAATTAAACCTAGTCAAATATAATTTATTAATCTATAATTTAAACTGTATTTATTACAACTAAATATGTAAATGTTATACATTCATACAAAAAATACTCTTGATTATATAACTCTGATATTGTTAGATAAAGTTTCGTACAAACGATTATTTGTTGAAGATTGAAAGCAAAAATTTGTTTTGTTTTGGAAAACCAATATTCTGAAGATTTGAATCCAGTAGTACTTACATAAACTAAGATCAATTAAATGTAAAATTTTGAGAGTCTTAAATCGATAATTTTGGTGTGTTACTGTATTACTCAAAATCGAGTTGTTTACTCGATACAACTTGCGTATAACTATAAGGTAACATGTAGATTCGGTTCCTTAATCGATTGAAAATAAATATTTTTATATGAAAAACTACTTTTTAATGCATGTTATATCTGTAGGTGATAAACTTCCGAATTACTGTGATCCAATTCTGAAATTTAATTCGTAAACAGGAAGCTACATTATCGTTGATTAATTTATATGTACATATACATATATATATATATATATATATATATATTTAAGCGAACGAAGTCGTGGGCGGCTGCTCGTATAATAATATAGGGTACATTCATGTATTTTTGCACGTTTATTATATGCGTCTAAAGCAAACGTGTATAAACAATATCCGTCCAAATTAAAGGCATGTAATCCATGGTTATTAAAAGATTACTGCAGTCTACGATTATGCATATCCAACTTCAAAAAAGATCACGGTACTGAGATTAGTCAATATTGCGGCTTTTGTTAAGGGTTTAGTTAGAATGCCTCATATCGCTAAGTGTACCTTCGGATCGGAACGCAGCACCATATAAACATTACTGCGTTGCGGCCGAAATATGTGTTCCTCTCGCAGTCGAATCTTGTATGGGTTTTACCGCTCTTAAATAAATATAAAGACTGGTTTGTATTATTGAATAACTTTAGTAAATAATTTCATAGATATTGTTTACTTAATAATTACGTTAATCAAGACGTTAACTTTAGTTTTTAAGTTTAGGTGCAATCCGCCCTTAGTACTTTTAATATTTCAATTAAAACTTAACTTAATTTTTTTATTTAGATCTAATATCTATGTAATGAGATCTTATAAGATATAATTATTTCTTGTTCTTATCTAAATTTAAACTCTTTAAACTGTGTCATATAAATTGAAGTCATTGTGATTAGCAAATAAATAAAAATACAGCAGTATAAACTGTGAAATTTTTGATTTTATAGAGTTTTTAAAATTGATGATATAATTTTTGTATATTATGGAAGAAAATTAATATACTAACTTGATACTGATCATAATATTATGCTTAACAATATTACTAGTGATGCAAGATAGTCAGCTTCATAAGTTCGTTTGGCTCTAGAGCCATAGTTGCAAAGGGAGGTAGTACAGCATGAGGTGCACGCGTACAGTTTGGTTCTCTCGCCGATGACTATACAGCCCGCTTCGCAATGCTTCGTACAGTTACGTTCCAGTGCCCACATTTTCAACGCCGTCGTTGAATTTTCCGTCGACGTCGTGTAAGAGAAGCGTTTAACCTGCGAAATTATCTCTCCTTTTATAAATCTCATTTATAATTTATGCTTAAAGTAGGCTTGTCTTGCTTCTGTAATATACTTGGTCTAAGAAGGTGATTGAAAAGACTGGTAAATGAATATAAACCCATATTTTGTAAATTATTCATTCATGTAAGAATTTTATTTACAGGTTTAGTTGTATGGATTCCTTCTTAGACCTTGTACAGATCAAGAACAGCGCCAATGATTGAGCAAGCAAAAGACAATAACTTTGAATAATTAAAAATAATATTGATACGAACTTTTTATTGATATTTTTGTTAATATATATGCATAAGAAAATTTTAAAAGGTGACAATTGTCTACAATACAAAATAGTTAAAATAGCAACTGATTTAAACCTGCAATATTTTAAATTCATAAAAAAGCTTTTTATTTAAAAGCGCCATACAAATAATATACTTTATTGGTTATATCATGCTACATTTATTGCTAAATAATGATTAAATTTAAAAACAAATCAAATTTCAGTTTCACCTACATGCATCACATATATGGCATATTTTTGAAGAACAAGTAAAATTGTAGAAGAAAAAAGCCGTTACACCTAAATATAGCTTACTTCAGATTAAATTAATAAAAAAAAATTTTTTTTTAATTCTTTTATTAAGATTAAAAATTTTACAGAATGTTGTACTTTCGAAGCAAGTATGTTTACCGTTTTTATCTATTCTGAAATAAGGTATATAGCGAAGTAGATTGTTAGTACATTTTGCTTGAATATATATCTACATTCAACCAGCATAATATTCAATACAAGAAGCATTGTAAGAGTACCTATAAGAAAAATAGTGACTATTGCAATTAGTGTCTCTAGTATGTTTGCAAGGGTGTAAATGTATGTACTTATATTTAATTCTTGTAATTGCGTATGACGTAACGGGCATAACGAAAGCAATTGACGTTCAGTGGTTAATGCTTGTCTGTTTAATATTAATCTTCAGTATGACAAAAATCGTATTCGAGACTAGTCATTAATAAGTTTGCTACCTGTGAAATCTGTGAAGTTTCGTGTGTTACCGTGTATTACCTTTCAGAACAGATAACTGTGAGATTACCGCGACATAAAGGTGTGGTAGCCTTCCTCCACAGTCAACTCTTTTACCGTTTCGAATCACTGGGTAACTATTTCTGTATGTGTGTATGTTATTTACATAAATAAAAAGATCTTACTCCAACAACTTTTACCATGCACATCCTCCCTTCATTATGACACTTGTGTATGAGAGCCGAGTTGTTGTGCCGTAGGTCAGCGCATTTATCGTCGGGTATATCTGTATGACATTTGTAACACCATAATTCATTGTTCGGCCTCGCTGCAGCGGACGTCACGTGGACACTGTCTCTTAGTAAGTCACATTTATACACTGTAAACAACAAAAAAATATTTATTATTATATTGTCTGCATGAAAAGTACTCTATGACCTGTTTCAGAGTGCAGGCGGGTGTAAGTACTTGCAAGTACTGGCGCGTGTATTTGAAATGTTATGACGCCGAGCGCGCCGCTAGCATTAGTGAAGTTATGCATAAAGTGCACTTGAACTACACGCGTTTGCGCAAGCACCCGCATCTTCCTGCGCTCTGGAACAGGAATAAGTCTCTTTCTGTTCTTCTGACGTCGTGTATGCAAAATCTCATGATGGTCCGTCAAGTATTTAAGATATAAAGCGTATTAAACAAACAAACTGACTCTCACATTTATAATATTAGTTAGGATGAGTATTTAAACATTTTGTTGAATTAATTTGTTTTGATTGTTAAACTAAGCAGTAATATATTTTTCAAGCTTTCCACGTTTGCGATTTTAAAGACTATGGATAGATCCATTTTGTGACCATAAAATGCGCATTTTATTTGTAATATAAACAAAAACGAATCGCAATCTCAAGGGACAATCATATCAATTATTTCTGAGGATTAAGTTGGAATGACTCGCGTGACATTATATATCACGATATATATAGATCACGGAATATGAATTTAATGGAAATATGGAATGGAAATATCTAAGACAGTAACGCTCGTTATCTGTTTATGCATATGTAGTTTAAATAACATATAGCGTTATTGAAATTTAAACAACTTATACACATATGTATTCGAAAAGAATGACTAAGGTGCAATTATCGTTGGATATAAACTGAAATTCACTGAGAAGTAGTGATTAATTATTATAAATGAACACTAGTAGGTTGTTTATGTCAGAGTGAACGTTGCAATAGTCAGTGACTATTACAGATTATTCCTAAAATTGTACCTAAGAACGTATCAAGTATGATTATTTAAATACTGCAAGATTCAGTTTTAAAAATGGTTTCGCTATTCATTGTACACATCAATCATATAATATACAAAAATAATAAATTTTGTTGGGTATGCTTTTATTATTGTTATTACC
Organism: Antheraea assamensis; assembly: GCA_035772565.1. Classification (NCBI taxonomy): domain Eukaryota; kingdom Metazoa; phylum Arthropoda; class Insecta; order Lepidoptera; family Saturniidae; genus Antheraea; species Antheraea assamensis. The sequence goes on from JAQQSE010000018.1 coordinate 1,448,867, forward strand.
ACGTCAAGCACAGATAATATAATGTACACAAAACAAAGAGACCTCAACCATAGACAAAAGAAGTTTGACATTTCTTACGAACCGCATAAAACACACTGTAAATATTGTCCTTGCCAATAATTAAATAAGAAACAAAGGTCCAATTCTTAATTACGAAGTATATGACCATGAAAAGTATTAAATAAGTTTGTTTTAACTCACCACGAGCTAGAAATGACAACAGGAGCAGTATTAAATAGCGCATGTTGACCACAGTATGATCTGCGCATGCCCCAGCCTCCGGTTATCGATCTCGTCTGGACCACGGCCGACCTGTTGCTGATCCAGGCAAGCGCCTCCCACTCCCCCACTCCAAAGTTCAACTGAAACACTTTGATCGGAAAACAATCCCAACTTTCCGAATTCTTCTGGAAATTAAAACTTCTGCTCACTCGTAAAGGCTCGGAGGATAAATTAAACGTTTTACTCATTGTTTAAATTTAATTAGATCTTTAATAAAGGACATAGTATTATTAAATTATGTAAGCTCTTATTGTGTATTAATGTCTATTTACCTATGTTGCTATCGAATAGATCTCATTTTGTCGAATAAAGTTTTAATTTGATTAAATCTCGTATTTATGTATTGAGAAGAAAATGGAACGGTTTGTACAGTTCTTACTACAGCTTGTATAGTTGTTACTACATTAGTAATATTCTAGGCTAATGTAGGTAAATAACGTAATAAGGCTACTAAAGATCTAACAGTCAAACTACTTCTCGCTTGTAGACTTCCATGTTACGTGCGGCAAACCTACAGAGGGATGTTATTTATGTACATTATAACGGTTGTATAATTATTGACGAAAATGTTTTGATAGGCCTTAAAGTGATTAAAATAAATGAATTAGTTACCAATCGGTTGTAGTAGTTGTTTGTACTGTAACATAATAACGTAAATTATTATTTAATGCGGCGAAACTTTGAGACGAGATGAGTCTTGAATCTTGACGTAATGATGATTTAATTATAACATGTTCAGATGCTGTAGGGTTCAAATCTTAAATATTCAGGCTGAATTTTTGGTAAAAAAAAAGTTGAACAAACTATAACGGTAGGATTATTTTTTTATATCTGACTGGTTAACTATCAACCGCATGTTGAAAATATCACGCTAAAACATTTAGGTGTGTTCCGGCAGTTCGAATTGAGAACTAGACTAAGTTTAGCATTAGCCAATATCATTACTTATTATCAGGTGAAATTGTAGTCAAACATTAAATTTACAAAGTAAAAAAAATATATATAATATAATGACTAAGGTTATATAGATATTATATTATTCGGAAAATAATTTTCGAAAAATATTAGTTAGGTATTACGAACGAACGTCTTCAGTACAAAAATGACACTGTTTCAAATACAAGGTCTTAGTAACTAACCTCTTTGGATTAATTTTAGTAATCGTTTTTTTTTTTAATTTTTGTCTGATAGGATACGATAATTGTATCTGACTTGAAACTTTAGAATTGGCAGTATGGTTGAACTCCTTCGCCTGTCCTGTTGGACGAATATTATTATTACTGTATCTGACTTGGTTGTAACCACCGTACATCAGATATAACTCTCACAATAGTGGCGCATTTTGGCATGTTGCGTTCCGGGATCCGTCACTGCGTATCCAATATTCAAGTGGAGTGGTCGATGGGATCGATATCACCTTGGGAATGCACAATATTATAAGAGAACTACAGGTGGCACGAGAAAAGATAAAAGAAACAGATAAAATATGTCATTTGTTAACTGGACTTAGTGAAGAGTATGTTAATATAATTACAGCTGTAGAAACAGTAAACACATAAATAAAAAAGATTCTGTAAAACCTTAATTACTTTATTATTAGATGACAAAAGAAACAATTTCAAATGAGCCACATTCATCATATATATCAATTATCATAACTTGTCATAAATGTAAAAATAAATGGTCATGAGTCGTATAAGTAAGAGGAAGAGAAAACAGACACTCAGGAACTTTGGTAGATCACGCATTCTGTTAAAGGTCAAACTATATTTATCGTTTTTAGGCAAACATTTCTCTGCAATGGTTATCAATGATCCAAAATTCTTTATTCATTTTATAGCCTGAGAAGCTCTTTTGAACGTCATAACTATCAGTGACTCCAAAAAAGAAACCAGTCATCGAAATAAAATCAACAAGAAACTCGGGCGGGTTTTATTGCATCATACATTTTTTGACATATGTACAGGAGGCGTCATTTCCAGACATCATCGTTCATATATTGATCCACCCTATAAAAGCCATTTAATAAGCTTATAATAGCCTAAAGACATTAAAAACCGCTTTGCACGATGCTTAATATCTGATAAATCGGTTATATGTTTTAGGACTTTGTAATAAAACCTAATACCTTAACCTATATTTATATACCTAAAAAACTTTTACTGGTCTTAAGTATGCGCCTGTAATATGGAATGAGCAACCTCTCATTGTTTCTTATATTTAAAATATGTCGGTATTTTACTAAATCTGGCTTATCTAAGTTTTTACAGGTATACATTATTGTTGATTCTGGCGCCACACAATATTTTATACAAGAAAAGTTTTATAAGTTCATAAGTGGAATATAATAATATCTTTTAATTATTTTTGGGACTGCCGCGATTCTGTAGCGCTTCGGGGATGTTTGCATATTATGCTCGACTTGATGATTTTTATACAATCATGCGTAAGAGAGCGGCATCTATTCTAGACTTCGCGACAGTACTAACAAAATAATAAAAATACTGGTATATATATATATATATATATATATATGATAGTCCTTGTCAGTGGTTATACATATAATGCTATGACACAATGTTGCATATTAATTTAGTTACAACGTCGATTTAGTTTACTTATTATATATAGGTAAATAAGTACTTATTTTAAGTAAGTAGATAGTTTTTTGTATATATTTATGTTACGGATCCTCGTTGTCTCGCGAATAAACGAATAATTCATTAATAAGTTTCATAAGTATAAAAATTATCTCACAGGAACAGATGTCACAAAAATTAGAAATTAAAAATACCGAATGGTCAAATATTTACAAAGAGGGCATAAAACTGAAATATAATATAAAACAATTAAAATGCAGCCGTATATGTTATTAAGAAAGAAATTCTTCATAGGTTATAATCCCAACAAGCGTCCACTGCACTGCTCTGCTCAATTATAGGTTGTAATCTGTAGTACCTACTCGGATAAAAATAATGTTCACGAGCCCCGTGCCCGTTAAAGCAATGAATCATTTTGACAAAGATGAACGTTCACCTATCGATATAATAATTCCATGAAATACTAAACTTTAGTTAATATATAATTATATATGGACAAACTTGTTATCTATATATAATTGCGATAAGTTAAATACTTCAGTATATTTTGCTCCTGTGTTTTCTAACTGGTCTTTTTTATTTTCTTTCATTTAGTAGCTATTGAGGAGCTTTAGTGTTGCCAATAACAATTTCAAAATAAGCGAGTTCTTTTATTCATACCATCAATGAATCAGAGCCTTTATTTATAAGTATCTGTTCAGCATACTTCACGCTCCTGACTTTTATAATCTACAAAACTCAAATACAGAATACAAATACGCATACTAATAACTACTTCGAAAAGTTTGTACCTCTCATTATATATATGTTCGACAATTTGACTAAGACTAGTAATTATAAACGCGTTTTGTCGAATGTAAAAAAATATGGTATAAAAATCAGTCGTACAATGTTATAGGGACATTTTTTATTCATAAAACGAAAATACATCGAAACTAACAAGAGCGCTGTAGTTTACTAACGAGGCTTTCAGAAATAATTGTATTGTAAACTATTATAGTGAAAGGTTCACAGACAAAGTTGTGAGTAAGTGATGGGCCAGCAGTTTATCACGACGGCTAATGGAAAAATCAATATCATGTAATGGTAGATACTCTTTCAGAGAAAGTTTGTTGATTTTTATCGTAACTATCTTCATTTTTCTTAGTTAGTTTAAAACAGTCGGAAATGGTGGCAAACAATGAGCAATAATGATTACATTAGAATAAAGTACGTTATAAAATAGCATTTTGGTTAATTCCAGCGTTTATAATCGAGAAGCTTATGAATTCATTTAATTAATTTAATGCTTAAAGATAAAGATTTACAGAATGACCAGAAATTAATTTACTAATTACTAATTTAGGTTATGTCCTTTATAATTAAATGTTGAAAATCGTTTTCGTGAAACGAAATTTAAAATTTATTTTATGAGTTACCTATTTATTTTTATTTCAGTAAATTATTCTTTTTCCTAAAATCGAAATATTTCAATTAAAAATAGTAATTTAATTAAAAATATTAAATATTATTTGTAGATTCTAGGGTTCTTTTCCCAAAGAAGTAACTCTATTACTAAGCCTACACTCTTCGTCCTGCTTGTAAATAGCTGATTTAAACTATGAGAGATAGTGGATTCAAAATATACATTATCAGCAATGATCTGCGACGTCATTCGCGTTAATGTCATCTACAGTAAAATATAATCTGTATCACTTAAAGGTAATATTGAAGGATTTTTTAAATTCATATCAGTGCCCGAGATATAGTAATGTACTCTGTGTTCCAAATTACCTCTTTATAGTATAGATTGAGTTATCCAAGATAGGTATTGTTATTCAAAACTTTTTTGTTCTCCTGTTAAAACAGTTATACGTACAAGAGCCAAATATGGTGGGATTATATTTAAAAACAACAGATAATAAAAACAAGCCAAGTGAAAGACGGCCTGGCACTAAGCAATTTTGAATAGAGAATAATGCATTGAATACTTTTTTGTGTGAGCAACACTATTTGAATTTTGGTTTTACGAACTAATGGATGGTATTGTTATAACATTTCGAGCACAATAACCTTTCGTTACTTTGGAAATTATCGTATAATAACCGTTAATGAAATTTACTTCGAGAAAATTTCATTTACTGCTTATTATGGCTTCGACGAAATTATATTAGAAGTGTCAACGACTTCTTGTGTCTTATGCAAAGATATTAATTAGCATAAAACATGATGTATATAATAAATGTGTAATATATTTTTATGACATAAAGTGAAATATTTCATCTTAGTTAATTGCTAAGTTGCAGTTGGCTTTATTGCACGTATTTTTGTTGTTATCGTCATATTAACATTTGTAATAGCTAATATAAATATTTATGAAGTAATGTTAAATTTGTGTACTTTCTATTCTCTCAAAAAAAAAATGAACCTCGCTCAAGGGAATCGCCGATAAAAAGAAACATTGGAGACAATATACCGAATTGAATTCCTTGGAGCGGGGGTAATGGCGCGATTGTAAGGGGACGAAAACTTGTTAGCCGATAGTTGGTGGCTCGAGACGCTGAGCTTTAGACCGGAATAAAATTATGCTATAGTTCACGTTAAACGGACGTCGTAGGATCAACCACTAGAAGATATTAAATGATGAAATATAATTTTATGATATTTTGTTAGATAAATTTGAAACTGTTACAAGTAAAATAATATAAACCAATTACTAAATTTATAATTATATACATACATTTACATATACGTATTTAAAATAAAGTACATCGTAGTTGTGTAATATAATTTTTATAGCTATTACATTACTACTCCATACAGTAAAAGTATATAATATGACTATGCATGTATATATTATACTTCCATGTAAATAGACATTCCTTCAAGATAACTCTTAAATTGTAGCTGATTAAAAAAGAAAAGAAACAAATCTGCACATTTGTTTGACGGGCTTCTGTTAAAAAAATATTCTATTTTGGCTACTGAGATACAGTCTCTGTTTAGTTTGAAAGCATTTGAAATGCAAATTAAATAAACTTTGAATTTTTTATATTCAATACGCTCGTATTTTCTGTTCGAATTGTCTCGTAGTCATTGGCAATTATCGAATTCTTGTAGAACGTCTATAAATCTGTTAATATACAGAAATAAAAAAATCGATTTACAATGTAATAAAGTACTATAATATATTTTTCAAAAAGTCCTTTTTTTACTTTATATTTAGCAGCTTTTATTCTATTGAATATATCAGCCCCATTGTTCCCCATTCTTTCAAGCTTCAGCAGAAGCTGAAGCAAGAAGATCGTTGATGAGATATTATTACAAAGAAATACAACATCTTTTCTTCATCCGAACATGATTCTGCCAAAATGCTATGACAAATGCCGATGTTTTGCCAATTAACACTCATAATACTTATCAACGACTCTCTTTCGATGCTGTTCTTGGCACGCTCCATCATCAAGTGATGCACATCAACATTTTTTCTCAATAAGCCTTGTATTAGCGAATAGTTGATGTTTTTATTAGGAACATGGTGTTATTGTGAATTAATGTTTATGTGAAATTAATGTGAAATTAATGTTTGTGTGAAGCTCAATGACTATATAGGTTTTATTTTCTAGAAACGAAGTTAATATGAATCGGCATTTTGAGTGATTTCGCCATAAGTATGTATTCAAATTAAAACAAGAATCTACATACAAATAGGCGAAGATAAGACAGGTCACTCTACCTTTTTCTCCTCCGTTAGTCGGCCGATGTTCTTTTTTTATTTAATACCTGTTAAAGAGTTTTGCCGGTATCAATAAAAAAAATGGAAATAGCTTTTTTCCATGCCATCAATAACACCAAGCTTTTGTTTCTAAGTCAGTATCCATCATATTTCACACCCTTTTCTTCTATTATCTACAATATCTGTAGAATAAATTCTCAATACAGTTTTTACCATTCAGAAAAACAAATACAAACAATAATATCTATACAGAAAACGTGTAGAAAAATCTTACTGCTTAGTAATTTATTATGGATGAATTTCGACCACTGGACAATTACTAGTTAAGTTAACCGGGTCCCTTTTTTCAAAAGAAAACTACCTAACAAATACTGGCGGACCTTTACAGCGACATCGAATTACTAGCGCTAAATGAAATGGTTACACTCGGTAAAATAATTATATCTTATTATGGCGGATAATCTATACTGTAAATATAAACGAGGTAAGGTTTGCTTACTTGTAGAGTGTACAACTTAATCTCCGCAATTGTAAAAATACTGTCACTCGTGGGAAATGAAATTATTCCTAAACGACACCGGCTAGGTTTTATTATCATAAATATTTGTTTTGTAATTAAGGGATATAAAGTCGTGGGCTGTTTTATAAGTAATCTTTAAAGTGCTGGTTTGGGTACGTCAGGATTCCGATCTCAGTATTATTATTTATTTTAAAAGATTAAAGTTTTCTTATTAACATGACCCAAGTTTGTAGTAATACAATACTGTTCATATAATTACATATTTATTATCATTAAACTAGAAATTCTTTTAACGGTCCTATTGTGAAAAAAAGAATAATTATAAAGGCTTTATGACATCGCGTCAGTTATTTAACAACGGTAATTAATTTTCCGTACTCTCACTGTACTGTTGTTTGTGAAAGATTCCCGAGGGCAACTGTAACTTGTTGCTTTCATTCCGGCTGAGAGCGTTGATTGTAATTAATTCAGAGGACCTCTACAGTCTGTAGTTATGTGTAGAGAACGCTAAGGTATTATCTTTTCTTGATATAATATATAAAAATTGTTGAAACCATTTTAATTGAACTAGTGATCGTCTATTGAGTTTATTAACAGAGGAGAAAACTCACTGGACTGTTCTATCTTGGTCTGTTTATATAAAGAATATATATCTGTATTAACCAACTACGTTGCTTTATATTTTTGGTAATTGTAACAATTTAATAATTATTTTAAACAATATTTTATATATTTCATGATATATTAATGGTAGCGTGGTAGGGCGCTGTGTGTGTTAATAGACACCGGTGTTAATAGCGCAAATAGTTTGAACTATCGGTAAATTAAAATTTATTGATCATATCGTAATATCGTGGTGGGGTATGAGATAATGCTCGGTAGACTAGTTAGCCATAAGTTTAAAATCAAAGACTGGTACGTGTTATCTGGTAGCGACATTGAAGAGAGCAGTTCTCTCTTTAGACAGTGTGTGAATGTATTCCTTTTTTCAAACTATGATATTCGATAACATCGACGACCTTTGAGAGATATACAATACATCTCCTACATAGATATATTACAATAGAACTAGTATAATACTTCTCCTGTCTATTGGATATATTCTGGTTGATTCTGAAATGCGACGACTTAATAGAGGACTGTTGGTTAATTGCGGAATGCAATACACCTAAACCTAAATTTGCAACTGTTGTGATTTGTACACTTGATATATGATTTTTTTTTAATACACTTTATAGGTTTTAGTGTTAAAATGAAACAACTTATTGCAGCTAACAAAATACAAGAGAGTTTTATTTTTATACTTTTGACAGACACGTCATTTACTAATATATAGAGGAGGCAATACGTTCAACCTATTTTAATACATATTACATAACACCCCCACTTATTAAAATAAAGTAATTACACACTAATTAACAGACCTTTTCAACACCAAGAACTTTCATAAACTGATAATGTTTCACACTATTTAAACCTTTCGTTAATAAATCTGCAGGCATTTCAGAGCTTCCTAAATATTCAAGTTTAACAATTTTATTATTAACACAATTTCTAGAAAAATGGTAACGAACATCAATGTGTTTTGTACGTTTGTGATAAGCGCTATTCGCTGATAGTTTAAGAGCACCTTGACTATCATTGAACACAGTTATTGTACTCAAGTTATTAGTTATTTCATACAACAAACTACGTAAGTATATCGCCTCTCGACAAGCTTCAGTAATCCCCATATATTCTGCCTCTGTGCTAGACAGGGCTACGGTTCTCTGTTTCTTTGTTTCCCATGAAATAGCTGCACCAGATAATACAAAACATAGACCTGTATATGATTTCCTATCAATTATATTATTGGCCCAATCAGCATCAACAAAACCTTGCAATTCTGAATTACCATTTTTACTAAACTTTAAACCAAATTCCTTTGTCTTTTTAAGATATTTTAATACACGTTTGGCATAGGACCAAGTCGCTTTGTTATAACAGTTATTGAATTGACTCAAAAAATTCACTGAATAAGCAATGTCTGGTCTGGTCAATACAGCCAAATACATGAGACTACCTATAAGTTGTTGATAAGGAAATTGCTCTGAACTATTTTCGTTTCTACCTATATTCAACTTTGCCTCAATTGGTGTATCTACTGGTTTACAGTCAGTCATTTGGAATCTACGTAACAATTGTTCAATGTATTTTTCTTGACTTAAAGTAATACAACCATTTATTTTATCAATCCTGACAGACATACCAAGACATTGTTTGACTTCACCTAAGTCTTTAATTTTGAAATGAGATGACAATATTTCCTTTAAATGAACACTTTCAATATCATCATTACTGAACAAAAAAAAATCATCAACATAAATTGCAACAATTGTTCTTTTCTCATTACAATTTTTACTATATAAACATGGTTCAATTATGGATCTCTTATAACCTATATTAATAAGACAATCATCTACTTTCCTGTACCACGCCCTTGACGACTGTTTCAACCCATATATTGCTTTCTTTAACTTTAAGATTTTACCATCATATTCTGTACCCGTTAAACAATCGGGTTTTTGCATATAAACAGTCTCATCAAGGTCACCGTTCAAGAAGGCTGTAGTAACATCTAAATGAGTCACATTTAAATTTAATTTCACTGATAATGCAAATAATGTTCTTAATGTAGTATGCCTGACCACAGGTGAAAAAGTTTCTAAGTAGTCAATACCCTGCTTTTGCATAAAACCTTTGGCTACTAGTCTCGCACGAAAACGCACTTTATTTTCACTATCATACTTTTTCCTCAGAACCCACTTACACTTCACTATTGTGCTACTGTCTTTTGGAGGATCCACTAACTCCCACGCACTATTATCTTTAAAACATTGAAGCTCTTCATTTATTGCACCAAGCCATTGCTCTTTCTCTTCACCTCTTAAGGCTTCCTCTAAGGATAAACCGCTAGCATCATCAAAGGTATCCTCATCAGTACACATATTTGAGTATCCATAACGTTCAGGCTTTTTCCTTAATCTAGCTATAGATCTCTTTTCCTGTACAGATTCATTTGATCCAGTCGAATCTACATCTTCATATTCACTCGGAATATATGTACTATCAGTATTATCAATACCCTCAGTATCTATATCTTCCTCAAGAAGTGTATCCCCCACTGAATCTAAGCACTTTTTATTAATGTTCACATTTTCTTCAACAGGTACAGAGATTTCAGATTTAATTTCATTTTCCATTATTATCACATCTCTACTGGTTATTACTTGCTTTGTTCGTGGATTAAAGACACGATAACCTTTGACATCTTCTGCGTACCCTACAAGAATATGCTTTTCTGACTTTTTATCTAACTTCTGACGCTTCTCTTTTGCTATGTGAACCATAACGTAACTTCCAAAGATTCTCAAATGGCTAACATCTGGTTTAACTCCAGTCCACATCTCAAATGGTGTTCTATCATTGAGAGAAGACGCCACTGTCCTGTTCTGTAAGTATACAGCTGTGTTTGTTGCCTCAGCCCAAAAGGTTTTACTGAGTCGAGCATCAAATAAAAGGCACTTCGCTTTTTCAATTATCGTCCTATTAAAGCGCTCAGCCAAACCATTTTGTTGTGGAGTATATGCATTTGTTTTTTGATGGATTATGCCATGTCTGTTCAAATAATCATCAAATTCCTTGTTACAAAATTCCTTTCCATTGTCACTACGAAGTATTTTAATTTTCCTGTTTAACTGGTTTTCCACCTTTGCTTTATACCTCAGGAAGCAGTCAAATGCATCACTCTTCCTCTTTATAAAATAAATATGAGTCATGCGACTAAAATCATCAATAAGTAATATGAAGTATTTTGACCCACCTAATGACTCATTTTCCATAGGGCCACAAATATCGGTATGCACCACTCCAAGTAGTTCACTACTTCGTGAGCCGACATGATTAAAAGGTAGCCTTGATTGCTTACCTTCGCAGCAAACTGTACATGACGACTTAGTAATCTGGAATTTTTCAGGAAGATCCATACCTTGTACTGCACTGGTCATCTTACTCATGTACTTGCTGTTGGCATGTCCTAATCTGCGGTGCCATGTGTTTGCTGACACCACTGGTACAGCCAGCACCTTCTCAGGCATCCTTAACTTATATACTCCATTACATAATGTTGCTAGAGCTACCAGCTTACCATTTTGATTGTGAACTCTGCAGTTACTTTCGGTAAATGCAACTTTATTGCCATTTCTAATTAATTGGCTCACTGACAATAAATTCGTGGTTAAGCCTGGAACACATAGTACACCGGAAACTGGTACCTCGAATTCACATTCGTCGGTTTCTGTAACTATATTTACTTCACCAGTACATAATACTCGAGCCTTGCCGTTGTTAGCAACAATAATCTCTTTGTTTTGCAAGTATACCGGGTTCCTAACCCACTTCTCGTTAGCCGTCAAATGTGCACTTGCTCCTGAGTCAATATACCACTCCGATTTGTTAAAATCTCCACTCAAGAATACGGCACTGAACGCATTTGTTCGTTTTCTCAATGTTTTCTTTTCATTGGATGAACTACTTTCATTATTTATGCATTGATTTCTGTAATGTCCGTATTGTTTACATTTGTAACATTTGATGTTTGATTTGTCATTATGTGTGCCCATAGACATTTTTTTGTTGTTACGGTGGTATTTTTGCGAACTCGCAAATGCACTGCTAACTTCATTCTTGATTTCTGTCACATCCGTTTCCTCCATGTCCATTAATTTTGACTTAATGGCGTCCGTTGTAATTGGAATGCCGGAATGCTCAATGGCCATAATCATTGGCGAAAACTTATCTGTTAAGCCTGCTAGCAATAAACACCCAATCCACTCATCACTAATTGCGAAGCCGGTCCCACTTAGTTTCTGACCAGTTTCGACCATTTGTGTTACATACGACGTCATAGAACTGCTATTTTCTAGGCGAATTGATATTAGACTACGAAGCAAACTGATACGTCTTGCGAATCCCGAATCGTCGAATAAAGTCCTCAATTTATTCCACAGCTCTTGTGACGTGTTTATATTCTTGATATGGACGTAGAGCGACGAGTCAATAGTTAAAATCAGTTTAGCCTTCGTTCTTGCGTCATCTGCGGCTTCCAACTTCTTCCCAGCAATAGGTTTCACGCAATGCAGCATGTCCTCTAGGATGAGAAAATTCTCCGCGGCAAAACACCATACTCCATAGTTATGGCGTCCTTTCAACTTCGGCACGTTGACTAAATAGTTTGTTGAAGACGACATTTTCGCGATCACGTCGCGTTTTTATACGTACACATACAATAAACTATTTTAACTGTCCTGATACACTTTTCTACAACTTTTAACTCGTTTTTTACTATGAGTCTGGGCCCATAACCTAAAATGAAACAACTTATTGCAGCTAACAAAATACAAGAGAGTTTTATTTTTATACTTTTGACAGACACGTCATTTACTAATATATAGAGGAGGCAATACGTTCAACCTATTTTAATACATATTACATAACAAGTGTTTAATCAAAATCTCACCTGATGTTAAATGACGCTGTGGTCTAAGATAGTAAATACGGTAACCTCAATTGTGCTCGGCGATGTACGTTTTCTTGCCGTGGAGATGTAGGAGCAAACGATGTGGTGCTTATGTTTTTTTTAAACATATTTTTGATCAGCTGAAAAATATATAATCCACAGACATATAAATGACAATTATATAGTATGTGATCCTAATATTCACTACAGTAAAAGAAAAAACATTGTGTGTGAGAGACGATTTCACTCCGTCTATAATTTTCATATACATTTTCTGCTTTCTTGGTCTTCATGTATACAATCAAATTAACTCTATTCTTCAAATTTATAAATTAACTAAACAAAGAGCAAAAAGCATTATTTATAATTGGTTACTAACACTTTCATACAGTCACACCGAAAGTCTACTAATTTCATAAGAACTTTGTTGTTACAAGTATTGTTTACTTGTACATAACAACTTAGCTTAATTCTGAAGAAGGATCTGGAGATCTGTAGTTCAGGTCTTTGTATCTCTTTCATACTTCAGACCTCACATTGATTTTTTACGTTATCTTTAGTTTTTATAAAATGTATTCTTTTTCTTTTTGTTAATTAAAATATTGTATAGCATTAAGAATTTAAATCTAAATGTGAAGTCAAATAAATGTATTATTATTATTAAAAAAAAATGTACTAATCATTTAATAGACAGTTATGTGTGAAATCGAATCCGCAACCTTTCGGTTCAATATTACGATAACTATAAATACAAGAAATAATATAGAACAAGTACAATATCTATCTAAAGAAAAGGTACATTTTTAAGTTAGTAATTCAGGCTTTAACTTTCTTCTAAACACATTACCTTTTTTCATTTCATTTGTACTAAGACTCGACAGTCTATAAGAGATTTTAGTTAACATAAAAAAGCTTTGTACAAATTTAAAAAGATTTTCCATCCTGCAGTAATGTTTCAATAAAACGTCACTTCGTATCACACAGATTCTACAATAAAAAAGTATCTCTGTCGTCGCAAACGCTTTCGCCTTTGTTAGTAGGTACCTGAACGTTTTAAGTTTTTTTGTATAACGTAAAAAGTTCTGCTCGGTCTTTCGATACAGCTCTCTCTCTACATACGATAAACTGTTTTTCTTTTTACGTTCGAGGAATTTGTATTTGCTTTTCTTTCTTATATGACACGATGGAGTTGAATAATAATGAGACCGTACTCATTTGGTTTTATTTCACCGAAACATGACGGGAATTTTCTGCCTTCGCTATATTTAATAAAATTCAATGACAAGACATGTTTTGGTTTCGAAAGAATACGAATACACTGAAGCTTATTAATAAATCTACCAACGAACAGTTCAGTACCTTTTTCCTCTCTGTTTATTATTTTTTTCTAATTAGTTATTAATTCGTTCAAAAGTTATAAGTAAGAAACATTTGGAAATAGATTTATTCTATACCATTGACGAGATGACTCCTTCATTAATAAGTGCAATTTTTATCATACTTCACACTCATTAACACTTTCCGAGCTACGTGTACTGCCGGTGGTACCCGTTAAACTTGATATTTCGACCACGTGTACCACACACTGGTGATATGATACTTACACTACTTACTTACTTACATTTACACGATGTGATAGGTACTGAAAATGAAAGAAATTAATATTATAACATATCAATTTTTAGTTAAAATATCAAATGGCTTAAACGACATGTCAGGCACAATTGTCTTGGCACGGTACGTATTAATAAGTGTGGTTGCTAGTCAGACGAGCTCAGAAAAAGTCCTACCCCTATGCTAAGGTTTCATCACGATGTTTTCCTTCACTGAAAGCATCGGCGTAGTGTTCGAACACGCTAACCACTTTATCTACTTCATGTAATACACTCATGATCATATTTTGAGGAGGAACTCAATAAAAAAGGGTCAAACTAATATGAAAACAGATTTATTTGGGAAATATACGCTTTTAAAATTCGTCGAATAGAATAAAATAACCATTTTTGAAAATAGACTAAATAACAAAAAACGTCAAAGTAGAGACAAAATTTTAATTGCAATGAATTTTGACCTAAAATAATAAAAATTGAGTATAATGTTACTGAATACTGTTTTTTTCATAATGAATTAGCAGGCCCGGCGGACCTTGTCCTGCCCTGATAATAAAAAATATATACTTATGTGCATAAAATGCTTAAGGTATCTAATGTATTTAATTTGATAAAGATTAATACTGTATCCGTCTAAATAGCCTTCCAATTACCTCATTATATGTGACTATTTTTAGAAGATAGATAGGTGTAGTAAGCTATCCTAAAAATAGGTATATGCCATCATAGATTTTTTTGTAGATCTATAAAAGAGGAATATCTCAGTATGCATTGTTTTCTTACATCTCAAAGGGATTAGGCATTCGACGAAAGCTCCCAGGCGGCTTGACTTTTTTTAACAATTATCATTATATTTCAACCAATTTACAAAAAAAAACTTGACAAATTAAATACTTAAACCTTCCCCGTGACTTACTCTATCTATCAGTGAAGACAGCATTACAATCCGTTTAGTAGTTTTTCAGGTTATCACGAACATCCAGACAGGCAGACAGACGCGGCGGAGGGGTTTGTTTTATAATATGTATTGATTGATTGATACTACGATATGTAAAATAGAAGATGTGAAACAATCACGTAATTAGTAAGTAACCACGAGAGCACATTGCAAAGCCGCACTACAATTTCCTAAACGTGGATAATTTGTGGCCGTCGCCGAGCAAAATCGATTGGCAAATTTACTGAAACAACACGGAAGAAGTGAAATCTGATTTTAGGAATTTACGCATTTTCCACAAGGAATCAATTGCATATCGTTTGGTAGTTGATTAATTTTGTTGTAATAATATTTTGCTATTTCTTAACAGGAATTCGACTAGTTACTTCTGTGCCATATCTATTTAATACTTATTAAAATTTGATTCTCTGTATTATGGGAAAATGGACGTTGCTGTAGCTAAAATATAACGCATAATCGTTTGACTGATCAATATAGACGTTGTCATAGTTTTCGTACTTTCTTTTTACTATTGCTCGCCTTTTGATGGCACTAGGGTGTGTTTTTATTGTAATTTAATGCGGACAATGTTGTAAGCAGTCGCTAATTGGTCATAAAATAAGGTTTTGACAAAATGCAAGTCAGTAATTGCGATATGGCTTGGTTAATCAAAGAATATATAGACGTACGAGTATATAGGGTTGGTCCGGCAGTTTCACGTCAGAACAAATTCCTTTAGAGTTAGCGTACCAATATATTCAGCCACAACTCCGCATACTACCAGCCTTTTGATGTCGTAAGGTTATTATTATAGGGTGGATCAATATGTGAATGATGGTGATATCTGGAAATAATACCTTTCTCTGTATATCCTACAAAAACGAATGTAACTATAACGTATACTTATAAAAATACGATGCAAAGATAAATTATGTCGAGTTTCTTGATGGTTCTTCTCGATGACTGGATTGTTTTCCGAACCGCTGGTAACTTTGACGCTCATAATCCCTTTCTCAGGACCTAAAGTGAATAAAGTATTATTGATTAATTGATTTATACAAATCATCTTCGGTATTGCCATACTTCTATATTCGTTACACCTTCATATTTAATACTCCTGCAATTACGTGATTGTATCACTTATTTTGTTTTTGAACTTATCTTGTTTTCGCGCGTTAGGGAAAAATTATGAGAGTAAATTTTTACGATGCGCGCGAACACCGTCACGAAAAACCGACACCCTGACGTTAGCTATAGTTCACATTTTATTAAAAAAAAGTATGTATGTATTAAATACCTTTTTTCTATTGTTAGTGTCGTTTTTTCTACAAACGTAGAATAAGGCGAAATATAACATTTTTGAAAAGATTTTTATCTCGTTACGCCGAAGAGGTATAACTTCTAACGCGTGTACATAAGTACAAACTATTTTTTTTTTTTTGGATTTCTCGTATAATGAATATAGTAATAATTCTACCAGTGAGTACATGTACCTGAAAATCACTGCTAATGATCATTTACATCTTGCATACATGTTAAATAAAACAGCTGAACGCTGATGAAATTAGGTCTTATCTCTCAACTCAAACTGATTACCGACTTGACTATTAATCATTCCATGCTTGTACGTAACACGTCACTAATATTAATATGTAGGCCATGTTAGAGCAGCGTTGACGTCACAACCTAATTACTAGACCGACGATCGAGAGGACATGCAATCTAGTTACATGCACCTGGCTACTAAATGCCACCTCGCTACCATATCGCTCAGGTACCCCCGTAGTAAATAGGTAACGCGATTAATAACCTTCCTCGTTTATCTTATACCCGTCTAATGTATTTAATGAATATCTAATGCCATACTGAGCTCTTGTGTTTTAAGGTGGTAGAGCTACGCTGAAGCTATTACTGGTTTCAGCATGAATGGGTCGGCTCGCCCGGGGTAGTATCACCCTCTCACAGAAAACCGACGTGAAGTAACAGTGCTTGCACTGTTGCGTTTCGTTCGGTCAGTGAGAGTGCCGGAGGCCCACATATATAAAAGGCCTGCAACGCACTTGCGACTCCCCTGGTGTTGCTAGTGTCTATGGACGGCGGTGATCACTTACCATCAGGTGACCCACCTGTTCGTTTGCCCCCTATAATATAAAAAAAAAAATTTTTTTCTTTATACTAGGCGATTTCGCACTAGAG
Source organism: Antheraea assamensis (assembly GCA_035772565.1). NCBI lineage: Eukaryota > Metazoa > Arthropoda > Insecta > Lepidoptera > Saturniidae > Antheraea > Antheraea assamensis. The sequence continues at coordinate 1,466,284 of JAQQSE010000018.1, forward strand.
ACATAGTAAATGTTAGAGATTGGATACTAACAACTTATTTCGCAAATTTATAAATGAGTCGTTGACAATTCTGAGTTTGTACACTCAATGCTTAGTAGCTAAACTTATTCAAATATTAGTTTAGCTTACTTATCTAAATTACTTTGATATATATTTACAGGGTTCTTGTGTTACATCTGGGACTTAATACACATACAAGTGCTTGGTGACAAATTTGCAACTAGATGGTCGTAGCTAATCAGATGAGCATGGGGAAAGACCTTCCACTATGCTATTGGCTTATTAGGATTTTTCCTTCACTACGGGCTCCATCTTATTGCAAAGAATAGATAAACTAAGGAGAGACGATTTTTTTAAATTATTATCTTGTGTGTATATCATTACGTTTTATATATACAATAAAAAAAAAACAAATAAAAAAAAAACAAATATTTCCCGTGAACCAACAAATCAATTTTCAAAATAACAAAGTCGCAGACACCATCCGGTTTCATCATGTTATATCCAATATCGAAATTTTTCAGATATTTTCTCGGTTTAGATTGTTCACAGATGTTCTACGTTCCTTTGCTTAAACTTATACATACTTCATTTAATAAACTCTGTACCTCTGAGAGAAAAGCAAGTCATTTATTTTTATACATATACTAGATACTATCCGCGATTTAATCTATGTGAGATTTAGTAATTTTATAACAATAAAACATAAGCTAGAGCCATCTAGTGGCAAGTTATAGTAAAAACCATAGTATTTCAATATGTACTTCCATAGATATTTTCCAAATAAAACAAACCAAAAAAGTTTTGTTATAAAGAAAATAAAAAAAAAAAGTTTTAGTCATATTTAAGAATTTAATTTTAGATTGAATTGTTAAATTTTTTTCGTAATTATGTATGGGATAATCTAAGAATCAATTAAATTCATTTAATATTTTAGTTTTAAACGATGTTCGTAAATATTTCGAGAGGCGTATTCAGGCTTTATGAATATTTGATATTCCAACGTTCGGTATTTCACAGGATTGTTAAGCCTGAAACTATTTCGTAGGCGAGCTTCTCATATTTTGAACATAATTTGATTTGGTATTTTACAATATATGGTGTTTTTTTTTGTGCAAAATAAGGCATGTTTATTATATGAATGCACTGTCTATAAATTAATATGTAAATAGCTTTAGGTAAATGTAAAGTAAAAACCAATATCTACCATTGTTTTAAAGTTTATTATAAATTTTACTTCTAACATAAAGTTCGAATGATTTTTAATAAATGTGGTTTGGAAGAAGTTGAAGATTGTATTCTAATATGAAATATTAAAGGAGTCTGGATTTACAGTATTTGTTCGAAGCTTTTTGCTATGTTGAGTTATTGAAAATAAAGCATTTTATCATTTTAAATAAAGCCATAGTGAAAAAAAATAGACGAATAGGAAGCAATTGACCTAAAATATAATTGAACTATGTATATTATAATATAATATAAATAAGTCGACTCAAGCCACAAATACTTTATTCAATTTAGGCCCTGAGAAGGCGCTTATGAACCCTACACTGTTTAGGGAAATCAACTCAACCATCGAGAAACGCCGGGAAGAACGCGATCTGTTTTATCCTCTTTTCATAGCAAACATACAAATCGCGGTTTTGTAGATATAAAGAGAGATGTATTCCTTCTAATAATATAATAAATCGTTTGGAAGTAAATATTGCTGGACATAGTTATCTAACTTAATATCTCTGACTAATTAATAATCGTAGCGACGTTATTAGTAAGTAACATTACAGTTAACAAATAATCATGTTAGGGATAAGGACCTATATATACTGGTGGTAATGATGATGGTCGAAGCCAGTGAAAATAACTACAAGCATTAACAGATTTCAAAATTCGATGCAGCGAGTAATTACCATGATGGTTTTCTTATGTCTGGCTAAGATTTTATCCAACAGGAGTAACTCACCATTAAGCTATCACTATAAAATATTTTTTTGTCATTTCAGCCGCATAGTGTGAGGTTAAGTTGGCTCCAAATTCTAAAATAACACTCCAGGCGATCCATTATAGATATAAGTTTCACACCTAAACCCTCTTGCGTATTATTTTCTTGCGAATTATTAAATTAACTGTAATTAAAGTATTTATTATGCTACTTTAGTCAGTACCGCGTTTTTCGTTTATTAACCGACGTATATTCTAGTTTCTTATCACATATTATAAAGAGTACCTTTGGTTAGTCTTTATGGAGACGTGGTTGTTAAATTGCGGCCCGCGACAAAGTAAACAATTTTTGATATTCAGATGTACGCAGGACTAAAAAGACGAATTAGAATGAGTGAGCTGGAATACATTTGCGTATACAAGAATTTTAATATACTTTCTTCCTTTTTTTAATATCTATTATGTATTTATTATTTCTTTAACGCTTCTTGAGTTTGCTATTATAAAAATATCCAATTATTAGCTGACACCTTTAATCAATTATACCAGGACAAAATTCTCTAAGATACACTGTAGTGTAGCCCGGAAACCACCACCAAATTCAGTTTTTAGTTGGTGTTTGAAATTAGTTATTAGTAAGTCAAATGAGATGACGAATAAATGACATTATACAGGCTGCCAGTGCTATACAAAACCTGTAGGGTAATTATATTCTGACAGCTCACATAATTAATATATGTCTATTGATTGATGGTGTCAACTACTCAACCCGTGAGTGTGTGGCTCGCTGGTGTATATGTTCCAAAGTTGCCCTTGGCCAGAAAAGTGTGACGTCCGCTGTTATAAGGTGCCTAACGACACATCGTGACGCGTTTTTAATGATATATGTATATCATACTATATATGTGAGAACTTTTAAATGGGTTTATTTATGTTATTACTTCTTTATTTGTTCTTTTATTAGCTGTAAGATCACCTATTATTCTAAAATAAAATAAAGTATACAGCTAACTATATTTATACAAAACAAGTTTAGTATTAAAATTGTCGTGCTTTGAGTTTCTTTCTTCAAGTCCTTTCAAGTCCTTCTCTTACCACGAGAGATGTGTTAGCTCTCTTTACTAATATTATAAATGTGAATGTGAGTACCTGTTTATTTTTTTTAATAAGTTTCCTCGCCTAACGATGCAACTGACAAACATGACATTTTAAACCGTCCCATTTCAAACTGGTTTATTCTATGTAAATTTTGAACTGGTGTATATTGAAAAGTGTAATATTGAATACGAATCCTACGGCGAAGATACCAAATACCTAATTATTAACGTGATTATAGAAACCACGTTTGAACGGTTCGCGGATATAAAACTTGATCGTAAACTTTTTATTTCTATTACGACAGGTCTTTCTCGTTTACACCAACGATGTCTATCTGAACCGACGGAACGTTTTATGCTTTTCTTTTTTTTCATTCGCCTTTTTTTGAGGGCGAGTCGTAAAAATATCGTAAATCCAAGAATTGTGTGTAGCGCAGGTGATGTTTGCTCTTGACTCGTTTGAAATTGGTTCGTGAGAAATTCTTTATTTTCACGATTCTGTTATTGCTTATAATGGTTTGGTGATTTTTATATGTTTAGCAGAATGAATTGGAATTTAACTGATAATAAGTACAGTGACAAAATAGATAAATGCATAAATAAATAAGTTTTTTTTTCATTTGATACTGTGTACAGTAATGATATTTACTAAATTTCTCATAACCTTCTAGAGATGTTGTTTTTCTTATTTGGAACTGTCAGAACTGAAAAACTCTCGTATACATTTTACACACTATTTATTGAGGTAGGTTATAGGTTATTCAATATAACACTACGACTTGTAGGAGCGGAGCAATTACCTTACACATTGTAAGATCAGAAAGAATGTTAGTGAGAATGAAGTATTAGTGCGAACGGAGGTCGAGAAATGAGAAACGACGGGTTTGAATACCCGTTTGATAAAGCATAATTGTAAAAATTATACGCGAGTGAGACCTTTTGACGCAGCTAGTTCATGTTAATGAGTTTCTTTACAATAATATAAATAACGAGTCAAAGTTCAATTGAGTTAGAAATGAAATAATAAGAATCAAAATATTAGATATGTATCAACGGCTGTGTAATATTACAGAATAGATTCTATAGACGAAAAAAGTAACAGTAAATAATTTCTACCCCTTTGCTGATAGCATTTGTGTTTGTTTATTGAAATGGGTTTCAGTTTGCAGAAATCTTTGATATTTAGACGCCGATGTTGAGGGATGAAATCGGTATGAATACTCCAAACGAGACTGTCGGTAAACATTGAGACCTGTTGCATCGAGACCGCCGTATGTCGTCAAGACATGAAAAGTATTTTGTATGTAAGGAATAAATACTATTTCCTATTGAAATGAGGTAACATTTTATGGGTTTGCTATTTCTTCTGGTAGTCGAAATATTTTGATATAATGAGGTCTAGGAAGAAGGATAATTTAGAAATATACAGTCTTTTATATGAGGATTAAAAATTAATTTAAATGAGTTGAATCGAAAAATTAAAAAGAATTCCAGATCTCGACAAAAGCGATATATATTATTACAAAGGAATATATTCAGGTGACCGAATAAGTAGAAAAAAGAATTTCTTCAAGACGAGAAAAATTACGAACACTCTGGATTACATATAAAAATGATACATAGAAAAAGTTATTTCAGTGTTATAAATAACTATATTTTCGGTTCATTGCTTATTTCAGAATCTACACTATTATTTTGTAATCGTGATAATAGTTCGGTATGTGCGTTCTTTGTCTTTTCATGACTAAGCCTCTGATCTAATAGGAATGTAATAGGAAAATTGAGCATAAATGTAGCCTGGAAACCGGACACAGGCGACTTTTTCCCCGAAATTCAGAAAGCACGTAGACGAAATTGCAAGTAACACTTGTTTTAATTATCGTTTTTCAAGTATAAGATAAACAGAGATATGTCATTTTTAATAATGCTTCTTGAGAGGAACGCGTCATGCCTACATATGTCAGGGACTGGTTCTACATTTGTATAGGGACCGCGACCAAATCTAACACAATTCCCAAATCCTACCACCCGGCAGACATATACAATAAATTTATTAAAAAAGAAATATTCGTTACAAAACATTCAAATATTCAGTATTTTCATAAGTACCATGCATAAATCTTCTATATTAAATTCATTATAAGAAAGTGACGTAGCCCGACAAACTAAGTTACCATATTACTTAATATCACCGTCGACAGCCCGCAGGGACGCTTAATAACGATCCGAGCGTGTTATATTGGCATGGGTAGTCATATGAGAGTTTCTAAAGTACTACACTACGAGCGACATCTATGTAGATATAGAAGGGTTCTTCTGGCCAATATTGACTGAGCTGTAAACACCTGTGCTTTAAAGTTCAAATATATTATTTCACAATATGTTTTTAAGCCATACTGGAGAGCTACCTGTTAACCTTATATATATAATTCCGTTGTACGTGTGTTCGTAATTCTTTTCATCCTAAACGATTTAATCGAATATTGTGAATTTTTGGAACATAGTTCTATAACACGGCTTGCGGTAGGTTTTGATTGGTAGAAATCGTCATGTAAGAAAAAAGCGTTATAACTTTCTCTCTTTTCATCTCTTTTCACTATTTACAAGACAAAATCTAATCGAATTACACTCGGAGTCAAACAAATAACGAACTTTTATCCTAACAGGAGTTCGCAGACCACTCAGTTCTTTTCTATACTTATGGGGTCACCTGGATAGTTCTTAACTATAGCCGGATCTAGATTATTTTAATGTTTTTGTATTTTCCACATAAAAACAATATAACCTCAAATACCTCAATACTCTTTAATTGATTCTTTTTATATGAACTATTTGTTATGATCTGGGGCATAACAAAGTGTATACAGCTGATGCGTTAGTATTTTATCAACATTCCTTAATTTATTACTTAATTAACCGACGACATAGAAGAAGGATGATGTTTTTCGTGTATGTGTATCTATTACTTTGGCACGCACTATATCCTATACCAGGAGTCGTTAGTGTCTTATTTATGGGAGTGACGTAAGCTATATAATATAATTTTAGATAATTTATGAGAGGAATGATATATAATATCGAATTAATTTCAATATTTTTTTTCTTTCGTTTCTTTTCTGTTCACTTTTGCATGACATAATTTGTTTGTCGCTGTTTTTTTTAATTCAAATTATTAAAAGAAAATAATAGTGTACTCTATTCTTAGATATTCGATGAGGCCAAGTCTGTAAAGTTTTTATTTAATATAAATAAGTGTTTAAGTATAATTTAACTAGAAATTAAGAGACGATGTGCGTAAAATTAAAACGTATAATTTATTAAGCAACGTTAGTTAAAAAACGGTGCGGAACTGGTTTTCACCCCGCAAACTTTCCCGGCAATCATGCAAGTATACATCACTCGTTTCTCGCGCAAAATTATTATACATAAACAAATTGAAAATACATCTCTTTATACAAATATTTATCTATACAAATAAATATGTAAATGTTTTTTTTAAAAGAGATACGCGAATTATATACAACCAACAATGATTAATTACATTTGACCGAATATCATGAAAGTTGACATCCCTAAGTGTTTTAGTGACAGTTTTTTTTTAACTGACCTACACTGTTAGCCTGGCAAGGCCACTACAGTTTCACCGGACTATATTCATATCAGTACTAGTTATATCCCGTCCGCTTTGTTTTTGGCATTAAAAATTTGCAAAGGGTCAATGATATCTAAAAAATTAGTAGCTTTTGTAATTTCGTTCACAATACATATAGATTATAATAATAAAAGTGGAAGTGTCTAAATAAAATGTCCCGTTCCTAATAATGGTCAGGTGATAAAGTCGATAAAAAAAAAGAAGCTTCACTCTGTTTAAACATTTATTCGATAGAAAACTCACACTTCGTAAGTTACTAGCAAAATATTTCAAGCAAATGTAAGAATTCGACTTCGTATTCCTTCACATAGATTTAGTAGTGTGTGTTGAATTTACGGGTTTTCACGCATTTTTCATCAAAGTACGAAATTTGCACAATTATCTTCATGGACGATTACCGAATTTCACGTATATGTATATACATGTTTGTATACATATATATATATATATATATGTTTGGAAGCAAATACATTTCACAGTGATATTTCTAGACATTCATAACTAAGTATGTCGTCGAAACTTTCATTTGAATTTTACCATTTCAGCATAAATTTTAATCATACACCAATAATCGCTGTTTGCATTCCAAAGACTATACGTACATATCTAGTCAATTTGCCACATGAGTGATCTCTCTGTGACACAAGTTGCTGCTAAATCCGCAATGGTTAATTTGATTATTTGTATGAGATACGATTCGATCGAGAGTTTCAAAGGGAGCGGTTACCTGCATAACTATATTGTTAATTGAGTGAGAAGCGCCGTTTCAAAGCGAACTTGAGCATTAGTTTAGTTTCTTGAATAATTACGCTTGTCTCTATATCGTTACGGAGTAGTATATACTTTTACAGAAGTTTATTCAAATCTGTATTAACAATGGATGTGTGCGTACTTTGCATAATTTATTAACGTGAGAGAAAAATAACAACTTTGCTTTGTTTTTTTTTTGTTTTTAATGCAAATTAAAAATTATTGAAATATTAGAATTTAAAAAAAATATATAGATAGTTCTCGATTTCAAAAACTAGTTATGAAATATATTATGTACTAACTGATACACGCGACTTCGTCTGCATCACTTATTATCTTAAAGCCTTGTGGTTCACTCCTTCTCCGCCTCCTCTTTTGCGAACAGAACCACCTGGCCTGGCTCTCGAACATTTTATTGACGACCGTCCGTGGCACGTCCGCTCCGTAGTGACCCTTGTGCTGCCATTGTGATGGCACCCTGAAGGCGGCTCTCGGCGTATGGGACACCGGTAGCCTGCTAAGAGATAGGCTCCTCTCAACCAGGCTTACGCTGCGAGCTGTCGCAGTCTACGAGGGTGTGGCCGCTACGTGCAATGCAGCTGGTTGGAGCCACAGGAGAGAGATAGCAACGCGCTTGCGGTCAGTAGAGCACTACCGCCCTATATGGGCCAGCTGGTAGCACTCTAAAGACGATACAGCTAGACGCCTCGCTACCTGGATTTAATAACTGTCTATTAAATTAAAAATCATCGTAATCTATCCGGCAGTTTTTTGAGTGATGCGCGCACAACGGCACATGTCTGCAATTTTATTTATATTAGAAGAATAATAAATCAGTAAGCTTATTAGGAATTAAAAAAGTTACAGGCAATCGTAATCTTATTGTTTACGATGCTTATCATTGAGCGTACGACAAATGCCTTAAGCAGTTGTGAAAAACATTTTCTGCGAATCAAATGACCTTTAATGATCTAGTGTGTATCCAAAAAATAATATATCATGGTAAAAAAATGTGTCCTTAGCAACATGTGCCGTAAAAAGTAAAGTACAAAATGATTCGATATGAAATAGAGATAATAAACTATGAGAATGTATCCAACTATCCAATTTGTTGTTTCAAAACTCACCTGCAGCTGGACAAATAATCGAAAAAGTTATCCGGCTAAAGTTGAGCGAAATTGATTTCGATGTCACTTATAACTTTCACCCGGCTTCTTTGTTTAGAGATATTCACCGTCGACACTCGTGTCCAATTTAGGAGGGATATTGTTTTTTTAACTCGCGTTGAAGTTTGTGTTCTGAGATAGAATTTTCGTGCGGGCCCGTAATTTTCGAGTGAGGCACTTTTTTTTTAAATTTCGCATTTATTTTATCCTAAAGTTGACTACCATTTGGTTAGGACATTTCTATTAAACGTAATTTCTATATTGGTAAGTATGGCGTTGTGATTTAAACGATCGACTGGCGACTGCTCTCTTGAAAATATTGTGTGATCCAAAATTGGTTGTTCAATAGTTTCATTTGAAACGGCTATTTTTTTTTCGCTGATGCCATGAAATATCGTTTTAGATGCCGAGAAAAAAATCCCCTCAAAATTTGAGCTCTTAATTTTACTCCTAAGTATTTAGCGCTATAACGATGAGATCTACTTTCATAGACAATTCAATTTCCCATATCTTTGCTCTTTGCAGTTCTTTCAAAAATATGGGTTAAAAAAAAGGAGTGAAATTGTCATATGATCTTTTGAAGAATGTTAAATATACTGCAAAGAACCGAGCTTGTTGCTATAAGTGCATAAAATCCAGCAAAGTTACAGAAATAAAAAAAAATGATTTGAAATATATGCTTTTAAATGGGAATTATTCAAAATCAAAAAGGAAGTACCTACAATACAAATTGAGAGTTGTAATTTTGAGGGGATATTATACTCGGTGTTTAGAACGATATTTGGTCAGGGTGTCAGCGACAACAAAAATAGTACTTTCAAATGAAACACTCTCATGCGTAAATAAATTTATGTACGTTAATCGTATGTTCGTGAAGCCCTCCGGAATATAGGCTTTTGATCTGTAGTGCGGTAGGTGTTTTTGACATAAAAAAAATAACATTATAAATAAGATGTAAATCAATATGTAATGTTTATTATATGTATTATTGTATTTATTTAATCTATACTATTTATAAATTATATTATTTCAAAACTACATTTTAAATGTTATCCCATATAATATAAAGATAATTTTTCTAGAGACATCTTCTTAAAATATAATCAAGAAAAAAACTACATATAACATCGATAAAAACTTTATTGGTTAAAGACGACAGACGTCGTCTTTTATCTATTAAGCGTACGTTTCTCCCGAAGTCTCTTCCACAATCTTCTGCTATATACTATTACGATTAAAATTTAATTGTTTAATGGTAACATTGGATTACAAGACACATATTATTGAACGAGACGGGTGGGGTGTGAACGCGCGGGGGGACAACCGAACTCGGCATGGAAAACGCGCGTCCGTATTATACGAATATCTATAATTTCACTATCTAACTACAAGTCAATATTGTTGATTGCTAATATCAAAAAATTTACAATGAAAATAGAATTTTATTCTATAAATAATCTTACGCTGCGCGGACGCCGATTGTTATTCGAGCTTGTACAATCGACATCCGCGGTCCGTCTATCACATTGAAAAATTCATACAGTACAACAGACGCCTCGGACAGTACTTAGTGTACGAAACGAATTTGTACTACACAAATAAAGATAATGTACAATAATATTAAATACACCGGTGGGATCTACACGAAAAGATCTTTTAAGGAAGTGCAGAGAGTAGCGTCACAGCGGCCTTCTGCGGTTTCCTCTTCCTCCGGTTTCATGTACCAGCGTTCTCCATCGCTGCGACCTGACCGACTGGGCCCTGGAATGTCTCGTAATTTCGCCGAAGCTTCGTTAATTTTAGTTGCAGTATCTTTTACTTGAGTTACTCCAGACGTCGATGGACCGGGTTCAGTAGTACTGCTTTTTCTAAGAAACACCTCAATAGCACTTCCCAGTGCGCTGGCGTCGACCACAGATCCTGATTTATCCCAAACTACCGTCGCAATATCACCCGGTGGCTGTTTCGAGTCAGCGGCAAACGTAACTTTCCCCTTCTTAGGTTCATTCTCCTTCTTTTTTGTTGCTAGGGTCTGGTGTCGACGCGTGAACCAAGTTGTTCCTGAATCGGTGGACTTCTCGCGAAACGATGTGGCGTCAAAACTGCTAGAGCGCATGTCAGCAAGACATCTTATTGTACGTTCCGGTTTACCACAGCTGTCTATTTCCGTGGCAGATGACGTAAGTGCGTTTAGCATAAGGTGGAGATCGGTATCGGTGCAAACCACACCAACGTTACTGCGCGGCGGTATTGGCGGCGGTGGAGGCATTTCCGAAGCACGCCGTCTTGCTGGAATCGGAGGCAGAGGTGAACCCACAAAGTCTGAATGTCTGCGCCCACGGTTCGTGTACCTCACGGAGCCACTAATAGGTGAGCGTTCGTCCAGTGGTTGCACTTCACATACTCGCTCATTAGAAGTATTCCAAAGACGCATTCGTACTTTACGTGCTTGAACGATATCGTCCATTATGTCTAGCTGAAGGTTATGGGTACTGCCAAGCGTATCAGTTGCTGGTGGACCTAAAAATAGACAATATCAAGTATACTAAATATATGTATGAGGATAAATAAAATGCATTAATTCATTAATATTTAATACGGAAATAGAAAGGGAGTTTCAAGATGCACTTACACTTTTTAGATCCTGAATCTCTGCGTCTTGCTAATGCTGGGAATGCGGCAATTGATTCCCGACGTCCGCGTCCAAATAAAGCTTGTGGTACTCGAGAAATTGTTACTACGGAATGTCTGTAAAAAGTATATAATTTAAACGCACAGAAGTAATAATGATTCATTTTAAAATCAGTAACATACGTACCTTCTGCCACCAGGCTGTGGCGGTGCTTGGCTGAGAGTTGCCAAAAAAGCCGCTTCACGCGCTTCTCGAGCAGCGCCTTCACCACGCTCTGAAAGGCGTCGTACCTGTTTGTAAAAATATAGCGCCATGAAATAGAGTAGAACATTAAGGTGCAAAAAAATTCTCAGTATCACAATCGTCAAACCTGACTAGCGGTAGGACCAGATGTGCAGGATGGTGTTGGTAGTGAATGTTTGCGAGTGTCACGCCAAGGCGACAAATGATATGGATCCGGAGGAGATTCCTGATCTACAGAATATCCACGAGCCGGTGTTGACGTTCTGGTGGAAGAATCGATATCTTCGATTCCGCTCTCCTCAACGACGATCAGGGGTTCGCCGCCGCCGGTCAAGGCCATAGAACCACGCCGCATCATAGCTGTTTATCGAAAATAATGTATGTACATATTTTTAAATATACAATATGAGTATGAAATAGGCTTACAGATCACTCAATATTAAGTGGGTACTGTTGCTTCAAGTAATTTAAAACAAAGTGCTAACAGTATTTTAATTGACTTTTCAAAATAACTCGTTGATTAGTCCTTATATATGTATATATAATTTTTTGTTTTGTAACAGGTATCGAATGCAAGTTTATGTTGATACGTCTAAAAGCAAGTTAAAATGTAGTTACTGTTCATCTTATTAGGCAGGCTAAATAATAAATAAAACTTTTAATTACTAGTCTCAAGGATAATAATAAATTTGTAGTAAACGAGAGAACACAGAACCGATTTATTGTACGGCCAGTAATTTAAAGTTAGTTGTAATATAAATTTGTTTTCATTTTAATTCAAAGACCGGAGTTACGGAGGGCTTAAACCTATTTATTTTATTAACAGACCGAGCTTCCATTAAAAGCCCGATAATTGCCACAAGAAAGTTAATTTAAATTGTTTTCTATATACATAGCTTTGTGAAAGTAATTTTGTATAATGGCGATTGTTTTTGAATTACATTTCGCAAAGGTTTTTCAAAGCGTGATTGCCAATATTACATTGATTTCGTTACCATAAGTTTCGCTATTCACTGTTATATTATTATATACATTTTTTTTATCCTTTTCTGTATTTTCATACTACGGCCTGACCCGGCTTTACTTTACAGTGAAAGAACGTGTCAATATGGTGTCATAAGTATTTTTGTGATTTAGATTAATTTTTAATTTTTGTGACACTATTTACATTTACAATTTATCAAATTAAAAATAAAAACTTAGTAATTTTCTTCACAGAAAAAATCCCTATTTGTGGCGCGTAGTTTTACATCTATGATATCTTCTAACATATTACAGGACTAATTTGTACTACATTACATGTTTTTTTTTTGAACTGACTACGCTATTGGCTTGACGGGCCTTCCCAGCTTCACTGGAACACTAAGGAGAGCGCACAAGGTAGTTCGCCGCTTAGTAACAAGCTCAAGGGTTCCAAAGTGACCGCAAAATTAAATGCCCAACGTAACTAAACTATGCTACACATAAGCCATTATTTAGTAGAGAAGTAATAACATCACAACTTAAATAATGTTTGAACTGAAATAAAAGTGGGTGTGTGCTGACCACACGATATAAGTGAAAACTTATAAATAAATACATGCACATTAAAGTTCATACATTTTATTATTGTTTATATCTACATCAATAATAATGTTTAAATGCGCACTGTGTATGCATTTGTAATACTATAATCATTGTATACAAAACGTGGATATAGATTTCGTTCAATTTTTATTTATTTTATTTTTAGACACTTGATCATTATCTAAAAAAAGTAGTGTGTACTTATCTACACGCGTTAGAACTTATACTTCTTTGGCGTAACAAGATTTTTTTTTATTTTATCTTTCGCCTTATTCTACGTTTGTAGAAAAAAACGACACTAATAATAGAAAAAAGGTATTTATTACATACATAATTAAAAAAAATAAAATGTTGACTATAGCTAACTTCAGGTAGTCAGTTGGTTTTTCGTGACGGTGTGCGCGCGCATCGTAAAAAATTATTCTCGTTTTTTTCCCCTAACGCCCCAAAAGAAGTATAATTTAAAAAAAATGTCGCGACATCTACGCACATTATATATAAAATGATAGCGGTCTACCGTTATAAACACACCACTCAGAAAATAAAGGATAGTTTTCAATTAAATTTGTTTAGTTTTACGTCCTATACATTTGGTGGCCCTTATCTAAAGAAATATCATGATAGCTTAATTTAACATAGAGTTTTTCAGTTTAGTTAATATAAGTTTCAAGAAACTACAATTTTTATAAGCACTACTCGTTTACCGATAGGTTTGCGGCGGTGTGCAGTGTGTTGCTTATGTTTTTCCTTGGCACATTAAATTATATTAACACTAAGTTAGGTTAATAAATTGTGCAGACGAACCCGCGACTATCAGTTACTTTAATAATATATATGTATATATATATGTTTATAAAGAGTTTTCCGGGAGTTAATATAGCTCATTGATTTAGAAGTGTAGTGTTCTGTTCACACTGCACTGCAGAGTGCAAATTGTTTTTGAACTATTAACACGCCAATCAACAGGTTTTTATTAAACCAATGTGTTTGAAGTCATGACGGGGATTGTGTTTAACGCTTTAACGACGAGATTATAGATGATACCTACTTTTACTCAGATCTTCCATTAAATGTTTTATCTTACGCATTCAATGAGTATGTGGGCGTCCAATAGAAGCTGAGAATGCGAGACAGATTTTTGGAAGTATAAAAAACTAATACTGGCTGGTAAGGCTAAATTAACTCTTAGAAACAAAAAAAAATGGAAATCGGTGTTTTGCCATTTAATGCAGCGTCTCAACAAAAATGTAAAATGTATAAAATGTAAAAATGTGCAGTTATTAATAACTTTCTGAATTAAAAAAAAATTTAGTACGGAACAAGTCAATAAATATTTATGGGTTTATGCTCCGCTGTATTTTATATTACACGTTGATGCGTGGCATTATATTTGGAAGAGGATGTTTTAAAGATGGACCTCGTTCGGGACGCGTTGTGACACTAGTTATCGACACACTGATTAAAAAGGTAAAGACAAAACATATTTCGTCAAATGTCGTGGTACTTTTTATTATTGAAGAAACTAAGATTTCGATGGACAAAATTTCATTGTACACGACCCATCATCATCATCATCTCAGCCTACAGAGGTCCACTGCTGGACATAGGCCTCACCACGCGATTTCCACAGCGTACGGCTCTGTGCCGCTTGTAACCAACGGCTCCCCGCCACAAAAGTTGTTCATTAGTATGGTGGATTTGCCATACTCGCCACGTTTGGCAAGCGGGTTGGCGAGCGCAGTAGGTTGATAAGAGAGCGCTGCTGCCCGACACTCTTACCCTAGAGCAGATGGAGTAGTGGATGAGGTAAGGTTATGACAGGGTTGTTGAGGGGTATGGCTTGTGGTAGATAGGAATTGTTCCAGGGAGGATACTACTACCTTGGATGGAACTGCAGGAGGCAGTAGTAGCTAGGGAAGCCGGGGACGCGTACCCATGTATCTTGAACTCAGTCTCCGGAGAGACGACTGAGAAGAATACCCCTGACTGTACACGAACACCTCGGTATAAATAAGTATGCGAATTTATTTTAGGAGAAAATAATCATGGACTTCGAGTTAAAATAAATGAAGGTGGTTATAGGTCGTACAGCTACGCTGAAGCTATTACTGGTTTCAGCATGAATGGGTTGGCTCGCCCGGGGTAGTACCACCCTCTCACAGAAAACCGACGTAAAGTAACAGTGCTTGCACGTTGCGTTTCGTTCGGCCAGTGAGAGCGCCGTAGGCCCACATATTTAAAAGGCCGGCAACGCACTTGCGACTCCCCTGGTGTTGCTAGTGTCTATGGACGGTGGTGATCACTTACCATCAGGTGACCCACCTGTTCGTTTGCCCCCTATAATATTAAAAAAAATGGGTTTAAATAAAAAAAAATTTTTTTTTTTTTAGCATAATGTTAGTATATACCATGTTGTTTCTATTTCTGAATATCTCGTCTAATTTATTAAATTTTCTACAAGTCGGTTATTGTCAGAAACTCATCATTTCTCTATAATTATGTTACATGCAAAACATTAACAAAGCCTTTAACGAACCGCGTCTATTTGCGTCTCTAGAGATTTGCTAGAAACTTGAGCGAACTCAACCAAGGTTTGATGTAGTTATAAGAAATTGAGTTAGATCGTGAAGATAAATATCTGCTGAAAACTTGGGTTTTATAATTGAGTTAATTTTTGTAATAATACAACTACCGATAAACAAAATTAATAACATTATGTACAATTAATTATGACTGATTGAAAATTGCCAATATTAAAATATCCGCTGAACTAACATCACTGCATATTAATAAAATACGAGAATCGTGTTAACAGCTGCTAAATCAACCAAAAAGTTACAATAAACGAATTCAGTTCAAATAACAAAAAAAAAAAAACCGGGAAATATTTATAAAAGTGCTAAAATAAACGTCCACCGATCCGCCTAACGATACATAAGGTCATTCGAACTGTGGATTGAAATATGTATCAACAGGTACGGCCCCTGGTGGGCCAAGGCTGGGCTGGCACTGACCTGTTTTCGTGACTTACAGGGCTATACGCCGCTCCGAGCCGCGCCACGCGCCCTTCATCTCAGGGACAAGTGAATGCAGATGCAGCTTAGAAAATAGCTGTTTAAATATCTTATGTACCGTATTATTATTATAATTTTTATAATCAAACACTTGTGTGTTGGTTAATAAGGTATCTGTATCATTTAGTCAAATGCTTATATTAAAGAGATACATATTAAAAATCCTATATACTTTTTATTTATGTGTATATACATTGTAAATTATGGAAGAACTTGTGATATATAAAAAGAAAGCGTACTTGTTGTTGAAGAAACTTGAAAGGATTCAAAGTAAACGATTCTTTCTGTGGTATTTCGCGAAATAGCGTATACTTCGCAAAAAGTTAATGTTCGTACAACATCCGGATATATCGTTACTATAGTAGGCAATACCGAGATCCCTTTTGTTGTGTTATGGACCGTGAAAGCCTATTGGAAATTGATTATACTTACATGAAAATTTACTTAAGAAACCGTGCCGTGAGATCGTAAACTTTATTTCTATCGTACAATATGTTGTTTCTTGTAAGAACCAAGGCGAAGTTTCTTTTAAAACTGCCTACAGATGTAATAAAATTCTTTGTATAGAATATTAAGAAAACTAATGAATTTCATCTCAGTTGTGTACCGAAAACAAGAATAGATCAGATACGATCGAGTCTATCGTGTATATTTCCTGCTTTTATTTCGTAATGGATTTAAAATTATGATTTGATATGATTTCCGTATAAATTTTGCTTTTGATAACGATATAAGATGATTTTTTTTCATACCCGAGATTATTTTTAATTAACTATGAAATTGTGGCATGTTGGAAATATTTACAGTTTTATTAGACAGCCAAATGAATAGAAAAACAGTGGGGTACAAAGGCGATTTTATAAAACATGAAATTTCAAACGCTTTAAGTTATAATGCGTTACAAATTATTGTTTGAATCAAGGAATGACAATTGTATCCGAATTGACCGCTACCACCATATACCAAGTGTAACACTGATTATAGCGGGATGCTTAGACGTATAACGTCTCAGGATTTGTCTACTATTAACAAACAAGCAATGTGGTAGGGTGTCTGTACCCGATTGGGACATAACGTGGAATATATGTTACCTTAAGGAGGTTAAAACGTTTTAGGATTACAGAAATTCATTACTCAATAGAACATAGCCCATTGAATGGGAATTACATTGAAATATTAATTGAAGTTAGTAGTTTTTAGTATCACCCAATGATACAAAACATAAAAATCGTTTACAATAATTTAGCTTCCCTTAGATCCTTTGGTAATGCATTAAGTAGTTTAACTAGCTCCAATATTAAATGTTAAATTTGTTTTGGGATCAACTAGTGTATATTATTCGGTTGCGAAAGAGTTTACAGAATAATATGACTGGTGACGCTGTGAAAGCCCGTCAGGCCAACAGCGTTGGACAGTTTTAAAAAAACAAATGTCAGTATGACAGTGAAGGTTGCTGACTGATTTGTACTTACCATGATTTGTCACAATGAATAACATTTCTACGTCATGCAAATAAATATCAAAGATTTTTATACGGAAATAAAAAAAAAAAAACATACACAGTCTAGGTGGCCATTATTAAAATTCTATTAATAGAGAACTCTGTGATTACATTACAAGATAATTCTGTGGCACCTATAAAGCGTATACGTAACCGATTTCACGGCCGTTACGTTTCTCTATTGTTGAGTTTATAAAGAAGATAATAAAGAGTCCTTGTTTATTAAGAAAAAAAAATGGATAGTAATAAAAAAGGAAAATGTTCCTCGGCTACGTTAAATGTCACTTTGAGAAAAGGAAACCCTTAGAACTCACGGGTACTGTATTTAATTACGCCATTTGTTGTGCCGACCGAATACTACTGGGCTTTGTTTAGAGGTATATTATCTTTAAGTTTAACGAGTTTGACACTTTTTATTGTTACATTTTATATAAACATTGTCACTTTTGTTACCTTTAGAAAGCCTATTAATTCGTTTTAAATATAACAATTAAATATAGTTTATTATTATAAATGTGGTCGTTAGTGTTTACGATATTGGTCATCTTTTATTGGCTAACTCTGTTGGTTGATGGATTTTGTCAATTTCATCAGACTTGGTGATAAGTGTAAAGGCACTCAGCTGAAATGGCGATTAGCATAAGGGTGCAAAACTGGCCGATCTTGGCCGGCTTGGGCTATTTTATTATATAATTCCGTGAATTTAATCCAATTGTAATTGATCACCCTGGTTTTGAAGTTGTCCATAGGTGACGGTAATCATTGAGCAACAGATGGGCCGTCTGTTTGTTTGCTGCACTTTGGGTTAAAAAAAAATTGCAGTTTTTAAAAAGTCGGTATATTTTTTATGTATGTATGTATGATTATGTATGATTTTAAATTACTTCATTCGTATAATATTTGATATAACAATTGTAGCAATCCTTCTATTACGTACTTCGTATAAAGAATAGTTTGTAAATAGAATCATTCCGATAATAAGCTACGAAAATCGCGTACTCCAATTTCTTACCTAATGGATATTATATCGAAGTTCCGAGAACGTAGTTCGAGAGTATTGTTTATTGGAAGTTGTATTGATATATAAGCTCTACAAATGGAGTATGTGAGGAAATCTTTTAGTAAAATATTAACGTAAGAGACCGGTTTATTTCGTCGATTTTTATTTTTGTAAATTTTGCAAAACTTACGAATGTTACCATTTTTAGTTTGAAATGTATTATCGTGCAGTATTTCGAATTATAAACAAATATCTTTACGTATATTTGATTGATGTCATTCTATTTTAATTTATATTCTATAATACAATACCAGTGCTGTATTGATTTTTCATTACACCCGAGAGGGGTTGAGCAGCGGTATAAGCGAATCAATTTACAATACACTACTCCCTTTGTTTGGAATTCTACCGTGCAAATCGTATAAAATTGAATATTAAACGACCTTTGTCCTTCTTTTGTTTTTAGTAAATTACATACATGGTATTTAATTTCACCTATACAAATAAATGAAATTGAATTGTCTGTCTCTATGACAAAATAATAGCTTGGCTAATGGATATAGAAGTCTATTGAGTACTTATAGCAAATGTACCATTTATAAAATTTTTGACCGTCTCTTTGTTGCGGGTAATCTTTGGAAGGGTTGTACAGATTTTAACGGGATTTTCAATTACAGATTATCGATATTGTAAGGAGTAACTTAGGTTTACTTTTATTTTAGATAAAATATATAGTTCCGTGCAAGTATAATAAAAAGTAAAGAAGTAATTTCCAAGACCGCGTGCGCTCTAGGCGCACGTTTGCTCAGAGCAAAGTTTATTTGCCAAATTCCAACCGGACGATTAGATGCTTCAATAAAAATATAGAATTCTAGTTAGGTAAATCATACCTATGTTACTAGCTATTATATTAAAATATCAAATAACCGTCAAAAACTTAACTTAAACCAGAAGTTAAAAATGAAAATTTATATACTAAATATAATTAAAAGTTGTCATCGTACCTTATAACAAATATTATATTAAGAACTAAGTGGATTGCTATAGTTTTGTCCGACAACTTTATCTTTACTTTATTTAATGAATTGCTTATAAATGAGGTCGTGAACACGGATGGACATGTTTGTTTTCGACCCACCATATGCACCCGGTAGTTATATATCTAAGAGTGTGATGTTCTATCTCAAATGAATTGCCGACGAAAGCTATGTCTGCGCTATTTTCTCCTAATACAGTATTGTACGGTGACCAACGATTTATCAAGACTTAGAAAAGAAAGTTTATGCAAATTATAATATTTACGATATGATAAATGACTAGCATCTCCATAAAGTATTATTATAATTGGGCATATCTCTATTTATTTTTAAATAGAAGTAACCTAAGCTACTTCTTATAACATCAGATCTATCTGCCAATGGAAGTTCCGCCAAATCGGTCTAACCGTTTCGAACATTAGCCAGAATAAACAGACAGACAGACAAAAAAATTTTAAATTTGTTTCATTATTATATAAGTACCGTATATACTCTCCTATTTGTTTAATAAAATATGACATTTTGACAACACAACATTTCATTTTTATTAATATTTATAGAAGTATAGATAAAGTAACGCTTTCTATTTATTGGTTATGCTAAGTCTCGCAATTGAACACTATAAAATTTGCCATATAATTAACTTGAAAACTACAAAAGCTACTATTCATTTTAAATGTAGTGAAAAATACAAAGACAAGAATGTGAGAAAAGCTAGTTATGTATTGTCCAAACTCACCTGATGATGACTCTTCGTATCTCAAAACAAGGCATTCACGAATGTCAAAATAATAGTGGTTCACTAAGTACTTAATATAAAAACAGATTTTCAAATTTCCGTAATTTAATATTTTTATTAATTTTACATGTGTTTTGAAAGAGTTACACATATGCAGATTAAGAAATAATAAATCTATAATAGCCGTGTATGTTTTACAGCGGATGTACAGAGTTGAATAATTTGTAGATGGCAATATTATCCGCTAAATGATAGATTTCATACAGTTACCTTGTATATTAAATTCTGTTAGGCTTAGTCTTTGAATTTATAATTTGATTAATTATGAAAAAAAAATATTTCTAATAGCATTAAACACTTTTTCCTTTTTTGGCTTTCATGTTATGAACATTCACTAGAAACATTTTTTAAATTATCACGAGCACAAAGTACATTTTTTAAGTTATTACCCGGACAGTAAATTTATTATGGCAGGTCCAAAGTAAAATAGTAACGAATTCATTGCTATATCAAAGCAATGAAAGAGCTAAATTAATCGATATAAATTGTCCAAATTATTTAACCAAAGATGCATTATTTGCATTATGCATTAATTTTCACTTATATCTGTGGGAAATCACATATTTTCTAAATTTCGTTTAAAACGTTAATACTAAAGTTATTATTTATTAATTCGCAAGTATGTATATACAATTAAATGTAGCTGCAAATTGTAGGGCAAATAAACAGAATTATCAGATAATATACAAAAAATTATCAGAACCTACACTTGAAAATAAAACGTTTGGTCACCGTACATAAAAGCTTCGTAACCCGTGCAGAGCCCACGATGAGAATCATGCGAGTAGTAACTAAAGCTGAAAACGCTTTTACGAGCCAACGTGTGAATGTTTATTTTAGGGCTGTTACTTTTACGTCAATGCTCGGAGAATTCAAAATTCTAATTTGGGTAAAGAACTAAGTGCAATTATAATATGTGTGGTATATTACAACGTTTTAACATCGATTAACATTACGAGACTTTATAAATACAACTCGTCCTTGTGTTATAAATAATAAGCCGAAGGAATAAATGAAATATTTAAATAATCTTGATTGTTATCGTTATCATAATGTTAAAATTGTTATCTGAAATTGTATTATAACTTTTTTTTTTAGATTTCGTAATAAGAAATACTGTCACTTCCTATTTATTAACTTTAATGTCTGTTTTTTGTCTTAATTGTTTTTTTTTTTCTGTTTTACTCGAGTAACATAATTACTGTTTCTAGTAATATAGGGATAAATTAAATATATTATTCGTTTCAGTTTTTCAAATAATATAAACATGTTTCAAAAGTTAATATACGTAAAAGATTTAGTTTTGTTAAAGATTATATAGATTTGAATTGGTTATAGTACATATGAAGCACTTTGTTTAAGGTTATTGAAAAAACTTGTACGTTTTTATTTATGAACTTATATATATCATGATGATATATAGATAAACATTTCCTCTGTTATATTCGTTTAGGGAATAGAAATCATACCAAGGTCATGATTAATATACTAGGAACATTTTCACTTACGTCTTAACAAGGTCAAGGTTATTATTAAAATGAAAACGATGGCGTTACATGAATAAATAAATTAATACTTAAAAGGAAACGACATTGTTATTATTATTTTTTTAATAATTTAAATTAACATTTAAATGAAAAAGGCGGCTGTTCGAGTATCACAGATATGTTTTTGTTTCAACATTAAGATCAGATAACAATATACCCGGAGAGGGTGACGGAATATTTATGTAAAATAACTCACAGAAATACAATTTCGACGAGGGTGGAAGTATTTGCATTCAGCTATCGTTTGATCATTCCACCATTCGTTTGGAAAGTAAGAAGATCAGCTCTCTTGGTCAGATTAGAAACCGATGAAGCCCGTATTAGGATGTGTAAATTAGAAAACTGTTTTTAATTATTTCCCCCACCCCCAAACGGTAAAGATAACAATTTTCATAAGCAGACAAATATTAATTTAGAATCGACGGAAATTTAATAACACGGCGACGGGAAGCTTCCCAACGTATAATATAAGTTTGTTAGTAGGTAGGAAAAGATGAAAATAATAGGCTAGCAAGGCTATAGTCAGTAGATAACATTTTCAATATACTTCTGAGGTGTATTATGTTATAAGTAAAGAAAAATAGATACATTGTAAGTTTAAGATTACACTCAAACATGAAGCTATATCAAATATTGCATTAAAATAATTTCCGAATATAAAATTGTTCATTGTACCAATAGACCAAATTTACTCTGATGATTTTAACTAAGCTGAAGAATGCAAGTAAATTGAAGGGAATATCGTATTTACTAGAAGGACTTACTTAATTCAATTCACTCCGAGACGATATAACACCAACACAAGTGTTGTTTCGAGTATGTTGAATGATTAAGCTAATTTACAATAAGTTTATGTTTAAAATTATTTTGAAAACTTTTAATTTATGCGCGGCTATTTTTACGTTTTAATATGAGGTTATTTAGTGTTTTTTTTTTATAAAAAGTAATCATATGTCGTTGATTATTGAAAGCGCCGTAAAAAGATTTGCCAATATCAAATCAGAGACTATTTTAAAATAATATAAAAGGTTGGTTTGTCAGTATATATATTATTATTTAATTAATTGTAATTGATAGGATATTAAGGGAAATTCAATTTTATAATAATTTTAATTTAAAGTAACTGTAAACCTTACTTTAAATTTATGATAAATAATTTTTGAAAGTTATAAACAATCTTTATATCTTTAATTAAAATATTGTAGGTTTTATTATTGTTTATTCTGATTCTGTATGAGACTTATATAAAGGAAAATAGATTAAAATCAATTAAAAATGTACAGTTAAAAGGTAAAACGTGACACGTTTTTAAAACGGGACTAAAATTTAAGAAACGCAAACAATTTTTTATGTTTGCTTATCGTATGTAAAAATAACTGAGAACTAAAACAATGTAAAAAGTTAAAGCTAAGGTGTGAAATAGATAAGGAACATATTTTAAGACGCGCTATATTCTAATATAATATTTGTATTTTGTAATATATTAATGAAAAAAAAACATGTTCCATGCAACAATAAAATACAAACAAGTTTAGTGAATACGTATTGCGTAGATAATCCACATATCCATTAGTATTGTGTGAAAGTGTTATTCGAACTTTTTAACACCTCGCAATAAATATCCACCTGGTCAGAGGATAGTCGGACAGGGGAAGGTATAGCAGGTGTTTCGGGGCGGGTGGGGGAGGGGTGGCCGTGGTGCGGTAGGGTAAGGTTGCATGCGTGTATTTGTGTCGCGTACCGGCGGGTTGCGGGTTGCGTGGTGTGCGTGCGCGGCGCCCGTGCGCTCGGATCGGCGGTCGAGCTACCACTGGGCGGGCCGTGCCGCCGCAGCCTCTCCCGGACCGACGCCCGCCCAATATGAATCTCTACGGCACTAACTTTTTGATGCATTCTCTTAAAGCATACTTAGCTTTATACGTATAATTTTAATCAATATTCACTGTACTTGCAATTCTTGTTACTGAAGCAATTTTTTTGGTATCTTTGACAAATTGTTGATTATTTATGGATATAACGTATCATTGGTGATTCGATCGGAGCATGTTTCGAGTTACTTGGGTTCGAATTCTTCAATGTGTTTTTACATACATCGTTATGAAACCGTAACTTTCCAGTGGTAAATTGATTCAATACTTTATTGTTAGGGAGTTGTAACCGATGAATTTCAGAGGATGTTCTCATTTTATGACCTCCATTCTCATATTTCGCATCATCGCCAGTTAACGCCAGGTATGGGTATGATAAAAAGTTAGCCGTACTGTTAACGATTCTCCTTTAATAAAAAAGAAAGAAAACTCAATGACAACAAAATTGTCATCGTTTTATAATTTAAATATATAACATCATTCTATGCTTTTAACATGACATCGGCAAAGACGATATATATACTACTAACATTGAAGTCCGTCTCCTAATACGATTAACACGTACAATAAATCAAATGTGTACTAAACAATACATCTGATTTCAATCAAATACGATGGTCACGTTTACACCACGACATAATACGAATTGTAGTTATTTAAGTTATATTAAAAAAGCTTTTATTTAAAATCGAGACAACATTTACAGTTCTATTTTATTCACATGAATGTTTAATTTGTTTAGGGTCCTATTTAAACACGCTGTTTTCAAAGAGCGTGATTACACAAACCCCTTGTCGAGAAATTCTTTGCAAGAATTTCAATGATGGACTTTATTTTTTCATCCGAGCTGTTTAAACAGTGGAAACAAGTTTCTTTATAATGAAATAGCTTATATTAGTGACTTAGCTAAACAAAATTGACAAGTTCTTCGGTATTTATTATTAGTTGTTTGTTTTTTGAATATCATTGTATTTTATTTATTTGGAAATTTTAATGATAGCGTAAATAGTATAAAACACTTCGTGTCTGTGACTTATAAAATGCTAATATTATATGTTTATCTGTATCATTACTTAACATGAGATGTTATGGAGGGTAATTATGAGTTTTCTGAGGAACTTTATGATATGGCGCTTTCATCGTGGTTCCAATATCAGACCCGGTATGGGCTGGTTGCTCATCTCCACAAATAAACTTAAGCAAAATCGCATCAACACTAATGTTCTCTGGAATAGTCTTTAAGCGTTCCCTAGAGCTGTGGAATGGGTTACTCAGCATAGCTTCCCGTACACAGGCTCTTTAGTAATTGAAATATGCTCTTCTAGCTCGGTAAAATAACAATATTCTGCCCGATTTTGCAGTTGTCTATAGGGGATGGTAAACATTTACCTTCAGAAGGATCGTCAGCCTGTTTGTTGACTGTTTGTCATAAAAATGTATAATTTTGATTAAAGACTAACCTATAAAATACTACAAGTGTATAAAGTTTTTATGATAATTAACATATTTAACCTAATATCGTCCTCTTATTATAATCTCTGCCGCTAGTACGTGATCAGTAATGGAACCTCATTGTTCGCAGACAGAGCTGTGTAAATTATGTTCACGCATCGCGAACGAATGAATGGCGGTCTGACTTTTATAGCGATATTATTTTGATATTATATCCATTGTCCAGGCATTGTGGCAGTCTTATTTTATTATATAAGTGAATTCTATCATTCTATAGATGCCTGGTCTTTTGATTATACTTATGAAGAATTTCATCAAGGGATGTCGGATAGGTTTTCCAATAAATATATGGTTTAGGTTACCAAATTGTAGTCTCTCATATAAGATAATTATTTTATATTAAAACTAACCGGTTTTTATCCGCTCTGACGTGTCTTTTTTAATTTTGTAACCCTATGTTTTTCTATAATTTCAAGGCTATCTTTACTCCAAATTTCAACGTGAGCGGAACCGATGTTTAGACGTGAGACTTTTTCATTTATAGTATTATATATATAATATAAATATTATGTGGATAAATTGATACCGTGAGGTCGATCACAATAAATTACTATATTTGATTTTTATATTCCTTTCCGAACTTAGAAGGTCGTCTAAATATTGTAAACAGTTTCTTAAAAATTAAGCTGGACGTTACTTCGCACTTTCGCTTGGAATTCGAACTGAAAAATTGAATAGCGCGCAAACAATTCCAAGCGGAAGTGCGAAGTAACTTCAACTGTAATTTTTAATAATGGATTTCCGCAATGTAATGCTTTTATGAATTAAACATTTTTTTAATTTATAACTAAAATTCCTTTACCTATTGATACGATTGTTTAAATCTTGTAGCATTAGAATAACTACATTTATCGGTTAGGTATTTTTTTTATACTGATATAATTGGAAAGATTTTTATAATTGGAATATTATCGTTAAATATCGTTAAATATCTTTAAATATCAAATTATAGTAAGTGTTTTAATAATGCCTAAGGAAGCAGTATAGCCTACAACGGACAGCGTAACAGTTTTCAGTGTTATGTTATATAATTGGGTCTGTCAGCCTCAGGTATTAACATCTGTGTTTGTTCACGCACGCAGGGACTATCTTATTTTTATTCAGGGCACGGGAACAGCGAGTAAAGTTAAAGAATACTAAGCACACGTATTAACGTTTAGACCTGTTGCTTTACCTTTTGCCGCCAAACCTAGGATATTATTATATTTAAGTCGGGTTAAGCGTTGTAATATAGATATTCTTATTTCGTATATCTACAAGCGATGCTGATGTCAGTGTGAATCACTACATAGTATAAAACAAAGTCGCTTTCTCTGTCCCTATATCCCTATGTATGCTTAAATCTTTAAAACTACGCAACGCATTTTGATGCGGTTTTTTTTAATAGATAGAGTGATTGAAGAGGAAGGTTTATGTGTATAATAACATCCATTAAATAGTGGAGAAATACTGTTATTTTTCAGGTTTCTAATATGATGTCGTAAATAATTACATTTTTTCCGCTTACATTGCAACAAACGCAGGCTGAACCCTACGAGGTTTATCAAAATAATGTGTGCGGGCCACGGGCGGTAATGAATAAATCAAAACTACTGGATCGATTTTAATCATTTTTTCAGTGAATGACATAGGCTATATATTTTATATCCGTGCGAAGCCGGAGCAGGCCGCTAGTTACCAATAAAGAAAAATTGGTTTTTACATCATTAAAGCGACGATGACTATTACAAGCCATATAGAAAGTATTCGAGGTGCGATTGTGGAACCTCCACGACGACAAATGTTTTTACTGCAAAGTGGTAATGTTGGTTGGTATGGTTTCAACTTAGTTTTCAATAGTAGTATATTATTGAATCTCATATCTAATTGTGGTTCATTTTGTGGTTAATCTATATAAGGAAAAACCAGTTTCCGAATGTGTGTTAGTGCATGACTTCAGAATAGATGAAGCTATTTGTCTATGTATATTAATGTCTCTGTAACTGTCAGCATAAGGTTTGTACGATAGTAGATGTTTGAAAAATTTGTAGGGAAAAGTGAAAAATATTGACAGAATTAACAGATTGACGTTCATTCATCAACATTGTTATTTTTTTTAAATTTTATGGTAATAATCTAATGGGAAAGTTTGTTCTCAATTTCTTCGTTAGTACATTTGAAACCAGGGTGGGCAGCTAATTAACAATAGTCATATGCTACTGTAACAATTTTACAAAGAAAATCATATTTATTTGTCACTTCATACTATAAATAAAGATTGAAAAACATAATTCGTTTAAAAGCCATACTTTACCGCATCAGTGATGTATAGAGTTGGCTATTGTTTGCGTAGAGTCCGTATTGAAAGCGTCAGCAGTATAATACTATTTAAATGTTGTCGTACATTAGAAGCGTTGGCCTGAGAGTTATGGTACGTTGGTCTGAGACATGCGGTTGACTTGGTTTACCACCGTATCGAATGTGGTGTCGCATTTTACATATATAAATGAAAATAACATATCTACCGAAGGATTTAATATAAATGCTTTTATCCTTTGAATGTTTCAAATCCAGATCTCATAAATATTAAGCTTATAGATTGAATAAAACTGTAAATAGTATTAAGCTTTGACTACGATCCAAGTCCAATAGCAGTGTATATTTGAATGGATTTACAGAAACCTCTAAGAACTTAAAATGTTGTAGGTATAAAAATATCGTTCAAAACTATATACATGTCTATAAAAACTGCATTAATACAAAATTGTAATAATTTATTAGAAACTTAGTACTAAGCTGGAAACTTTTAGCGAGTTGGGTAGTAAATTAAATCCTTTGCCTTCATTTGTTTTATGTACAGCAAAGTTCAACGTTTGCAGGGATATAGCATAGTTAAGAGAGCTCAGATAATCAG
Source organism: Antheraea assamensis (assembly GCA_035772565.1). NCBI lineage: Eukaryota > Metazoa > Arthropoda > Insecta > Lepidoptera > Saturniidae > Antheraea > Antheraea assamensis. Next base: position 1,494,559 of record JAQQSE010000018.1, read on the forward strand.
TTTTGGTACGACACTGTGGCAATATAATTGCTTAATTGTATTGAGATTCTGATTCTAGATTAGTACAATAGATTTCGATTTAATTGAGACGTTATATTTCTTCCTATTACACAATTGAAACGATTCATTACTCTTCTTCAAAAGTCTCTCTCTGTATGGAGCTTGGAGTGGAAATTAAACAAAAATTAAAATTAGTTTTATGGATCAGCTCGAATTATAATATGTAGAATAAAAAGATCGTAAAATCTGTTCAAAACGTAAATTGTATAAAATGCAGTAAAAACAACTTATCGCTACATTTCAGTAGTTAAAGAAGTGCTATAACAAGAAATACTTTATGGACATTAAGTACTGTGAATGATGCTAAAATAAAAGTTTTTTTTTTATATCATAGGGGGCAAACGAACAGGTGGGTTACCTGATGATAAGCGGTCGCCGCCGTCCATAGACACTAGCAACACCAGGGGAGTCGCAAGTGCGTTGCCGGCCTTTTAAATATGTGGGCCTCCGGCGCTCTCACTGACCGAACGAACCGCAACAGTGCAGGCACTGTTACTTCACGTCGGTTTTCTGTGAGCGTGTGGTACTACCCCGGGCGAGCCGACCCATTCATGCTGAAACCAGTAATAGCTTCAGCGTAGCTCTACCACCCACATTCGTGCTATTTGTCTACTCTGCCATTTTTCTAAAGTGAATGAGCTGATCTCTAAAATCTTTAGTTCTATTCCGTTTCTATAATGTCGGCCTTCGCTGAATGAAGCTTAAACTTCCTAGACTTCGCTTTGTCGTCATATTCAGTATTCGGTCGATATAAATAGGGTATGATCTAAGCCATGGAATGAAGCGAGAAGTGCTGTATTATTAAAAGTATTATATATTAAATTGTAAGAAGAAATATTAGAGTAGTTAGAATAACGAGTAGAAAGAGTGAATTTGAATTAGTATAATACCTTTTTCTTAGTAGAAAAAAGACACACTCTCGGTGTAAGTTTGATGTTTAGAATAATAAATCAATTACATTGGTCATACTGTATACAATTTGTTCTTTATTTAGAAGTATCCAAAATACTTGGATTTTATATCAAATACATTCACACTAACATTTTTATATTTTAATCTTTACTTACCTATCATTTATTTACTTACCGCGATAAAGATACATGTTAAAAGCATTTTATACGCGTTTTAAAAAATACAATCCCTTAATACCGATGAAGATCTTACAATTTGGCGAATGTGGGAAACGAATAAAACGAGTTACTCCCCACAAAAGAGCGCTGTGTTCAAACAGTAATTTTAGCTCGCATTCGGTTTTAGCAACAGGTCAAGTAAACTACTCCACTCCATCTACTATTATAAGACGTATCGGCCTCGAATGTGTTCCAACATTAATGCTTATCATACATTTCTATTTTTGAACTTATATATCCTAAAATTGACGATTTTAATATAAATTATTGGATATTTTAAAGTGAATTATTGATTTCGTTTGTATTTTTATTTCTACTCACGATTAGATCAAATCCCGCGATGTCGCTCGCAAATGTTACAAGATTTATAGAGTTTTTTGAATTGTAATTTAAATAAATACGTTGTTATGTCTATTTAATGATAGTACAGAAAGTTAGAATTTAATAAATAACACTTTTTCTTTTGATGATAATACCATGTGTACATAAAGAGAGTAATCTAGAATAAGCCATACTGAATGAGTTTAATTTTATAAATATTATTTCTTATACCAATTTTAGGTAACACCCTATTAGGAGGTGAATTTTGAAAAATGTAGTAATATTTGTTTTTAACATTATGAAGGAGCATTAATGCTGAGTTTGAAATAAATTCACCCTGAAAATTATCGTTCTCCATACTAACTTTGCCACTACCTTTAACAGTTAATTCTTCCAAAAATCCATATTGGGACCATACCTACAGTATAAAGTCAACATTATTTTCGAATTTCAAATCTCTGTCCTTAGTACAATGAGTTGGTTAATGAAAATATCATTGTATTATAATTACCATTCGATAATTTTTTTGACGTACACAGAACAATATAGTTAAGTTCGGTAGGTGGTAGAGTTACGCTGAAGCTATTACTGGTTTCAACATGAATGGGTCGGCTCGCCCGGGGTAGTACCACCCTCTCACAGAAAACCGACGTGAAGTAACAGTGCTTGCATTATTGCGTTTCGTTCGGTCAGTGAGAGCGCCGGAGGCCCACATATTTAAAAGGCCGGCAACGCACTTGCGATTCCCCTGGTGTTGCTAGTGTCTATGGACGGCGGTGATCACTTATCATCAGGTGACCCACCTGTTCGTTTGCCCCCTATAATATAAAAAAAAAAAAAGTTATATATTACTTTTGCACGTTTTATTCTTACACACTTTATACACAAATTCAATGTCAACGTATTTTATATTGAAATCGATGAAATATTATATTGTTTTGATTAGAACATCTCTAAAAATAGCGTTGTCGGTTTTCAGGACAAAATAAAATATTAGTAAGTCATATTTAATTTATAGCGTTCCATCTTTACTGAATAAACATAACATAAGCTATCTTATATAGAGAAGGATTTTGGAACATATGGGTTTTATAGATATGACCTTTTCGTTTTCAATATACGCCAAAGTAGGACATCGCTCCGACATCGTTGATCCAATCTCCGATAGCTTATTTAGCCTTCTCAGATTTCACGTTATTCGGTATTTGTACAAAGGCAATTATTTAATAACTCCGTAGTTGTGTAAAATAATAGTATATTAAATTAGGAACTTTGTTAATTTTTTTTTGTGCTTTATAGGTTAGCGTTTGACCACAATCTCATCTGATGTTAAATGTTGATGTGGTCTGAAATGGTAGTAACGCTAAACGTAGAGGGAGTCTGGCTTTCAAATGCAGCTACCGGAACACACCAACAGGTGCTTGGCGACAGATTTTCAAATTGAAGGTGGTAGCTAGCCAGGCGGACTTAGAAAAAGTACTACCACCATGTTATGGTTTCGTTGCAATGTATTCCTTCATCGAAAGCTCCGACTCAGTTGCTAGTATTTGAACTTACGTCCTTCGACGCTGTGTCCGAATACAACTACCAACTCAGCCATCATGACTTCAAATCGTTTTCAATGGTTTTTTAACCGTTTTGTTTACCCCTGTAAATATAAGTAGACATTTAATTAAACAGTAACAATTAAACTGGTAAAAATCGAATCCTTATATATTGCATTCTTATCCTTATAATAAGGGTTTTCCATATTTTCAATATACAAACTCAAGAAATTTGTGTGTTTATGATATTTATAAAAATAATTTATTAAAGAAATGATTCAATCGTCTTATAGTGATATTTAAAAGAAAATATATATATCTTATTGCGCAGTTTATACGCGGTAGAAGTGAAACTTTAAAATAATTGATACAATATTCACATATAAACGATGATGTATCTTGTTCTCTCACACTTTAAATCTTATAGATGTATATGTTCTTCTTTTTTTAATATCGCTTGATTCGAAGCTCAAATTAAAGTGGAGCTAAATAAGTTATCAGTTCCAAAAATCGTCGATTCTAAGTTATCAATCGTAATTACTTGTAATCATTTCAGGTATCTTTAACAGACGATATACAGTAGTAGTTGTAAGGGCTACTATTGAACCGAGAAGTCTAAGGCTGAATTCTCACAGAAGACTCAATTTTGTGTGGGAATCGTTTTTCTCAGCTTAGTGTCTGGATGCAGCGATATATCTATATCAGTTATTTTGTATTATTAACTATGCCCAGTTTAAAATCATATGTCCGTGCTTGAAATTGTGTCCTCATATAAAAAAAAAATTTTCGAATTGTTCACCGCTGTTTGCTTGACGGGACTCTACAGCTGCATCAGGATTTTTGGTCGAGCGTTTATGGCTCTTTGCTTTGTGACAAATAGCTTGAGGTTGTCGAAGTGGCCAATCCTCAGTTTGAGCTATTACGCATGCAAATACCACGGATTTGTTTTAAACTAACTGACCATGCGAACTAATCTAACCATACATGTATACATACGTTGGTGTAACACATATTTGTACATTCGCATATGTCACACGACGCGTACATGTATTTCGGATCTGACAATTTTAGCTACAGTAATAAAAAAAGAGAAAAAAAGGGGTATAGTGTAGTAAGTATAATGATTTAATGAATGCAGTGTCACTGTATCGCGCAAGCAGCGTGCTCGAGGGCTCCACTAGCGGAGATAAATACAATAATGCTTTTTTGCAACATTTTAATACCTAACACTAATTTTTATTCGTCAAAGTTCTCATGATTCTACCAATGATAGTTTCTAACGTAACACGGTAACCTTTTCGGAAATTAGACTCCGGTAAGGGTCGTACAGCGTGGCTACAACGCATCGATTTCGACAGAAATAGAACGGACCTACATCGTACCGGGCCTATCTTTCTCATATTTATGTTTAAATATTATTTTGTTAAAATAAGGTCATCAAGCTTTGATAAAATTATATACAGATAGATTTTTAAGAAGAAAACATTATCCAGCATTTGTTGTTACTTAATAACCGACAGGTAAACACTTGCTTCATAAATCTTTGTTAGTAGGGGTTGGTTGAGGAAATATATATCTGTACATAAAGAAGATAAAACAGTTCAGTACTTTTTCTCTTCTGTTTCTCAACCGATTTTATTTATTTTCCTTTTGTTTAGTAGCTATTGACATACTTCAGAAGCTTTAGTAACAGTTTATTTCTTTTTGCCATTCTATCGACGAGTCGAAGCGAAGTCTTTATTTATAGTTCTCTATTCGTCATCCTTTACGATCCTTACGCTGACTAATATACAATGAAGCTAAAGCTAGTTTCAAATAAAAACGTTTATTAACTATCGATAGTTTATTATTTACAGTATAGTTTATTATGACAATCTATTATTAACCGGGATTATTAGCCAAAGTCATTCGGATATAGGATTTCAACGCTTCATTAAATCTCCGATCTTAGACATACAAATCGGTGTTGCCGGAGGTCCCCGAATAATCGTTAGCCTTTCCCATTATTCGGCTTCGGTCGACGTACGGTGTAATTATTAATAGATGCGAATAAGGTCAACGGATTTTGATTACAATATGTTTGAAAATCGTGTAGTCGTTCAGTTGATATTTTTGGCTTAACAAATATTTTTAGTGTAAAACGTATTGTGGCTGTTACTATAGTTTTGGTAATTTTATAATATCACCAACCTATTATAGGACCACTGTTGGACTAAAGGCCTCTTCCAGAAGGAAGGTATGAGCATAATCACACTGCAGTCCACGATGTTTGGCGATTTCAAACTCTGAAGAATCTATAGTTATTATACGTCGGGATTCCAACCGGCGTGTTGTGCGTCTGCGTCTCCGTCCATGTCATTAGGACCACAACGACTTTTTATGAGATAGTACAATTTAAGGTTATTCCAGAAATTGTAGTATCCTTGCTTCAAGTATCTTTGCAAGACAGATTCACAGGTCATCAGGCATATGTTATAAAATCGGTTTGAGTAAATTTCTTCGCTTTCGTCATTTTATGTTTGTTGGTATAATAATGATGCCAATTGTCTGTTCAATGGTCACCACATTGTGATCCACCCTTAGTAACAGTCGTTCAGTAGTACAAAGCACTTAACATTCTCTTGCATAAATGTTGGTAACTGAAATTATAAAAATTAGGGTCACTAATTTTTTATGATGGATTTCCGCTAAGTAAAACACCTTCATCAATCAAATAACTCAAACGATAAGTACGCATTATTCGAGGAGGCCATTTTAGTCTTTAGTATATTGAACATAAATTATTCTGTTTTGAATTTCTTTTAAAAAAATGGTTACTGCTCGAGGCATTAAGCTTAGCATTATAAATTACTTTTTAGTTTTTTCTTGTAGCATTTTTTTATTTGCCTTTTATTTATTCTGAAGTTTCGAACAATTTTAGAAAAAAGACCATACATTTCAATTATTAAGGGAATAATCAATACAAACTATAACACTGAATATAGTGAAATTCTAACTAATATTATAAAGTGAGTTTGTTTATATGTTACGCTTTTATCTCTTAACTATTCAACCGATCATAGTGACATTTTGTATACACATTATCAGAAACACAAAAAGGACATAACGTTCCTTTAGTACAGAAAAAATGTTCTGTTCCTGAGGGACTGTCAAATCTGATATAAGCAAGATCAAGACATCATGAAATAATGAAAGTAATATGTACCTACTGGACCCTTTTATCTGAATTTACTCCGATTAATATATAGTAAGAGTCCATTAGATTAAAAAGCAAACATCTATGTTATTGTATAGGAGCTAAAATATCTCACAAAATAAGAAAATGTCTATAATCTCGAAAGTGTAGTTAGATAGGAACGGAAACCGCTAAAGACATTACCATAATTACTTCCAAACTTTGTCAGTTGTAAGTAGAATTTATTGTTTGTGTAATTTGTTAGTTACGTTTACGTGGGTTGGTCATTGTATTCAGTTATTTATATAACAGTTGTGATACAATGTGAAGATATAAAAGAAATAAGGATAAAAAATCCATGTATGGATTCACTTGCGTCGTCGTCTTTTAAAAACATAAAAAATTCAAAGCGAATTTTCGACTTTCGAATTTCGAAATATTTTGAAGAAATTTTATCGGAAATATATGTAAGTTATGTAAAATGTACGCCACATTAAAACTATTAGTGGCCATACTGTGTTTGAAATTCGATTAAATTAACTTGTGAAGTGTTTTCTTCGCGTGATTTTTATTCTATGTGATAACTAAAACTGTATTTTAAATAAAGACTCGTCGTCGATGGCATAGAATTTTTATTTTATTTTATTTAATAAAATAAAGCTTGTTAACTACTAAGCAAAAATACAAATAATAACACAAAGAGGTTCAACTGTTTTACTTTGCCCTATTTATATATAAATTATGGTTAGGTTTATTCTAATATTCGAATACTATAAAGAAGAAAAACTTTTTTAACAAATATTAGATTTTATTTGATAATGTAATCTTTATTGGCTAATTAATGAATGTCAATAATTCCAAAGAGTATTTTCAAAAACACCATGAGACTTTAGCCAATAAGACTGCATAGCTCTCTCATCGCTGCCTGGCGAAATGAGTGCACCCCTCGCATTCCCATGGAAAAAAGAGTTTCTACCCAAAGGCGGTACACATCTTCGATTTATCCTTTGATCAAACCGTTTAGAGATGATAGCTTAAAATATCCTTTGCCTCATAAAGGTAGATTTTCAAAGGAGCATATACTGAGCGTCTTCATACATCAGTGATAGGCTTCGATTGGTTAAGTGTAATGTTTTTATTTTATCAAAGTGATCTTAAAGTATGTGGCTATAAAGATATTATTTATTTATTTCTAGAGCGTTCATCTAAGTGACTATTTCTTTCAAATCAAAATAAATATCAAAATAATATAATTGGAACATCGTCGGACAATGCTTGGGTAGATAGGGGCTGATATGTCATTCCCAATCACATTTACGCAAAGTTAAAAGTTAGATATCTACAGAATAGGTTTAATATTGTGTATTTGGTATATCTAGGAAAGTCGAGATACGTGGAGATTATTAAAGAGCAGTTTCAGAGTTCGTTGTATCTATAACGATATAAGTATTCACTTTTTCTATAAATTATTTGTGACCGCCGCTCCGCATGTGTTTATTAAGCAGTAATTATTTTCGTCCAGTATTGTATTCTTACTCATATTCTATGATTACTAAAATTATTAAGTACAATTTTTATAACCTATGCAAATCATCATCAATCATTTGAGAATAAATAAAACATAATTTTTTTCAATTATATTTGTTAAGACTTCTAATACGTTATTGATAATTGTTATTGCCTATTAATCAAACTATATCATATACTTCTCGTATAAAAAAAAGATAGTGTGTACTTATGTACACGTGTTAGAAGTTATACTTCTTTGGCGTAACAAGATAAAAATCTTTTCAAAAATGTTATCTTTCGCCTTATTCTATGTTTGTAGAAAAAACGACACTAATAATAGAAAAAAGGTATTTTAATACGTACATTTTTTTGAATAAAATATTGACTATAGCTAACATCAGGGTGTCGGTTTTTCGTGACGGTGTGCGCGCGCATCGTAAAAATGTACTCTAATCATTTTTCCCTAACGCGCCAAAAGAAGTATAACTTCAAAATTTCGTGAACAAACTATTTCGTAACTAGGACAAAATTACAGACGGATATTTTTATAAAAAATTAATGTGGACGTTACTTCGCACTTCCGCTTGGAATTTCTTGGCCGCTGTTACGTCTAACTGCAACAGATTTTTTTTTATTTACTGTTAGATCTGACAGCGGTCAAACAATTTCAAGCGGAAGTGCGAAGAAACGTCCATCCTAATTTTTAATTGTGGATTTCCGCAAAGTGCCACCTTCATCAATCAAGGACATTTTTTTATTATATTATACGTGACCAGTGTTCTTTATAAGCAATATCTATCGAAAATAATAAAAAAAAAACAAGTGTTCATGAAATTGCTGATTTTATGATAAAGCTTCCAAAATAGCTATTAATTCAACATACAATAATATCATTTTAAAAGAAAATGGTTTTGGAATTTATACATATTCCATCGTTACGTTCTACTTAATGCAACTAAAAATACTATTCAAGAGAGAAATGAAAGTGATAAAAATGCATAATTGCATTAACTGGCATATGGGCGATTGTCACGTCGATGCAAATCTAGTTATCCATTGAACTGGAAATGGATGACGTGTTTCGGACAGATTTACGTAATTATAATGGAAAATATATGAACATATACAGACTAGCCGTAATTCAGTGGATGAAATTCAAGCATAATTTATTATTTTTTTAAGTTTCACTATTATTGAGGTATTTTTTCTAAATGGTTTAAAAATATGTATAGATTTGTGTTCTTGAAGCATGACTACTGAAGTACTCTACTCGTCGAAGGAAAGAAAAAGCTATTTCCATTGTTTCTTTAATTTCTCTAAATTTTTTTGTATTATTGATATGCACTTAAGCTTATCAATGCCTACTAAAATCGATCGAAAAATAGAGAAGAAATTATCTTGGTCTATTTATATATTTATACAAATAAAAATGCATTGCCGAATGTATGTAAGCGCATCACTTTAAAACGGTTGCACCTATTAGGCTATAATTTTTGTATATAATTGTCATGACAAGGTTTCCATGAAAAATCACCATCATTTTACCCTATAAGGTAAGGGTTTATCCCACCTAAGTAGAGTCGGCACAACATGTTTTTCCTTTTACACTCTTCCCTGCCAGATGTCGCCTCAGTATTCACACCTTTTGTACACATATAATTTTTCACACAATCCATCCACACCTTTTTCGGTCTTCCTCTACCCCAATATCCGTCCACATTCAAACTCAACTTTTTTTGTTACATGCCTTTCATCTTTTCTCATAATATACCCTTACGATGCTAACCTATTACTCCTCAACTTCTCTGTCACTAGTGCTACTTTCAAACTTCCTCTGATATACTGATTCTTAATCTTATCCATCATTGTTACACCACACATCCATCTTAACATTCGCATTTCTGCCACATGTAATCTTTTCTCATCCGTATCTTTCGTAGCCCAGCATTCGGATCCATATAACACGGCTGGTCTTATTATAGTTTTATACACCTTCCACTTGAGTTTCAACGGCATTCGTGGGTCACACCACCCCAGATACCTTTCGCCAATTCATCCACCCACTGGTATATAATAAAAAATAAGTTTCACTCAGTCGGTACATCAATTCAATAGATTTTTATAATTTCTTTTAGATTATAAGTTTAAAACTTTTCTATATATTCCTGAATATATTAACCGTGACGATATTTGTATACATTTGTATGTAAATTATGAACAGGTGAATGAGAATTAATTAGCGGTTACATATTTAGAAGCGTTTGAAGTTAGAAACGGTCTGTATTATATAAGTAACGGTAGATTTGTGTTCCATACGAGCTTTGATCTTGTTTTGACAACTTTCTTGGGTTTCAATGTTATAAATAAACAAATACATCAATTTTAGTAAAGTATTTCTTCTCATCTGTCGATATCACCTCGACCTAGTTTTGCGAGAGTAACTTTTGGGCGACTCGGTAAACGCTTTAAACGCCTACCAAGCTTATAATCACATTTCTGAGGAAATTAACATCAAATTGTAAGGACAGCGCTGAAACAGAATAAGTATTCTATGTTTATGTAATATTTTATAACTAGCTGTTGCCCGCAGCTCCGCATGCGTTTTTTTTTTAGTTGTAAATTACTTCTTATAAGATTAGCTACTTGTTAGTGAAAGTTCCATGAGAAATGGTTCAAACGTTATGGAGATAATACTGCAAACGAAGCCACGGGTAAAAAGTAGTCTAAATTAAAAAAAAAACTATAATTACTTCGTATAACGTTAGCTATCTGGCAGTGCAAGTCCCGTGAAAATAGGTTCAATCGCTTTGGAGATAGTACTACAGACGAAGCCACGGATGAAAGCCAGTCTAAAATAAAGTAGCCTATGTCAACCGCTGTAATTTTAACTATCCGTCAGTGAAATTTATGTTAAAATCGGTCCAGCCGTTTCGGAGATTACCCGGAACAAACAGACAGAAAGATAAAAATTTCAAAAATTGTATTCTTGTTATCAGTATTGTGTATACGTTCATATCCAATCAGTAAAAAGTCGTTATTTTGATATTACAAACAGACACTCCAATTTTATTTATATGTATAGATAATGGCTTTAAATAACATGCTTTATAACCTTTAAGGTTACATCTGTCTTGTTGTCTTTACAGTTCTTATCTATATAAATCGCTGAATGTATGATGAAAGAAACGAATTTTAAAATAAAATGTTTGAAAATTTGCAAGGAATAATGAACAAACATAAAGAAAATATCTATATAAAATAGTGATTGAATGAGTAAAACATTAACAGATTGATATTCTTTCGCCATTTTATTTCATGATATGGTTTTACTCTAAATGGTAGATTTGGTACCATTTTCTCCCTTTGTATACCAATACAAAACCGGGACAGGCAGCTAGTTGCGACTCCCCTGGTGTTGCTAGTGTCTATGGACGGCGGTGATCACTTACCATCAGGTGACCCACCTGTTCGTTTGCCCCCTATAACATAAAAAAAAAATGGCAGTCCAACTATATATCGAAAGGGCGTCAGCTCTGCCAGATTTTGGTAAAATAGTATGGAAAGTATCCAGATTCCAAATATGGAGACTAAGGCGCAATACAAAATCATTACTTTCTGATTCATTTCGGACACATTCCATCAATACACTATGGGTACTTTCAAAGTTCTCGCAATTTTAGAAATCAGCCAAAGTGTCTCTTTATTTTCCGTAAAGCATTGGTAAATATTATCTGTGAGAAGTCGAAACATTTTTATTTGTAAGTAAAACCAGACCTATGATTTCTTAGAACCATATGAACTGTGATCGTATTTTTTTTTTCGAACTGCCTATACTCTCTTGGCTTCAGGGGACTTCACAGCTTCACCGAACTAAGTCTGTCTGTCAGTTGTCTTAATTTTTCAGGAACATTTTTGAAGCGTTAGTGTTGTAGTGTGTTTGGACTTTTAGTTAGTGATTACTTTGACACTAGAAATATGCTGGTAAGCATCATTTACTGTGTTCAGGCAGCTGCACTAGAGAACCTGTCCCCCTTCAAAGATTATTTTCCTTTTACTAAATGTTCATTAATTCAGTCTGACTGTAAACCAAATCCTTATACTAAATCAACAACAAATTTGGTTGACCCGAGCCGAAATAATTCCTGTGAATTGCATGTCTATAGTCAGACATATTTTGCTTTTGACCACAAAAAATAATATAAGAAGGTACAATATAAATTTTAATATAGTACGAAAAATATAAAACTCAGTTTATTGTAACATAAAGTGAATACATTAAAATAATTCGATCCGGCGTTGGGGTTCGTTGTTTTTACATTTATATTTAGCAGCACCTACCTTTCCCTCCATCAACATCTTTTCTGTCTCATTGTATTATTCAATCAAATAGGAAGATTGATACGGTTACTAAATGATACCATTCCTTTATTACATTGAAACAAATTTTATTTCCGTCAAGAAATAAAGCTTGTCTAAAAAGCCAATTGTGAAAGAATTTTTTTAGTTATTTATCCTCTACCACGATTATTCTTCTACAAACATGCTAGATAAACCATAAATGCAATTGGTATAAGTAGAAAGATGACTCATGATGTTCATTTCCTTAGATATGTTAATGAGAGACACGAAGTAAGGACACAATATAAGGAAATACAATACATAAACTCTATAAAACTTTAAGTTTTTGAGATGAAAACTTCTTTAGCCGCGTTGAGCGATGTCTGGTATGGGAAAATCTTACGGGTTCGCGTCACCAATGACCTCGACATGCTTGTGACGTATTGCGCTTGCGCCAGACTAGCGACACGTAGTATAGCGGCCTGTTTACATGTAATATTAATATTTTGTATTGAACTTGTGCAGCCCATCATATGTTTGATTGATTAATAAACTGTAAAAACAGACTAATGTTATTAAATTTAATTTAAAAATTAAGAAATGTCAATAACTCGCACTATAATTAATTTAAAAATTCAAAAAAGAACACAGTTATTCCATTGTTGTCAGGTTTCACTTCTGCCGGCAGTTTTCATAACTGCCTCGAGTTTTTTATTTAGACAATTTTACATTGATTAAAGGCTCCAATAGTAACAGTTACTCAGAATGAGATACGAACAATGATATGGAATATATTCAAAGGATAAAACGTAATAAAATCACTTACCATAATTTGTCCTTACATAACACCGCTTCTCAAGAACATTTCGATTATTACCATACTCAGAAGGATTTTCCGGGGCATTTCCAGAAATTTCGATAACTCAATTTGTCCTCAATCTATAAGATGTGCGTTCACAAAATACTAACGAATTCTTTTTATTTTTATTTCACTGCGAAATGAAGATATAAACAGGTTTGTTATGTTCCGTAAAATATGAGAATGGCGTGGAATATATATTATTTGAAGTTATAATGATAAATTAATGGAAATGATTTTTGAAGAAATAAGCAAACGTAAACAATAAATGAGTGTTATGGCGATAAAGAGTGTACATGAGAGAAGAATAGTAAAATAATTATTGAAGTTATGTATTTAATCTATCACGTACAAAGCGGTTATAGTATATTGTTAGTAAAATTTTGTTTACGCTCTCTTATAATGTTAGATATATTTATTTTCGTTTAGTAATACCAACATGATAATGGCTTTAACAATATTTTAATATCAATGTTCACTAATAAGTAAATATAATATCAATAGTGAAGGTATTTTGTTTTAAACTAATTCGTGTACATAATAAATATCTGCTATATTACACTATACTACATTACACTATGCTAACAACATACCAGCGTGATCATTGTTACTTTACTACGAAATTGGACGTGACGGTAACACCTCCACAATTGAACGTTGCACAGATTTTATCACTATTCGGAAATATTGTTACTTTGCCGCAGAACTGGATGGGAAGGTAACACTTCCACAATTGAATGTTGCACCGATTTTATAACTATTACCGAATATTATTACTTTCACGCAGAATTGGACGTGACATTGAGACCACAGCAACAGAATGTTGCACGGGTTTATCACTATCAAAAATGAAATGCTTACTCTTTCAAGTAAACCTTTTTCTTATTTAGCTTGTTTACACTAAATATTGAGTATAGCCCTTTTAAGTTACACGCCATTCACAACGGTCTAAAACACTTAACTATATTCTAAACTCATGTCTACTCAAATGCCTATAACCAGTCATAAGTCTCCAGCGCTGCTTTGTACCATATACAGTCTTACTTGCAGAATATGAGACCTACCCACTTGTATTTGTTATAATATATAAAATTAATAATGTAAATATGTATGTCGAACTTTAAAAATAACAAAGGCGATTTTAATTACATTTTTTTTGTTTCTTCCCATAAGGAGTGTTAAAATATATTTCTAGCCTTTGGTAATTATGATGACGATACGAAATAGACAAAATAAATTGTTAAGTATTCAAAGATATTCTAATACATTCACAGCTTTTGCTATATTTTATCCCTTTGAAAAAAAGAACTTTGATTACAAACAATCGAACAAAGTGAATTCAGTATTTTTCCACTACATAAAGCAATAAACCGCTTTGTTCGACGTTACAAAAGTCAGATATATATGTATCAATTCAATTGTGAAAATAACGGCAACATATTTCATCAGTTCTCTGTTAAGTTCGGCTGTCCTTTTTTCGAATACAATTTTTAGATAACATCAATTTTCATAAATGTTAAAATTACTTTTTTAGTTGTCTAATTGTTTATTATATCAGAATTATATGAACGGAACAGTTTCAGAATTGTAACTCCAACATGGATGACGTCATCTTTATCTTTATACACATCGTCCGGTCGATAAAGAACAAATGCATGTGAATAATAAAAGGGAAAACATTATACGGTGAGCAAGAAACTTCTAAATACGATTAAGTAATATCAGCAGAGATGTGAATGATTCGATTAATTAAGTAATAATGTATTTAATTTAGCCGCTGTACGCCTTTTAAGAATGCTTCCGGTCAGTAGTACCAACACTAAGCCATTAGTGAGGATATTAGTCAAATGTGGCTTGTCAATAGTATGGATTCAATAAACAACCGGATGTATCATATTACACTGTTCATATTTATTTGACATAATAATGATGCATGGACGTGATCATTAAGGGAATATTGTGCTGGAGATCAAATAATAAAATAGCCTATAAATGCCCCATTGTTTGGTATAATATCTTTCTGACATTTTCGTCCTAGGTAACGTTATTACCTAATTAAATAAAAATCAATCAATGTATCCGAATATCGAAAAATATGTTCCATGACTCCATGCTTGTAGGTATCGGGTTAATATTCTTATTAGACTTACATAGTATTTAGTAATAATGATTTTATTCGTATGACTTATTGTAGAATATTTTAAAACATGAGCGTTAAACGCAGCAGTATTTTTTCATGTAAAATTTAAAATAGCACGATGTCTGACAACAATATTCTCGTATATAGCTGACAATTTATGATGACTTTTAAGTACGGTACTCTGATAAGCTTTAGCTGGTAGATCCCCGCACAATATGTCTTTAATCTTATATTACAACATCAACGAAAGGTTATATCCAACCGCGTAGAATTATGAGTGAGGGTACGTTTGCTCAATCCTACCCCAATTACTTCATGAAATCTACAAATGAAAATACAAATTTGCTTTGAAACTCGTACGGATTTTATGAAATAATATGACAAACAGAATAAATTTATACATTGTAATAATAGATTGTCCTGGCTTTATTACATTAGCTGTAGTGTTCATTACTCAGTAGTTAGCGTGTTCGAACACCACGTCGAATTACGTAAGTTTGAATCCTCGCGGATGAGCCGGAGCTTTCGGTGAAGAAAAACATCATGATGTAAGAGCTTTTTCTAAGTCCTCATGGATAGCTATTACCTCCAAGTTAAAAATTTGCTGTCAATCACCTATAGGTGTATTTCGGCAGCTGCACTTGAGAACAAGTATCCCCCTCCAGGTTTAGCGTGTTTACCACTTAATTCACATCATAATTTACCATCAGGTGAGGTCAAACGTTACTAAAACATAATAGGATATTTTTCTACTTCGAAAATTATTCATCCAACTAATATTAGTATCAACTGGAATATCCTTTAATGTGTTTTCATGGAGAACGTTTTTATGCTATCGCTTTTGCTATTATAATTCATCAATAGATGGCGCTCTAACAAATCAACCTTTCAACCATTCGTCATAGTAAGTAGCATACGAAAATTTTTAATACTGACAATACAACAAATAATTAGAAACGCTTGCGGAGTCGCGGGCATAACTATTATTATCTAAATAATAATATTAAGTTCCCTTGGAGATCCCATGTATATTAGGTATAAACTATATTTGATTAAAGCCGGTTGAGCATAATTTAAATGTGGAAGTATATTAAATTCCTTGGTCTTAATATGAAATAATAGAGAATTGTGAAATAGCTTAGTTCAGCCAAGTTGAAATACACGGCCATTGCAGAACGGGCGAGATCAATACTGCGAGAAACTGCTTTTGTCTGAGTTAGAATTACATCGTACATAAAAGTTGTTGGCTAATATTATTTCAATCTGGCTCCAAGGGCGAGTGACCTCTCATGGAATAAGTATGTCGTAAAATGTAAGCCCTATTTGAGCCTTTCTATTTAATAAAGTGAACGAAACTAATATTCGACACAATAATGATAGACCTCATGACACAGTAGTTATAACGTCCATAATTGAACTGAGAGATGATCTGCCTTTTACGTGATGACCATGATTGTTAGCTCTTAGTACACTAAGTGTTAAATATCTATATATGTATATTAGCAGATTCCCTTCCACTTATTGGATATTAAAAAAATGGAAAGGGTCTATTGAATCCAAAAAAATGAGTCGCCTAATACCATCTATGAAAAATTCCGCATACATTGGTTATAGTCCTATACCAATACGTTCAGCAGTTTTAATGTCATTGTGCCTCAAAGGAACTGTATTGTTATTGTATTTGAGGATTCCATGGATTCGCCGTGTATGTGCCGGCTATATTGTCTAGTAGGGAAAGAAGTCTAGAATTGTGCTTTTTTTTTGTTATATGTTAGCGATTGACCACAATCTCATCTGATGTTAAATGATGATGTGGTCTAAGATGGTAGTCACGCTAAACCTAGAGGGAGACTGGCTCTCAAGTGCAGCTGCCGGAACACACCAACAGGTGCTTGGCGATAGATTTTCAACTTGAGGGTGGTAGCTAGCCAGGCGGACTTAGAAAAAGCCCTACCACAATGCTATGGTTTCATCACGATGTTTTCCTTCACCGAAAGCTCCGACTCAGTTGCTATGATTCGAACGTACGTCCTTCGACGATGTGTCCGAACACACTACCAACTGATATTGCAATCTCTGTCCATTAACGCTTCAACGCCTAACTCCATTACCGGTGCTTATGTTCCTGCCTTACTAAGCTTGGTATTCTCTCTAGATCTTATATTCCAAACATTTTAGTAGTTTATAAAGAGAATTTGTTTGTACATATAATCTTTACTCCTAGTTCTACTATAATTCAATTAACTACACTGCCATTTCTCGTTAACTGGTATTTTAGTTCGTAATATTTTTTTATTTCGTGGTGATTAGGAATGACTATTTTACACGTATGTTTAAGTTCTCTTGACTATTAAGCATACATGTTATTTACAAAGTTGTCATAGAGAAGTTGGAGTGCACAACTTTCCACTTAAAGGGGTCTGTAACGCAATAATGAAACCATTTGGGTTATATTAAATTCGATATCAAAGTATTATTAAATTTAAAGTAGGTACTTGCTTAAAATGTATATTGTTACTGAATAGACAAAGTGGATTTTCTCAAACTTTTTCTCACCCAGAGTGTGATATTTGGTTTTAATGATTATAGTAAGAATATCGCCTAGTTTTAAACCTGCATAATTTTTGTATAAAGTTGCAATATTTATATATATATTTCATGTCGTATACAAATAATAATTATCTGTGTAAAATGTTTACGAGAAGAAACAAGATAAAAGTCACATTTCTAAAAAATCTTTCCGTCATAAAATACTTGATTTAGTTAAGAATAATAGTGTCTAGTGTCCCTCATAAAAGTCTGAAAGCTTTCCAGTTCTTTCGTTCGAGCTTGTCAAAAAGTTAAACACACGGTACGGAAACCGTTAAATAATATATTGCCTTTTCGCAACAACGTTTTCTTTTAGGTTTATGAGGAACTGTAACTTTCTCTCTCTCTCTCTCTCCCTCTCTCTCTCTATCTATCGTCTTACTAATTTCTCTTTGTAGGTAAATCTTTCTTTGAGAAAACATTTGTTAATTGTTTAATAGAAAAATATAGATACAGAAATATTCCACAGATAATGTAGATTTTGGGTTAATGAGATTATTTGTCTAATATTTTTAGGACCCATAAGCATGAGCTCTTTTACACTTTGTGTTAATAAAAAATAAATAAAATGACGCTATTAAATAGCACAAACATCGGAATTATGGAATTAATTAATTGATGGTTCTACGAAGACCGTTTTTAAATATGCCTCCTACTAGAATGCGCTTTAGAAAACTTTCAGTGTTCGTTAGCGCGTATGATTCTCAAGATTCATTTAATAATGCTGTAAACGCTACTTTATAACGTTGTCATTCCTTCGTCTAATACTATGATTTAGAAAACAATATTCGTTGGTTTTTTAACATAACTTATGTATATTAAAGATAGCCGTTAATTAATATTTATCAAGATTGTCCTCACCGCATAGAGTAAGTAAGAGGACACGATATCTATACATATAATAAAAATGAAGTGTGTGTGTGTGTGTAATATCAAAATAACAACTTTTTACTGATTGGATATGAACGTATACATGATACTGATAACAAATATACAATTTTTAAATTTTTTGTCTGTCTGTCTGTTTGTTCCGGGTAATCTCAGAAACGGCTGGGCTGATTTTGACAGAATTTTCACTGACGGATAGTTAAAATTACAGCGGGTGACATAAGCTATTTTATTTTAGACTAGCTGTCATCCGTGGCTTTGTCTGTAGTATTATATCCAAAACGATTGGACCTATTTTCATGGGACTTTCACTGACAGATAGCTAACGTTATAAAAAGTAATTAAAGCGTTTTTATTTTGGACTAGCTTTTACCCATGGCTTCGTTTGCAGTACTATCTCCAAACCGTTTGAACCATTTTCACGGAACTTTCACTAACATATAGCTGATCTTATAAGAAGTAATTTACAATTATAAAAAAAACGCATGCGGAGCTGCGAGCAACAGCTAGTCACATATAAATCGTCTCAAATATTGAATAGATAGCGACATTTAGAAAATTCATTTTAAACATTTATGTTTTCTCATATTGTTTACCTTTATACTAAGCACGTGAGATATTAAGAATGATTGAACCGCTGCAAGGTTCGATTGCGGAAGCAAGTCCCTTAAATGTATCCCTGCTGTCAATAATCGGTACTCATGCTCTTGTATTTAAGTTAGGAGAGTGTGGCATTTCTACTCAGTCCTTAGCACCAGTACTGGCTTCGAAACTGCGATCCTTTTGAGTTTGGTTATACGTTACACAAGTTATAAGCTGCAATGACCGCTTAAAATCAAGTTGACTGCAACGTGTCTGTTCTTTCATAGTGTAAAAAATCATCATTAAATAAATAAAAAACAATATATGTATGAGAAAAAAAAGCAATAGTTTATACTTAATTCTTGGAAGCTATTGACTGTAATCGTGTCGTAGTCGTAATATGTTTTTTTTTTGTTTTTTATAGATTCAGGTCGTAATCGTACTGTTAAATTTAAATTAGTTTTTAACTGACTTAATTACCTATTCAAAATGAAGTATAGTTTAAGTATTATAATAAAGCTATCTCGCCAATGTCGACGACACGTGGAAGAACAATAACTACTAGACTTTGACATAACTCGTATCTGAAACTACTTTGCAATAGAAAGCAGACGTGACTAAATATTCCAAGTCGTCTAATATCCTTCCCAGACGTCTTCACAAGCGGAGAGGATCTCAACGACGCAAATTCATCTATAATTCTGTTTAATTTCTGCACCGAAGGCTTTATATCATTCTGAATTCCTCCAAATGTAATGAGTAAGGTGAAAACGGTTTTTTATCCTTACGTAACATTATCTCTGGGTGATATGTAGAAAATTAATTATACTTATTTCTACGCTATTTTTTTTACAACTATTATTGGAAATTTACGTAATCTCTGAGATTTGACTTATCGCATTTGGTTTTCATTAATTTTCTTACTAATTTTTGACTAAATTGCTGACGAGCTAGATATTTAAAATTTTGATAACCTAAGGTTAAAAGTCAATGCAAACAAAAATGAAGAAAAAAATTTATACATCAGTTGAAAATAAACTGATATATTTAGCGAAATTTACAGATTACAGATAAGATGTTAAAATAAATCACCGCTAATACTTCTAGTAAGTTTTTTCATTGTGCTGTATTTATCAAAGTCACAATATTTCACTCAATGCACCAAACAAAATATCTACTTTATCCTCTTTAATTATGTTTTTAACATTTACTTTTGAGATTATCATCATAAATGGCGTCGTTTATAATAACACGTGTCTATAAACATTTATAGTTTTATTCAAGTGAACGATAAAAAAAAAATGATCTAAACTAGGTACGGTACTGTTTTATGTATGACAACAGGTTTTTAGTACATACATAGGTCTACGATTTGAATTTTCGTTCAAACTATACAAATATTTATAAAGCCAACAATTTAATACTGTATGTAAAAATATGCTAACATCTATTTGCATCTTTTTACCCGGCATATTATCGTTAATTTTGTGGTATAAATAAAAAATATACCATCAATTTTTCGCCTTAAGGTATATCAGGAAATGTTTACAATTTTAGATAGGAATAGTTTCATTACTTGTCAAAACCATAAGAAAATAAACTTGTAATTTCATATTGAAACCAATATTTTTAATTACATTATATATTTGAAATATATTGAAAACATATGTTTTTATAGACTCACTGTTACAATTATTTGTATTGATATGAAATGAATAAAGAGTTCTGTAAATAATTTCATTGTAATGATGACTGTGCTTGTCGTCATTTGAATGTACCTATCGCCCTCTAATAAAGTAAGGGTATGTATCGAATTTTTAGATATTTTAGTTTTTGCAGTAGAATGCGTAGTAAAAGTTCTGCAAGGTATTTCTTCATAGGAAGAGTAAATTTTCATGGCAATGACGTTGTAAATCAGGGAGTTTGGGCCAATTTTGTAAAAACATTGTGATCGCCGATTTGTTTTTTTTTTAGCGTTTCCCAAAAAACAACTTTTCTAAGTTAAGCCTTTTTTTTACTAAGATCGCGATCTGTATTCATTTCCCAGTTAGTATCAGATGAAATGGTATTTATTAATAAATAAATAATAGTGTAAATAATAATCTCTGTTAAAAGAATAATAGCACGTTTATTATACTGGAAGTAGTACAGCACACTATGGCACTTCGTTCCGCATTTATCATCTTAATCGGATAATCTCTTATAAAACTTAAAGCGACTTAAAAATACGAAAAACAACAGACATACAAAATACTGGTTACACTGACGTGGAATCTCTTACGCGCGATTACATAACAAGAAATTGATCTAATGCATAAGAGTTAAAGTTGAAAGGTAAGATAAACCTGTTTCCAGCTTTTTATCAATAACGACAAAGGTTAAGAAAGTTGGCATTTATTTATATTATAGGTTGGTGTAAAAATTCGCGTTCATAGACAACTTTTATTGGTTAATGAAATATAACCTTTAAATCTATCTATTGTTTTTTTTTTTTTTATAATTTCGGAAAGCGGGCTAAGTGCGTATGAATGGTAGCGAATGTTGAAATAGAAACTTTATGGCAACCTCCTTTTACTATTAAAAAAGTTCCAAAGGTTTGATAAGGAAAGAGGTATTGGATCTTGTACTATCTCGTATTACGATTACGTCGATTACATTATTCTTCATCATAAATAAGTTTAATATTAATACAAAAGTCCACAGTACATTTTTTATGTATATATAAAACTCTCATCTGATGGTTAAGTGATGATTTGTCCAAACATAATACCACGATAAGCCTAGAGGAACTGGCTCTCAAGAACAACTTTTGAACAAGGCGTAAAGGTGGTCGGTAACTTTGATTGGTTGGTAGCCAACCTATAGGGTTGGCATTTAAAAATAATGCCCTATCACTCCACTCTACTATGGTTTCGTCGTTTTACTTTCCGTCTTCTAAAGTTCTGGTTCGTTGTGGAATCCAAATAGATCGGAGTAATGTCCAAACAGGCTTCCACCGAGCCATCATCGCTTCAAAGCTTAACATTTACCAACGTGTAAAGACACAATAAAATTATTATACATTCCTTATTAAATTTAATATTTCTCAAAAAATATTAAACTTTTACAAAAAGTATGGTATAAATAATACATCCTTTAAGTTCATTTAACATGTATTAGTGTATACATTTTTTAATCATTTTCATTTTTTCTTTACTCTTACATATCTAGTAATTCAGCAAATGACTATCCAAAACCTCTACGAAATCTGTGGTCTGAATCACGGCACGCGTTACAACAATATTTTCTAAAAGGCGGTACAACGCAGTTTCTTTGTAATTGGTCCGCGGTGAACAGCTCGCAGTACTGCGTCGCATCAGTTGCAGGACAAGCAGTTAGGAGCCGAGGAGTTGGAGGGCAACGACGTAATCGACATCGCCGTCGACGCTCTCGAGGCCTCGGCCCACAAAGAACGTCGTCAGGAGCCGGGCAGTATAGTGGCCGACGAGATACACCTCGGCCGCAAGTCGTTGAGCACTGTAAAGTGTAACAATTGGTCTATGGTACATGATTATTATTAAACTTCATTTATTCCTCGACTTAAATTAGGTTAGGTTGCTTAGGTTTAGTGCCGGACCAATGGGGAGATGATTCGGGGGAGCTCGTTTCTCCATTGTACTGGTTCAACCATCTGGGAGATAGCTGGGGCTTACCAATCTATTTCTCTATAGTGCAAAACACCCGGCACAAGACTGAGCGGGGCGCCATGGTGCTAGCTAGAACGAACCCGTGGTGTCTCATTATGGTGGTAGCAGGTACACCGTAGGATTTTAGTGAGTAGATACTCACCCTCTCCCCGGGAGGAGGAGGGCTCGTGCAGAATTTTCCCACAGTAATAAAAAAAGATTAATTAGGTTAGCATGGTACGGGCATATTATGAGAAGCGATGAAAGTCATCTAACAAGAAAACTTTTGAGTTTGAAAGTGGACGAATATAGAGGTAGAGGAAGACCGAAAAAGGTGTGGATGGACCGTGTGAAAAACGATATGTCTATAAAAGCTGTGAATACTGAAATGACATCTGACAGGGGAGAGTGGGAACGGGAAAATATATTGTGCCGAACCTACTTAGGTGGGATAAGGGTAAAATGATTATGATTTATTCCTCGACTTACATTTACAAAGGATAGTTAATACAAATATATGCAATTAAAATGAAGCCGTGGCCCCTTCCCTGGCATAGGCCTCATCCAAATGTGCCGTTTCTATGCTAACTCTATCCAGTTTCTATATCCTATAATAAATTAAAATAGGTGCTCATGAAAGTGAAAGGTTTTAGAGCGGCTCAATTATTTTCATCCATCTATCGCATGTCGCATTACAGCCGGCCGCGGAGTTGGGGTAAAGTGAAAGGCCAGTGCAGCTAAGGCCAGTATGTCCATGGCTCAATTGAAAATGATTCAATGATTTAAATAAATATTGTGCTCAGTTTTTAGAATAGTACAATCTGAAAAAAGTTTCACTTGCGTCGTGGATTCATAAAACCACATATTTTTTTTATTTTGCTATTGATTACGCATCGTACGTTATTATTATTGCCAATTACAATGGTCAGTCAAAGTTGTTGGAATGTGGGAAAAAGCAAGCATTATTGAACAATCACAATGTGCAAATGGGAGAACACTTCATGTAGCATGCAGAGGCATATTACGACAATGAATATTAATTTTATGTTATTGCTATAAACTGCAGTACGATATAAAATACCAAATTACCCTATATGAGAATAACTGCCCAGGAGCTTATAATAATAATTGTTTTAAAATAATACAATTCAATATTTTTTCATCATATCCACCTACATTAGCAATAAATATTGTCATATATAATTAACGACAAAGTTCTACTGAACTTACTTGAGTCCAAGGCATCTCCTTCCAGTATACGGGACAAGGTACACGGTTACAAGACTGCTCCTTATCAGGTTTCTGGGTCGGGCACAATGATGGTGAGACATTATTTCTTATCAACTCCCTTCTCGTCGATGTACTAGAAGGGCATCAAGGTACATAAGACTTCGCGAAACATGTAATTAATTTACGTACATTCACGTAAATAATCAATAAAAATAAACAAATAATCATGTAACATGCTTTTTACATTTTTCGAAAACGACAAGTTATAGGCAACGTATTTTATTTTTGCGCTTACGATATTCAATGTACTGGCCATACTAATGGATGGAATGGACACTAATGTTTCTTTGTTTTACTTTGTTATGTTCGTTATTTATTACCTGGCGTTCGCTGGTACGCAGAATAACTGCCTCTCTTGAACACCGCCCTCTCCGCATGTTGCGCTGCATTCCTCCCATTCGCCAGGCGACCAGACAAAATTACAGCTGAATAAAAACAAGTTAATTTTATTTCATCTATACATATAATAAAAATGAAGTGTCTGTATGTAATATCAAAATAATGACTTTTTACTGATTGGATATGAACGTATACACGATACTGATAACAAAAATAAAAAAAATTAAATTTTTGTCTGTCTGAATGTCTGTATGATGTTCCGGGTAATCTCCGAAACGGCTGGACCGATTTTAACAGAAATTTTACTGACGGACAGTTAAAATTACAGCGGGTAACATAGGCTACTTTATTTTAGACTAGCTATCATCCGTGGCTTCGTCTGTAGTACTATCTCCGAAACGATTGAACCTATTTTCATGGGACTTTCACAGACAGATAGCTGATCTTATAAGAAGTAATTTACAATTACAAAAAAAAAAAACGCATGCGGAGCTGCGGGCAACAGCTAGTACATAATAAGATTTTAAGCGTTTAACTACAATCTCACCTGATGTTAAATAACGATATGATTCAAGCAGTAAACATGCTAACCTTAGAGAGGGATTGTCTCTCAAGTGCAGCTGTCGGAACACACCTACAAGTGCTTGACAACATATATTCTCCTTGAGAGTGGTAGCTAACCAGACGGGGTTAGAAAAATTCGTATCACAGTGCAATGGTTTCATCACGATGTTTCCCTTCATCGAAAGCTTCAGCTCATTCCCATGAAATCGAACCTACTTTGATCAGGCCATCATCATTCCATGTTATAAAAATATTGGTTCACTGTTCTCATCTAATTAATTGCCTAGTTGTTGGTGTGACAGTGTATTGGTGTAAATTGTACATATTCAAATTATTTTGATCTCCTTCTTTTTTTTTTCTTTTTTATCTTATATTTAGGAGCTTTTATTCTATTGAATATATCGGCCCCATTGTTACCCATTCTTTCGAGCTTCAACAGGCGAGTCGTTGATGAGATATTATTACAAAGTCATACAACATCTTTGCTTCTTCCGAATCATCTCCTTCTTAATTTCGTAGATATTCAAAAATATTTTCACAATTTAAACAAATTTGAATACTGCACATTAATTTACGGTCGCGTTTAAATAAACATATCGCAATAAATGCATTCTTTCATATAAATTAACGCTATATTCTGTACCTAGCATCTCGCGACATTCAGCATCATTCAGCGACTTTTTGTCTTTATAAATTATTAGGTGGACACAGAGCACTATTTTTTTTAATAGAAGTAACCTAAGTTAAGGATCGTACATGTACTACATGACTCATGTTTGACAATTTTTTAACCCCCTCCCGCCCCTTTGTATCTATCCGTAGTATATGAGAAGACCATCTCATCTCCCACTCTAGTTTTCACGTAGTAATTCATAAATACGGTTTTACAAGGAATCCTTCTAACATTTAATGTACACATTGTATAGTCGATCATACCATGACAATTTTGTATCGGTACAAACTCTGGTCGATTTGCTTGGCAACTGCACAGCACTACAAACTGTTAATTTTCAATCAACTGACGTCCCAGTATATGTCTGTCAGTGTTGCCAGTTGTGAGTTTTAAAAGCGCTAAACGCTGCGCGTCATATTTATATATAGCTTGACGCGAGATTTCTTTTAGAGGGTTTTGGACTACGTGACGAAAACTTAAGCCTCGCCCCTTCCTCCTTGTGACCAAGGGTGTTACTTCCCTCCCCCTGAACGGGTTACGAAGTATGGGTACGTTCCCTTACTCTTTATAACATCAGTTATCTGCTACT
Organism: Antheraea assamensis; assembly: GCA_035772565.1. Lineage (NCBI taxonomy): Eukaryota > Metazoa > Arthropoda > Insecta > Lepidoptera > Saturniidae > Antheraea > Antheraea assamensis. The sequence goes on from JAQQSE010000018.1 coordinate 1,520,814, forward strand.
GAAATTCTAGTCAAACTCGGCCTAACCGTTTGTGAATTTAGCCGTAACAAACAGACATAGAGACAGACAAAAATTGTTTACATTGGTTTTTAGTTATACTTGTTGTAGTGCCGTGTTACTTTTATAACTATTTAATTCAAAGCTGTTTTCATATTATAAACAGACACTTAAATTTTATTTATTTTTATAGTTGTTCGTATTGATATAATGAAGCATAAAATCGAGAGAATGTTAAATATCGACAGACAAAAGGCGTTGACAGAGGAATTTGTTTTGTTAAAAGGAATCAGCGAAAAATTCAAATACCGATTTCATTCGAGATTTATTTGGGAATCAATAATTTCATGTAGTCTGTGTACGTGAGGAAACGCCATTGCTTCACTAATGAAGGTGTCATTTCATGAGGATGACAACTGCAAATTTATACATAGAGTATACATTTTTTGACCTTATGCCATTTTTGATACGTTCATTTAACGAGATATTAAATAAATCATATCGTATTATATCATATGTACCGTAATATCTAGACAATTTAAAGATGATTACTGGGTATAATTGAATAATATGCGCAAAGAATATTAAACGCAAGCCCGAATTTAAGGCTATATTTTGAGCGGACAAAAACATTTACCTTTATCCCGGCTGATTTCAGCCAGAATGTTAAAATAAGATCTTTCTACTAAATGGATATGAAAGTATACATGGCATTTATAAAAAGAAACAATATAGAAATTGTTTGTCTGTCTGATTGTTTGTTCCGGCTAACCCCGAACTGGTTACACTGATGTTAATTGGATTTCCATAGGCAGATAGTTGATGTTGTACGGAGTAACTTAGGTTACTTTAGAAAAAGACATTAGGGTTTCATGCGCAAGTTTACTGTACACTAGACAACATTTTTTTGCTTAATTCCATGCGATCGAAGCCACGGTATCAGCTAGTTGTTACCATAATAAATATATATATATATTATATATATTTATTGCAAGCGTTTATTTTTTATATTGGAACATATTTTAGATTTTAAACTAATAGCCCTCTTGTTTTACCTGAGATGTAAATGAAAGAAAGAAATACGCCGAAAGTTGTTGAAACGATGGGATTTACATTTGTAATTTAAATAACAAATTGGTGTTGTCCTTTGCAACAGAGATAGCTCAATCAAGAGTAAATAAAAAGCACTCTATTTAATGAATTTTTAATAGAAAACACTGTCTGTCTGAGGCGATGGGTTTAGTACGATGTACGAATTTGGAAGAAGCTAAAAACAATAATGAAGAAAAGGGAATTAATTGACTTAGATATTAGTACTTATTTATGCTTTGCAACTTATTCGATAGTATGTTTTCTGAATATAATTTTATATACAATAAATATATTTTTTATTTATATACTTATAATGATAATACCATTCCTTTGAAACTCGATAACAAGAAAACTACAGAACATGTCGGCATAGGACGACTATGATCATTCGACGCGGCATTTTAGGTAGATGGTTCTAGATTACTTATGTTTTGGATTCGAATGCTATTTTTAGTGCCCAACTAAGTGAGAGGAAATGAGCTAGTCATATTATAAAACGCTACCTCAATCTCCATGATTGCCAGTCACTATCTCGAGGAGTACTTATCTTTCTTACGTGCTTATTTTTTGGTTGAATACTTGTATTGGTCAGTTTTCAATATAAATTTCATTGTGTCAGGTAAAACGAGGAATACTTAGTAACGATGGTAGTAAATAAACTTGGAGTAAAGTTTGACACAAACGCGTTCTTCTGTGAGTAAAAACAGAATAACATCGATTTCATAATGTGCTAAAGATAAATTGAAATAGTAAGAATATATTAAAAAAAATAATATAAAGAAGAAAAGAATATAAAAAAAAATTGTGGTGATCTAGTGGTTTCACCGGTGGAATATCAATTTCATGTCCATGAATCCCGGCATGAATCAACGAATTTTTGGGAATTCGCGTACACTTATTAATTTAAATTGGTAACACTGTCGGCTGACGGTGAAGGAAAACATCGTCTTAGTAACGATGGTAGTAAATAAACTTGGAGTAAAAGTTTGATACAATCGCGTTCTTCTGTGAGATGGAAGAATCGATACATTACAGAATAACATCGATTTCATAATGTGCTAAAGATAAATTGAAATAGTAAGAATATATTAAAAAAAATAATATAAAGAAGAAAAGAATATAAAAAAAAATTGTGGTGATCTAGTGGTTTCACCGGTGGAATATCAATTTCATGTCCATGAATCCCGGCATGAATCAACGAATTTTTGGGAATTCGCGTACACTTATTAATTTAAATTGGTAACACTGTCGGCTGACGGTGAAGGAAAACATCGTCTTAGTAACGATGGTAGTAAATAAACTTGGAGTAAAAGTTTGATACAATCGCGTTCTTCTGTGAGATGGAAGAATCGATACATTACAGAATAACATCGATTTCATAATGTGCTAAAGATAAATTGAAATAGTAAGAATATATTAAAAAAAATAATATAAAGAAGAAAAGAATATAAAAAAAAATTGTGGTGATCTAGTGGTTTCACCGGTGGAATATCAATTTCATGTCCATGAATCCCGGCATGAATCAACGAATTTTTGGGAATTCGCGTACACTTATTAATTTAAATTGGTAACACTGTCGGCTGACGGTGAAGGAAAACATCGTCTTAGTAACGATGGTAGTAAATAAACTTGGAGTAAAAGTTTGATACAATCGCGTTCTTCTGTGAGATGGAAGAATCGATACATTACAGAATAACATCGATTTCATAATGTACTAAAGATAAATTGAAATAGTAAGAATATATTAAAAAAAATAATATAAAGAAGAAAAGAATATAAAAAAAAATTGTGGTGATCTAGTGGTTTCACCGGTGGAATATCAATTTCATGTCCATGAATCCCGGCATGAATCAACGAATTTTTGGGAATTCGCGTACACTTATTAATTTAAATTGGTAACACTGTCGGCTGACGGTGAAGGAAAACATCGTCTTAGTAACGATGGTAGTAAATAAACTTGGAGTAAAAGTTTGATACAATCGCGTTCTTCTGTGAGATGGAAGAATCGACACATTACAGAATAACATCGATTTCATAATGTGCTAAAGATAAATTGAAATAGTAAGAATATATTAAAAAAAATAATATAAAGAAGAAAAGAATATAAAAAAAAATTGTGGTGATCTAGTGGTTTCACCGGTGGAATATCAATTTCATGTCCATGAATCCCGGCATGAATCAACGAATTTTTGGGAATTCGCGTACACTTATTAATTTAAATTGGTAACACTGTCGGCTGACGGTGAAGGAAAACATCGTCTTAGTAACGATGGTAGTAAATAAACTTGGAGTAAAAGTTTGATACAATCGCGTTCTTCTGTGAGATGGAAGAATCGATACATTACAGAATAACATCGATTTCATAATGTGCTAAAGATAAATTGAAATAGTAAGAATATATTAAAAAAAATAATATAAAGAAGAAAAGAATATAAAAAAAAATTGTGGTGATCTAGTGGTTTCACCGGTGGAATATCAATTTCATGTCCATGAATCCCGGCATGAATCAACGAATTTTTGGGAATTCGCGTACACTTATTAATTTAAATTGGTAACACTGTCGGCTGACGGTGAAGGAAAACATCGTCTTAGTAACGATGGTAGTAAATAAACTTGGAGTAAAAGTTTGATACAATCGCGTTCTTCTGTGAGATGGAAGAATCGATACATTACAGAATAACATCGATTTCATAATGTACTAAAGATAAATTGAAATAGTAAGAATATATTAAAAAAAATAATATAAAGAAGAAAAGAATATAAAAAAAAATTGTGGTGATCTAGTGGTTTCACCGGTGGAATATCAATTTCATGTCCATGAATCCCGGCATGAATCAACGAATTTTTGGGAATTCGCGTACACTTATTAATTTAAATTGGTAACACTGTCGGCTGACGGTGAAGGAAAACATCGTCTTAGTAACGATGGTAGTAAATAAACTTGGAGTAAAAGTTTGATACAATCGCGTTCTTCTGTGAGATGGAAGAATCGATACATTACAGAATAACATCGATTTCATAATGTACTAAAGATAAATTGAAATAGTAAGAATATATTAAAAAAAATAATATAAAGAAGAAAAGAATATAAAAAAAAATTGTGGTGATCTAGTGGTTTCACCGGTGGAATATCAATTTCATGTCCATGAATCCCGGCATGAATCAACGAATTTTTGGGAATTCGCGTACACTTATTAATTTAAATTGGTAACACTATCAGTTGACAGTGAAGGAAAACATCGTGTGGAAACTTGAACCTGAGATATGTTCTTGTAGTATTATCACCGTATGTGGGAAAAATATAGAACTGGATTTCTCAGAGTTTGAAATCGCCAATACGTTGTGGGCTGTCGTGGTGATTATGCCCATACCTTCCTTCGGGAAGAGACCTATGGTCCTGCGGTGAGCCTCTTACAGGTCGATGATGATGCTGATAATGATAAACATTATAATCAAGTGTTATTATTTACCTGTGTGTATTACAGGATTCATATTTGGGCGAAGGACATTTTTGTTCTCGGGAACATTGATGCCGCACTAGGCGGACTCCGCCGCCACAGGATGCAGAACACGGACCTCGCTCTGTAGACCATCTGACGGCAAGCGAAAGAAATTTTACTGTAATGATATTTTACGTCCAATTTACATCATGAAAACCGTTAAAAACTAACTTTATCGTGGCGTATTCAGGCACCTTTTGGACTTTTACATATGTTACCGAAGGGTCAGGGCTTCCACAGACATAATTTTTTGGATAAATGTGGCTTTGTTTGAATGTCAACATAGTCAAATACGACGGTCTCATTTTGATGATTTATTTTTGGTTTAACACAGAAGTTTTAGCACGAAGTAAATTGTTGCTGTTTTATTTGCTTCGTGTTTCGAGATACTTCACTATATATTCAAGTAACTTATGACAGGACAAGGATATAGATTGTGTGAGAAATTATATGTGTATAAAAGATGTAAATACTGAAATGACATCTGACAGGGGAGAGTGGAATAAGAAACCATGTTGTGCCAAACCTACTTAGGTGGTGGGATAAGGGTAGGAGAAGATGATTATGATTCAAGCAAGTTGAGGATTACAGTGTGATGTTTGTTTGTCTGAAGAAATATCAATGGAAAAAGTAGGCTTCTAATTCTTCGCAGACGAAGTACTGTGCTGTAGTTGCAAAATGTTTTAGTTATTGGGGCAGTATCTTTCGTACTCTTTTTATGGGTTATCTCGGCTGTTGAGAATAGTCCTCGTGTTTTTTTCGGTTAAGCATTTAAACGGCGTTACGCTTTGTTATTCGAACAGACTACACACTATTGGACTGAAAGGTTCACTTGAATGGTAAAGAGCGCGGGAGGCGCTCAGCCGAAAAACGTCTAATTCGATTTCCATACCAGTACAGTCATTTTCTATATTATTTACACCTTCGAACATATTACTAGACAATTATAATATGATATACTTGTATTCAATAGTATATCTAAATAGCAGACATTGAACCGGAAACTGATCGAAGTTGTTTGAAGTCAATCTCAATACATGAGAGACAGTGGTCCCAGATAATATCACATTTACAATATTCTAGTATCATTGTATTGGTGGCATATTTTATGATTCAATTGATGTCCATAACATTCAAACGTGTTTTCGATAAGAATAGATATTTAATAATTTTATTTCATAAATGTCGTAAATATTTCTACAAAGTTGTGTATGTAATATAATAAAAGTAAACATCTTTCATTGAGTACTGTTTATGAAATTCAATTAATAATATGTATTAATATACGATATATTGTTAATTAAAATCATAATAGCTTTTACTCGAGGCTTTGCTCGCATCGATATAGATTCTACTTCTCCTGTGAGAATAACACTTATTTTCTAACTGAAAATAGACTATGTCCTCTTGTGGATCCCTTATAATATGTATGCAAAATTTGATAATCATTGGTTGAGTAGTTTTAGCGTGAAATCGCAACAAACAAACACTCGCACTCGCATTTGCATTTAGAATATTAGAAAGAATATACATATTCTAACATATATAGCTTAAAAATACTCCATTGTTTCATTGGAATTTATTGATAAAAATCAATTTAATGGTACATAAATTTTAGTTAGAAATGTCGATGTCTCGTTATTGATATATTCTAGCAACTTCATTATGTTATAAAAATATCTTTATCGCATATCCAATGAACCACATCTAATCTAATTGGAGTCGTTGGGCCTTGACAAATGAACAATGGTAGCCGAACAATAAAGCAATAGATAAAGCTTGAATAATAATGATATTTCACTACATTATATATAAAGTAGTTGTTTCCATCTGTAGGATATATCTCATAGTATATACGATGTAGGTATATTATGTGTGTCGCTAGAATACTGTTATTGTAAATGAAATACATTCGTAATAAACATTGCTTTCTATTAGGGAATGGCCTTCCATAGAAACATAATTTTTGGATGTGGGTGGATCTTCTAATAACAAATATCAACAGGTAAAAAATAAATAATAAAGAGAAAAAATAATAAAAATATCCACCGGAAAAATAAGATAACGAAAATAGTAATAACATGTAATTGACAATGTAATTATTCTGGCTGCGACTGTACTGTTCGGACTCACACTAAAACACGTGTCGGCGTGGGTGTGATAGGAACGAGGAAAGCGCGCGGGTGAGCGCAGCTCCGCCTTCGCCTCTTCCGCGTCCCTCCGATACCTATATTTGTGTTCTGCGCATCTACTTCAGAGCGGTCGAAAAGTTTGTCACGGACTCTACTTAATGATAATTGCAGTTGATCGTTGTCAACATTTATTAAAATAAAATAAAATCAAACACTTTCATCATTGTTAGATGTATAGAATGCAAAGAAAACTACTTAATTAATTAACGATTGACCTTTTACCCCTTTTGAAGATACAACAACGTTATTAATAGTCTGTTACCTGTACTCTAAAGGTCTCGTACGGCCGGCCGGTGTGCTGTAGTTAACCGATACTTCAACAGCGGCTGGTTCTTCTAGATATGCGAGTTGTGTGGGAATTGCCTGTGAAAATAAAACATTTTTACCTTTTCATCTATTATCAGGACAACGATACCGGCTCTAACCTGTGTTATAAAATGATTATTAATTTAATTGTTGTCACGTTTGTGGAATATTTAAACATAATTCCAAACCTTAGAGTCTAACACACGAGTTATAATTTTAGTGTAAGCTAATAATATATATTTTTATGGATCGTGTAGGAAAAACCGAATAGGTAACTAAAGAAACGATCTTAAATAATGGTATATTTTACATAAGTAAAGCAGTAATTATGTATCACATTTATGAAACATGTTTTTTGGATTAAAAAGTAAGGCTTCTTTGCCAATTTCTATTTCGTTCCATTTAACTAGTGTCAATTTAAAATACACACCGCCAGAATTTCTCATGTTAAAACAAATCAACTGAAAATAAAAGTTAGATCTATTGTATATTTTATAAATAACTTTTATGCAAACGTATTACAGTTAATTCATAGTATTTGAAACGACATTATATATACTTCATTCGCATATTGAGATTTAGTCATGAAATAGGAACTATAAATACGGGTATTATGTTCTTGTAACAATATCTAGGTTAAGCTATAAAGACTTGAGGTTCTTAACCGTAAACTCAATAAGACATTATATTCCGCGTCACAGGTGTTTGTTACAAGCATCATTAGAGTTTCCCTTTGTAAGCTGATTTTGCATAGTTCATGAATATAAATTCTTCTCAATGCTTGGAGCGATTTAATATTTAACAATTGTTTGTATCTTACATTATATAATAGAATGATACTTGTAGAAAAAATCTAAAAGTATGTGTTTAGATTTAGAATTACACATGTACAAAGTATAGAAGATATTAAGTAAGAAGATTACCGAATACTTCGAAAATCAAGAAGAGGCTCGGTTAAATTGCTTCTATACAGAATTTGTCTTGTAAGATAATGTCATATATATAGATTTATTATTTAATATTTTCACCGGTTTCAACACCAGTGAATACTATAGATTGTTTTAAATTCAGAATTACTGCAATTATCTACGTTCCATTCTTATTTGATAGAAAAATGTAATATTCATTGAAATATTTATGTTATATCTACGAGAATAAAGCTTTAAACTACTGCTGTTAAAAGAAGCGTATTGTTGCGTTTAGAAAAACCTTTGAATAAAACATCATAAAGGGAAATGAGATATAAAGTAGAGGTCCAATTAACTTCAGTAGCGGAGTTGAGAGCGTTTGTGAATAATTAAAGCGGCGAATGGCTCGACCCTTATCATCAGATGTTTCGCTTCGTTTCACATTTTATAGTTAAATGTCTTTTGTATAGCTGTTGTTCAGGTTTTAATATGACGTATGAATTTTAACCGAATTTCGTAAATATAAACAACTTTTTTAACCATTTCGTCTAGTTACTAACATATATTTTACATGTACATTCTCATGAGAATTAGTAACTAATTTTATGTATTTCGGCAATTAATAGAAGATAGCCTTTGAAAAATAAAAAAACAATGGAAACGCAAGGATTTATCAAAATACGAAATCTTGAAAACCTTCATTGTACCTAGTTTAGTTAATTTAAAAAAATGTTTCTATCATTCCATATAATAGGCAGAGAAAACTGAAAGCAAAATTACAGTAATCGAGTTCGCAGCTACTTCACTTTTATTCAAACGACGGTAATAAAACCCAAATTGTATACGAAAATCATTAAACGTAATTAGTTTACTTGGCAGAATATCAATAGATCCACTCGAGTTATATATTCGAGTTGCTTTGCTTCTTATTATTGCCGCTTCCCACATTAATTTGTTGTAATAAAAACGACACATTATTTATAGTATAGCTATTTTATCGGTATTGTCAATACTCTTCGTTACTACCTATTGCATATGCGCAAGAATGCCGATCGATTAACTGAACCAAATGTCGCTGAAATTCCCAGTTAAATATTATTTATGCAAAATGCGCCCACAATCAAGAACGCCACTTAAATGCGCTTACAGTTACAGTTACCGCTAGAAGACTCCCTACTGACAGTACACAGTTCGGCTTTACCCAGTGCACGTAAATGCACGGTATATTGTATTTTCACGATAAACGCGTCCGTCACACTTGGGTCAGTTACAGTTACAGTCAGTATACAGTTACATTAGTTGTATAACTCTTATTGTGAAACGGGTGCACATTAAGTGAACAAGCTGCTGTTTTTGAACTAAACCTAGAAACGACTGTTTGTCGTAACAATGAGCAACGTTAACAACAGAAAGAAAGTTATAGACGGAATGTATTCTAAACATAATATCTGTTGCCTGTTACAGTATAAAGGTGTACTTACATTTAGTGTGGTATTTCGTATTTCCTCTTACCTACGCCGTAGAACACGGTGACATTATGCGAAAAGTTAATCGAGAATAATGACTGGACAGGCGACCCACGTCTGCTGCGTCATTTACTTTTAAGTACAATTAATCACTATTATGGATGTCGTCAGCAAGTACAGTTTTATAAAAATTGCATGCTTGCTTTTTGTTTTCAGTTTGAACAGGGTTTTTTTTTTAATTTGTTTCAGTATTTGAGCATTGACATTAAATGACAAAGTGGTCAAAGATGGTGTTTACACAGAAAAAAATGCCTCTCAAGGGCGGCTGCTTGGTGACAGATTTTCAACGTGGCGATTGCAGCTAGCCGGGTGTGCTTTAAAAATATTACATTATCCCAGAATTGACATTGTTACAATTACGAGCAACGACATAAAACATTAGCATTTAATACATTACGAAACTGAAGGCCCAAAAAACATTGGCTGGTCGTTGTGATGGCGGACATGAAGGAGAACGACCTCACAGAAAAGAATGCCAAAGACCGGGGGCAAAGTGGAAAATGTTAAGTAGGAAAGCGGGCTCTGGAACCAACCCGGGAAAATGCTAGGCAGAAAAAGAAGACACTATGAAATTAGTAGATATGTCTAATTGAAATATTTACGATTATTTTTTATTTTCGTTCTTGAGAATTAATCTACATAGCATTTCTGGTACGAAGAATTTGGTTATCGCAAATATAAATCTGATACGAGTAATGCAAATAAAGCGTTATAACAGATATATTTCGTTAGTACCTTTTGTAAATAGACCTTAACTCACCATTATCATCAAGTCTGTTTGCAGCCGAGAGGTGGACGTTATAAAAACATCTGTTTCCGTCTGTTTCCATTTGAGGAGAGTGCCGGCCGCCACCGCCTCGCCTTCCCACCGGTAATGCTCACCCTCCTTTATGTCTATAACGTGGCTATCTACTTCAATAATCTGGAGATTTTGCGGCACGTTGGGGTCGTACTTTAGATAGTCGCCTTGTTTGTTGTCAATCTCGTAACGCTTTGAGTGCTTACTCAGCTCGAGTATTGGCTTGTCTCTCTTGCGTTCTCTGAGTGCTATGTTAAGGGGTACAGGTGTTGCTATGTGAACGGAGACTTGGTGCGCTTCGTGAGGTATCATCGACATACGAGTCCAACCTAACAACAAACCATTTGCAGTTTAACACGTTTCTTATTGCGCTTATGATTTTTAATTATCTGTGACGAATTCTTACACTAATTATTGAAAAACCATACATTTTAATTACTTTATCCACGTTATGAAACAGTATGTGATAAAATTAATTTTATTACAAAGATGAATCAGGAAAAGGAAAATGCTATTCATTTTCCGGCGTCTTGTCATTTGAGCAGGAAAATTATAGACTTTTCGGAATAACCTTGGCATACATCTGTAAGCGAGCGACGAGTGGAAATGTTTTCGAGACCGTACTTATGCGAGAGAAATCTTAACAAAATGTTATTAAACAAAAAGTTTTCAAACTTTTTCGAAATAATATTTTGATTAATTTAATTTCATTCGTTGTGTAAATTTTAATAGCTCAAAGCACTTGTAAAAATTTCGTTCGATGATATTTATTTTATATTTATTGCAAAAAGAAAATCACGGCACCGCAACAGATAGCAAAAGTATGCGTTTTGTTACCTATTGACACCCTAGTTGTTCAATCTATTATGGAACAAGAGATCATTGAGACATGTGTTTCAGTTAAAAACGGCTGAGTTTAGTCTAGCCAATTTTATAATAAAAGCAATAGATACGAGCTGACAAATTCATTGTCGAGTTGTTCTAGAAACTACCAATAGAAAACTGAAAATGAAACTGCATAAAATGTGGGTACTTCATTTGTTCCTACTTTTAGGTTAAGGTTTGAACAAATGCCTATTGGAAATTATAAATTCAGCACTTTGCAACGAGTGAGGTAAGATTAACGACGTCTGCTTTTTCTTGATGGAATGTCACAAAAATCATATTCTGAGGATTCGGTTTGTCAAGGAATTCAATATTGATATCGAGAATGTGGGAGTTGATCACAGCATTCTGGCAGAACCAATATGTCCAATATAAATAATATGCAAAATGCTGAGTAAACTTAAGGTCCCTATCTAAAAAATATGTATTTTTTTTTTAGATTTATGACTTCTAGTTATAAGTAGTGTCATGATTTCTATTTTTGGCAATTGATTTTAATGATTTAATATTGTCTTTATAATATTTTTATTAAACAAAATGATATCCAAATGATTTCAATGGACTTGAATGAGCTTACTGTTGTCACTTTTAGTATTTCTTTAGTCTTTCAATTTATCGATCGCCGGAAATGCATTGCATTCGTATTTTAATATCGTCAGCGATAAAGGTGGGATAGTTAGTTCTTGTTCAAGCATCAGATGAAAAAGTCTATAAGGAATACGTAGTGGTGCTAAGCTTTGCAGTGTTTTAAGTTAATAAAACGTTTAGTAAACGAGTTCTAAAGGAAAATGGTATTTTTATAATAAAGGGTATTTTCATAATAGTAAGTGGTAGGTAGAGTTGGTTTAAGTTTTAAATGGTTATGGAGTTTCCGAAGTTTATGACACAGCAGAAATGGCAGAAGACCCTGAATTAAATAAAGAGAAAAAATATAGGTAAAAAGTGAAAAATACTATTAATAAATATATAAATTATTATATTTAGTATTATTATGTGATTACTATGAAATAATTTAGAACAATGATATGAATATATTTCCAACATACTGTTTTTATCTACAGTTATAAAAATTAATAGATACCACCAACAAAATAATATGTAAATTAAATTTCTATAGAATGTAAATATACCTTTTCCAAGTTGTCTGGTGTAAGTGTGAGTGTTATTGTTGCAGTAGCCATCGGGACACCAATTACAGTTCGGATCTGATGAATTGCATTGCCCCTTCACACAGGTACCCTGTTTTAAGTTAAACAAAAACAATATTAAAAAATAACCATGTATTTAAAGCCAAAGATAACACAGTTCAACGCCCTTTTGTCCTTTGTTAGTGAATCGATTTTCTTTATTTTGTTTTAAAAACTATTAAAGAGCTTTAGTGTTCTCAATTAAAAAAAAAGTGGAAATAGTTCGTTCGTTTTTTCGCTTACCTATGACGAGTCAAAGCCCTTATTTTATAAATCTGAACACACAACACAATTTTTACCATTTATAAAAAGAAATACAGAATATATTACCTATATATAAATAAGTGAATATAAAACTTTTTAAGCCTTATTATCATGATCGAATATCGCCCACTCGAAATGATTGAAAATTGTTGCCATAAATACTATGGAGCTCATTTTTGTTTCATTAGTTGTCTTTAACTTGCTTTAATGTATAATTAATTGCAAATAAAATGTAAACAATTATGTCGTTATTTTAAAATATCTGCCGCCCGCGACTTCATTCTCCTAAATATGTTTTTGTTTAATTGAATTTTGTCATTACTATTGAACGATTACAACGCTTTCAATGTCTTACTGTTTAATCCCTCTGAAAAAAAATTATGAATTTAATTTTGAAAAAAGGCCCAACACAATCGGTCCAACTGTTTCGCGAAATTTGCTCGGAGAAACAACGGGCGTGATTTAAAATGTTTTTCGTTATATTTGAATTTAGAATATTGATTTCGATTATATCTAATAGGTATTATAAAATGTGAAAGTATGTTTGTTAGTTTTTCATGCCTTGACTTCTCAATCGATCATTATGAATTTTTTTTACATACGTCATCAAGGGTACATCAAGAGTATATAGGATACATTTAATCTAGAAAATAGTATCCTCCCGGGGATAGGTTAAATCGACATTAAAATAAGCAAAACCTCGGGTCAAAGCTAGTATTATTATACAGGCGTTGACTAAATCCCGGTTTGTAATACTCTTGATATTTTTTTATTTTTTTTAAATATGCTCGTGGAAACTGTCGGCTGCCAGACACGAAGGTGGTCGACCGAATTTATGATAACTGACGCGTAAAGAAACGCGTTAATATTTTTATTGAGTTATTCTTTAAAACTTTACATTTTACAAATGGCCTGACTTTATTACCCAGACTGAGTTATTAATATTTACATTGTTGTTAAATTTATGTATACTCGCTTACATATAAATTTGATTTTTGTTGTTAATATAATCTTGTTGGTAAAAAAAATGGGATTTTAATTTAACTCCTCGGTTGATTTTTCAAGACCCAGATTTCAAAATGGTGGATGGTTTTTAATTTTATTTCATATCATGATATTGCATAAATTATAAATTTTATGGTTTAGTAGAAAAAAGTTCGTACAAATGAAACAATCATTTAAAATTACATTTGACATAAAAATCATAATTTTACAATACACGAATTGTTATTTTTCAAAGATTTGTAATAAATCAGCTATTTTTTTAAGCTTATGCTGCTAGCAGTCTGTTGACCTGAGCCACATGAGGTCTACATTCATTTGCAGGGAACTTCTTAAACTCTTATGGTTTTGGATAGTCCAGAGGTTAAATAGTTTATTGTTGAATATTCTTGTAAATATACGCTATGATTATTCTAATTAATATTATAGTTGTGTATAGCTGCTTTTACATAACAGGCGTTATCACGCGCGATTGTAGTGTGTAATATTGAACACGGGAAAGGGCGTACGTGAATTCACGAGTGATTGTTATCGTTTGTCGTCACACGTGCACTCTTTCCCGCGCGAAACAGAGCGTCGTGTAAAGACAGCTAATATGTAGTTGTTACCCTTTCATGTCTTAACTATTGAACCAACCTTTATAAAAGATTAGATACGCGTTGCCAGGTGTACAGAAAAGGACATATGAGACATTTTATAAAAAAAAAATACCATTCCCAAGGGATAGCTCAAATCTACAGTAACGTGAGCGGAGTCGCGGGCAAAATATAGTATCTAATAAAATGTAAGAGATGTCAAATTCATAGAAATCATTGTTCATAACAACCATTTTAATTATACCTATTAAAATAGATATATTTAGTAATGTTGAATGGCTAAATTACCTGAAAGCAAATATCATATGATCTTTGGTAGCTACATGATGTCCCATCAGGTAGAGCTCCGAAATTGGAAGGCGCACCTCCGGCGTAGTCGACGCACCAAATCTCACAATGTTTTGATTCTAGCGGAATACAATCAATTATGAAAATGTATAGGAAAATTAAATTACTGTAAACGTTTGAATATTATTCAGTTATGAAGTTTGAATATTTAGAGATTTAATTCTTAGTATTGAGACTAATAAACAGACATTTGACAGACTACCATGAAAGTTTGCATTCGCAAGTAGTCCGGTGAAACTGTGGAGACCTGGTGAGGCTACCAGTGTAGTCAGTTCGACAAAAAAAAAAAGAAAAGAAATTTGGCATTGGCAAACTCCTTGGCCAGGCTTAGTGTCATTACCATCTTGGATCATATCGTCAATTAACATCAAATGAGTTTTGGTCAAACGCTAAAACCTATGAAGTTTAGAAAAAAATGTTTTTTTTTTTGTCATGGATAATGGTTCCATGCTATCGATTTTTACAACAACTAGTCACTAAGTGTCACTGTATCATATTAAGTTTTGTATCGTTGTCTCGTTTGTTATACAAATTAGTACTAATTAATATTGAACAAAGAGAATATTTTAGCGATATCCTGTTTGCTATCAATCAATAATCTATTAATATAATTACTAATTACAACAAAAGACAATAGATGGCGTGCGAAATCGTAGACACTGCTAATTAAGTACAAACTCGGCGCTATATAACCCTAAGAACAATAAGTAAACAAATGCAACAAAATCATTCCTCCTTGACCGGAATTCGTTCGATCGAATACGGTAAAACAAATAAACAGATGGGTTTGTATGTCTTTAGAATTATGTAAGAATTTACATACAATTGTTTATTAGTCTACGTATATTGTGTTGATAAATTTACTATTTCTAAATATAAAACCTCACCTAGACCTATTAAAGAAGCTACAGAGAAAGAAGCTACCTATTAAGGAACCACGGTAAATAAAAAAATGTCGTACTAATTTACTCAGCGCTTAAAAATATTAACGTGAATCCATATTATTATTTCGTTTTAAATTACTTGCAATATATTATTTTTATTTAAGTAGGTAATAATCGATACACATTTTAAAAGGTTTGGGAATAACTATGCAGAAATGTAAAGTAAAATGCTTTAAGTAACACATAAAAATTCACTAATTGGCGATAATTATCAAATTGATTCCATATACACGTACAAATCAGGTGAATAGTATACGTTATAAAAGAGAGAGATTTTATTTATAATATTATTTATAATATTCTCTCAATCTTTAGTTATTCTATAGTAAATCATCACAGTCATGGTCTATAAAAAAATTAAAATTGAAGGCTAAACAAAATGTCTCGGCGTCAAATTCTCATACCATAGGGAGTATTAAAAAAAGTCAATTCTTTTGTCACGTCGAAATAAGGTTTTCACGCCAGCCACGGAAATATGTTTTATCCGATTTACCTTCTGAAAGATGCTAAATAAACATTAGATACATTACCATCGCGGCATCGGTTCGGAAAACATCTGCTATGGGTTAAAATGTTATATGTAAACATTTCTTCTTCTTTGTAACAATAAAATGTATTTGAAACTAACCAATACGGTTTTCATTCTTATAATTAAGTATGCTATATGCACAATAAAACTAAGTAATGTTTTTTTTACATACCATTTGTGTGCAGGTGTGGAATAAGTCGCGCCTGCTGGCGATGGCACAGGTCAGCGCGGATGTCTCTCGCGGCAGCGCACGCTGAGCCCGCCCAACATGTTGACACTTGAGAACCGGCACCGTCACATGCACTTTCTGATATAGACCTGTTCCAATATTACACATCTATCTATCTCTTTTTCTACATTTACCAAGTTTCTTTTGTAAAGGTTCTAGTACTAAAGGACGGAGGTCAAGAATATAATTTGGGCTACTTTGGCTAATTTGTCGTCGGTGGTATTTGACCTATTTAGAATTTTATAGAAAGATATTTTTTGAAGACAAAATGTATTGGGATCATGTTTTGGATTATGTCACATCTAATTACGGATTCGACACGTTTTAATTATTAAAAATTATATAAGCTCACCCTCTGTACCGACACCTACGAATACGCGTTCGTAATCCATACCCACAGTCAGCACTACAACCGGTCCACTCTCCCCAATCACTCCACTCTGGTTTATCACTGTCTCCCACTTCTAATTTCTTCTCCACTCCATGCCCAGGCATCGGTTCGCAAATGCGATCAACGCACCACTGAAAAATATGGAAATTTGTTTTCATTGTGAAATGCATATTTTAAATTTAAATAATTAGATGACTGATTTAAATAGTTTTAAACCATATGTCTCGTAGATGTTAATCCCGTCGGGCGTTTGTTTTTTAGTAGGTTGCCAAAACTATATGATATTCTTTACACTCCTTTTTCATTAATTGGCGAATGGATTATAATCAACATTATACATTTTTCGCCTGGACAGCCACCACCGTCAGGTTGAGGATCTGTCACCATTTATACATCGCTGTGATTCATCAGAAGCAATCAAATGGAAATGCCATTTTAATGCTCAGTTTCGTAAAACAACGCCTACAGCGTCAATTAGAATCGGGTGAGATTTTTATCCAACCCTAATTAATTTAACTAATTCATGTTTTGTTAAATCATACCTTTCTTTTTAATTACAAAACATTAACAGATGAAATAAGAAAATAACTGAAGCAACATCATGTTATTTCTTTTTAAGTCCTCGCTAAGCAGATTAGAAGTTGGACGGAATTTCTTTGCAATTTGCACAACTCTTTTTCTCATTTATAAAGTTCTAAAGACATCTTAGATTTATAAGCGTTTTCTTTTCAAACGAAAATTCGATAAGAATTTCGTAATGGTCTTTCATATATTTATAAAAAAGTTTATTTTCGGTTTCTTTCCCAAATAAGACATTACTTCTGCAATATATTATTGTTATGTGAAATAACGAATTTATTGTTAGTAAAACTTGGCAATTTTTAATTTATCCCAAAATAATTATTACCATGACACTCTTCTGTTTCTCGTGATATGTATATGGTTCAATAATTAGTAAATTCATTTGAAAACGTCTTAAATTCGACAAAGAAATTCCGAAACACATTGTCACTGACGATAAAATGGAATCCCATATGACAATCCAAAACGTCCGTCGTTTTGTAAATAAATCGCCTTCGATATACGTACAGTAGTAATTCGCAATAAAGAAAAAATACAGGCCATAATTAATCCGGATGAAATATATAAAAAAATTGGTTGTCTATAAAGTCGATTTATGGGCGATAGTTTTACGTGATAACGTCATAAGAAAACATTGATAAAAAATCATGCGTCACAAGCCGAACGCTTAGACCGATCGCGACTCTCTATCGCAAGCTCCGCGCTCCGGCTTGCACGCTTGGCTTAGGTGGAACGTGACAATTAGTCATACGTTTTCGTGCGTGTAGCCGGTGTTTATCGTTTTATAAGACGTTATCTTGTCAGAAAAATCTATGATATGAATGAAAAGTGTACTTTGTATTTGGTTAGTGTGGTTTGGTGTACTTGGAATTTAGACCAAATGTCGATAGGTGGTCGATAAACCTTAGCAGGTTATTAGATTTGCTAGGTAGGTTAGCTTATTAGATTGTAGGTTAGCAGACACGGTTTTAACTAAATATCAAGTCTATAAAGACAAATAACAGATGTTTAAACACAATTTTCACAAGGATCGAATTGCGGACACCTAATATTTTTAGTAGACTAAAATCTATTTCGTTTGTCAGACTAATTAAACATTAGCGCTTGTAATTTGAATTCTAATAAAATATTAGGTGTTAGTTAATGTTCACTTTGGTATAAAGCACTAACCTCGTTTTTATGGTTATTGATACCTGTAGATGCCCTCTTAATTAATTATTGTAACAGATTTATAGGTATACAATATTATATATACGAATGTTTTGTTTTTAACGAATGAGTATTTATCCAATCGAATGTTTTATTTAATTTACTATCATTGGCCCTATTGAGCTCAAAAACCAATTCTCCGCTTTCAAACCTCTCAACAATAATGGGCTTAGGAAAATGTCAACGATCGAGCTTGAAATCTTCACTGCGAGGTGTAAATTACAAGATCGGTTTGAAGAAAAACAAATCTCAACCGAGCGTTACAAAGCTAATTATTCTCAAGTATTTCAGTAAAGATCCGTCTCCAAGATTGAAAACGAAAGGCTGTAATAATTCAAAATAAGTAAGTAGGCAGCAGACGCCTTCATTGAAACGTAGTTATTGGGCTTGAAATTGGTTTCGATATTGAATTTCAAATTGCCATAAAAGCGTTTTTAAGGGCTTTATAAACTTTTGTGCCTTTGACGTCGAGTATTTATCTGTCGATTGCAGCTCGTCATTTGCATAGTTCGTTGGAAAAAGGTATTCACAGAGGATTTTTCGAATTTATGCGCGCACACGTACGTACGTTACGCGTGTGAATGACGACTGAACCGTGATTATAATATGTAAATGTCACGAACACGAATGCAATTATAGTATTATATTATGTTTGCATATAGCAAAGTTATATATAAGTGACAGACACTATTTTCTCTTAACTTAAAATCTGTGCAAGTATTATTATTATACATTACTCGCAATTGTTTGCGACTCCGCCCGCGATTAATCTATAATATAAAAATGAATCGCTGAATGTGTTGCTAAGCGCAAATCTCGAGAGCAGCTGAATCGATTTCGCTAATTATTTTTTTATAATATTCCTTGAAGTACGAGGATGGTCCTTACGGAGAGAAAAAATTTAAAAATTGCCTGAATAAGTCTAAAAACAACACTTTTCTATACTCCCATACAAACGATTCGTAATAATACTTAAAAGTCAATTTGAACTTTAATACCATGTCATAAAGTTTAATAGTGTTAGTGGAGAGGTTCCGGGAAGGCAAAACAATTGAGTGACGTTAGTATCGTATAAATATTAATGACAATATACATTATATAGCGTCCCGAATAGCAGAATAAGTATTAAAAAAATATTAAAGAATCGACTATTAGGCGGTACGAAGTTCGCCGGGTCCGCGAGTTACAATATAAAAATTAATTAAAAGAAACATAGCCTAGTGTCGCCTAGCGGCAAATTATGATAAAATGGATAAAAATGTTCTCCATGAAAGAGTAATTAGGTGTGCCGACTTTCATGCTAATTGGTATAACCGTGTGGAAATTTATCAACTTCATGTATTATTATTTTAAACTCTTAGGAAAACGTACAGCTAAACAAACAATTAATTAAAGTTTATTTGACATAAATGTAGGCCATTTATAAGTTTCCGCATGCATAGTTATACGAGTATATAACAAAATTTGCACTCCGTCCGCCATATTAAGAATACTATCACGACGGTGTCACGGGATAGAAATATTAATCAAGTTATATGTAAACATTTACAATTAAGTGAAACGTATGCAAAATGTTTAACTAATATCGCTTTCATGGGCATATTGTACATGCAAATAGAGTGCAGCCTCCATTTTAATTAACCGTAATGAAAATTGACTATATTAGACGTTAATGGAGGCACAGCGTACAGGGAACATTCAAGCTAAGTGCTAAATTCAGAAACTTATCAATGTCCGTTGCAAAGGTAACTTTATTATTATTTCCTTGTTAGAGTTTGCTTTAGGAAAATTAATTATATTTATACGACAACCTTTCAACAACAGCTCTCATTTGAACAGAACGTTATCGTTTATGAATAGGATGGTTATTGAATATTGACTTTATTCGGACATTGTACTGGTGAATCCAACTATTGCTTTGTTCTCTTTTAAAAATGGTTTTGAACTGAGAATTTCATCTATATTCATTGTGGACTATCTTTTATTAAAGTGGGACTTTTTTTACATCGCTCCAATTTTTTTGTTCGTCTATCGCATGTCGCATTACAACCAGCCGTGTAGTAGGTGTAAAGTGAAAAGCGCTCGGAGGAGCAGCCCCTTGGCGGTATAATATGGCGGTGTCCATACCCCAATTCATAGTGATTCCATTATTTAAATAAATATTGTTCTCAGTTTTTAAAATGCATTTGTTATCTGAATGATCGTGTTTATTATGTATTTCGTACTCTACGTACGCAGATTAAAATTAAAATGTATAATTTGATATCTTGTCTACTATTGATTTTCCATTATCATTCCCATTTTAAAATTATTAAGTTACAGTTAAAAACGCGATTTTAATACCCTAAATCGAATAATTAAAAAAAAAGTTTCATTTTCATCGTGGTTTCATAAAACCACACAATTTAAAAAAAAATGTAATTTCGTCATTAGTACTTATCCCTACTAACTCTTTTAGCAATTTTAAATTACCTCGGTTAAAATTTATTATTACGGGCAGGTACCTATAGAAATAGGAAATGATTTATAATCTATATAATACTCCGAAAAAGTCCTTTATCTGTTAGTAAAATCTCGTCAACATTGGTATAGCCGTTTCGGACATTAACCCAAATAAGAAACGTGCAAACCAATTTTATTCATAAACCAGAAGATATCCACGACTTCATCTGCGCCGTTCGTTACTTTTACAAAATATTTATTGTACAAAGGTAAAAAGATAATAAAATTGAAAGGAAAAACACATTTAATCACTAAATTTATTTGTAAACAATGTTAATCATTTATTTCACTTTTCCGTCGCATGTGTACCACATCGCTTGTCCTACTTCTAAACAGCAAGAAAATACGCATCGCAGAACGCTTAGCGCCCATAACAACCGTAGTTACTTAAAACTTTAATAAGTTTACATCGAATTAATCATAATAACTTATAAATAAAGAATGATAATAATTTTTAAATAATGACTGTCTAAGAATTAGAACTAAATAATATATAGAAACCTATCCAGTAGTTTTAGTTTGATGCGCGCACAACTGCAGACCTCCCATCATTTTATTTATATATATTTCTTTAAGCCGATTATGTCGACGGTGGAAAGGCTAATTGAATCACATGAAAAGGCTGTCAATTAGCCTTTCCATTCTTAATATGAAATAATAAGATAGCAGAAATTATTCTACAGTACTACTACCTGCAGACCATATGACAACCACGTTATAATTTAATTTAGTCTTTATTCACTTCTTTCTCTAGTATAGTCTATGGCTTTCAAATGCGATTCTTTATAACGCGAAATTGACTATTCCGTGTACTTTACTTTTGTTTATAACGTTGAGTTTGATTCTCTTAAGGTATGTAATTTTACTTACATGATTGTTCCCACAAGGAGTGCCTTCTAATGGAGGTGCTCTCTTGGAGCGACAAACGTGTGGCATCGCCCGATGAGCACACCAAAGCCGTGAGCACGCTGACCTCACCTTCACCGACTTGCATACTGAGAACCTGGATCATAAACAACCATTGTTTCTTCATTATGGCTTGATGCCCACGCTTAAGTACTATTACGTACAAAGGTACATCTAAAATGTTGATCATAAGTTCTAATAAATCCATGATGATTTTTTACAAAACTGTCTAAATATATTTAATCTCTTATTTAACTCGTTCAGGGTACAATTAATATATTAATATATATATATGTAGTACTTATGCATATTATGTAATACAAAAACTTTTGTGAAAAATTCATTCAAACGGTGTCAAGTTTTGTTAAGTAATAGAAATGGTTTCAAATTTCTTTCTTGTGTTGTCTATAATATTGAAATTTGAAAGAAAATGATTTTAAATTTTAATTAATAATGTAATAGGCCAAGTATAAAGTTTTTCATATTTCTCGATAAAATAACCTTGATAGGAGAAAGAAAAGTTATAATAGCAACTACATAATAAAAATAATTATCGCGTTATTTGTATTATAGCAGTTACGACTACATAAAAATATCACGTTTAATGGCAAAATACAATTTATTTCAGCATTGATATTCCGATTTCGAGCCGTACAATGTTATACCCCGACATTGATGCCGTTCTGTTTACGCAGACTTGAGACCGTTTATAATCAAATTTAAAATCAACTGTAATCGATTATCGTTATCGTATTGAGAGTTATTGATATTTTATTTCTTTATGATATTGCGTAACCATTTTTGCAGAAATTGTTTTAATTTAATTTGAAAAAGTGAAAACACTTTATAAAACTGAAACATGTTAAGTACACTTATAAAAATGGGCGCTAATCCTTTTGTTTAATGAGTTTGGTACAATGTTTTGTGTTACAATAATCCTATTTTATTGACCATATTGTTATTAAATATAGTGGAATCGTAATTGAAACTAATATACATTAAAGTCGTGGTAATGATGTATCAATATATAGCTATATATACGTAGCGTCTTTACTTTGACAGTTTTTTGACATATGTCAAATGGGAACAATAAACTGTTCTTACCACAGATTATAGATATATTGTTATTCAAATTATAGACATCGAAGTATGAAGTAATTTAGCATTTTAAGAAAATACCATTAAGACGATCGCATTTCAGTAATCGTTTCAGTTCATCAGGTGCAGTTAGTGTTGGTCATATTTATAAAACAAATGATAATTGATGAAATAAAACTGTTAAATGGAAATTTTAAAAAGGAGGTAAACGGATTATAGAATTGCTTGAAGGCGGGAATTTCTACATAAGGTGGCTGTCGCAATATCTATCTCCTGTGATAGACTAATAATGAAGGAGTGAAAATTCGCGTATGTCTGTGTACACTGTGAGCTATCGAGGCTTCTTTTTTGTAATTTAAAAATCTTCCCTATTACCGACGAAGTAAGGTACAGGTTGAATTATTTGTAAAGGCCAAAATACTAAACGCTTTATTAGTAATTTATAGCGTTATTATCCAACTTTTAAATGTAGGTTGGTAGGTATAAATTATCGTGTTTCCCGTTTCATTGCTCCGTGAAAGGTTTCAGTAAGGATTTATTTCGCGAATATACATGTGGATGTATAGATTTGGATGCAAAGGATTAAAACCGACAAAAAACTTAACCCTACTTGTTATGTTGAGGTGTGGAAAGTGTCGTAATTTATGGCAATTGTAATTTTAGTGACTCCTACCTAGACTATGATATTCATACCTATTTATACTATCTTATAATATGATATTTATCAGTTACTGTTATATACTGTTTTGTTTTTAAATTTACTTTTATATCTGTAACATTTGATTATGTGTCTTTTATTCGATTTATTTGCCATATTAAGGTGATAATATAGATCATCTCTATATCTAATTAAGAACAATTATTTTATTTTCAATATTTGCTAGAATGATATATTATTTTTTTTATTTTGCAGTAAACTTTTACATACAAGATAAATGTACATCATAAACGACATATGTTTACATATAAATGTTAGATAAAAGCCCCTCTAAAGTCCAAGAGCGACTGCTAAGTCATCTATTGTGTCGGCAATTGCGGCCTTACTTAAAATTAGGTCAAGGATGAGCCATCAACACTTACGAATTATAATAAACATTTTACCCAGTACAATTTTTTTTTTTATTTTCTCAACACCTTCCTTTAAAATCAATAGAAATATTTATGTGTGACGTAAATACGGCAGAACCCAGAAATAGAAGTGACCGCTGGAATATCGGCAGACACTTTTCTGATCTTTGATCTTCAAATAATCAGAACAAGCTTAGTAGTTTTTCATACACTTAATGTCATTGGCTGAATTCGGCTATGTAAAAGTATAGCAACAATACTAGACAGTATGAGAGATCAAATCAAAATCGAGCCTTGCCGAAAAGCTCCGAACTGTAAATGTCTATATGAGAGAAGTACTATGCTGCATAGTGGAGTCTCGTGGTCTTCTCTCTACATAATCATTGATATTTATATAGCGAAATATAAAACTGCGTTAACAATGATACGAAATTTTAACAATTAAACGCAACTGAAGCCGCTTAGAACAACGAATATATCATATACTAGGTGTGCTATTAAAAAATGTCACTCGGAAATCAATTAAGTATTAAATTATCAACCCAAAATGAAACATAATACGAGTATCAGACATGCTATCCATTCGTCCATATCAATAAACCATCCTTTGTTCCCAATAATTAGGGGTCACGGCTTTAACTCCCAACGAAACTCGAGCCGAATACCACTGAGTCATAGCTGGGAACCAATCAAGTTGACCGGATTATGCGTAGATACAATACACGTATTAACTACGTTGATACGGAATCCTTGACTTTACGTTCCGGCAGGATATTTTGAGCAGAAATTTATTGAATTCCGGAAAATTTCTTTAGACATTTATTTAATAAGGCAATGAAAGTTTTCAACCTCTTGTTCTGTGAGCTGAGAGGTCGTCTTAAGGAAAATTTATATACGTTTATACCCAATGTTGAAATTATAACAAACATGATTACTTTATAAATAAGTTTTCGAAGTTACGTTTAAAAATTGATACTTTCTCAGCGTTATATCTTCCACGATATAGCAAGTCGTTGACATTCAATATCAAATACCATTACGGACAGTGTAAATATTTGCGATTAACATATCCTATTATGCTATGTAAACGTTGGAATTGTAACGCCGGTTTGTTCGCATACTGTGGCTGTCTGTGAACAGCCGTACAATTAAACCACAATAATAATTAAGTATAAATAGTAATAAATGCTATATATCTGTTGTCAGTCATTTGCAGTTGAATAATATGTTATTTTATAGAGTCACATCTATTGTTTATTGCATAAGGCTTGCTTGTTCCGGCCGACAAATACCAATGATTACATCGATTGATATATACTTAACAACAGAATAACGATGTCTTCAGTAAATATGTTTTCAATTTATGGGAATAATCTATTATATCATTAGTTGTTGTAATAATAAACAATGGTGATAAATAATGATTATGTAATGTAATTACATGATATAGCATTCCTTTTGTCAATTCTATATAATATACTCAAATAAATGAAATTGAAGTGTGTGTTTATAACGTTAAAATAACAGTTTTATATTAAATGGGTATGAAAGTATAAAAGGTAGTTATAACATAAAAGCAATTCTTAAAATATATGTCTGTCTGTCTGTTTGTTCTGGCTAATATCCAAAACTGTTGCGATTGATTTTGATGGACTTTGAGTTGGACATAGCTGATGTTATGAGGAATTAATTGGGCTACTATTCTAATAAAATAGGGTTCCGGGCGAATATAATAAACTAAACAAGCAGTATAATGTGCACCCCACGTATAATTACACAAAAAAAAAACATTTTTTGGTAAATTTGTTGAATATACTCGTAGGATTTATCAGTGATTAAAATCAGAGTGATCTTTAAACTGCAAATCTTTATTGTTTCAGCACAAAACAATAAATCTTAGAGAGTATTAAACGAGACTTATAATTAGTTATATCTATCTTATGATAAGGTTAATGATGATGATTATCTTATGTTAGGTTGATGAGTATATCAGAGGAAGTTTGAAAATAGCACTAGTGACAGAGAAGTTGAGGAGTAGTAGGTTAGCATGGTACGGGCATATTATAAGAAGAGATGAAAGTCATGTAACAAGAAAAGTTTTGAGTTTGAAAGTGGACGGATATAGGAGTAGAGGAAGACCGAAAAAGGTGTGGATGGATTGTGTGACAAACGATATGTGTATAAAAAGTGTGAATACTGAGATGACATCTGACAGAGGAGAGTGGAAAAGGAAAACGTGTTGTGCCGACCCTACTTAGTTGGGATAAGGGTAAGATGATGATGATAAGGTTAACTGACTAAGGGTTAACTAAAATAGAAAAACACACATTACGAATACTTCTTTAACATTTACCATGGCTTACAATGAACGCACTAAATCAAATCAAATTAAAAATGCTTTAATCACTTTAGGCGCTGAGGCTTATGAACCTCAAAACTTCCACCGGTTATATATCCATAAGTTATACGCATAATACATTTTTGCACCTACATTTTTGTCAGCGCAACTATGTTCAGAGCGGTAAATAGTTTGGCGAGGACTCTATATTCGTTTTTGGGGGATGCACAGAGAGCGGTGTCATGTCCAGAGATCATCATCGAGAAGAATAATTCCATATGAATAAAAAAAAAACGTGGCACTGTTTCAACTGAGGTACTTTAATTTACAAGGTGTTTCGAGTATCTACTCATACTGATTACTGGAATTAATACCTAAGATTTATAACTGAATGACAAGAAATTTTCATTTATGAATAAAATATCATAAGTGTATTGATGTATCCCGTTACAGAAGACCCAGGGTCATTTCGAATGTTTGGGATGACAAAGAAAAACATATTCCACGTCAGATAATATTGATGGAAGGCCACTCGAAAGTTCTGCGTTATGGATTAAATATAATTGAATACAAAGCGTATTATAACATACTAGCTGACCCGGCGAATTTCGTACCACGTAACAGTCAAGTTTTAATTATTTTTTTAATACTTATTCTGCTATTCGGGACGCTATATAATGTTAAATGTTACCATCGTATATATATTGACATTAATATTTATACGATACTAACGTCACTCAATTGTTTTGTCTTCCCGAAACCTCTTCACTAACACTTAAACTTTATGGTATGGTATTAAAGTTCAAATTGACTTTTAAGTATTATTACGAGTCGTTTGTATGGAAGTATAGAAAAGTGTACTTTTTAGACTTTTTCAGGCAATTTTTTAATTTTTTCTATCCGTAAGAACCATCCTCGTACTTCAAGGAATAATTAAAAAAAAGAATTAGCGAAATCGGTTCAGCTGCTCTCGAGATTTGCGCTTAGCGACACATTCAGCGATTCATTTTTATATTATAGATTATAACACATCTTATAGCCAAATAAGGTATTTAATTTTACATTAGCATTCAGAGCTGGTTTTGGTTAGTGGTGTAGCGCAAACGGACGCAGACTTCTAGCAGAAGCACGTCCTATGATGGATCTTTTTTTTTTTTTTTTCGAACTGACCTACACTGCCAGCCCTTCATAGGCCTTCACAGTTCCACCGGACTAGTTCCTATGATGGATCGTTATAGAAGGTTAAATATCTTTCTTCGAATATAATTTGTAAATTTCTTCGGTACAGTAGTTATTCAAAAATTAGGTGGATTTATACATATCCCTAGAAATATGAAAAATATTAAATCCTCGTTTTCTAATTTTAAATAAGGATTTCAAGTGAAATATTTCAGATGCTTGTGTAAACGGAGGGGGATGTGCGCGGCATCTCTCCACGCTAGTCGTCTCCCAGACACGATTCAATCCCGTATTGGATTACATCAGAACAGATTATTGGAAAAATCTCGACTGTAGTGCCGTAGATACGAAGCGCTAGTTTATATTTGGCAAAAATAAAAAACAAATTAAACTAGGTTTTGCTATCATATCGTGTTAATATTTTTATTTGAATACATTGTGTATTTATTTTCGCTGTTATTGTATACTATTGTTGGGTATGTTTAGGTTTTTTTTTTATATAAAAATAATGGATTCAAAAGATATACAAAGATAACTCATTTTTAAAGGACCTAACTATCCCAAGGATATTCGATTTGCGGTTTCTGATGTCGATGCTAACTGTTGGCCACTAAATATATAAGATAAATCTAGAATTATACATATATAGAGATAATTCAGACAAATTTACAGAAAGTATAAATTGTAATATGCATGTTACGATGAAATAAAAATAGTGAATGAATTGTATTATAATATATATGTAGAGATTGCAAGTAACTTTTTTTTACAAATTCATTGTCAGGTATTGGGTTCTTTTCTTGAACTCGACATTTAAATAAGATGTTTTTAAGTCTATAAGATTTACATTAAACACGGCTTAAATAATTGCAATGCAATGTTATGCACGGAAATATATGTTATATATGTAACTAATGGGTTGTAGCAATATTAATGATATGTTTAAATATAATAAAAAGTTACAGTAATGTTAAAAATAATCACTATTTTGCTGTCGTGCTCGAAGCCGCGGGCTCAGGTGCTAAATATATATGTATATATATAATACAAAATATAAATAAGTGTAATTCCCATGCGGTAAAATTCAAACCTAAAAGAATTATAAAATATTCATATTAAGGGTAATGTATTCTCTCACATTCGGTCGCATGTTAAATTCTATAGATGTAGGGTATATGCTTGTCTTTTTTTAATGTCGCTTTTTCGTTTCCTCTCGTTTCATGGAGTTTCAAATCACAATTGGGCCATAAAAGTTTTCACTTCAAAAGCAGGTCTGACAAGGAATCGATCGAAATCAGAAACAACTTAATATACAGATATTAAAATTGAACAATAGGCTGCTAATTTTGGGATCAGAGAGCACAAATAATAGAATTTTTGAAAACCAGTTCATAAAGGGCGAAAGAGTGTAGGAAAGTTTGTACTAGAGACCCATGAATTTTGATGTTAGAGAAGTAAGCGTCGTTTCCAACTACAAAATTTTATCTAATCATCAACTTAACATCTTTTATAAATTCAATCATTAAAGGGGTGAAAATGTAAAAAAAAAAACAATATTTTTATCAGTAATTTAAATTTATACAACGCATATGAGTAGGTACACGAAGCAAACAAAATGTGAAATTCTAAATAAGTAAGACATTACTCGTGCTTCGATTCACATGAAGCTTTAACAAACCACAGCGTTTCAGAATGCCGAGAATTAAGATCCGCCCTAATTCTGCCCGAGTAACCAATTTGCTTAATCTGTAATTAACATAAAACCGGGTGAAATTATTTAATAACGTTTTTCTTCTACTAATCGTGCAGTAAATACGATATTTAGTTTATTTCTCTTTAGGTATTTTAAAATAGGTAATTTTATATTGGCATTTATTAATCCTAAAGTTGCTTCGACATTATACGTACAATATATTTTAATTAATTATGATTCAAGTAGGTACTTACCTTATTATATTAAGTAAAAGTTATGTGGGAATATAACTATCACGTTTCTAATTTCAGAATTTATATGTGAACTGAAGATATGACTCCGATAGGGTCGTCTTGAAAACGCTATAAAAGCTAATTTACGAAAAACTTTTACATGAATTGACTGGACATATACATAAGTAGGAGATATAGATACATATAGAATATTAGAGAGGATTAATAACCAAACAATAAAGAAATAAATTATTATTGGATTCATAAAATAAAAGTAAAAACTAGAAATAGACAATAGTTGCTGAGTAATAAAATAATAGACAAAGATATAATAATAACAATTAACCACATCATGTATTTGTCAGCAAGAATAATTAGCTTTACATAACATTTGATCACCATGTGGTCGGCGAGATTTGGGTGATCGCGTACTTCAATTGAACGATCCGCCTTTTACTGTATTTTTTCTGTCTGTAGGTTATATCTAATATCATATAGTGTGTGAGTATTATGTATGTCGCCAAAATACTGTTATTGTAGATGAAATACATTAGTAGTAAGTAAATGATTCGTAATAAACATTTATTTAAAATGGAGTAACGTTTACCACATGAATATTATTCTTGGAAGTGGCTGGGCGTTCTAATAATAACAAATATCAACAAGTAACAATAAGGAGAAAAAATAATAAATATCAACAAGAAAAAGAATAGAACGAAAATAGTAATAATATGTAATTGTTGACAACAACGAAACTATTGTGAATGCGACTGTACTGCAACTACTAGCACGCACACTAAAACATGTATCGGAATTGGTGCAATAGTAAGCGGGGAATAGGCGCGGACGAGCCTGTTTCGCCTTCACCACTTTCGCGTCCCTCTGATACCTAAATTTGCATTTTGCGTATCAGTTTAGGAGCGGTTAAAAAGTTTGACGCGGAATATATTTAATGAATAAGGTAAAAATATCACGTTATTTTGAAAGAAACAGAAACTATTGGTTAAGAAGTATTCTAAGTCTTTCATCACATCAACCTGTAAGAGACCCACTGGAGAAACATGGGCGTGATCACTACGACAGCCCATGATTTCAAACACTGACAAATCCACAGTTCTATATTTTCCCACACATAGTAATACTATAAGAACATTTCTCAGGTTCAGGTTTCCTAACGATGTTTTTTTTTCCACTGTCAGCTGATAGTGTTACTAGCTTAAATTAGTAAATGTACGCAAATTCCCTGCCGTAAATGCCCTGAACCTGCGAATATCGAACTGACATTCCTCCGGTCAACCCACTCGACGACCACGAGTTTTTTTTGAAGTCGCTATTTAACACCCGATATTATTTATTTTATAATGATACTAGTTAGGTCATGTAGTTTGATAAATATAAATCAAATCAGTATAAAGCACGCCGGTTGCATAAGGAACCGACTAAAGAACTGATTCGCGTAGATTGACAGACATGCAAAGTTCGGTAAAACTCGATATTAATCGAGCGACTAAACCGCCTTCGGTTCCCGTCGCCCCTCGTTAGGCCACATGACTCTGTCACGCTTTATTCGTTCTTTCTTGCTTGACGTATTTCCTGACCCTGACTTTGTACGGTAATTGCGTCGTTCCTAAAGGGCGTAGCGCAATGTTAGATAGCCTATAACCTTCCTCGATAGATAAGTTATAAAATTCGACCGGTATTTCAAAGACGTTCACGTCATAACAAAAAATAACAATCTCTTGCGTTTCTAACATCTTATTACGGATTTTATATAACAATTTTGGTAATTGGCATTTATGAATTCTGTTAATTCTGGAACAAACACCGCTCTCTCTGTGTATTCACTAAAAACGATTGTAAATTTAATGTCCTATATAAAATTGTAGGTTAACAAGATAAACCCAAAACATGTAGTTTTTTGCCGGTTCTTCTCGATAATTGGGTTGTATTCCGAACCGGTGCCGCGGTGGTATCTATGACGTTCATGAGAGCCTCCCTAGAGCCTAAGTTATGATTTTGAATTATTATCAAAATATAATTAATATAACTGCTTCAATTTTTAGTATTACCTTTTCTGTTTTAAATATCAAAGAACCAATATATTGCAGGTACATATTACGTAGTGATTTTAAACTACACGTACTATTATAGTCTAGAGGTCAAGTTTTCCTAATAAAACCGCAGAGTTCATGGATTTCACTACTGCCGAACCCAGAGGCCGAAGAAAAAATAACTGTACATATTTAATATTTGTTGATGTAATAAAACTTTTTATAGGCATGACGGCATAAAGTTACGCGTAGTTTACATATGTTTTGTTTGTATTGTCTGTTTGTAGATAGCCAGGTCTGGAAATGAATTAAAAAAAAAAAAAAAAAAATGATTAAATGTTTGGAAAAGTCTAGATCGTTGATGATTCCATTCAAGTGACATTGGCGAAATTGTGTTCGCACACATATTGCCATTTCAAAAAGAAGTTTAAAGTAAGGTTCACTTTAAATGGAAAGAATAAGTAAACATTACGCTTATGGTTGTCCCATAGATTTGGCATGATATATTAGAGTTGATATGTGAAATGTTTCGATTATTTGAGTACACATATAAAATAAATAATGATTGCCAATAGTTAATGTGTTGAATGATTACGAGTATTACAAATATATCGGTAGTTTCTCGGTAAAACGTTTTTAAAAACCTCATATAGTATATAAAGGCTCTATATGAATAATGAATTAAGCTGTTCTGCAATCTTAACTAATAGTATAAATATAGGTTTGTTTGTTTTTTTTTTGTCACACTCTCGCGTCTTAACTGCTCAATCGATACGCATGCATTTTTATATGCATGCTATTAGGAGTACAAAAGAGCATAGCCTTTTTCACTAGGAAAAGAACTGTTTCCCAGGGGTAAGTCAAATTTACATTAATGTCAGCGAAGCCGCGGGCAAACACTAATATTGTAGTAATTATTGTTATAAAACCGTTATCAGTTATTCTACTATTGGGTAATTTACTGTTTTGTATCGTATGCTTTACCGGATGGTCGGGCATGGCAATTGTGTCCGACGGGTCATGATCTGCAGCATCATATACAGTGCAGTCACTTTGTTGCGCAACAATAAAAAAATTGCAATAAATAAATAAATGACATGATAATTAATTGAATAAATTCATATTGGTTATTCTTATCGTTACTTTGAGTGAACGTGAAGAATTCTCCCTTTCATACCTATTGGTTATTATATAATCCTCGCTTATTCGCACAAAGTGATAACACCGGGCGACTATTGTCATTGTCAATAATAATAATGAAAAACGAATAATTGACAGCAGAGTAATAAAGTTTTCAATTAGTTGTTGGAACAAAGCATTACACTATTACTTAGTTGTTTCAATTATGATCATTCTGATAGTAAAAGCAAGATTGCCAATGAGAGGCTAGATTCAAAGACACTCGGCACCGTCATATTGGCCTGTCATCTGGATGTCAGCTAGGTGAACAAAACTTATTGTGGTAACAACGCATTCTCAACGTGACAAAATCGGTTATAGAATTTAATAAGTGTTATGTCATTAACTTACCCTTCCCCGAACTCAGTCCGGCACTGTTCGTCCATAGTGAACACGTAGTTAGATATCTCCTTAGCGCCTCCCAATTCCAAGCCTTCATCACCGCTCCGTTCGTGAAGACACCACCATTTTCTGTTAATATTATTTGTAAATTAAACTTACACTTGAAAGTACTATGGTGAGGGAAAACATATAGTGGTGAAAGTAGTTCGCCTAGTAAGTCTACCACTTGCATGATATAAAATATTCTTCAAACACTTATAACGTTTCTAGAAGCTATACTTGGGTCACATTGATAGGTGGTAGAGCTACGCTGAAACTATTACTGGTTTCAGAAGAATGGGTCGGCTCGCCCGGGGTAGTACCACCCTCTCACAGAAAGCCGGCGTGAAGTAACAGCGCTTGCACTGTTGCGTTTCGTTCGGTCAGTGAGAGCGCCGGAGGCCCACATATATTAAAAGGCCGGCAACGCACTTGCGACTCCCCTGGTGTTGCTAGTGTCTATGGACGGCGGTGATCACTTACCATCAGGTGACCCACCTGTTTGTTTGCCCCCTATAATATAAAAAAAAGCATATGTAGATTAATGGTATTTTATTTATTTAAAGTCCCATCAGTATTGAACATAACTTGAGTTTATAGTCAAGTAATAGACATACACATAATGATTTTTTTGAAATAGGTATCATATAATAATGTTTAATCAAGCTCATCACCAAGAATGAGTTATATGATTTACATGTATTTGTATATTAAGTATATACATAACTCGTGGTAGGTCTACTGGTTTGAACGGTGAAACGGTCCGATGTCCGCATGTTCGAACCCCCGACGTACCGGCTAATTTTTCGGAATTCACGTACATTTACTAATTTAAATTGGTAACACTATCGGCTGACGGTGAAGGAAAACATCGTGAGGAAACCTGAACCTGAGAAATGTTCTTGTAGTACCACCGTAAGTGAGAAGATATAGAACTATGGATTTGTCAGAGTTTGTAATCGCCTATACGTCGTAGGATGGCGTGGTGATTATGTCCATATCTTCTTACGGCAAGAGGCCTATGAGCTGCAGTGGACCACTTACAGGCTGATAATGATGTCTTATCTAGGAGTGTTTTAATGTTTCTTTTACACTTGAGTAACGTAACAAAAAAGGAATTATGAAAATAGAATCGTATTTGAAAACTTCTAAGTGTCTAAAATTTGAGTACTTATTAATAATTTTACACAAACGAATAGGCAATTATAATTAAGTAGTAAATAGACGTTGGACATTATATATATAAGAAGAAATAATCGCGGAAGTCTTTATGTGTTTTAGTATTCAATAGTAAACGCGTATCGGTGTTTGTTTGTAACATTTTCACGCCTTAATTACGTAACTAATCGTCATACATTTTTGCATATAATTTCTCATGGGTATAAAAAGGTTATACGTTACCTTACATTACAAAAGGAACTTTAAATGTAATCTAAGAAAGTTTTATATTTATTTTTTACTTTGGTAACAGAAGAAATAAGTAGTTACGAGACTATAATCAAATTGGAGATAAAGTTGTTGCCAAAGCTTTCTCCTTACAAATGAATCTACAAACTTCTAAAATTGAAGCAGTTATTACTAGTATGTTATACTTTGCATATTAGAAATGAAATGTAAGTATATACTCTATACCTCTTCAGTGACTCGATAAAAATGCTATATAATAGTGTAACAAATATATCTTTACTAATGTTATCATATTGTCTGCATTACAATTTAGTTATAAGGCATCTCTCCGAAGCGAATCATTTAATTCTTAGTGACTGATCAATGTCCAATTAAGCTATCGAGTGATTTGATGGATAAGAGCTATGTTGAGTGCCGACAGCTGGCATGGCGTGGACGAAGGGCAATAATCGAGTGAGTCAACCAGCGAACGGCCACTACTCTCATTGGGCTTAATAAACGAGAATATAGACGCTCGGGCTAGAACGTTCGACAAATTATTTTCATTTAAAATTTGTACATTCGTAAAGTGTTACAAAAGTCTTTACAGACGTTGTTTCAATGGTTAAGTGTAATGATACTTCCTTTTCATTAATGTTGAATTTATTTCAACTTCCACTAGATTTAAAACGATTTCAGAAACTCAAGAGCCTGCAGGAAAAATAAGTAAATTATAAAAAAAAAGTTATATTTTTTTTTTTTATATCATAGGGGGCAAACGAACACGTGGGTCACCTGATGGTAAGTGATCACCGCCGTCCATAGACACTAGCAACACCAGGGGAGTCGCAAGTGCGTTGCCGGCCTTTTACATATGTGGGCCTCCGGCGCTCTCACTGACCGAACGAAACGCAACAGTGCAAGCACTGTTACTTCACGTCGGTTTTCTGTGAGAGGGTGGTACTACCCCGGGCGAGCCGACCCATTCATTCTGATACTAGTAATAGTTTCAGCGTAGCTCTACCACCTATATAATATAACATATCCAGTTTGTTATAGTATATCTCGTAAAGAATGTTATTAACTTACTTAGATTTATCGTGGAACTGCTGTTTAGAGCAAGTAGACCAGGAAAAGTTGTGAAGAGTCGCTAATACTGTAGGAGCCATCACAGAACCACGGAGTGCTTCCGATTCACACTGATCTTCCCCGTCATGTGTTAGTCCTAACCTGGGAAATCATGAAAATATATAATTTTATCATAAAAATGACGTAGTAAAAAGAAAATAAAACATTTTTAGCGAGTATTAGTTAATAGGTTGAGATTTCGATACACGCAGAGAACAGTTTTCAGGGTATTAAATTATTATAGTTTCATATCATAGACGTTTGATACGTGTGTGTTAGTTAGGCATGTGAATGAATAAATTGTATGCGTATATATTTGTAATAGAAACTATAACTACAAATAGAAATTTAAAGTAGTCAAGTTATTTTGTTTTTTCACTGTTATATCACGAGTGATAGATCACTGCCTGCTATATGTAGTGATTAACGATACAATTGAGCGATAGAAAGGCATAATGACCATAGGTAGGCCTTAAAAATTACCAACTTAGTGCGGTAACAAAGAGTTAGTACAAACTATACCGATTATAGTGCCAATTAAAATAAAAAGTTACAAAAGGGTGTTACATTATTAAAGTTTCATGTCTGCACCTTTAATGCGTTTTTATTAGGCATATAAACGAATAGATTATATGTGTTTTATGAGAAACGAAATTCTGGTTAATTAAATAGTAATGTCGTGGCGATATTTTATTTTATCACTGTTATATCACGGGTGATAAATAACTGGCAGTTATGGTGATTAACAACAACATTAAGCTGCAGAAGGCTATGGTGACGATGAATAGACTTCAAAAATAACAAACTAAGTGCGATAACAATCAGTTGGTATAAACTATGGCGATTACGATAACAAGACACAATTAATGATTCATAGTTATAAAGTCAATCATGTAATAAAAATAACAAATCCTGATTCATTGAAACTAAACATCGTTTAACGACAATGTCTAAGTACAAAACATAAAATTGCAAATGACCGGTTCAACCGTGAATACTAAACAAAATAAATTAATTCAGCAGCAGAAGCTTTAGGTATTATAAAATTTTCAAACAAAAGGCCCTTTACAATCATTTAGACAGCCAGTCGGCCTTTTGATTTCGAACGCGACAACGCTGTTTATTTTATTCAATTTTCTTCTGTGTTTATCGAGTCACTGGCGCCTAATAACCGTAAAGCTGTGATATTTGCAGAATGCTTTGTTTATATATTCATATTTAAGTGAGAAATAAATCAAGTATATTGAATCGTTAATATAAATATACCTTTCTTTTAATCTGTGTTCTTGTTACTTGCGTTTGTTAAACACAATTACAAATGAATTATGTTATTCTTGTAGCCTTCTGGTACGGTTTCTTTTAAGTTCGCCAGGCTACCTACTACTCAAGTTTAAAATTTATCACCAAGCACTTACGAGTGTGTTCCGGCAGCGGCAATTGAGAGCCAGTTCCCCCTTATAGGCTTAGAATGTTTACCATCGTAGACCAGATAGTCATTGAATATCAGGTGAGATTATGGCCAAAGGCTAAAATGTGTAAAGTACAATAAGAAATACACATTTTATTTTATTTTAGCACTCCGTGATGCCAATCTTTACATAGCTTATGTACAAGTGTACAATACAAGTGAATATTTACTGTTTGATCCCGAAACGCGGCAGTCTAATCGAAAGTTACTGTGACGGGTTTATCACAATTTACCTGCTCGTAGTATTTCAATTGTATGCAAACAACCCACCGCCCCGCATTTTAACTATAAATGTATATTTGATGTATGAAGGCGTTGCTTTGTGGAAACCCATAATTAAATATTAGAGTGGACGTCACTTTGTACTTCCGCCTGGAATTGATTGGCCACTGCCACTTCTCAATGCAATAAAAAAACTACTGATTTTATTTGCGCGACGTGTATTAAAAAAAAATAGGTCAGAAACTAGGAATATAAATATTGTACCCTTTCTAATCAGAATTCCCTTTTTTTGCTATGCGTAACGTAAATCAAATCAAACGTTTTTTGTTACAGCGAGACGTGTCAGCGGCCAATCAACTACAGGTGGAAGTGCAAAGTAACATTTACTCTGATATTTATACATTTTTAGTCTAAAATTATTATAATATATATTTTTTATTTAAACATGGGAAGCAAACAACCAAATATTTATCCAAATAATTATGAATGAATCTTTCCAATAGGAAAATGCGTTTTAGCGTTTATTAATTTAATTGCCCGTCTGTCTTCCGAAGAAAAATATTCATTCATTATTCACGGGTTAACCTAATAAATAGTCATTTATGTTAACAAAGTAACAACTTAATACAGTAAATGTATAAAAACAACAATATCAACCAACTTGTGTAATAAATTTTCTTTAGATTTTCAAACAATATCTATATTTTAGGTTTCTTACATATATCAACTAAAGCTTTAAGAAGATATCGCGTAAAACAATGTTTAATTTCGTTGGATGTTTACCGTAGAGATTCCTTCGGGCGAATTAATTAATCCTAGTAAACGAAGCTAATTGCGCGTGAGAACGGTGCCTGATGGAAGTGTGGCTTGTGTCTCGAAAACGTAATTTGATGGATTAATCGCTTACGTGACGCGAGAAATGTGCCTTTATTTACATTACTTGAGTATTAATTGATGCTACCATAGAAAGTTACATGTTTGTGTTACCCACTAATCCGTAAGAATCTGTTTTTAGTCAATTTATTTGTATTTTACTCACAAGATAGATTGTCTTCGTGTATATTTAGGTAAGAATTTAATATCACTTGAGTTTCGGCCAAACTGGGTTCGATTTCTATTAAAACCGGATTACATTAGAGTTTATTGCAATACTAAATAGTTTTCTAAATGTTCAGAAAACGTTAAACCCTTCTATCTTAATGTATTTTAATATTATAAAGCTCAAGAGTCGATTGTTTTTATATACATTTGTACGCGCTTATCTGTGAAGCTATTGATAATAATAAAATAAAAATATTGTTGTATTTTATGGCCTAACTATTGAACAAAGCTATAGGTGGTCTAAACACCAGGCCTCATTACACAAGAACAGAGCAATTACCATACAAAATGTGTGCCAGAAAGTACGCAGATCCTAAACGAAGAAATACTGCGAGCAGGGTGAACTATGTGGGGTGACACGGTGTATTGTGTAAGAAGGACCGAAGAGTGAATCCTATGCCAGTGAAGCACTATACCGAGCCAGTCGGCTCTTTAACTAAACAAGATTGCGGGTGACTACTCTAGCCATAAATATGTCATTGGCAAGAATATATTTAAATCAGGAAAAGGCTTGAACCTAGAGAGAACACTGGACAGAGAAGTAAAATTAACTCCTGCTTTCAGATCTACGCTATGTGTCAATTTCAAATTAATAACAGAAGCGATACAGATAACCAATAAACACTAATGTCATTATATAATTTCATCTCAATGCGATGGCGTTGAAGGAGATTCACAACAGCCCAAACTTACAATAGAATCGTAACGACTGTTATTAAAAGCGCAGTAGACGTTCGAACGAGCTACACGTTGTTTGTGGTAGACATTATTGTTTGAACGATTGGATTACGGCCAACATTTTTTGATATGAAAGTAGGGATTATCTAAATCCTCAGGATTAGAAAAAAAATGTATTATCATACCCGGTTGTATAAAATATAGATAGAATATAAATGTTGTTTTAACAGGAAGCGCTTTAAGTTTAACTGCAGATGAAAAGTTTTCTCATGGAGCAGGTTTATACCGCAATAATAGAATTTTAAATAATAAAATTCTTTAAATTGCTCAGTATATGGTAAGGTTTTCAGAATTGTATAAACTATGATATGTATATACCTACAAATAAAATTGAACTGTCTGTTGCTTACATCAATTTGTGAATAGACTGAACTGATTTTGACGAGATTATTACTGGCCAGTAGAGAATTTTCAGCGTACTATTTTTGTCTACTTCACACGTGTGTGCACTAAATCCAAACCAAAACTTGCCTTTACGGTACGGCAAATAAAATAGCAACTGAACGACTGAACGTCAAACTGACAGTATTGTCAATAATATACGTAATTATATGTATGACATGATTCTGTAAAAGTGTGAAAACATCTAGAATGTTTATCATAGATACGTTGATAAAAATCGTATGTCATAAGGAAAATTATGTGCCATTGCAAAAATTACGTATTTAATTAGGAATTGCGGTTAATGCTTCATCAATAAGGTATGACACAAATACCAAACGTCAAAACCATATAAAGTTTGCAATTAAAGAAGTACCTATTTAATGTTACAGTAAAATATCTAGATAAATAAGTTTTAATATTAATTTGAATTACGATAAAGATATAACGGATCAAATTTATGTAAGAAAATATAATTATAAATGTATATAAAAATAGATGAAGCAGTTAGTTACATATACAAAAGCGATAGACTTCAATTTCGTGGGTCTCTCTTCTGGGAAGACTTTTTCCAGAGAATATCAGGTGTCGTAGTAGAATATTTAGTTATAACTCTCCAACTCTTGCTTGCTTTAGATTCTAATTCGTCTTATCATAGTTCTTTTGGCCTGATCCTACGTCTGTATCCGTGAGACTCGCTCCACAGTGTTACACTGATACACGAGACGTTAAATTTTGATGCTCAGTACTGACAGAAGTACATAATAGACTGTATTTATCACTTACCATCGGATAGATTGCATTCAAAAAGAACTAGTGAAGAATTGTTTGAAAGAATAACACGATATTTAGAACAGAAAGATGATAAACGGCCAATGACAACTATCTATACGTTAATCTGAGTACTAGAAGTGTCCTGAACAATTAGGTTATTGAGATAACGTTTCCTTCTAAGCAATAAATCATTCCATGCGTGCCCTCTATCCCAGCTATCTGTGTTAAGCGCTGACAAACATGGCCGTATATAGAGAAGATAATTTAAGCCATACAAAATGTACGTGTCTGTATTTAGCCCGTTTATTATGCCTAAACAATTCATCGATCATTGCTCAACTGAATACTAATAGGCAAAGTGTTGGCGAGGTGTTGCCAGAATCAAATAAGTATTTATTATTTTGCTCGAATGATTTTACCTCAGATAAATGATTTCCTCAGTGTTTTTGACAAGATTTTGCTGTATCATCTAACGGTTTTTATTTGTAAACTTGCGTCACTTGATCCCACATTGT
The DNA here is from genome assembly GCA_035772565.1 of Antheraea assamensis. NCBI lineage: Eukaryota > Metazoa > Arthropoda > Insecta > Lepidoptera > Saturniidae > Antheraea > Antheraea assamensis. The sequence continues at coordinate 1,561,641 of JAQQSE010000018.1, forward strand.
GCGGATATTTTTCGTAATATAATTTGTTTATCGGAGACAAATGAAGTAGCTTGAAAATAATAACATGAATTATAAGAAGCCTCAAAAATTTCTAGGAGAGCTCTAATAAGAGGTCTTCCATTTTAACTAAATCTGAAAATTAAAAAATAGTCCATAGTTAAGCTGAAAGGACGCATTTTCAGTAGCGTTTACGATAAAAAAATGTTTTTTATTATTTTAAATGCTTTTTTTCTATAAAACCTATAAGATTTCAGTCTCTATTCATTTGAAAATAATGTAATAGAACGGTATGTATGTTTACATTAGATGACTTTTAACCATATTTCTGAGAGCTTGCAGTTCTGTTTGAATCGTATTGCATTAATATATAAGTGCATTGCCTATCAATTTAGTATACTATGACCCTCGCATGGCAATACTGTAGAAATGGGCCTTAGTATATACGGTAAGTAAACATTTTCACATATGCGAATTAACTCATATAATAATCCTTATAATAATATTTGTGATTAATAATAATAGAAGCAAATGTAAAAAAAAATGTTATTTTAAAATACTAATTATTGCTCGTGTTAATGTCGATGATTACGGAAATATTGTCGATCCCATAATCTACTTTTTACCAACACGATCAAAACGACGAAAGAACAAGAGAACAATTGATTATATTGGACACCAGGATAATTAAATTATGTCTGACCACCGCCGCATGTCATGTAAAGACAGCGATCACATGAAAACGCGAGCTATTTAATACGGCGCCATCTCTTATCGACGAATATAAACATTATTAGTGAAATTCAATTTATTATCGAATAGTAGATTTGACTTATCCTGACCTTGGGAACATAACTATTTTTCAGAATTAAATATACCTTATGTTGTTTTCTGTACCCCTGACAATGTGTATGGAATATATTAAGATGATCGGTTGAGTCACTAAGAAGTGAAAACGTAACAAACAAACTCGCATTCGTATTTGTAATATTAATAAAGGTATGATTATTAGTAAGCTTATCGTCTCTTTTGTCTATGATTAAACCAGCGTAATGCTAAAACGTGACAGTAATAAAATAACGAATACTCGTCTTTTGATCTCACCGCTAAGCCAAGTTATCGATTATATTTGCACCTGTTTATGGCTTCGTATTAAAATTTAATTACAATACATTAGTCAAACAGTATTATTATATAATTTGTATGTAGCGTGTAATAAATCCGAGTGCTTCAGCCATTCAGTGGTACTAGAGTTTGACGGTACAATTTGACGGATTGATTGGCGGATGTTATTTGATTTTTAAATTTTGAATATTTGATTCGTACTAGAATAAAATATGAGGAATTTATGGCGAAATCTTAGACTATCGTGTAGTGGCTTTATTATTTCTTATTCATAATCTTACGTTATATGATCTCATATCGTGTAATAGTGATGTTATTTTGCGTAGCATAGTTTCCTTATTCTACATAGAAGATGTGGGTTAGAAAGAATAACATGGGACACGAATTAGAAATTGTCACAGAATTGCCAAGCAAAAAGGATAAGGTGTGTGAGAGAGAGAGAGAGAGAAACAAGACTCTTAAGAATGGGACACCGTTTTAGAGTTTAAGTAGAAGGCTGAAATCACCACAAGGCACTGTAATAATTACCCACTTTATGATGATAAAATCCAGCGGGCGAAATTCAATCATAGTAAGGAGTACAAATTTTTTTTTCAAGTGTTAATATATAGATATTAATATTTGTACTGAGTATTGTATAAATATTATAGATTGTAGACGCAGGGAGCGTAAAGTACGACAAATAGAGATTTATAAATAAAGGGTTTGAGTTAACGATGCTATGGAAAAAAGTAGCTATTTCCAAATGTTTTTGTTAACAACACTAAAGTTCGTCAATAACTACAAACCAAGCAAAAAAAAAGGAGAATCGGTTGATAAATAGAGAGGAAAAATTTAAACTGTTTTATCTCCTTCTGTTTATATATAGATAATGCATATTCATTATATACCTGCAAAATAATAACATGTTGTACATATTAATAAAAATGGTTCTTGTTGTTTACATTAATTTGTGTCTTATTGTTCCAGTCACATGCGATGTTTTACACAACTTGAATACGTGAAATCCACTTGAATTTCAATATGTTTTAAATTAAATTCAACGTTGTGGTGAGATATTTTAATTAACCTAAAACATTCGCGAGAATTCGAAACATTTCTGGGGCAAGGTTAAGAATAATAAATATAATAAGGTTTAAAATAAAACATCATTACTTTCTTACCGAGACCTTGTGGCGGGGTTTAAAAATAAGCCGCTTGTAAGAGAAATTCTCATAAAACGTACTTAGAACTGGTTGGTCTCGGGAACCCTCGTTTAAAATGGTGACAGATGACCGCAACGGAAATATATGTTTATTGAACATACGCTACACATCAAAAGGTCACGGTATGTGTGAAAACATTGGATATATTTAGCTCAGAGCTGTGAGGCAGCTGGAATATTGTGTATTCACTGCAGAATGCAAATAGTACGGGTGTGAGGCAACGTTAAAATAAATAAATTTTAATACATATATTTGTAGTCATTCATGTTCATTGCTTTTATGCGTGCATATATATGTGTTATTTTAGGTTATTTTTATAAATAATGTTGAACAAAGGAAATATTTTTAGTATATAGAAGAATAGATATTCACCAACAGTCTTTAATAAAATTCCTTCATGTACTAGTGAATAGAGGGCACTTGTTTATTTTCCTATTGGTCTACGTATGTATAGCTAGATGCGGGACACAGGTATTATTACCTTTTTTATATATTCCTACAGATAATAATTGTCAAAATATTTCCTAATTCTGTTTTTGAAATTATACTTCTTTTGGCGCGTTAGGGAAAAATGATGAAAGTAAATTTTTACGATGCGAGTGCAGACCGTCACGAAAAACCAACACCCTGATGTTAGCTATAGCCAACATTATATGCAAAAAAGTATGTATGTATTAAATACTTTTGTTCTATTGTTAGTGTCGTTTTTTCTACAAACGTAGAATAAGGCGAAAGTTAAAATTTTTGAAAAGATTTTTATCTTGTTAAGCCAAACAATTATAACTTCTAAACCGTGTACATAAGTACACACATACTTTTTTTATATATCCTGAATAACAAAAAAAATATTCACATCATTCATCATCATCATCAGCCCGTAACAGACTCCCTGCAGGGCCATAGGCCTTTTACCGGAGGAAGGTATGGGCATAATCACCACGCCAGCCCACTACGTATTGCCGACTTCAAACTGTGAGAAATCCACAGTCTTATATTTTTCCCACGTATGGTGGTAGTATAAGAACTTTTCTCTGGTTCAGGATTCCTCTCGATGTCATCCTTCACCGATAGCCGATAGTGTTATTAATTTAAATTAGTAAATGTACGCGAATTCTGAAAAATTCGTTGGTACATACCGGGCTTTGAACCTGTGGATATTGAATTGATATTCCATCGGTCAAACCACTAGAGCACCACGACATTGTAATGCGAAATTTAAGATAAACAGTAAAGAGCATATGTACATATGTTAGTATATGTGTATAGTATGTACATCTTATAATTAAAATGATAGATTCCTGCTGTTATGCCCTCTTCACTCAAATATCTCTGGATATATATCTATCGAGTTTTTTAGTTGTACTTCTTAGATAGTTGATTCTTATTTATATGTGATTATTAAAGTTTTAACGAACTACGATTTTTATAAGCACTACGCGTTCTACGATGCGCTTTATCTTGCGGTGTCAACAAACTGGGGCAAACGGTGTAGTGAGTATGTTTTTTCCACTCTACATATTATTAAGATAATAAACAACGCAGACGAAGTCACATAAAACTGCTAGTTTTATGTATATGTTAAAAAAGGATTTTTTTTAGAGCTATTACAACTTTTGTTTGAGTTTTCCATATAAACTTTACAGTCAATTATTACCTATTGTCTACCATACTTAGTTAATGAGTTTAATTATGCAATTAGGTACCACAAAACAATGTTTGTACGAATTCGCCTTAACTAAATCGTTTACTGTTTACAAACTACTTAAAAACTTATTTAGAATTTAAAGGGCGCCGGCACACTTGTTTACTATAAACTAAGTTTCAATGGCTTCTTTGTACTTTATTACTTCCAGTGGGGGCCTCTTGAGATACTTTTAACAGATATTTATGGAGTTACAAGGACAATATACAAAATTAAGCCAGCCTAGTGATCCCTAATTGTTCTTGTGACAATTATACTCGTAATACGAATATTAAGAAACGCAAGTACGAGCGATTAGGTATAATTGAAGTATAGTAAATACATATAAAAAAATGTAATGTATATTTTAAAGATGTAGTATAAAAACGGATCTAACGTTTTCTGAAACTTTTCAACTGATAAATAGTACAAAACTAAGTAGCTTTTCATGTCCATTTGGACGTTCTCTTCATTATTCTAAAGTAATCAACGGATTATGATACGGTTTTGACTATAATTTATAAACTTTATTCCATAAGGTTTATATATATACTTATATGATATATTTATTAGAGAAGCTAAAGACTAATCGATGCATTGCAATCAAACCGTAAAAATATATTTTTATGCATTTGCATTGCTAACGCTAACTACATACATCATAATAATGTACTAAGGAAATGTACGTTTCAATAAAATGGTTTTCAAAGAAAAAACGAACTCAAAAGTGTAAAATAATATTACACTCACTTCATTTTACATAACAATTTATCCTAATTTTAAATAATAAATGCAAATCTGATAACAAAAAAAAACAAATATTACCCATTTTATATATTATTTTGAAGTCGGCGCCAAATCTCTATGTCTTTATGTAAAAAATAAAAAACATTTATTTATTTATTAAATAATATTTCAGATTTTCACTTTCTGACTGATATAAAATTGAAATTGGCGCCAATTGTAAAATAATTATTAATTAGGTAATACTTGAATTTGGAAAAAACATTCCCTGAAAAAATAATCATCCAACAACGAAAACCTCATCCCAATCGGAGCAGTAGTTTTTGAGAAAATTCGGACATATAAGCATACATACATATAGGTTGAATACATGACCTCCTTTTTTGAAATCGATTAAAAAGGCCAATTCGATTGTCCCGGATGGTAAATGTCTAACCCTTAGACCTGTTTCAGAGTACAATGTTGTAATGCTATGCTAGTGATGTGGCGTCTAAGCATATTTAAACTACACGCGCCCGCGCAAGCATCCGCACCCGTCTACATTCTGAAACAGGTATAACCCATAATAGCCATCTTTCAGTTATTATTACAAAATAAAGAATTAATGCAAAGCTTTTTTTTATCAATATAGTATTATTTTTTATCCAATTATATATATTATGTTAATGTGGATTAGAATTGCCTTTTATATCATGGCATTTCAGTGAATAACCAATAACATATTTCAAATAAAAAATTACGGTCATAAAAAAAAGTTATTTTTGTAACTAGACACGCGAAGTTTCTTCGCCTTTGATGGTCTTTCAAACAAAAATTGATCGAATAGTAGTGCATTTATCGCTTGGATAAGTACTTGTCGTAGCACACTGCGCTCGTGTGAATTTGGGGTTAGTTTCCAGTATTAAACCAGAGTTAAACATACTAGGGTCGATAGCGATGGGTAATTTTATAATAAAATGACACATACAGTTAAGTTTTGTTTTTTTTTTTACATTACAGGGGGCAAACGAACGGGTGGGTCACCTGATGGTAAGTGATCACCGTCGCCCATAGACACTAGCAACACCAGGCGAGTCGCAAGTGTGTTGCCGGCCTTTTAAATATGTAGGCCTCCGGCGCTCACACTGACCGAACGAAACGCAACAGTGCAAGCACTGTTACTTCACGTCGTCTTTCTGTGAGAGGGTGGTACTACCCCGGGCGAGCCGACACATTCATGCTGAAACAAGTAATAGCTTCAGCATAGCGTATATTGTTCTATAACTTTGAAATGGAACTTAAAAAAAGACAATATTTGTTAAAGAATCTATAAATTTCGAGAGAAAGTGCAAATCTGCTTGCCTCTCTCTAATTGCCAATTATATTAACTATCTCTAACAATAATAACATTAGATATGTGTATGTTTAATCAGTTTCGCCTAAATCAAATATCACAGAATCACCCAACAGCTTTTAACCGTAATTATAAAGTCTAGTTTCAGCTTCCAGTGAAGTTTAATTAAAATACAACTGCGAATGAGTTAATTTACAGTTTACCTAGTTTCTGATATATATATTAAGTACAGCGGGAGGTGGCGTGCAACAGCGGTAAATAGATATCTTGTTGATAACACCGTGTTTATTTTTTTTCTATTTAATATGTACTTTACAATCTGTTTACTTAACAAAACAACAAATATGTACAACTTAAAGTATGGTATAAACATTAATATATAAATGGATTTACCAATCACAAACTGTTGTGATAATGATTGCTTACGGAAACTCTCTCAATATTTCAACACTGGTCTATATTTTTCAAAATATCCTGACCCCTTGTTAATTTGTATAGTAGCATGACATATGCCACTATAATAGTAAGTACGGTGCAATCGAAAATAACGGCGACCATCAATAGGTCTACAATTCATAGGCAGCCACCACTGTCATGTTAGTTTGTAGGTTCTTAGCCTCGCGCTTTCAGACCCTACATTGGCTGATGACCACCCTGAGTTTGAAAAGCTTTCGCCAACACCTGTTGGTGTTTTCCGGCAGCTGCACTTGAGAGCCAGTCTCCTTCTAAGTTTAGCGTGACCACACCATCTTAGACCACATACCATTTAACAACAGATGACATTGTGGTCAAACGATAACCAATGAAGTATTAAAAAAATCGTGATTTTTTTTTAGACAAGGGCCAAGTGTCTTAAATAGTAAAACTGAAAAACGTATCGAAATCTAGTCAGTTATTTTTACGTGAAGATCTTTATCATATTATTTAACGGATATTACTAGGTTCTGTTTACACTACATAGCGTTTGTGTTTGTCGTAGAATGACATCATGTTTCAGCATCGAATGAAATTGCATTACTTGAAACACTCGCTTAAAATATACAACATATCTTAATGCACTCAAAAGTTACGCCATGTCGGAATGGATCCCAATTTCGTGATATGATTTATATTTGCCACCCACTCCACTTAGCGTCGGGTTGGTTAACTGTAATATTTCAGTCAAAATATATAATGAATCAGCGGGCTTTCGAAAATTGTATATCAAACGTCTTTTGAAGTCTTTATAGGCGATGACAAAAGTGTTCAGTGTCTTTTTCCCCACCGTTTGTCTAGCGATTTTCTTTTTTTTTTTTTTTTAGTAACTATTAAACGAGCTTTAGTGTTATCACAAAGACAGATTTTTTTTCTTATCATCTACTAGTCGAACTCTGTATACGATATACCTCATGATATTTACGTCTACTTATGTACATAATATAGTAAAAAAAATAATTTGGTGGTTTTATGAAACCACGATGCAAGTGAAACTTTTTTTCGTGTCGTAGCATTTCAAAAACTGAATACAATACTTATTTAAGCCATTGAACCATTTTGAATTGAGCCATGAGCTCCGCAATATTGGCCTTGGCTGCGCTGTCGAGCACCTATCACTTTACCCCTACTCCGCTGCCGACTGTAATGCGACATGCGATATGCGACCGACGAACGACAAAAATTCAGGCGATGTAAACAAAAGTTTCACTTTAAAACAAATTCAATAAGGTGAAAACTTAAGCATAATACATTTTTGACCACTACTATTTATATAAGCGATATATGAGTATCGAAGCGATAACGACCCTATAGTAGTGTACTAAGAACCGCTTACGCATTGGCTCGAATCTTCGAATGGGTACTATGCTTTCGTTGAAAGAAAACACAATGATGAAAGAATATTAAGGTACTAAGGAGACGTCTAGTGTCCGCCTCGGTAATTACCTCTCGTAAATTGCAAATCTATTGACCAAATTAGACAAGCCGCTGTCGTTTTGTTCCAACAAGAGAGTTTGATAAATAGCACTCTTTTAGGCTAAACGCGTTACAATATTCTATCAGAATGGTATTATCATCGTGTACTATAGTTATAGGAGAGATGTGATTTATACTGTCATGTCGGTTTTTTTAAATTAAAAATATTCCATTTTCTTAACATTAGTCAGCCACTAATAGTTAATAACGAGATGTGGTGTTGAGTGACTTATTGTTTGCTAGCAATCTGACTCGTATTAATTGGCTTAATATAATTTATTTTATATATAAAGACCATCATAGAGGACTGTCGACGTGCGCGCATCACGCAAAAGCGGATATTTTTTATTTTATATATATTTTTTATTGGAATAGATTTCGATATATTTTTAGTTGTACTTCTTAGTCACTTGGTTCTTATTAAAAAGATAGCAAATGGTTATCTGTAAAGTCGGTTTATGGACGATATTTTTACTTGATAACGTCATAAAAAAACAGTGATGAAAAATTGTGCGTCACAAGCCGAAAGCTTAGGGCGATCACGTCTCTCTATCCCTTGTTCCGCGCTCTCACTTGCACGCTCGGCTGAGGCGGAACGTGACGATGAGTCATGCTTTTTCGAGCGTGCAGCCGACGTTCATCGATTTATATGACGTTATCACGTCAAAAAAATATCGGCGTATCTTGAAGGAATATAAAGTTTTTAAAATTGTAAGAAACTATGACTTTTATAAGCTCTACAAACGAATAAAGAAATTTTGTAAGTTAAGTATATTTTTAACTTATTTTTTTTACTGCTTTCTTCTTCTGTATATAAAATATATTTTGTTAAAATAATAACCATAGCTGATGAAAGGGTTATATCAGCTAGTAAAATATAAAAATGCATATAGCGCATTAAAAAAGTATTATATATAAAGAAAGATTCGGTGATTTAACTCCTTATAGAGTTGTTTTTAAATACTATGCTAAAATTCAATTAATTTAAATGATTCTATTACACTGCTTTCATACGATTACACAATTTCAAACTAGCCAAAAAGTAAGCAAACAATTGAAGTTCCTAATATAAGTCCACAGAACGTAATTATATAGGTAAATATTAGATCATTATTTCAGTAAAATAACTGTAAGAAAAAATTACAGTAAGGTACCTCTATAATTCTTGTCGGGTTTCTACAGTAATGTAATCAAAATTTTTTCTTTGATGTTCGTTCTCTATAGACGTTTTTAATTAAGAGCTAAACTAATTAGAATTCCGTATGCCGAGTTAACGGCGACCGAAAACCACGACACGAGGTTGATGTTCTTTGAAAAATAAAAAGGCAAAGAGTAATGATTAAACGAATGCAGCTGTCTTTAGCAGGAAGCAACTTATGAATATTTAGACGAGGCGATGTTATTTTTATAAGTGGTATATCAAAATATAAAATCTGCTCTCTCTTAACATATTTGTAACTAGATGGCTTTTGTTTGAAATTGTTCCGTTTTTTTATTTGCTGAGAAATGCTTATTTAAATTACTTGGGGATTGTTATTTTTTTTTTATTATCATTTTGTCATTACCATTTGACCCCTATAACTCTTCTACCTATTTTAAATAACTTATGATAAATTTTATTATTACTGCATATCCCTAATGAAAAACCGTAATGATATGTAGTTATAATTATAGTCAGAAAAGCATTTTATCTGAGACTAAAAGTCTCATTAAAATTATTTAAACCATTTCAGAGTTTTTCCGGCAAATAATAGACTCCTCAATTTTATTGATGTATCTAAGCATAAGTACCACAGACCAGAGAAGACTTTAATAGATAGTCGCCTGTTACATAAATGTAGTAAAATAAACTTAATTATATTTTAAGGTGTTGAAATTTTTCGTATTTTTGATGAATTCTGGGACACTGAGTTTACTCAAGAATGTTCGATAAAATTGTATTGTAATGTTAATTATATTTAATAAAAATGTTTAGATTAACAACCTTAGCAGTAGTATGTTCGGACACTGCGTTGAAGGAAGTACGTTGGAATCCTGCACTGAGTCGGCGTTTTCATTGAAGGCAAACATCGTGACGAAACCATAGTATAATGGGTAGGGCTTCTTCCAACTCTCGACTGCCACTCTCAAGTTGAAAATGTACCGCTAAGCATCATCTATAGGACAGTTACATTTGAGAGACAGCCCCCCTCTAGGTTAACGAGTTAGCTTAGGCTATATCACGATTGAACATCAAATGAGATTGTGGTCAAACGCCAAAACCTATACGCATATTAAAATATTTTAAAGTCGTTCATTCAAAAATGACACCTTATTACTCTCATAGGAATTTATGTCAATTTAAAATCTATCATAATTTCTTTAATAAACAAAACGTTTACAAATCATTTCGCTAAGTAAAGCCGTAATATTCTCATCAAATTATCTTAAAATGAAATGGTTTATTTTGTGCTTTCGTTATAAGGAAAATGTCTTACTGACTTCATTGGAATTACACGAACGATTATAAATACAACCGTAAAATTTAACCGGTTCTAACCTTGCGATCCTATACAACAGGCTAAATCAATCGGAACCGAAATAGATGAAAGCTCCGGATCTGTTGCGCACCGAGCGTTCAACCGGGTCACTTATTGCGCTACATTGGATCAATAAATATGATGTACTTACATAAGTGCAGGCTTCGAGATACTGTGAGTGTATACGTACGAGGTGCAGTTTGTTTTTTTTATTAGCAAACAATCGTGATATTAAATGATTATCGCAAACAAATATAATTATCAAAACAAACACTAATAAATGGAAGAGTTCATACCTTATTTTTGAGATAAATATGTATTATTAACACATACTTACATCGTGAGGGAACCCGACTCTGAAGAATGTTATTGTATTATTATTATTTATGGGAAAACAAAGAACTACAGATTTCTTAGCCTTTCTAATCGTCCGTACGTCGTGAACTAGCATTGTGGTTGTGTATGTACCTTCGCTCGGGAAATTATCTTTGTCCCAACAGTAGGACTCTCATAGGTCGTCTTTATTGTTATATCTGTTGACATTTTTTTTTATATATTATAGGGGGCAAACGAACAGGTGGGTCACCTGATGGTAAGTGATCACCGCCGTCCATAGACACTAGCAACACCAAGGGAGTCGCAAGTGCGTTGCCGGCCTTTATAAATATGTGGGTCTCCATTTGTTATGAGTTCGGTATAAGTACTAGGAAATAATTATTTTTGGTATAAAAACCAGTAATACAAAGTAAATCTTTTTTTATGTTTTTATAACTAAACTAATACAACAATATATCATAAAAATATAATGGATGTTTCGTTTGAAAGTAATCACTCAGCAAACGAACGAATCGAGCGCTAATTAAAAGGCAGTAAAAGGGTTCTTTGTCGGGTTCAGTCCACTTTGAACCCGAGCCCGCTCTGATTCATTTCTTTATCAAATGCTACCACAACACTTTAGGATGTTATATGAGATACGTTACGATATAAATCGTTCGCCGGTTTCGCATTCGTGGCACGGAGGCATTTTGCTATGTTGCACTGCGCTTTGTGCATCCACATAACGCACACATCGGCCGTGGCATGCTAACGCCTAATAAATATGGCAACCTCGTTTCGAATTTATGCTGTATCAAATACTTTTACTTGAATGTTTATTGATATACTTACGACACATTAGTAGCTAAATAAAGTTATAACATGGGAAATTTTTGTTGGGATTTTAGATTGTCATGTACTGGATTTTATATTTTGTACACAATCTTATGTTATTTGACTCTATAATTTGTAATATTGGTGGTATTTTACGTGATATAGTTCGGTTATTTTGGACGAATGAATTGAATGGGAAACAATACAATGGAGAGTGAATTCTGAGATGCTACAAAAACTCCATGGAAAGTTTTAAACAGGAGGCCAGCATCTTGATACAAAATTAAAATTATCACAATATACTTGTCTGCTACTACTCGACAATGGCAGTTACAATCTAGAAAATTAGTTGTCAATAATAAAACGAAATAAAAAAGTCAATATTGTCGTCTTTTTTATTAAATATGTTATGCACGTATTGAACCACTAAAGTTGCCAACGCATTTTGTAATAGAGTATGTATAGTTATATCGGACATTCTTCATTTCTTTATTTTAAATATTATAAGAAACGAGTGAATCGATATTTAAGACAAGACGTGCTTAATCTCTTACGACATATATTACTTTATTTTAACTTTTATCCTAAATTTGAATATAGATTTTATCCCGACTACTATATTATAAATGCGAATATAATTGTTTATGTTTTTCTTAGTCTGTTATTCAACCGATAATCAAGAAATTTGCATATATGTTGTCGGGAGTCTCTAGAAAACGACATAGAGTACTTATCATCCCGATTAAAATTCTGTTGACGCGAGTTATTATTTACACGTATATTATACATTAGTATAGTGGTAGAGCTTTTCCTACTGACCGTCGAGCTGATTAAACACTCAGGTGTAAAATCCGCCGACAATCACCCGCCTATATGTGTGCTCGGAAAGTTGTCTTCTCGGACAGTACTACTCTAAGTTGAGCGTCTTTAAATTGCTTAACAAAAAGGTAACTCTATGGGTAACTAACGTGCATTGACGAATATTTAATATTGTTACTGGACTACGTAGCAGTAGCATGTTTAAATGTTTATTTCTTTGACAAGCTTTATAGTCTTTATAAACGCCTTGATGGATTTCAACATACGAGGTGTCTTTAGACTCTTTTTAATTGTGGGATTGACATAGTATATAATATTTTACGATATAAGAAATTGATGTTTACATTTCGCAATTTTTAATCTTTCAAAAATATAGGAAGCGTTTGTATATTCAATTTTCATTGACTTTTTACGAGTGATGACAACAAAATTATAATATTTATTAGAATTTATTAAGATCTTATTTGAATTAGAGGCGCAAGGTAGATTTATTGTAATAAGGGTTATTCATTATTAAACACTATGTATATATAAGCAGAACACGCTACAGCCATTTTAGTTTAATATATGTAAAACGTGATAGTACATCAGTTCATAATAAATCAAAATTATATGTTTGATTTTTGTTTTATCTAATATTAATTGTATCACGCGGCTTCACTTACGATTAAACAATTCCATTCTCGGCGCCTGTTCTATTCCCTCCTATTTTAGCATCCTATCTGACCTACACTTTGCATGGTAATTGCTGAGGATAGTAGTATATAATTGATACGTTAGATTAGTGTTCCCCAAAATTGGTTTTGGTCTTGCATAAATTTATACATTTAAATATATTTGTGTTTCAAAGTGTACCTACTTTGTTGATTATTTTTTTACGTAATAATGTTTGAAACGAATACAATAGATCCAGTATAGTAAAGATTTACGTTACGCGATATTTTGATTCACAATCGGTCAGTCGTATAATTATAATTGTATATTTAATAATTTAGTGACAAAGACGCCTCTATATGGGAAAACGATGTGACAAAGGTATTATAGCGTTGATTATGTTGTTTAATTGCCGTCTCACTTATATAAAAAAGTTCGCCGACGTTTCAAAGTATAAAAGAAGTTTCTAGCTACTACTCAGAACGGATACGAATACGGATTGTGTTGTTCTCATGTGGAATATTGTAGTTGTAAAATCCTTAACGGATACCCACCCTGTCGGGCAGCGGGGGGTGGTTTATGTCCGGCTTCCGCGGACTAAACACCCCCCATGGTGCCTTCTCACACCTTGTTCTAATAATCTCGATATTATAAGTGCGTATATAAAGTTTGATTGTTACGCTTTCACGCCTTAAGTAATTAACCGATAATTATGAAATTTTATATTCACTTTATTATGCGTACAGTAAAGGTCGCAAGATATCTTTCACTAAACAAGTGTTATTGTTGAGTGATAGATCAAATCTACATTACCGCAAGCGAGAAAAAGCTAGTAATAAATATATAATATCGCAATACATTTATATTGAACTGTAGAAACATTTACTTTGTATTGAATTGACAGCGCCGGAGGCCCACATGTTTAAAACGCTGGCAACGTACTTGCGACTCCCCTAGTGTTGCTAGTGTCTATGGACGGCGGTGATCATTTACCATCAGGTGACCCACCTGTTCGTTTGCCCCCTATAATATATATAAAAAAAAAACTTATATCATAGTCTATGTAGCTAGTAGACCAAGACATAGGTGTACGGACGCAAGACCTATACCAAAACTAAGCCAAGTATCGTCATGGTCTTGCAATTGGGTAACACTACGCTATATTCTATAACCTTCCATAGTAAATAGATCGTCTGTTGTTTTCAGAAATTATAGCACTTGCAAATATATATTTTTAATATTTATACATTTTAGCGTTTGACCACAATCTCATCTGATGTTAAATGATGATGTGGTCCAAGATGCTAAACACACTAAACCTAGACGGAACTGGCTCTCAAATCCACCTACCGGAACACATGTATAGGTGTTTGTCAATAGATTTTCAACTTGAGAGTGGTAACTAGCCAGGCGGGCTTAGAAATTGCCCTACCACGATGTTTTCCTTTACCGAAAGCTCCGACTCAGTTACAAGGATTCGAACGTAGGTTGATAGATATAGCTATCAACGTGTTGTTCGAACACGCTATCAACAGAACCATCATCGTTTTATCTAAATAATCCTATGAGCTGTTTATAATGTTAGTACACAGTATAGTTTCATATATAAATTTTGTATAAAATGTAATTCTTATGATTTAATTGCTATAATGTAGGTACTTCTACTATATAATATGTATGCTTCATGGTCCGTGATTGTGTTTTTTGGTGCTCCACGTAGTAGATATATTAACAATACATTGTTATGTAATTTTGTATAAACTGGATAGTATTAGATCTTATCAAGAGACTATGTACCATATCTTATATAGTTTAATTTTAAATTTAATTTATCCCGGTTACTGTAGTTGTGTAACAAAGAGTACTTTATTGTACTTTAAGTCGAGAAAATATCACACGAAACGCGTCATCGTTTAAAATGTTAACTTCAGACAAAGCTTTTGTAAATTATAATTACACTTCCGAGTAACATCACCGAGCGTTGTTTTGTTCATTAATTAGTAAGTCATTTCAGAGACGTAAATCGAACAAGGTGAGAAATGTTCGCATAAAGTTCCAGGAAAATGGGTTCAGAATATATAGATAATCATATATCGTAATCTAATAATAATCTGTACGCATAATTCCGAACGGCGTTGACGTTTTAAATTTTCCTTATTTTTCACTCGACTTAAGATGTATATCTTAAGTGGAGTTGAATTTATTGTTTCATATTTGTTACCGGTGACTTTATTTACGTGAAAAAACCTTTAAAAGGTTTGGATTAATTGTCGAATGTCTTTTATATTATTTAATTTTATTATTTACTAGCGGCCCGCTCCGGCTTCGCACGGGTATACAATATATAGCCTATGATGTCATTCACTGAAAAAGTGATTAAAATCGATACAGTAGTTTTGATTTATTCATTACTGCCCGTGGCCCGCACGCGTTAAATTTGGAGTAACCTCAAAAATAACAGTATTTCTCCACTATTTCATTTATGTTATTATACATATAATAATTCCTCTTCAATCACTCTATCTATTAAGAAAAACCGCATCAAATTCCGTTGCGTAGTTTTAAAGATTTAAGCATACACAGGAATATAGGGACAGAGAAAGCGACTTTGTTTTATACTATGTAGTGAATGCTGTTTAGCCCCTATAGAAAAACATAAAAATGTGTATGCTAAAACGTTTATTTGTTTCAATTTAAATGTTACCCGAAATAAATACACTGATTGGTTGAAACGTCTCGGGCGCTACATATTTTGGTTACATTTTCATGAAGATTAATATTTTAGTAACCTTCATGAAAACGCCGACAACAACAGTACAGAGTATCAACGCACACCATATAAGAAAGAGTATTACATAATATTGATAAGAATTTAATATGTGCAAATCATAACATACTATTAATACGTGATGTAGCAATATACAGTACCATGCTTTTGATTAAGCACATCGGGGAGAAGACCGAGACATGCGGCTAAGTTTTGTATAGCGTTATCTTTTTCCATCACAGTCAATGCGCTGTGCGATGAAGAGAGTGCTCTACAAAACCGAAGAAAGCCGATCTTAGCCGGACTTTCCAGTCTTCTCCACAACGCGACGTGCCGAATCAAACGCCAGGTACTTACTGTAACTTCTGGAGCATATAGATTTTAAACTATCGTAATAATTTAAAATAATACAGTGTTGGCAAAAGGGTATTAAATGTCTGTTGTTTTGCTTTTAACGGGATCTTTACTGGCAAATAGAGTTCATTATTGTGTCTCTTTTTTTTATCACAGTGATAGAAATTAATACGAGTTAACTTAAACCCGGTAAATGAGTTATTAGGTAAAGTAATAAACTTAAAATATAACCTATAATTAATATAGATGGAACATTTAGTTCCCGTTAAGCAACCAACCCGTTTCCACGTGAACAAATATAGGGGCTTCAGTAAACAAACATTTATAATAATGATCTCAAAACGAATGTTTTTGTAAGTATGTAATAATAGACTAGGAGTTCCATTTTGAACGGAACGGCGAAATTCGATCGGTGTTCATGGTTTATCATTAACGGGGTAAGCAAAATACTCAAAATTCTAACTAACTATAATATCAAGTTTCTGCCTTCTAATATTTTTGTTTCATATTTTCTGCTGCTCAGATATATTTACACAGTAATTAAAATTTGTCTACCTACCTGGCGGAGTAATTATTTATAATTATTTATATACATTTGATAGGTTTAAATTGATACAGGCAAGGATTTAATTTGAATTGTAAAGCGAAAAATTATGTATAAATGTGAGAATACTTTCATTTGATTAATTATTATTTACAATATAAACATTATACCGCATATTATATCAAATGATATGAATTTGGAATATAAAAGTTAAGTAATTTTCGAACCAAGAAGAAATCGAAATACGATTGGAACCGCTTTATTATTTTTTTTCTTTTTATTTTAACGAGGCTTCAGTGGAACCGCTTTAAAGAGAAGACTTGTTTTTCAAAACCAATTTAAATCAGTGTAAGTCACCATATAATATTTAGCGATCTAATGCACTACATTTGTTACTATAGATTTTATAGTATAGCAAATAAAATGTCACTGCTTATAATCATTCTCTCTGTTAAATGAGAGGTGAAAGCTAAGGCACAAGGGATAATGAAAATAATAAACTACTTACAGGTGTGCAAGTTCATGAGCGATGACAAAGGCGCTGGTGAGGCCTTCATCACGGTCTATGGCAGCAGAACGAGTGCGCGAGCAGACGCCTCCGACTGGCGCGAACCCCGAGGGACCTCCCAGCTGGGTCCGAGTCAACCACACCGTTGCATCCCAACCTGTGCTGTCTAGAATATTCATAATTCATTATTCATATAACATAATTATTGAAAACGCAATCAAATTGTAAAACCTAACAATTGTAATGTCTGATTTCAGGATAACCAAAAGATAATCGTTAAGTGTTTGAATTAATTTAGAAACAGAGGTTTATGTATTAATGAACAAGGGTTTAAGAATTTTCAATTTACATTACGTTACTTTTACATTAAATAAACTTTTCCGCGTTTTTTACAGTAATAACTTTTGATTTAAAATTCTTAGTGATAATTTTTATAACCTATCAATTTTCGTATAAGAGATATTTCGTGTTTACAAATTGTTATGTTGGCAATACAATATAGTAAAAACATTATGAACGATCAACTTTATCAATTGCGGAGTGAGAAACGCGTCCCGCGTAGAAAATGTCATCAAAGTCAGTCAACAAACAAACAGAAGAAAAAATTAGCGTCACATTTTTTTATTTGAAAGAGACATCTATATATAAAAAAATGAATTGCTGTTCATTTGTCTCGCTAAAACTCGAGAATGGCTGGACCGATTTGGCTGATATTGATCTTGAAATATTTGTGGAAGTTCAGGGAAGGTTTAAACGGTGAGAAACATAAATAATAGGTAAAGGAAAATACTAAAAAAGACAATTTAATTTTCAAATACAAAATGTTCCTAGCTATGAAACATTTGATGTCTTTTGTTATTATAGAACAAAAAAAATTGTCATTCGTTATGTGTTATTCAGAAATTTGTCTGGTTCATAGATTTAGTATAAGGTCCAATATCTTTGGTCTGTGTTGTTGGAATACAAAACAGTTCTTTTTCAGAAATAAAAATAGTACATGAGAAAGCTTTAAATTGATTAAGTGCATGACTGTGTTGCATTTATAATGTAAATAAAAATGTTGTGTTAAGTTTTGACCGCATTTTTACAAATATATGTAAGTGATACGAAGTTCACCGTATCATCTAGTCTATTATAAAAATTGAAAAATAATTAAATGTCCACACAAAAAGTATAGATTTATTAATACATATTAGGATTTCTTTGTGATTTCGCATCTCGTCATATCGAATAGAGATGTCAGTACTCTCGCAAGTTTCGAAACGGTATTATCGGCTGTTGTTTATAAAAAAAAATGAGAATACAATATATGTATACGAACAATATCTAATTTATAATCTATTGATTGAACCACAAGAGTAATGTGTATACAGTGATACGTGTATTTTTTGTTGACTTAACGCTTCAAACCTCATATAAGTTAGCATCTGAGTCAGGGCCAGAATCAAGTACGCGTTCAATGACTTCGCTTCTTCATTCATCATCGTCACTTGGCGTGGATGCTTTTTTTTTCTGAATGTCGAAACTCGAAACATGTCAATGCGATATCAATTAACGCTTTTAATTTCATCATATCAAGACTGTTTAATTCTATTCGAGTACAATAATTATTATATTTTTTACTTCGATATTATATTAATTATCTAGCAATGATTAAATGTATTCTTGTAATATTGAAAAGGGAGTTTTTGGTGGGATTTTAGTCTTTTTTTTCATGGCTTCAATTTTCGATTATAAACTAGTGTTATTTGAGGCTATGTCATATAATATTGATTGCATCTTACATATTCTGTATCTTGGTTTATTTTTTTTTTGCAGAAGTGAAATAGATGAGAAATGGGTTATATAAGTTTTGAAATATTTTTAAAACCCCCTGGAAAGTTCTTCATCTTTTCTAATTTATGGCGCCGTGTATAATTATCTAGAGTGGTGATGATAGATTTTCACAGTAGAAAGAAGAAGACATATAAAGAAGTTTGTACTTATCTATAGAAGAAACTAATTTAACGAATGATATACCAACATATCGAATTTATACACTATCAACGTTCCGAGACTTCCGAAAAATGTATGACAATAAAACATTCTATAGATTAAATGAAGATATGAAAAATAACAAGAATTAGATTAATAATTACAAATACTATTTACAACAAACAAACAAACTGTGCTTCATTATAATAATAACATAGATTATTCTTTAAATAAATACTGAAAGAATCCTGAAAAACAGACATAATTTTGTAGCTATACACCTAATATAGTTAAAGTGAGTTTTACTGTATTTCATGCAAGTGCGTTCACGAAGCTTCAGCATAATTTAAACAATAAAATGTTATAAAAATTATATTTAAAGATAACATTGTAAAATCGTCTGATGTGTGTATTTTAAAAAAGAACTTGTTAATAAATTAAAGGTTTAATTTTTATTGTAAATCGCCGAAATTTATTAATGAAGTTCTAATGTAAACAGTAAACATATGCCGGTCTAACTGTGATGTAATGCCAGACGGAGCTGAACTGACTAGTCGGTGCCGGAAGTTGTAATAATGTTGCTAATAAAATATAATAAATCTCAGTCGGTATTTTATGGGGCGAAACGTTATGGGACGAAGTCAGTAGTGGATGTTTTAAATAAATACACGTACCGATTTATTCACTGAATACGATTTACATTATTTAGTCGTTTGTAAACGCGAATATACATTTTTATATCTGGATCTTGATTGTGGTATTGTACAATTGTTTTGAAGTAGTTAAAACGGAAATTTTGGTTAATGTTATCATTTCTCACTAGAACGTGGTTTTAAATAAAAAAATGATGTTTATAAATCTATGACAGGATTGTTTAATTCGAATAAGAGAATAATTTAGTGATATGAATGTTTATTGTCATTGATGTTAATGCTATTATACCTGGTGGCAGTTTCATCAGATGTCGATAATTCCATTTGTTCACACCTTCTAGTGATTTCTTCACGTTTCCGTATTTAATTATTGAGTCTTTCTCCTCGAGGAGGAACAATTTGTTGATCACCAGCGTCATGTTCGAGCTTAAGGATGGATCGTTGAAGATAGCACTAACCTATAAACGTGTTATATACGAAACATTACTATGCATTTTTGATAAATCATTAAAAAACTTGTAACCAAATGTGTTTTTATATAATGTGTATATACTCACAATGTTCATTAAAGCGAGAATATAATGCCTGACTCTTTCACGGCCGTGAAACTTTAGCATTGTTAAATCCGCCACTATCGCCAACTCGAGCCATAGTCCTTTCACACCTGGAACATCAATCACAAAGTAACTACTATCACATTCGTTTTTTATAATCACTATTATACAATGTTTGTAGAAGTAAACACACCTGACACCGGTCTAGTAACGACTTGAACATTACGAAAATATTCGGTTTCAGTTCGGCCACTATGTCTCGGGTGCACGTGTGACGTCATTGTCGGCTGATCGTCTTCTCCGAAGTCAAGATCAAGGTCAGTGACCGTGTCACCCGTAAGATTGTACGCAGCCGTCTGATCGGCCATAATTACTTCCCGTCGTCGCAAAACATGAGCACCCTCGTTTTGCGTCGGCTGTAACACAAACTCCTCGCTGCCGACTTGCAGCAGACCATACAACTGGCCTGCGCACTCTGTAACAGTCGCCTTCGAACCTTTCTCATGTCGAACACGTCCCTTGTAGAACTGGCAATCGTTGTAGTAGGGCGAGCGAATCGCTTTGTTTTCCTGAAGTTCTAGATGCCAGCCGAGGAGGTGGATATGATGAGTCGAGGTGTCGGGCGCTTGGCGTCGTGTACGCGGTGTGAAGAGCACAGGTTCGGCTGGCGGTCGCCAGGCGCCGGCGCCGGTTGCCGCGACGAGCATGGCCGCCCATAGCCAGCGCGGCATCGTCCGCGCGCCGCCGCGAACTTCGGCTCTCTGGCCGACGCTGTTGCGCGCGGTGCGCTCACGCATCTACGCACATGGCGACCGTCTCGACGCTCAGAAGGTAAACGACTCTGCGATCCGCTACTTATGGGTTGCAATGTGCTCCACACCTCGTGCGTCATTTGTAAACAAAGGGCGTTCGGCCGTTTTTGTTCTATTATCGCCTAGCATGTTACATTTCATACGTATTTGTGACAATATCCACGTGCTGTAGCGTTAATGAACAAATGTGACACTGAACACGCTTATATTCTTTTGTTTAGAATAAAGTATTATTTCCCTTCCATTAAACAATTGCGGCAGTTACGTAGTAGCGATAATGAATGCCCGATAAATGTCAAGTGCATGAACTCTGTATGAACTCTGCAATGCAATATGATAACGCGCTCCAAAAGCCAAGATCTGATTTGTATGCAGTCGGTATGCAACAAGTAATATGAATCTAGGCTACAATACATGAAGTAATTTCAATTTTGTTTTGAATGTATTTATATATATATTTAACCACTGAGTCTAATGTAATATTGAATTTAAGATAATTCATTTTAAATACGCGAAGAGAAAACACGATTAATCCGAAAATATGTACTTTGTGTTATATATACACTTAATAAAAAAAATTTAGAGGTATGTAATATAAATAAAAATTTAATAAAATTTGCGTTATAATGTTGTATTTATTAGTCTCAGACTTTCTTGTTGATTAAAACTCTATTATAATACTATAGACAACGTTATAAATTATAGAACCAAAAACGAGCTGTGCTAAATGTAACGTAATGTAAATGTAAAATGTAATGTATATTGCAAATGTTTTACAATAAATACATAGTACTTACTTTTTATATTTCATTTACTATGAGTTATCGTTGCTATTTGCGACACGTACTTTATTTTAAACTCAACGGAAATGTACCGAATATCACGAGGCTATTAACGAAGTACGTACAATAAAACGTAACGTTCGCGGCTTTGTAAAATTTCAAACTGTCTTTATAATTACACTTTATATAAAAACTAGTGAGTGTAATCATGATATATTACGGTATGTTGTAAAAAAAAAACTAGGGCGTAGTCGTCTATACGTTGACTAGAAGTTTCATGAGTCATTCACTATGAAGGAAACAAAAAACAAAGACATTTACACTAAAAGTAATTTCTGGGTCAATGATCGATAATTCACTGTAATTATTTGGACTATGACGGTGCTATAATTTTTTTTATAATATCAGCTTCTAATAATTGAAATTTGCACGTTATGTATACTTATTTTATTGTATTATCTAATATATTTTTCAACTACAGTTATAGTGTGTGCTGTTTTGTGCAATCACTAACTAACTTTGAATTGATAAGACAGCTGAATGTGCCCATATTATTTAAATAATGATTGACTATAGTTGTACTACCTAAAACTATAATATTCAAAAACGTTATATTAAAGTTCTGAAAAAATAATTTTACAACTAGCTGTGCACATGACTTCGCACGACTTTTTATTGCAATGAATGCAGCGCCATCTAGTAGTGAGTTATATTCATGTATAAATAATTACACTACATTTGGATTCCTTTCTTGATTTGGGTTCATGAATTTTACTAAATGTTGGTAATCCTGAAGTACCTTCACACGGCAAGTTTTAACCTTTTTGATACCCTATATCACTGGTCGGCCAATTCATCATCCAAAAGAGCCAAATATAAACAACAAAATTATTAAGTTTATTCGTTAGCCTTTTTTTTAGAACTTAAGTTTTGCTTTAGGATATACATTGCCATGAAAATAATTAGTATTAAAAGTACACTTTCTCTTTTTTTTGTAGATATGTTTTTTTGCGAGCGACTAAGCTGTATTATTGTTATTTTCTAAAAATGCACCTCTTTTCTGTAGGCCTACGTTTCAAAACAACTTGTCTCTAACAAGGCAAATTAAACAATAACGTTTCGTGTCACACTAATTAATTTTTGGAAGAGCCACAGTCAAGAATTGAAAGAGCTGTAAGCGGCTCGCGAGCCGTGGTTTGCCAACCACTACACTAAATCATGAGATTTTTCTTTATAAGGTCTAAATTCAATTGTTAAAAACATACATCCCGAATCGAATAATGCATCTCTGGTTTTCTTATTTATACGGTGTTGGTTGTATGGGTGTTGGTAATTTCTATAGGTCTTTATAGGGATACAGACTACTATTTAGCTTTTTCTAATGTTCAACACAGATATACAATTTGTTATTTGAGTATATTTTTTACTCGGTTTTATTCTAATAGCTAGATAGATGGCTTCAGTGATAAATTATAGATTAAAAAACAATGTTTAGATTGTTTTTTAAGTTATCTGTGTTACATTGACTTAATTAATGTGATTTTATCTAAATTGGAGCAAATTGAGCAATAAAAAATAAATGATTAACTTTAATAGCAGCGTTTAATAAAAAATGTCAAAGGTCGGATCAAGTAAACTCTTAAAGGGGGTTATTCTAGTTCAGTCTTTGTAGTTTTCGATATATAATATTCGAGTTCTGTTAATTTTTTCTGAGGTTTGGATTTTTTTTTCCAACTGACTACACTGATGTTTTGTTAGGGCTACTACAGTTTCACTGGAATACCGGACTAAATCTTTCGACTTGCTAGAAATGCGTACGTACTCGATGGTCCAAAAATCCGTTTATTAAAAATCCACGAATTTACTGATTCCTGTACATAAATCATTTTTTCAATTACTTTCAGAGAAAAGACATTCGTTAGTGAAAAAACGCACTAAATGAGCTAAAAAATGAGTGTTTTGTGGTCATTTGAGTATGGTCATTTTGCTGGAAATTTTATTTTAATTAGCCTCGCCATAAAAAATCCTACAATTTTTTGTTTCTTTAAATCCGAATTGTCCGATTCCAGCTTCAGGTTATTTATTAAGAATTGAATTTTAGTATGCAGGCTATATATTTTTTGATCTTCGATAGATTTCTCAACATAATTTATGAGTATAGAGAAGAGTAAAGTTTGGTTTGTAAAGATACCTTATACGGCACTTTATGAATCCCAGCAAAATCAATAGGTCTCTCCCGAAATATCATTCGAAATATAATGAGGAATATAGCTAAATAAAAGCATTTATGTAAAAATTATCCACAATCGTTGTGCCTAAAACCTTTACATTGTCCATAATATTTACAATGCCCGTTACGATTTGCAAAATATATATAATTATAACTCTTCGTCCATATCATTTCTCTTATTAAAACTTTTGGTTGAATGGCCTTATTTAAAAACTTACTCTTTGCAAAATCTATAATGTGAAATCTCTGAAATACGTTACTTTAATCTTCTTCTGCCTAGCATTTTCCCGGCTTCCCTTTCCCTGGCAGGGTTCGCTTTCCTACTTAGCTTTCACCACTTTGCCCGGTCTTTGGCATCCTTTTCTGTGAGGTCATCCTCCTTCATGTCCGCCATCACAACGTTCAGCCAACGTTTTTTGGCCCAGCTAAATATATATACATATGTACATATATATATATATTGGTGAAACAATTCATTCTATAGTATGTTCTATCTCACTTAGATATCTAATACGACAAATTATAAATGAGGTCATTGTGTAATTTACACATAATAATCATGTTGCATACGTAGATATATATTGTTTTTATTAGTACATTCAATTTATTCCTCATTAACTTATTAAAATGTATAATATGTCATAAGTTTAGTTTTATATTAACCAATTTACTAATATAATAAAAGCGAGATGTCTTAGAAAGAACTTTAACAGTGATATAAATAATGGAATACGCGTTGCTTATACTGTTTATTAGCGTCCCGGCTTTGTATAGCTGGGAAATATGTTACGTTATATGTGTTTAAACGGTGTAGGTATGTTTTTTAGCGGTTTTATGTCTACTGTTCATCAAAGTCATAGAAGTTACAAAAGCATTTTCACAAGAACATATTTTTTACTCTTGCGCGTAATTTTACATCTGTATTATCTGTAATATCATCCAAGCCATTCATTACAATGGTATACTGTTAACCCTTAATAACCTAGAGTTTCAATTTTGATACCAATCTTCTAAACCGAATGTTCACATTACTATTAGTTTTTTTTATAAGTTATATATATATATATAAATTATATAGCTATATTTATAAAGCTATTTTTCCCTTCATCTAGACCCGCAAGCAAGCACAGTAATATTTAAAAATAAATCACTTTCGTAAATCAGGCTACTAAGGGTTAATGACAATTTTCGTCTACATCAAATGGTAACACGGATAGGGAAGACTAAGGATTAATACCATAGTTTGTTAGTAGTTAGTAACCTTATCTTCAGTATTCTTAGAAGATAGATATAGTTAGGACATACACTATTGTAAAGTTTTGTGGACATTTTTCGAGTGTACAATTCCGCAGTACACCGTAGCCTCGTAGTTATCTCATTAGGTTTAGGAGTGTTACCAACGTAAGCACGCTAAAATGCCTTAATAAAACTTCATTAGCATATATTGTTTTTCTGTACTTTATATAAATATAATTTGCACGTATTATATATATAAACATTCTAGAAGAGATTCTCTAAATAATCGAGAATACCGTAACAAAACCGTTGCGTAATCTAGAATGGGAACACACAGCCAGACGCGAAGTTATTACTATTACAAAAAAATGTGTGTAAATACACAAGTTTGAAGTGAAACTACATTGAATTTAATTGTATCAATATTATTGATAGTCTACTTCAATCACTCTGAATGAAATTACATTGAATCGCGGAAGAGTTATTATGCCCACGTTTATTTAGGTTGTTCGTTTTCCTTATAGCGGAATGATATAAAAATGCTGATAGGACTAAGATAATATAACATATAATACTACATTATTCGGAGATATATCCAATATAAACAAAAAGTTTTTTTTTTCACTAGCATTGTTAATTCAAATATCTATAGTGTGATTTGTGGTACTGCGGAAGGCACTCGGCGGAAATAGTGACTCGTACAAGAGTGCAAAATAAAGCTAATCTCGCTCGACTTAGGCAGTTGCTGCGTATACTGTTTCCGTAAAAAAAAATATATACGATTGTTTAATTCTTGGGAAGCTCATATTACATAGGCACGTGTATTTATACGATGCAATAAATTGACATAATATAAATAGAAATAGATATTTAGAAAATTACTAACTCGTGTTCCCATCTTCGCTCGTGTTAATGTACATTTGACTTGTGACAATCGTTTCGGTAGATAAGGAGTGAATTAATAATAATAAAAGCGAATGTAAAAATAGTTATAATGGAATACTAGCTTTTGACCGCGGCTTGGCTCGTGTTAATGTACATTTGGTGTACTCCTCGGAAACAGTACTTTTTTTATGTCCCTATGTCCTTTTCTGTACCCTTGACGAGGTGTGTGAATGCTTCCATGATAAACAGTTGAATAGTTAAGGCGTGAAAGGGTATCAGATAAATAAATTCACATTTGCGTTTATGATATTAGTTACAATTAGCTGTTATCCGCAGCTTCGCAACTTCAAGCCATATTAATTTCTAAGGTAACTAGTAAACAATTATTGAATTTCTATTAATAGTGTTTTACTAATTGTAAATGTTTATCCAATTTAAACAATGACCTTCGTGTCGAATTTCACATGAACAGAATATTCAATAACACCTACCTAATAATACGTAATAAAAAACGTTAACCTGCTTAGGTCATAGCATTATATTGAAGAATAGCAAAATGAGGTAAATTTAATTTTATAAAAACGTACAAAAAATCACATTCCCGTGGTTTTTATCGATACAAATCCTACTTTGATCAAAGACATAATTTAATGTTATGATACAGATAGGGTATGTTTACCCGATCGAGTGAAAAATTATTGTTACCATCAATGTATGAAAGACATACAATACACATTAAATTTACATGGGCATATCACTGCATAGTATAAAACAAAGTCGCTTTCTCTGTCCCTATATCCCTATGTATGCTTAAATCTTTAAAACTACGCAACGGATTTTGACGCGGTTTCTTTTAATAGATAGAGTGATTGAAGAGGAAGGTTTATATGTATAATAACATAAATTAAATAGTAGAGAAATACTGTTATATTTGAGGTTACTCCAAATTTAACGCGTGCGGGCCACGGGCAGTAATAAATAAATCAAAACTACTGGATCGATTTTAATCATTTCTTCAGTGAATAACATAGGCTATATATTTTATACCCGTGCGAAGCCGGAGCGGGCTACTTGATACTTTAACCCTTTGACTGATTCTTTAAGACCCAGATCTCAAAATGGCGGTTATGTTTTTAATTTTTTCACGACATCATTACATTAATAAAATCATGGTTTGGTAAAAAAATAAGTCTGTACAATTTAAAAAATAATTTAAAAATACATTTTACGTGAAAATTATAGTTTTACAATACATCATTTTGTTATTTTTTAAGGTTTTTCTAAGGGATTAATCTTGGGACTGTCCAAAACCATCAAGGTTTAAGTACCATACAAACGAATATAGACCACATGAGGCACAGATCAACAGACTATTGGCAGCATAAGCTAAAAAAATAGTTGATTTAGTACAAAACTTAGAAAAATAACAAAATGATGTATTGTAAAATTATAATTGTTATGTAAAATATATTTTCAAATTATTTTTCCATTTGTACGATTTTTTTTATTACACCATGAAATTTACAATGTATGATGTGGTGAAATAAAATAAAAACATAATCGTTGAGATTTGGGCCTTAAAAAATCAACCGAGGTGTTAATTAGAACTCGGCCTTTAGCAAAGTTTACTGCAATGTTAAATACTTTAAAATCTCCGTTTAATAAACAGCGTTCATGGGGCCTATGTTTGTTGTACTGCGACTTCCTAGTATTTTTAATTTGTATTCAAAAGTAACACCGTTGACTAATGTTACAAGGTACTCACCTTAGGTAGCGGCAACGTTTCTTAAGAATACTAATGAACCTCATCAATGATTTTATAATATTATTCAATAAAAAATATGCAAGATTTTTGTGTATACGCCTATTCATTTATAATAAATCAACCGCTTGCTACTGGTTTAACGCGTTCTAGAAACGTCTACAGGATTTCATAATTTTTATTTTCTTACCCTTACAAATTATAATTAATGCCTGTTACTTTCATTACCATAATTAAATATTATTGTCCTTTACAATATCCAGTTTGGTGTAATTGTCTAAGTAAAAATATGTGCACAAAAAGACCTGCCAATTAATATCCAAAAAAATGTAATAAACGAGTAGTAATAAGTTTCGTTTAATACCAAATTAATAATTTTGTAGTTCACACGAACGGAACTACGGTCTTTTCTGTATTTCCGAACCGACTACGCTGTTGGCTTGTTAAGGCCGCTACAGTTTCACCGGACTAATTGGTTCCTAAATAAGAATTCAAAATCCACATTGCTATCATCATTCCGTTTGCCATTAAAATTTCGGTTGTGCAAGTGTACATTAAAGCTACCTTGTTACATTTATAACTTTATATATGTATATTGGTATATGTAGTCTCTTCATTGAAAATTATTTCGGACAAGTTTCCGTACTGTAACGGTAACGTGTGACCTGTTATTGGTAAGAAAGCTAATGGTTGTATGAATTTTAAATTGTTTTTACAAATGTCGTTTACTGTAAAAATCTATGAAATAAATAAATGAAAGAACCTCTTATCTTAAAATAAACTGTGTATGTCAAAACCAAAGAAAGAGAAAATGAAAACGAAGAAAGAAAAAAATGATATATATAATTTAATCATGTCATATATATGTAAGTCTGAGCCATAAAAGTGTATTATTGTAGGATACGAAGTTGAAAAATTACCAAGACGATTTATTGTCTTGTATCTTAGTTAAAATTTATGCAAAAAATATTGGATATTCCATGGACTTTATTAACAGCCGAACTTAGCATTTATTTATCTATTTCAATATATAAAAATGAATTTATGTTCGTTTGTCTTGCTAAGACTCGAGAATGGCTGGACCGATTTGGCTAATTTTGATCATGAAATATTTGTGAAAGTTCAGGGAAGGTTTAAGCGGTGAGAAACATAAATAATAAGTAAATAAGAATACTAAAAATGACAATTTAATTTTTAAATACAAAATGTTCCTAGCCATGACACATTTGATGTCTTTTGTCATTTTAGAAATAAAAAAATGACATTCGTTTGTCAAATATTTATAGATGCGTTCAGAAATTTGTCTGTTCCATATCTGTAGTATGAGGTCCGATCTCTTTGGTCTGTTTTGTTGGAATACAAAACAATTCTGTTTCAGAAATAAAAATAGTACATGAGAAAGCTTTAAATTGATTAAGTGCATGACTGTGTTGCATTTATAATGTAAATAAAAATGTTGTATTAAGTTGTGACCGCATTTTTCACAAATATATGTAAGTGATACGAAGTTCACCGGGTCATTTAGTCTATTTATAGAATTATCATAAAGTTTAGTTATTTTAACCCAACCCTAAAGAAAATGCTGAAGACAGGTAGATAAAAAAGTATCAAGTAACCCTTAATTCATTTTACTCTTATCTCGCCTATGTAGGGTTGTTTCAGCGTGTTTTCTTCTTTTATGTTGTATAATACGATTCGGCTTAGTGTGTTACGACCGACCGCATGCCAGATGTAAATCCTCATCGGGATTATTGTGTCTGTGTCTAGCAAACGATGGCTAAATAACTTCTATCATCGCCTATGAAGTCTTCCACTACTCCTTTACAAGTATGGAAGCGTATATTAATTTTTGAAGATCTCGGTCCACTAGGACATGCTATGGTAAAATCAAAATCAAAATCAAAAATACTTTATTCAGTTTAGGCCCTGAGAAGGCGCTTATGAACGTCAAAGTTACCACAAGTATTCATCGGTGATACGGTTACGGTCATGGTATATGTCGGTGTAATGAGGTGACACCTTCGCATTAGAACTATTGTATTCGACGTTTGAAAAATGAAATGTATATAAATGGTGTAATTACTGAGATGACAATTGACAGGGGGAGAGTGGAAAAGGAAAACATGCTGTGCCGACCCTACTTTGGGCGGATAAGGATAAGAACAAGATGATGATGATGTATCCTAAATAAAAAAAAATAGTTCAATAAATGATAGAGCATTGAATAATAAAGTAATTGTACTAATTAATGACGAAACGGGAATGTGAATAGAAAAAGCTTTTATAAGATTTAGGATCCGTGAAAATTCTCTTGAATATTAAATATTACAATAATATCCTTTTACAAGAAAAGAACTAAAATAAATTTAGTTTATTCACCACATTTTCTTAGTGAATATAAATAATTCCTTTGTATTTTAGAAATACAATCACATTTCTCGTCTATACGTTTCGTAAATCACGAATCATTAAACATAAGATATTCAACCACCGTGATAGACCTTAAAACTTTGCTTTATTATAAAAGTTCTAAACGTGTCTTTATTACACTTCTTATCTAGTTCTTTTGACGTTAAAACATAATACAATTGATTTATTATGTCTCATCTCTTTGAATTATACGAGTTATTTAAAACTTTACGATAACTGTAGGTATCAATAGAACTATTTTTGCATTAACACTTGACCTTGTTGCTTTATATTACTCCAAGAATAGTGTAGGAAATTATTTCTCTAGTGTATGGTTTACTTCTGATTATTGTTTATTAGGTACCAGTTTGATCATAGTTGTGTCGGATCAGGGTGTCTTATTAATACATTATATTTTAAGGGTTTCATTCTTTCTAGAAATGTATCAATCTGTAACTCATTATTTAGTATAATATTGACCAATTACATTCTTGTTTATTCTATGAAAAAGAAGTATTTGTACCTATTTAATTATATCACAATTTTGTGCAATAAGTAGTCAAAAAAATTGAGGCAGAGTTATAAGGACTGCCGACAGAAGTGAAAACTTAAAACAATGGATTAACTGTTGTGTGTTCTTTTTTTAATTTCTATATTTAATTTTCATAATTTGTAAATTCAAATTATTAACATTAGTCTAGTTAACACATTTATTGGCGCTTCGAGCAATAATTATATACATTTTTTATCCAGCTTATTAACTAATACAACATATGATGGACTACACAATTTCAATATAAAATATCAATATCACATGTACACAGGCCGCGTCGTTAGTCTGGTGCAAGCGCAATATGTCACGAGCATGTCGAGATCATAGGTGACGCGAACCCGTACGTTCTTCCCCTACCAAAAATCGTTCAACGCGGCTACAGAAGTTGTTACTTAAAAAATTTACATATAGCTAATGGTAAAGTGAGTTCTGATCTTACAGACGTTGAGTTTTAACTTTATGTGAGAGATAATGAAACCACAGGACGATCTGAAAGCCTATTTGAGTTTTCATCTGGCAGCTACCACTGACAAGTTGGAATTTTGTAGACTAATTTTGTAATGGAAGCATTTGGGAATGTCTTTTTTTTTTAGCTTAGCGTATTGTCATTTACGATTACAACGGTCACTTAACATGCAGTGGTATTTTTTTGTTTTATTGTAACTTGGCAAAATAACTGTCCCAGACGTTCTGGTGTATCTATTGTTGCATCTATCTATTTTTGTGTATATCTTGTGTATCTATTTTCTTATTCTATTATATTTTGTTTTTATTTCATTTTTTCGAAGATCAATTTCCTCATTCGATGGGTATTGATTTTTATTATATTGCAGCGAAGTTCTTTAACGCAGCTTGCGGTAGGAGTTGACTGGTAACAATCGCCACGTAAGTAAAAAGTGCTACACTCCCTCCATGCGACGTATATTCCTGTGAGTATCGAAATTTGGAAGACAACTGTTGTGCGCTGCCGGTTGTATAAACTCAATACATTTGCGTGTGAAAAATCCATTAAAACTTTTTGTCATTTGTTTTTGTTTTATTTATGTGGTATCTTTTATGCAATTGATAATCCATCCTACATATATTTTTTAACAAATGAGAATTTAATGAAACTTTTTGGTATGAAAATATAGGAATATAAACAATCTAAACCTCCATATAGAATTCAGGCGGAATGGAAAAAACAAAAGCGTAAAGAACTTTGTTGCTGACGGGGGTGCGGTCCCTTGATCGCGCACGCATTTTACGTTTATTTTAAAAAACAGTGCTTATTAGTTATTAATGTTGCTTATTAAAAGACAACTTACCATCGCTGTGGTTAATTAATTGCATTGTAATTTACAATATTTAGAATTTATATCACTCGACTGTTATAAACTAATCTATTTTACCTAATGTATTTAAACAAGTATAATTTAGCGAGACACGCTCCGCGTAGTTATGATGAAGTTTAATAGAGACGAATGCTTCGTAAACTTAGAACAAGTACGGTTTAGCGGTTAAATTATGTACAAGTTTGCAAATTGCAAGCTGTTAACAAATATTCATAGAATCCTAAAGATTTTGTATACTTATAACGAATCTTAAAGCAATCATAAAAGTTTTAAGCTAATATATAACAAACCTTGTGGTGGTCGAGTGGTTAGATCGGTGGAGTATCAACCCGATGTTCGCAGATTCGAGCCCCGGCATGGTACCGACGAATTTTTCGGAATTCGCGTACATTTACTAAATTAAATTCGTAACACTATCGGCTCACGGTGAAGAAAAACATCATGAGAAAACCTTAACCTGAGAAATGTTCTTGTAGTACCCCACCGTATGTTTTTTTTTAACACATACGGTGGGGGTAGTTCAGTGAAACTGTAGAGGCCCTGCCAAGCCAACAGTGTAGGTCAGTTAAGATATAGAAGTATAGATTTCTCAGAGTTTGAAATCGCCAATACGTCGTGGGCTATCGAGATGATTATGGTCATACCTTCTTTCGGGAAGAGTAGTATAATGTGTATCTTACAGGCTGATGATGATAAACTAATGAGAAATACAAATATACCCAATTAAATAGACCAAAATACAAATTATTCAAATATATTCAGGTATCAATTGTATTCATTATTGACTAGATAGAAATGTGTATTTGGTTATCACTACATATTACAAAACAAAGTCGTCCGCCGCGTCTTTATGTCTATATGTTCACGATAAACTCAAAAACTACTTAACGGATTATACTACGGTCTTCACCAATAGATACAGTAACAACTCATGAGGAAAGTTAAGGTATACAATTTGTTAAAGTTATATGTAAATTGGTTGAAATATGATGATTGTTGAAAGAATCGGAAAATGTCAAGCCTGCCTTCAATGCCTGGGAGTTTTCGTCGATTACGGTGCCTAATCTCTTTGAGATATAACAACATAATGCATAATAAGATATTCCTCTTTTATAGATCTACAAAAAAGTCTATATCACGGGAACAGTAATTTTTGAAGTTATACTTCTTTTGGCGCGTTAGAGAAAAATGATGAGAGTAAATTTTTACGATGCGCTCGCACACCGTTACGAAAAACCGACACCCTAAAGTTAGCTATAGTTAATATTTTATTCAAAAAAAGTATGTATGTATTAAATACCTTTTTTCTATTGTTAGTGTCGTTTTTTCTACAAACGTAGAATAAGACGAAAGATAAAAATGTTGAAAAGATTTTTATCTTGTTACGCCACAGAAGTATAACTTCTAACGCGTGTACCTAAGTACACACTACTTTTTTTTTTGGAAGAAATATACCGTCTGTCCTATACACTTGACCACGTTTCCATCAACACAAACAAACTCACTTTAGGATTTATAATATTCCTCATTTGATGCCCCATAAAAAGCCGTAATACAAATCAACGAATCAGTAATCTACCGATTTATATCAGTAATGTTTATTTAATAAAATATAATACTCAATTTTTACCAAAAAAAAAGAATTTTTCTCTTCAAGATAAAATTAAATAAGCAACAAGACAGGCTATTCACGAAAACCGTTGGAGCGAACGCCTCGAGATAAAAGGTAAAAAAGAAATAAACTCGAGTTCCTTATGACACAAGAAAGTAAATTTGCGGCTAAGTGCTTAGTAGCTCCGACATTATGAATTCAGTTGATGGCCGTGATACTAAAGAAGTTTAGGTGGCGAAGTCAATACATGATGAGATACGACCATTATTAGGAAGTGTAAAAGATCCACGCATTATAGTGTTTTTTTGGGAAGTTACTACCGATATTTGTAAATTCATTTGCCACAAAAGTACAATATACTCGTACAATGGCAAACAATAATTATTGTTTTTAGTAGGTAACTTTGTAAAGCTTAAGCTGGTCTTGGATATAAGGTCAAGCCCTTATAACTCTTCCATCGACATTCGTCTTAGTATATCCTATATAAACTATTTCAAATTGTTGCAATATACCTTTTACCATTCTTGACAGTAAAGCTTTCAGTTCATATCGATTACATAGATTAACTTTAAGAATTTGCTTCGAGTTTTAATTTATAGTTATACTGAATATACCTTAGATTAAACTTGATGTCAAACTGAGTAACAATATATTGACAAAATTAAATATTTTGGGAGACTTCAAAAAATTATCCAACTCTCAATTTTGAAGGAACTGTAACAAGCCGCAAAAGCGGTGGAGTCGGTAGTGGAAGCACAGGTTTGAATCCAGGTCTCGCCGAGGATGATGATGTCATATAAATCCCGTTCAACGGCATATCTTGAAAATAGTCTGATTTACCTGAAAACTAACTTATGTTGATGGATCACAACGTTATAATAGCATTATACGTCCGCGCGCCAGCATCTTTGTTTCCATGGCAGTGTCACTCAAGGGGCTCAAGAGTTGAAGATACATGATGTCGTTCTTAAGTTATTTTTCATATCAACGCACTAGTTTGAGCCACAAGTATGTACCATCACATTATTCGGAATTCATATGCAATAACTCTGAATTTTATTGGTAACGAAATCAGATAATGATGAAAGATATTATCGTGACGCAATCTAATCCCTTGATATATGTTTACGAAGTATCACTATCAAGTAGAAGTCCAGAATCCATAAGAAATAATTCGTTAGCGATTAAAATCAACAGATGTCGGCAGTTGGTCGCGTGACCGGAATCTAGAGGAGTATGCCCATCGTGAGTCCTCGACTCCGGTCCTTATACGCGCTGAGCGGCAGAGGGGTTTTTAGTGAGTAGGAGTTACACATAACCCTCACGCTGTCCCCAGGCAACGTGAGGGTACCCATGATGGTTTTTCCCGTCTTTAAAAAAAAAAAGAAAAAGTTATTAAGTTTATGGCTTCCCTGTGGAAAAGGGATTATCTCAGTAAGAGAACCTTTACAGACTGGTATTATTATTTATTAATTGTACAATATTAATACATTATTCCCTTGCCATCTTTGTGAGTATCTTACCGCTATACTATATCATAGTTCTCCCCAATGAAAAGGCAATAAAAAGCTAACTAGACGACACGAAATATTAGTGACACAACTTTTGGGAAAATATTATTTCTTGTGTCGCCCTAACGATTACGTTTGTCATGTGATTCTGATTAGTTATTATAAAAGTTAACTTGAATAACTACATTTTCAATGTTTTTCTCTTAGATAAATATTTAATTTCGAAGGCATTGTATACGCGCAGAGGTTCGCTGTGACATCGTTAAATATTCAGACCCTTTAGTTGGCCTTGCTATCGACGGCTGCCGATCTATTCATAATAGATGTCTTTCTCGAGAATGCTCCGTGTTTATATAATATACTTTACTATTATACTAGAAATATATAAAGTATCTCTACTAAGCCCGATAAAGTATGATGCGAGATGAAAAACAGTTTTTACTTTTTTCAAACTTCAACTACACTCCTTAATAAAATCCATTTTAATATTAATTCGTTTGTTCGAATGTACATATGATTTTTATATGTGGACCATGAATATAGTTTACTGACGAAATAAAATAGATCGGACTAGTAGCCTGATATGTACACAAACAGAAAAAT
Organism: Antheraea assamensis; assembly: GCA_035772565.1. NCBI lineage: Eukaryota > Metazoa > Arthropoda > Insecta > Lepidoptera > Saturniidae > Antheraea > Antheraea assamensis. The sequence continues at coordinate 1,597,900 of JAQQSE010000018.1, forward strand.
TAATATTATAAGAGAGAATATTTCTGAGAAGAACAACAGAACCTTCTACAAAATTTAAATCCGGAAGCACTGCTCAGTCTATTTCTGTCGCAAAGCAGCAGTGCCTAAGGGTACGTTGGGTACGTAGAACTTGTATGTAATTGGAGAATACAAACTCAAAAATTAAAATTAATAAAGAGTTTATAAAGTGAGTTCTCTATAAAATAAAGAATTATCCTGTAAAATTTATCTGTCTATCAATTCAAAGTCATAGTTTTATTTATTAAGCTCGTGTAGGGAACATAAACTTCATTAAAGTATTCATTCATTCATTTTATTCCTAACCCCAAACTAAACTGTATATTTTTATAGAGTATTATTAAGTCATAAAACCGTATAAACATTAATGCCCCTTGTTACTGGATTAGATCACTTTTATTTGTACAAGTGTGCCGCCGACTCAACACCGTTCTTGTATTTTTCTACGTCTGTTTCTGATGTCATTCCCGATTAATTATGAACACTTGTCTATTGAACATATTAATAAACAAAGGGTTTAGTATGAAATTAGGTAACATGGGAGTACCCATTACAGTGTCTTCAGTAAATTTGTCTGAGTATTTTTTTTAATTAGTATTGAATTAATTTAATATTTGTCTATATCTTATTTTAATAAGTGTACCAATTTATGTGGCAAGGTATCATATATATAGAAACAACAACGGTAATTTCTAATTTTTCTGTTAGAGCTCTTACAATTATTTTAATTACATTTATTTCTATAAATACCGCGTATTTATTTATAATTTATGTTCTATGGTACATGATAATGACGTCATTTTTAATCTGTAAGTATTTGTAATTTATTTTGCTGTATGAATTGTGATTAAAAACTTTACACACCTCTTCAGAGATAGTCATTTTTATTTCTTTACAACTAATATGTTTGTTTATTACAGACTAGCGGCCTCCAACGACTTCGTCTATATTAGTTGCATTTTTTTTTTTTTTTTTTCGAATTGACTACACTGTTGACTTGGCAAGGCGTCTACAGTTTCACCGGACTACTAAGGGGAGCGCTTAAAGCACTCACCTGATTAGGTTAGTGTCATTATAAATGACGTCTTCGTACATTATAATCGTGTAACTAAAACGGTTTATGCAGTGGACGCCGAGACACTTTACCAATGTGGGTTTTTTTTTTTTACTTGGACAAATGTTCTCATTTATAACAATAATTAATAATATCAATGAGACCATCAAACGTGCATAAATTTAGCTGTAAAAAGTATACGTGATGAGGGTTGGTTTTGATTTAATACAAATCATATCCCTTCATAGTTAACGAGATACCATCATTAGATATAAAAGAAATAAATAACATTTAAATTGCACAGTAGACTGCATAATTCTGTTGTATAAATAAAGAGTAACACGATGTGCTACATGACTAAAGGAAACTTGATCTACTTTACATAGATAATGCTGATTATACGTTTATATTCATCGTACAGAACTCCTGGCGAATTACATAATAACATTTATTTCACACATTGCCTAAACATTTAATATATATCGTATTTGCAATTATACTTGAACCTCGTTAAGTCGAAATTCATTAAAGTCAAAAGTCCCTTCCCTTCATTCTTTAGTTTACATTACTACAAATCTAAACCTTTGACAAGTCCAAATAATCAGTATTTCACTACAAAATATTTTTAATACATATTATTGTATAAAGAGAAAAAAATATACAGACGAGTTCTGTTTCTCCAACATCCGAATTCGAATTAAGAATTTGAATTACGAATTTTAAATTAAGAACTTTTATCGTTCGAAGAGCTAAATGATATTAGTAACTTTCACATTCAATATTTAAATTATTATTATTTTTTTAATTTCATTACTGTTACTCATAGTCATGTAGGTTAGTGTCTAAATTCTGTTCTAGTTTAGACATTTCAATATTTAGAAAATCATTTATATGTCATAATCCTAATCCTAATTAATATTATAATTGTAAATACGAGTTAGTTTGATTGTTACGCTTTCACGTCGAACTTCTCAAGCTTGGCATAAACGTTCAGAAATCGACATAGGTTGCCTTTCGTCCAGAAAAAAACATCTGTTCTCGAAGTATAAGTTTTATATTTTTACTATATATAATATACTTTATAAGTTGCAATTTCTATATAAAGATGAATATTATAGTGTCTCCCTTGGATGGGAATTTATCGAGGTTATACTGTATATATATTGTATTCGAAGGAAATTCAATGTACATTCATTGATATTATAAAAATTAAAATACTGATGGCGAATTTGTGAACATCTCGTTCGTAGTAAGTTCATAGGAGCTTCAGACGCTGTTAGTGCAGAAGATTGAAGAGTGCAATAAAACCATCATAGTTTTAATAATATCGTTTTTATATATTACATTATCAGAACTTATTTAAATATTACTTATTCATGCTGCAATCGAAGTAAAAACGTGAGCGCACTATATGAAGCCTTCACCAACTGTAAAAATTACAAATATGATATAAATTATGAATTAATTTACTTAAAAATGCATTAAAATTACTAAAACATAAATCGCTATTGCTATCGCTAAGTATAAAAAAGATACTCAAGTGTCATATTTAAAAGGGTAGAACCTATGTAAAGTTCGAATATGGAAGAATATTAAAGAAAAGTAATTAATAAAAAATATAAAATTGTAATGTTCTAAAGTGCTAATAAATTGTTGTGTCTGTTATATTATTTTTTCTCAGGAATAGAGAAGTCTGTAAAATATTCGGACATATAATTAATATAAATTTTCTCTTCTGAAAGTAACTTACCGAAGCGTACGATGTGAGCGAGAGCTTATACATCCCCCCCGCGGTGAATACTATGGGCTTTTTGGAACGTAGTATAACTAGCAGAATTGTAGAGCGCACCGACGGTAAAATAGAGGTTATCGCCTCCCATCCGGAATAGTACACCGCCTCGCCTATGTTCTGACTCTGAAGATAAAACATTTCAGTCTAATAAAACACATAATAGAATTTTACAAATAGTTTTTACTTTAACTTGAATATTGTATGGTTTTTTTTTACGATTTCGTTTTAGTCTATATTCACTCTATGTGTTTTATATATTTGCTGTGATATAGGGTTTTGGGTTTGAGATGCTTTTATTTTTTTTCATTACTAATAATGAAATTAGGTAAACTTAAGTACTTAATTACTGTTACGTAGGGAATTAACCATGACGTTATATGCCGTAGTCGTAGCATTCGACGTCATTCTTAGCTAATACCAAATTAGGATGCGGGAGAAGGGCGTAAACACGATAAACCTAGACAAACAGCTACCCGAACACACCTATAGCTTTTTTTTATATTATATGGGGCAAACGAACAGGTGGGTCACCTGATGGTAAGTGATCACCGCCGTCCATAGACACTAGCAGCACCACAGGAGTCGCAAGTGAGTTGCCGGCCTTTTAAATATGTGGGCCTCCGGCGCTCTCACTGGCCGAACGAAACGCAACAGCGCAAACACTGTTACTTCACGTCGGTTTTCTGTGAGAAGGTGATACTACCCCGGGCGAGCCGACCCATTCATGCTGAAACCAGTAATAAAATAGCTGCTTTGCGATAGATTTTTAAGTTGAAGGTAGTAGCTAGTGGGCGGTGGGATAAAAAAAGTCCTAACACGATGCTATGGTTTCATCACGGCGTTTTCCTTCACCGAAAACTTCGGCTCATTCATAAGAATTCGAACCTACGTCAATCGATGCGGTGTACGAACAGGATGACCACTGAATCATCATCGCTTAATTCAATGTACCCAGCGTCGCGCCACAGCGTTCGTTAGCAAAGCAGCACTATTGCTTTGTTTTCTCTTGATTTTTTTTCTAGTTTACACTTTGCATGGTCATTGCTTCGTTTTTAAGGGTCGTTGTTTGATGTTAACCTATGATATTCATCAATAAATAAGCTATAAAAAAACAAAAACAATCAAATCTCATTGATATTAGTAGATTAGCGCGTTATAACAAACAAAAAGACAAATAGTCACTTGATGTTTTTAATATTAACATAGATTCGTTTACTTTTAAAAATAGTTGTTAAATAATTTATGCTAGTTACTTGTATTGTAATTTCTTCACACCATCTACAAATAATATAAAGCGCGAACATATTGTATCCCAAATAAAAAAGGCTCATCAGACACTTTGTGATGTTGACTGCGATTGACTGGAACATTTAAAATCGTTATTAACAGCCATATTAAATATCATTAAACATTATTATTATAACAGTTTAATTTGACGAAACTAGTTACTTACCATCGTGGCTTGATAGCCGACGAAACAAATAAGTATTCCGCTCGCTGCTAATTGCCCCAACATAGGAACACTTAGTATCGTTCTTAACTCCATACTGTGACTATAAACAGATTATATTATATATAATAATTATTATATTGGAGTACGTAAATACAGTAGAAGTTTACTAATTCAAAGCTTAGTTAGTCGTTTTTTTTTTTTTTTTATGTAATAGGGGGCAAACAAACAGGTGGGTCCCCTGATGGTAAGTGATCACCGCCGTCCATAGACACTAGCAACACCAGGGGAGTCACAAGTGCATTGCCGGCCTTTTAAATATGTGGGCCTCCGGCGCTCTCACTGACCGAACGAAACGCAACAGTGCAAGCACTGTTACTTCACGTCGGCTTTCTGTGAGAGGGTGGTACTACCCCGGGCGAGCCGACCCATTCGTGCTGAAACTAGTAATAGCTTCAGCGTAGCTCTACCACCTACTAAACAAATCTCTACAAATGGATCCTACGCGCAATACCCGATTGTATGATTTTAAATTATTAACTTCTGTTGTGTGAAAAAACGATAAGGTCTGGATATTAACAATATTAATGCACAGTGCTTCTAAAATATTACCTCAGCAATAAGAATTATTATTTATAGAACATTTTTAATTCAAAATTAGATAGTATAGAATGCAAACCTCTTCAAGTTGCATGTTCTTTACCTATAAAAGTTTCTAAGTAAAAAAACCTGTTTTAACTGGAAACACCTTCTATAACTCAATTTATTTCTAATTTCTCTTGAGCTTCCACTAACTACTACTATCTAACTAAATAATATTATGTTCGGTAAATATAATTTAGACTTACTTTAAAATAAACTTATGTTGTTCAATGTATTCCCCAAGTCTGATCGTATACTTTTCACGAAAATATGTATTAAATACGTTACGTCCATCACTTCCTGAAATATTATTGACGTTTGATTGTGACATCATTTTTGTCTATATTATATAAATACTATCAGGCCCAGCGGACGTTGTCCTGCCCTGACTTTAAAAAAAAAACTTATGTGCATGAGACGCTTAAGGCAGCTTGACTTTTTCTAATTCTTTCGACAACTGTCATTAAAAACCTTGACAAATTATATACCTAAATCTTCCCCGTGAATTACTCTTTATCTTACTCTTTTTTACTCTGGTGAAGACCGCATTACAATCCGTTCAGTAGTTTTTAAGTTTATCGCGAAGATACAGACAAACAGACAGACGCGGCGGACGACTTTATTTTATAATATGTATTGACGTTATAATTCACAAATTACTATTATATATTTGTACTTAGCTTACTTAAACTTGTGGTTTCGCGGTAATGAAGACTTGATTTATCCTTCAAAAACAGTATGTTTGATTCTGGTACTTAAATACTCTATGTCCATTTGCATATCGCGGACAGCGTATAAGCAAAATTTCACGACGATCGATTGCGTAGTCAACGCGTGAATGCGTAACAAGCAAACCGGCAGACTCACTTTCGAATTTATAATTTTAATTAGGATTTATTAATATGAAATTATAATGTACGAATCAAAGCGGTTTGTATAACACAAGATGTTGATTTTGGGCGTTCCTTATTTCAAAGGCGAAAGAAAACATTATAAAGGTGGCTTTGTTCATTTGTTCAGCTTTCATGCCTTAACTACTCAATCATCATCATCAAACAGTCTGTAAGAGACCCACTGCCTAGAAATAGGCTTCTTCCAGAAGAAAGGTGTCAGCATAATCACCGCGCCAACCCACGACATATTGGCGATTTAAAACTCTGAGAAAATCCACAGTTCTATATTTTTTCTATATACAGTGGTAGAACATTTCCCAGGTTCAAGCTTCCTCACGATGTTTTCCTTCACCGTCAGCCGATAGTGTTTCCAATTTAAATTAGAAGATGTACGAGAATCCTGGAAAATTCGTTGTTAAGTGACGGTGTTCGAACCTGCGTACATCGGATTAATATTCCCCCGGTCAAACCACTAGACCAGTGATTGAGAGACTCAATGGGGGGATACGTTGGCGTGACAAAGAAATGGGGTTGCACAATTAGTAAGCATGGTTCTATGAAAATTGGTCTATTTTCGATAGTGTGAAGAACTAACAATGTTGGCTTGACTTCATATGGTAGTATTAAACCTGCAGGGAGTCCACCGGAACCAGTAAAATTTTGAAAGGGGTCTATGAGAAAAAAAATTAGGAACCTCTGCACTAGACTATGGGTATAGAAAAGGCCATGGGGTACTTTGCATTCAGAAAAAAAAATACAGTCGCATTGAGTACCTCCTCCTTTTTTGAAGTTGGTTAAAAATGTACTATCCCCGAGGTATAGCTCAAATAAATTAAGTGAAGGCGCGAGTAAAAGCTAGTTCTCTATATTACTCAAAATAAAAACCATTATAAACTAAATATAAAAGAAGTACTACCATACCATCAAACCCCGCAATGCAGTCTCTAATTATATTCTCGAAGCAATCCGTGAGGACTGAATACTGGCATATCAGAGGTATGAGATGTGACTGCATGATGAGGTCAGTGACCATTACGAACAGCGATGTAAAGTAGAAGGCGATTCCTACGACGATATACGTAACTGAATAGCAAGTTGGAGTATTATACTCAAAGGGAACGTAGACTCCAACCATAAGATTGTAGGTTATATCATCAATGAGAGGGTACGTAAACCTGAAAATTATTATTTCAGTTTAGAATATGCAATTATTATTTTTTATTCATGAAAAATAAATTAACATTTGTATGAAAATCGCGTCATTGATGTTAAAAAGCGCAATCGAGTTAAAAAAATAACATTTCTCTAATTGCCCGACAACGCAGAAAAAGGCTAATGTTTTCTGAATGTATAATTCTAATCATTTATGTATAAAAAAAAATCGAATACTACGATATCCTTATTTCATGGTGTGCAGAATTCAGCGTTGTGTATTTTCTTGCCTTGGAGAAGTGTGGCAAAGCGGTGTGGTGTGCATGCGCAGGAAAGGTAAAGTAAACGGAGTAACATAGGCTTTAAGTGTAATGTCTATAAATAATAAAAGTTAAGGTTTACAATCAGAGTTTTATGGTAATTATTTCATTTGTTTAATTCGTGTAATACTGCCTTTACAGGACACGCTCTTTCCTGCGTGAAAACGCTTTGACGCGAGAAAGATTGCGCATGTAAAATAGACAAGCATATAACAATAAATTGTGAATTGGCATACACGCTTTCTCGTGTTCAATCTTGCATACTTCAATGGCGCGTGTGAGAGCGTTTGAGAGTGTGTCGTTAAAATGACTCGCTCTACGTTGTAGCAAAGGAAGTTTGATAGTGCATCTTTATGTTATCTATTCTCTGCAAGTTGAAAAATAAACTTTATATGTAATCTCTTTGTCTACATATAGAATTTTTACTTAACAATTTATTTAATTTGTTACTCGTAATAAATTAAGCTAATATTCTATATAAAATTCATTTATTACTACTATGTCATAGAAACAAAAAAAAATCGTTAAAACCATATCCATTAGTATCCATATGTAATGATATCTCGTTATTATGCAAGAATTGATATGTCTGAGCCGAGACCCATTTAAAGAGGTAAAAGTTTATTATTTATTCTATATAGGTAAACTCTCGAACTACTGATCCTGTTCTGGAAATTAATTTACCTAGTAAATTACGTTGATGCTGACGCTTATAAAGCATGTTTAGTTCTTATTAAATTGTATGTTAGATTTAACGCGTATGAAGTATATATATCCATTAATCAGGGTATTACTTATGTTCCGTATACAAATAAATCTGTTTTACTTTTCGTTCAACAACTAGCTGATGCTCCCGGATTCGTTCTCATGAAAATGATTCTGAAGTATTTGAATTATAACATTTAAGTTCTTTTATTTATTTAATTGTAATTGTACTATAAATAATTAACATCTAAAACCCTTTTACATTACCTATGTTAAATTTTATAATTATTGCTTCTCTCTTATGCATATAAAGGTATATATATATATATATTGAAGAATTCTTATGTGTCAGTAAAAGTGTTGTTAAAATCGGTAGAAGATTTCGATGATTTTCCCGGATTTTAATTTAATAAATTTAAAATATATTAATTGTTGACTTTGGTTAACCAAAATAATTCAAAGTGCCTTTATATATACATACATTAGATGTAATGTATCTTAGATGTAATGTTAAGCGGTAGAAAGTAATCATCGAAAGCTCGCTGTAAGGTTTCCCGTAACAACATTCAACGTTGATTGGTATACGTTATATAGCGCGTGTGTAAACAGCTAACTGCTACAAACAGAGTCTGTGTAGTAAACGGTATTGAAATTTATAAAACATTAACGAAAATAGTTGTTTTCATTGGCCGTGCACATATCCAAATTCATAGAATTCAATGCACTGGTGTGCACGGCCGGCGTCCGAGTTATACGTTTCTGTTTTTTGTTAGAAACATCAAACAATAGTTTAACAAGAAACAAGAGTATTTTCGGCGGGTGTTTTATGTTTTATGACTACATCAACATTTTGTAATATGGAAAAAAAATTCGTTATACAAATTTCTTGTTATAAAGAGAGAAAGAAAACCGAACAAGTTGGAGTTAGATAAACAATGTACATATACTTCAATGACATCAATTATAATAAGAATTTTAAATAGTATATTTTTGTATATACTTTTATACTTTTTTCTAGAATTTACTTTGTTAGCGTAATGGTTTTTTTTTGTAAACGATTTATCACTGGATGATATATAAAAACTATAAATTTCAATTAATGTGTTTTTTTGCGTAATTCTCAATATGTGAACTATAGTTTTTTTTAGTAATAAAATCCTTTAAACCGATAAAATCGTTCGACAAAGAGAACTTACACCTTGAGGATTTCATTAGTTTTTCAGTGTCTCCGACGCACGACGAAGCGTGTTTGAAAGACAAATTTTTATCTTGTAGCTGTTCGCATAGTAAGTTGTATGAAATTAACAGTCAATATAATTTTGGGCGCGTGTTGATTCAAATTTCAAGAGTTTTATCCCAGGAAAATTTCGTATAATAGTTTTCAATCATCGATTCATGAGTAAGAGTTTAACGTGACAAGCCATGTCTCTTTATAGTGTTAACGTAGAGACTTGATTTTTTCACAACAATATGGGTCTGTAAACCTTGACGTTAATTATTATTTTCAAATGTATTTTGATGAACTTTTTTATAATTGTTATGAACTACTGTTTTTTGCTACTGATGGAAAATGTTAGACACATCCAAAAACATGAGAAATAAAAATTAAGCAGAAAAGCACATGTTGACTTCAGCCGAGGTCATTTTAAGCAAAAGAAAGCATGTGTAAAAGGTGGATATCATCAAAACCTGTGTCGAAGACCACAGAACTGAAGAGCATATTGTAAGAAATTCCATTAATAATAATTATCGTATAATATTTACCAAGCTGCTAAAGCGGAGTGCCCTAAAAACAATAACAGCTTCAGATATCTCTCGTGCCTCCGTACCCAAAAGTGGACAAGCGCCTTTCTTTTCTCAGTCGAAGTATCAAAGTACGGAGATTCCATCGAGGTTGCTAATTTTTTATATATGTGCGAGTGATCCATCTGGAGCATATTTAGTTCTATTACTGTGATTTACAATTAATACAGTATTTATAAATTCAGACTACACGCATTGTTAAATTCTGAAAGAATATGTTAGGGTGACGACGATGATTCCCTCCTTGATGCATCTGTCAATGGCGGAACCACACTTACTCCATCGCCATAAGTCTTAAGCTCGGAACCCAAAATAACGTCAACGTTCATCTGTTTGTCAATTGTTTTGAGCGGTTAAGAAATTGCGCTGGTGCAGATCTACTCTCTAGTCCAGTTCTATAATATCTCAGTGTACGGGTTGCCCGGCACGACCGATGATTGTCAGAATGCAGTAAATTGGCTGCTATGTATTAAAATCACTGACAGGTGCCATTAAAAGCATATCATCACATTGCCTAGCTGAAATTGCCACATGACATTGGAAACAAAAGTCTCCTTTGCCAAAGAAGGCTTTGCTTGAGTCACGGAGTTGACTGAGTTAGATGGACATACATTATGCCTTCGTTAAATGACAGAAACATGTTATAAGTTTATTATTTTTATTTAACACCAGCAGGCTCGGCGGACGTTGTCCTGCCCAGATAATAAAAAATATACACTTATGTGCATGAAATGCTTAAGATACTTTACTATATCCATCTAAATAGTCTTCTAATTACCTCACTGCCTTTAACCATTTGTTTAGAAGATATATAGATATAATAAACTATCGTTAAAAGATAGATTTTTTGTAGATATATAAAAGAGGAATATCTCACTATGCACTCTTTTGTTATATCTCAAATGAATTAGGCAGCGTTTTCGAAGAAAGCTCTCAAGCGGCTTGACTTATTCCGATTCTCTCAACAATTATTATTATTTTTCAACCAATTTACAAAAAAACCTAGACAAATGATATACCTAAACCTTCCCCGTGAATTATTATAAGTGAAGACCGCATTACAATGCGTTCAGTAGTTTTTGAGTTTATCACGAACATCCAGACAGACGCAGCGGACGACTTCGTTTTATAACATGTAGCGATATTAAAAATGTGAAGGTAATAAATAAAAATTTGTAAAGCCTTTTTTTATTCTAGTATCGGTTGAGCATACCCCACTTTCTCTAACCCGTGGTCTTAGAATGAAGTGAATAGATTATCCATCGGAAATCACATCCACGTTATGTCAGCATATCTCATGGAATTAGAATAGAATCTTAGTCAAAATCTTTGGTTAATTCAAGTATATTATTAAGTGTTTATATTGAATTTTTAACATTTTCAATATTTTGATACGACCTGTTTTTTTTTATCTAAATGGGCTTTTAAATTTATAAATTTTATGTAGCAATTTATTTATTATTAAAAATATATTTCTTATATCACTTACCAAGTTCTTAAGTTTATATAAGGTGATTATATGTATAACAATCACATTGATGCAAGCGGCGATCTCATCTAAGCTTAAAGGCTCGCTATAGGCGTACCAAAGTTCACCGCTTACAAACACAGCTGTCATTATTTTTACAAATGTACTGTAAACGACATAACGCATGTCTTTGTCGGAGGATGAAAGACCTAAAATTGGTCTTTGATCAAACAGGGAACATGTTTCAAGCGAGAAATAGTATTTTATTGAAATATTATTAGCTATTCACAAATTTATATTAAGCTATCATGATAATTTTAGTTTCAGATAAGGGTCAAATATATAAGAAGTGAAACCAAAAATTTTTGCTCAAAAACTATTCAACTTTGGCGGATGATAATATCTAAACCCCACTGTTAAGGTGTCCCGTCCCGCTGAATTCTTATAATTTTGTTCCGGTGGTCTCAGTTGAGAACGAGTTCATTTTCTAGATATTAACAATGTTTTTTATAGTCTACTAGCGGCCCGCTCCGGCTTCGCACTGCTATAAAATATATAGCCTACGTCATTCACTAAAAAAATTATTAAAATCGATCTAGTAGTTTTGATTTATTCATTACCGTCCGTGGCCCGCACGCGTTAAATTTGGAGTAACCTCAAAAATAACAGTATTTCTCCACTATTTAATTTATGTTATTATATATATATATATACATAAACATTTCTCTTTAATCACTCTCTTTAATCCGTTGCGTAGTTTTAAAGATTTAAGCATACATAGGGAAATAGGGACAGAGAAAGCAACTTTGTTTTATACTATGTAGTGATAACTTTTTAACGTTTTTACCATTATCTAACCTGCTATTAAATTACGACATGGACCAAGTTGGTGAACACGCTAAACCTATTGAACGACTAACTTTCATATGCAGTTGTTGCAAAACACATATACGTGCTTAACGGTAGATTTTCAACTTGGAAAGTAGTAGCTAGCTAAGTTGGCTTAGTAAGGTGGGGGCTATGTTTTCATATCGATGTTTTCCTTCACCAAAAGCTCAGGCTCAATCACAAGTATTCTAACTTATGTTGATGGACATGGTGTCAGAACATGCGCACTATTCAGCCGCCATTGCTCCAACACATGTTACCGTCTTTGGCGCAATTGTCAATGTGATGGCACTAAACCTGGTGATAAGTATAATGCAATCCGATAACAAGGGCGACTATTGAAATATCTGCAGTCTATCACTGGTAATTGCTGCTACGCTGCATTCCGAGGCTGTTGGATACACACAACGAAGCGCAACAAACTAAAAAAATTCACTGTGTCATGTTTATTACCAATTGCATGATGGTTGTTATACAGTCGGGTACTGAACCCTAGCAGGCATCTTGATTTTTGATTTATATGAACCAATTCTCTTGAAACACGACACGCGTAACCCGTTTTTTTTTAGTTTGACCACATTCTCTACTGTGAATTTCATAATGTGCGGTTCTCACGTGCGTTCTTCCCACGTACGTCGGCCCTCTGGAATGAACTCGCTGCGGCAGCGTTTCCGGACCAATACAACCCACAGACCTTCAAGAAACGAGCCTACTCCTTCCTCAAAGGTCGGCAACGCATCTGTGATACCTCTGGTGTCGCAGGTGTCCATGGGCGGCGGTGATTACTTACCAACAGGTAACCCGTCTGTTCGTTTGCCTCCAATCACATAAAAAAAAAAAATCTCATGTTATGATTTTTTTTTATATTATAGAGGCAAACGAACAGGTGGGTCACCTGATGGTAAGTGATCACCGCCGTCCATAGACACTAGCAACACCAGGGGAGTCGCAAGTGCGTTGCCGGCCTTTTAAATATGTGGGCCTCCGGCGCTAAGTGCTAAGCTCATTAAATGATGCTGTGGTTTAAGATGGTAAGCACGTGAAACCTAGAGGGCAATTGGCTCTCAAATGCAGCTGACGGAAAACGTAAACAGATGCTTGGCAACAGATTTTCAATTGGAGGGTGACAGTTAGCCAAGTGGGCTCAGGAAAAGCCCTACCAACCTGCAAATATCCCTGTCAACATATTTAACTGTTGCGGTCCAGTCGAAATCAATTAAAATCCTATTAACCAAAATGTTGAATCATGGACGTAGAAATTATGATACTAAAGTAATGTAATACCTGCTATATAAGCGACACGATAAACTGATTCATAAAAATCAGTTTCCAAAGCTCCACTGGAATCCTCTAAAGCTTTTGTCGGAGTGAGTATTTTCCAAAGATCGCAAAGCCACTGCATGATTTGTTACTTTCCTTGTTAATTCCCTACAAAGGTGCTTATAAAGGAAAAGATCTCTTTGTTGTTGGCACATTGTATCTTTGATCCCATTAAGTTGTCAACGTAAAACGACAATTAAAGGCAGGTTAAATATTTGAAATGACAGTTCCTCTATTTAATTAAAACCTTTGCAAAATGTCTAATTAAAAAATTAAATATTTATAAAGATATTAATCTAGGAACATTATGAAAGACAAAGTCTTTTATGCAAAACTTACTGAATACATTCGGATAAAAGTTTGGAGTAATATAATTTATATGATAGAATAAAACACATACTCAAAATTAAGAATATATTTTCAAATTGGTAAAATATGAAGAAAAGTGTCAAGCAATTTTGGAAAAATCTTGTCATCTGAAAGACATGCGATACAAAAATACAGATACGTGAAGATAATTTATACTGTTATAACTTTCAAAAAAGTATAAACTTCAACAAATTCGCGGTATGCTAAAAGTAAAATATAAAACAAACAGTTCATTTCTAAATTAATTTATAAAAGAGTAATTGAAAGTGGTGTATTATTATTTTTTTTAAGCAGATTGTACCTACAAATACATAGATAATATAATAACTACATTTTATATTCTCATGTAATTTTGGCTCTATAATAGCTACATTGTATCATTCCGATTGATAATGCAATTATTGTTTCTATTCTATTGAAACTTGAAAACGGAAATTTATCTTTAACAATTGGTATATTTAACGTAAAAATATGTTGACAGTTCAACAAAGTGTTTTTTTTAACCTTCAAAAATGCCCAATGGTAGAATTAAATAATTATATTCGATTTTATTACATTTATTTTTTCACTTGTATATTAGGTGACTCGCTAGACATTTATACGTCTCTCGCAATAGTAAAGTATGACATTTGTGTTTCATGTGACCTAAAAGCTAAATAAATCGTTATAAAAATTGCTATAAGCGATTGCAAGTGCTATATAGTGCTGTGTTCTTCGAATTACTTAACCAATATTTTGGTTAATTTTCTAGAGTAGTTGCAAGCTCTTTTGTTGGTGACGAATATACCAATTATTAGAATTAAAATATTTATATCGTATAACGTAATAACCGAGAACAATGATGGTATTTGCATATAAAAATATCTATTGTCACATATTATAGATGACATCACTTGGAGCGGTGAATAAGTGGGCTAAACTAATCTAAGCACGTATACTATTGACATTCTAATGTTTTATATTAGTTTTAAATAACGGTTTAAACTTGACTTGTTCATGTAATGTGAAAAACTGATGATCAACATTATATTATTTCAAAGTAGCTTTAAATGTAAAAAGATTTACATTTAGATAAGGCTCGATAAGAAAATAAATTAATGGGTGCCAACTAGAAAAATGCAAGTCAACGTTAAAAATCTATAATTCTAGCTTTATGCTTAAAACTGCAGATATTTTTCTGTTCCTTTTGTCCATGTATTCCATTCTTATATTAGAGATTTATTATCATTACTCTTTCTTTAATAATATTTATATCATGTAGCCCAGATAGAGGGAACATGAATTATGCCCTAGGGGTATGCCTATTTCTTTGTAAATTCTGTAGCCTAAAGGATTTCATAGAATTTAATATGTAGGGTTTATTCTATTCGTTTTCATTGTAGGAGTGACTAAAGCTATGTACTATTTAACAATGACGTCTGTAAACCAAATGGAGAGGTTTTACGTTCCGACTTGTTTTTTTCATATCAATTATTTTATTGTTATATTCACAAAGATGTCATGAAATTATGAGGGAGTTTTGATGTTTTGTTCTGTTTTGTAAATGTTTAATTTAGTTATTAATTATAATTGTAGGTTTATTACATTTTAGATGGAGTTGGAACTTTCACTGCTATAAATTAATAGCCTTTTGCTTAGTTGCGAATATAAGAGTTGCTATTTTCCTAGTCTTGCTACTTATTTTGGGTATTTCTTAGTATTAAAAACTAAGTATTGTTAATCGTGTTTAAAAATATTTTATTTATACTAGTTTTTTGCTCCTTAGATAGTTACTACGATGTTACCGGTAAAAATGAAATTATCATTAGTGTCGGAAACGCAGAAGAACTGTCAGAAAACTGTACGATGTTTTTACCAGCTGAAAAAGATAATTCTGTGTTATAATATATTTTCCGATAATCTCTATTTACATTTACTACAATACTATTACAATTCTTATTATGATAAATACAGAAATACTCGGCCCCTGATATCGCAAACATGCCCATTTGGCCTGAAAATTTTCAAATATTGCAACGACGCATAATAATGTAAACTATGAGATAAGTAAACATGTTAATGTAACCTTGAAGGCTCTGCTGATCGGTAGTAAAGTTAACAAGGCAGAAACTTAGTAGTAAATTAAAAAAATTAAGAATATTGACTACACACAGGCAGTTCGCAAGCCGTAGTTAATAGGTACGGAATGTCATTGTCTATGTCTATGTAGTTCTTAAAATATTTAACTATAGTGTATTGAGAAATTCGTATTACATGCGTTACGATATGGCGGTTAGTTAGTTTTTGTGACAAGTCCAAGCTAACGTAGTGTCGTTCGAGCTTAACTGCACATCGATAACTAACAAATTATTAATTTTGCTCATTCAGCCGTTTACTGACCATTTGTTTATTATATATACTGCTTGAGTATTCTTGAACTAAAAGTATAGACTTCTTGTTTTACTTTACCTGGAATTAACATTTGCTTAAAATGATAGTGCTACTTGTTCAATTCTTCCATATGTTCGTAATAACAGTTATAAAAATGACTCCCCTTTATATTTTGGAAGAGAACGTGACTTGTTGATATAAATTGATTCATTATCAAATACCTGATATATTAAATATATTATTACTTCAGAAAAATATACTGAAGTAATTTCAGTGACGCATTTGTGATGCCTCTCGTGTCGCAGGTGTCTATGGGCGGCGGTGATTACTTACCATCAGATAACCCGTTTGTTCAATTGCCTCCAATCGCATAAAAAAAAGTGATGTGATCCAACATGTATGGATTTTCTAATAAATAATAGTTAAGCATCATGAAAACTTAAAGAAATATCCACATAATTTAAGTCTCCCTATTTACCCGAACATTTTGGAGCTGTTGTCAGACCTTTCAACACAAGTAATCTAATTCCGCGTGAGAGCCTTTCTCACGTTATACTCACAGTGAATTGTTTCAGATAATCTTTTGGTGTTTTGGTACTAGAAACGTCTTGTTACATTATTTCTTTATTATTATTGTTTATATATTTTATAAACATTACTATATTTTAATAATAAAATATTCGCTTGTATCATATGATCAAAATATTGTCTTCCTTATCATATCTGCCAATATTTTCTAAACGTTGTTCGATTATTTTTTAAATGTGGTTTAATATCTTTTTCCAAACGTAAGTAGCTCAATTAATCTGTAGCTGTCATGAAATTAATGGAAAATAAATTATACTAACCGTACTATAAGCGCTGAGAGATAATGTGTACATTCCTCCAGCGCTGATTACTAGAGGTTTGTTAGCTCTGGCCATGACCAACATGATAGTTGAACGTACTCCTGGTATTTTTGCTACACCACACTCCCAGCCGGAGCAATAAATTGCCTCTCCTATTTTCGAGCTCTAAATAAAAAAAAAGAAATTATTAAAACACAATTTCAATACATAGGGTAGTATAGTAAAGTCGTACTGACAATTATTACCTACACTTTTAACAATGAGATATTAAAATTAATAAGATAAAAGGAAAGGGAATTGTAACCTTTTTAAAAGATAAAGACAGAAGACGAATACGTTTAGAATCTACATTGCAGGTAAAGAAGTAAGCACAAAATAGACGTATATATAACTTACTTGTACGGTGATCTCGTTACACCATAGACAGATATTGTAAAACAGAAACATATTATATCCCAAAAACAGAAGGCTCATCAGGAACTTCATAGCGCTTACCATCAAAGACTAGAAGAAAACAAGTTTGAGATTAAATGAACTGAAAGTAGAAATCAGCACGATTCGTGATATGTTGAGTTGTAGTTACGCTGAAATTAATAGAAGACAGGCGGATCTTGCCACTGAACACAAGCAGTCCTTGAAACTCATATCACCATGATTATGTTGAGTGCTAAGAAAAATTCTGGTTTGCGTATTCCCGTTTTACAAAAATCTCCGTATTCCTTTCTTCTTACTCTTTAGAATGTCTCGCTTGCAAATTGTGACAACTTTAGTATTCTAAAACCTTAATTTCAAAATGGACACTAACGGTGTCATAGCAGCACTTAGGATACTAGGTATGAGTGAATGCGAAAATGTCACACGTTCGGTTGTATACGGAATATTGTTCGCATATCTGCGATGGTAAGAATTGTGCTAATTTGTTCACTCTATCAACGACAATAGTATTGAATTCGAACATAATAACTTCGATGATATCATTTTATAGATACATTAAATAGTGTTGGATACAAAAGAAAAAGCTTTAAAACGGTTTTTTTTTATATATCATAGGGGGCAAACGAACAGGTGGATCACCTGATGATAAGTGATCACCGCCGTCCATAGACACTAGCGACACCAGGGGAGTCGCAAGTGCGTTGCCGGCCTTTTAAATATGTGGGCCTCCGGCGCTCTCACTGACCGAACGAAACGCAATAGTGCAGCCACTGTTACTGCAGGTCGGTTTTCTGTGAGAGGGTGGTACTACCCCGGGCGAGCCGACCCATTCATGCTGAAACCAGTAATAGCTTCAGCGTAGCTTTACCACCTTAACATACGTTACCGTGGTTAACATTTTGTGTATCTTATTTATATTCTCTTCGATACCGGTTTTACTAATACATACATCTAATAATTATTTTCTTGTATAACGATAAAACATAAAAAAGGATTTTGAAAATTATGAAGTGAAATCGAACAACTAACAACACAAAGTAACAATCAATCACATGATTATATGTGCATATGTTTTAATTCTCACCGTGGCAGCTTGGTAACCAACGAAGCAAATAAGCGTCCCGCTGCAGGCGAATTGCCCCAACATAGGTCTATTTAATATGTTTCTCAAATCCGTAGTATGCCTAGAATTGCAAAATCGAAAGTGAGTCTATTTCTTTAATTGGTATAAAAGCTAGTAATATAATAATAATAATAGTCAAATATCCACGTTTGGCATTCATACGTAGTTAGGAAGTTCAAGTTATAGTGGTACTATAAAATAATTCCAAGCAGGGTTGATGTCAGGCAGACGGCCGATCGTATAAGCCTAATCATCACGACATGACAAACATGTTGTGCCAACCCTACTTAGGTGGGATAAATAATTGATAAAATATAAAGGCTGTATAATAAACTGACCACAGGCTAAAATAAATGTGGTTGTTATTGTTCCATTGAAATTAAGAGTGTTTAAGATTCTTCCGCGTAAAGGTCACTTGTCATTGATGAAGCGATGATGACTTAGTTGATAGCTTCTTCGGACAAGGCATCGATGGACGTAGGAGCTTTCGTTGAAGGAAAATATCGTGATGAAACCATAGCATGGTGGTAAGGATTTTTCTAACTCCGCCTGGCTATCCATCACCCTTAAGTTGTGAATCTGTCGCCAAGCGCCTGTTGGTGTGTTCCGGCAGCTGTACTTGGGAGCCCGTCCTCTCCAAATTTATCGTATTTACCACCTTAGACCACATTGTGATTTTATATCTGATGAAATTGTGGCCAAACGCTAAAACCTATAAAATATAAAAAAAGTAGTGTGTATTTATGTACATGCGTTAGAAGTTATACTTCTTTGGCGTAACAAGATAAAAATCTTTTCAAAAACTTTATCTTTCGCCTTATTCTACGTTTGTAGAAAAAATGCCACTATCAATGGAAAAAAGGTATTTAATATATACATACTTTTTTAAATAAAATGTTGACTATAGCTTACTTCGGGGTTTCGCTGTTTCGTGACGGTGTGGGCGCGCATCGTAAAAATTGACTCTCATAATTTTTCCCTAACGCGCCAAAAGAAGTATATCTTCAAAAATAATAGTTTTAACATTTAACGCTGAAACCCAATCTCACCTGATGTTATATAACAATGTGGCACATAGATGCTATAACGATAAGTCTAAATTGAGTCTAGCTCTCAACTGTAGCTGCCAGAACATAACTCTATGTTATCGAGGACAGTTTCATCTCCATGTTTTTCTCCGCGAAAATAATTTCTTTATAATCTACACCGCTTGTAAATTAACAGATTTACCTCCTACCAGATGAAATCTTTAAATTAATTATAATGTTCTTATATACTTTTGTATAAAATTGTATTATAATCTACGAAAAACTTTAAACGCTTTCAAATTGTATTAAAAACAAAAATAACTCTATCTTTAATTTATTTACATTTTAATCTGAACACCATAACTGTTAGTGGTCGATGCCCCAAAACATATTTACACTTCAAATGGCAGTCGGAAATATTCGAATTTCAGTAGCTGGCTGCAGGTAATAAATTACAGACAGGAATGTGATTAGACTGACAATTTATAGTAGAGGTTGTGTAGGTGGCTGTTAGAGGAAATTTACGGGAATATTTTGAAAATTAGAATGTTTATTTGAAAGTAGCATATATTCAATCTAAATAAATTGTGCTATAATCTACTCAGCAATGTATGTAAAACGGCGTAGTGATTATTTTTCCGATTTCTTTGCTTAAAAGAAATTCCGATGTAAATGTACATATTCAGAATATTTACCAACTATTTATATTATACAGTATAAACATAATATATTTCATAGAATACTATTTTAGTTGAATAGAATCATAACGAATATGATTTGTAACGCTTTCTCTCCTTAGTTACTCAACCGATCGTAATGAAGTTTTGCATACACCTTTTATCAGAAGTACAGAAAAGGAGACAGAGTACGTTTGATCCAAAAAAAGTACTTTTTCCTAAGGAGAGTCTTATGTATAACAACAGTGAAACCGCGGGCAAAAACAAGCGAAGCTATAGTCTCTTAATAAAAATACTATATATAATATCTTTGTAAAAATATATTCAGTTTGAATATATGTAGGGTAAAACGAGGTCGCATGTGAAATAATTGCATGAGGAAGATATAAGTTCACGGTAGTAATAACGTCGCGGTCTTATGAGCTACGTGACACCCTGAACCCGTTTCCGACAGGCCGTATGTTCCAGGATTATATTATTATGAATACACAATGATTTATAACGGAAACCCACGTTCAAATGACACTGTCGGTGTGTATATTCTTTCGTTATTAATGTGAACGTGTCCAATAGATTAAAGTTTTTATTTTTGCTATCGCTATATGTTAGATATACCTCTTTCTAGATGAGAGAAATATTAAATAGTATCTATGGAATGTATCTTTTATTTTTATTATGTATTCCAGTATGATCAAAACTTACTCTTTGCTGCTATTATAATTACAGTTGTTTTGAGGGTCAATCACATCAAAAGTCTATATGACTGCTTGATGCGGAATTTTTCGTAGACAGTTCTAGGCTACTTATATTTCGGATTCTATTCACTTGTATTTAATAGATAATTATAGACGAAGATTTGTTAATTATTCTTTCTATTTTTAGGTTAGTTTGTAGGTGGTAGAGCTACGCTGAAGCTATTGAATGGCTATAAGAAGCTATAAGAATGAATGGGTCGGCTCGCCTGGGGTAGTACCACCCTCTCACAGAAAGCCGACGTGAAGTAACAGTGCTTGCACTGTTGCGTTTCGTTCGGTCAGTGAGAGCGCCGGAAGCCCACATATATTAAAAGGCCGGCTACGCACTTGCGACTCCCCTGGTGTTGCTAGTGTCTATGGAGGGCGGTGATCACTTACCATCAGGTGACCCACCTGTTCGTTTGCCCCCTATAATATAAAAAAAAATTATATTAGGTCACAATTATACATAGGACTATTTAATTCCAAACAAAGTATAGCGTATATTATGGTAACTAAACCGCAGATTATATACCCACGTAAAGTACCCGTCATTTGATTTGGCATGCCGTAGAGAAGAGTGAGACGTGCGGCTAAGATCGGCATCGTTCGGTTTTGTAAACTTTTTTTTTTACTATAGAATGGCACAGCGTAATTACTGCAATAGACAAAGACAACGCTATACAAAATCGGACTTAACAGACTATCTCGGTCTTCTCACCGATGCGCTATGCCAAATCAAAATTTGGGTTTATTATGTTTATCACACAAAATTTTGCCGTGTGCAAAGGTCCGACTTGCAATTTCTAGGCTTACAACTGAGTCGTGAAGTCTGTCAAATTAAAAATTAATTTATTAATTAATTTTGTTAGATTCAAAGCAATCCAGCCATACCTCAGAATAGTCTTATGTTGTTTCACCAATTGTCCCATTCTTTTAACATATATATCAGCAAACTTTTTATTCAAAATTAAGCTATCCAAAGGAATACCTGGGAATAGGAACAATCTTTTTAAACATTACATCGTTCATGTCATTCTTAAATATCTACTCCTTCCTCAAAGGCCGGCAACGTATCTGTGATACCTCTCGTGTCGCAGGTGTCCATGGGCGGCGGTGATTACTTACCATCAGGTAACCTGTCTGTTCGTTTGCCTCTAATCACATTAAAAAAAAGATTTTAATGTACACAGTATTAATTACTTAAACAATGCGATTAAATTATATACTGTTAGAGATTAATATTTTTAATTATACTGATGAAATGCTATGATTCGCATATTTTTCATTAAAGCAATTTGCATACCGCTTTTAACGTTTTTAGTATCCTTTGTCACATAAAAGCTGCCCCTATAATTTAAATACAAAAATTATATTCATGATACTGCCATTTTTTTTGGAATTGTAATTCAAAACAATGCTCTACTTCATAATAAAGGTTAATATTTAATGATTTTAGTAACATGAAATAACAGAAAAAAGCTAGTGATTTTGTGTCTATTTGTTTGCCTAGAAAATATATCTATGATTTAGTAAATAATCATATAAATCGATTCAGTAATTTTTTACTTATACATTGGTTAAAAGTCATTCAGACAGAGAGGTAGAGAGAAGTTACCTTTTATAGTATTATAGTATAAATAGTCATTTACCAAAGGTGTACATAAATTATTACCTTCAAATCCTTTACGACAATCAGTCAAGACGTTTTCGAAACAATCGGCAAGAACATCGAATTGGCATAGTAAGTGAATCAAATGGGCCTGCATCGTTAGATCGGTTACCATCACAAAGTGTGAAATATAATGAAACGCTATCGTAATTCCGATGTATACATATGGATACCACCTAGGATAGTCGATTTCAAATGGGAATCGTATGCCAACGACTAAGTTGTATTCGAGTTCATCAGCTAAAGGGTAAATGTACCTGTAACATATATGCACTCTGTTTTACTGTTAGGCACTTTTATGGATTTTTTTGGAATTTGGAAGTCTTAAATTTTAAATGGAATCAAATGATTGGCTAAGATTCAATATTGGTGCTATTTTGAATATAGTCTAAGCAATGATTTATGACTTTAAGATTTTACATAATAAGATAATAGCTGTAAAATTTGATTCATTCGTTAGTATGCCCAATGTACTTTTCCTTTCAAAATTCTGTATGAAGTTTCATTAGAATCCGTCTAGCTGTTTAAACTTATTTTTTGGAAATTTATTCAAACATTTGTAATATACGTTAGAAAACGTTAGGTAGGAATCTATATGAGAACGACATTATCACATCAGTTTTTGAAACTGACCACTGCAGAGCCGTAGACCTCCTTCTGAAGAAAGGTACGGCCATAATCTGCACCACGCTAGAAAATGACGTATTGGCGATTTCAACTATGTTTTAAAAATGTGAGTTATAATATGTTAATGAAAAGATAAACCAGATCGAGTTTCTTGCCGGTTCTTCTCGATGACTGGGTTGTTTTCCGAACCGGTGGTAACTTTGACGTTCATAAGCGCCTTCTCAGGGCCTAAACTGAATAAAGTATTTTTGATTTTGATTTTGATTTTGAACACGGAGAACTCCACAGTTCTATATTTTCCCAGCGGTACTACAAGAACATTTTTCAGGTTCATGTTTCCTCAAGAAAGTACATGTTTCCTCACGGTATATTCGTTCACCGTCACCTTACACTGCTACCAATTTCAATTAGTAAATGTAGGCTAATTCTGAAAAATTCGTTGATCTAAACTTTGTCTTCAAACCAACCTGCAGACATCAGATTAACATTCCACCGGTCAAACTGCTCGACCACCACGATTTTATACCGTACGTTCATATACACAATTTTCGTATTCAAATTGTTCACAATTCCATAGGATATTTATTTTCTTATTATTCTATACTAATACAATGTAATGTAGAGAGTCTACTGTAATGTAAATTTGACCCATCTTACGGACACCATACTGCATTTCTGGATAAAGGGTCTGACAACGTGTATGCAAAATTTTATATCGACCAATTGAATACTTAAGGCATTAAAGCGTAACAAACAAAAAAATAGTCTTTCGCATTTACAACGTACTAGCGGCCCGCTCCGGCTTCGCACGGGTATAAAATATATAGCCTATGTAATTCACTGAAAAAATGATTAAAATCGATCGAGTAGTTTTGATTTATTCATTACTGCCCGTGGCCCGCACGCGTTAAGTTTGGAGTAACCTCAAAAATAACAGTATTACTCCACTATTTAATGGATGCCATTATACATATAAACCTTCCTCTTCAATCACTCTATCTATTAAAAAAACCGCATCAAAATCCGTTGCGTAGTTTTAAAGATTTAAGCATACATAGGGATATAGGAACAGAGAAAGCAACTTTGGTTTTATACTATGTAGTGAAGTAAGGATAAGGCTATGGTGTTATCTTTTCTAGACCTAAATTAAATTTTAGTAATATTTTGATAATCATTTCTTTATAACATTACAAAAACTATACTCGATCCTATTCCACGTATAGTCCAGTCCACTTTTATGCTAAATATCTATAGAATCAGTCCAGCAGATTCAAACCTGCTTGGAAGAAAAACGTTCTATTGTAGTAAAATTATTATTAAGTATTTAATTGTTAATGTTACTACAATTTAGATTCTGAATTAATTCAAAACAATGCGATTATTGCTCCATTATACCCATGTTGTAACTACATGATATAATAGAGAACAAAATTTGTATTTAAAGAAAATTTTATTTTAAAGTTTTAATTAAAAATTCTACGCTAAGCGATTTTTATTTTTCCGAGGTAAAAGTTGCTCGTGGTTTAGTATTATAGGTTTTATTAAAAAAAAATAGTTACCACGCCACGAGGGTACAGTTGCCCAACGCGAGGAGCAATTTTAAATATTTCTCACTTCTTTTAGTCCAGAATTCGACGATCTTTATCCTTTCATCAGTCGTTGTATCGAAATGTGGAGAGTCCATGGAAGTTGCTAGCTTTTTGTAAATATCTTTGTAATCTCGCTGAAAGTGAGTTAAAATTAATTTCCTGTCAAAATATAGATTAGATGGAATCTTTAGATACGCGAACATAACTAGAAATACCGTTCGTAATCAAAATATAGCAAGCTAGCTTTTGCCCAAGGCTTCATTCGGGTTAATTTATAATTAATCTAGCCCTCAGGAATAGATATTACTGTTTTTCTGAATGAGAGTAACCTACACCGTTTTCTGTACCTCTGACAACGTGTATACAATATTTCATGGGGATCGGTTGAAATTAAGGCTTGAAAGTATAACAAATTAAAAAAAACTCACATCCACTTTTATAATATTATTTAAGATTGCATAGCGTAAAAATCATTATCCATGAAAGAACGCTCGGACGACATTTATGATGATTTTTTCAGTTTAATTTATTGAAATGGTATTTAATTTAAATGTTTATGATAATTTCAAATGTATAATTTTACATATAATTTGATTTACACATTTAATAATATTTATTTTTATCAATAATTTGAAATAAAATGATTTATAAATATTCCAGCCGCCAGTCGGCAGTAAAAGTCGTATCGACTACGAAAAAGGTGTCCGTTTTTGATGTTGAGAAATGGCTATGTACTGTTTATCATATGCCTGTTATTCTACTATGATCGAGAAACTTATTAAGAGACTCCGGTAAGCATTAACAACAATGTAAAAATATTAAAAAAAATGATATAGATATTTATGTACTCGTAAAAGTGTCTGAGGTTGCGTAGTATTATTATATAATAATTATATTCGACTCTTTATATATATATTTTTAAATATTGTTTATGATTTCTAAAACCTTACTGATAATTGTTATTATATAAGTAGTTAAAGCGTGAAAGGGTAACAGGCAATTGATAATATTAGTCAGAATAGGAATGCGTTACCATCCGAAGTCTTTATTTATTGCATAAAGTCAACACTTATTCTCATCCAGAGTATATTTTCATCATAAAAATGAAAAACCTAAATCGTGACTAATAAACCATGGTTTCTCTTGACCGTATAACCCTTGACCTTTTTAGTCTCACATAAGATTTATCTTTTAATTTCAGTACCCACTTTAATACCTTAAACATAGTCAAACAATTGTGACGACCTAGTTAGTCAACCAACCGTATGGTTATCTATTCCAGTATACTTTGATCTCGAGCTTATATGATATCCATTGCCAACCATACGCCCAGCCTACTAAACAACACATCCAAATAGAGCTGTAATTGTTCCATTTATCGTGACTCACCATATTCTTGTACCTGTAGACGGTTATAAATTGTATGACTGTTACATTGATACCGGCCGTGATCTCGTCCATAGTCTGTGCTTCACCGAAACAGTACCAAACTTCGCCACAGATCAGCAAAAATATCGTCAGTTTTACAGTATAATTGTAAATTATGTAATAAACGCTTCGGTCCACCGAGGACAGTCCTGGCAACAAGTCGAACAAAGTTCTCTTAGACAAATGGTCGACGGTAGTGTAACTTATGGTAGTCCGACGTTAGAGTCCTTGGAACCTATAAGTAACTTTGCTAAACGTACGGTCCTAAGTAAAGATAAACTATGAAGTGAAAAGTTTACCGGCCTAAGTATATTTTCTTAACATTATTCGCTTTACAATCTATGTATATCTTCTATAATATAAAAATGAATTCTTTTTTTAGAATATTGCTTGAATTACGAGGATGGTTCTTAAGTAGAGAAAAATTGAAAAAATTGTCTGAAAAAGTCTGAAAACAACACCTTTCTATAATCCCATACAAACGATTCGTAATAATACTTAAAAGTCAATTTGAACTTTAATACCATACCATAAAGTTTAAGTGTTAGTGGAGAGGTTCCGGGAAGGCAAAACAATTGAGTGATGTTAGTATCGTATAAATATTAATGACAATATTTATACGATGGTAACATTTAACATTATATAGCGTCCCGAATAGCAGAATAAGTATTAAAAAAAAAAATTAAGGAATCGACTGTTAGGCGGTACGAAGTTCGCCGGATCAGATAGTTCAAATATAAATATAGGTAATATACTTTTAATAATTTCATCGTACTTTCTGCGAAGTTAATAAGACAGTGACATTGAAAGGCTCCAAAAGATTTGCAAAGTTATATTACAGTCCTTATTCGTCTACAATATGATAGATATAAAAACTTAGGAAAATTCATTCGTTACTGTGTTAAGCGGTAATATTATAAGGTATTTAAGTTGTCTTGAAAATCAGCAGTGGAGAGGTTCAACAACATAGAAATCAAGCAAGTCCAAATTAGAAGCGTTTGGTTTGAGAGAAATTTCCACTTGGAAACGCTCCGGTTGTCCGAGGGAGTCCAGGGAGTCCCAGTATACTTTATAATAGGCTTCTTCAAAAGTGTAGTAAATATACTTCTAAAGGGCATTAATTTGGTCGTGGTAACCATTTACAGTCAGACGGGTCACGAGGTTGTTTGAGTTGAGAAAAGAGAAAAAGTCACATGGAGGGAGGGAGACGTAGAACGTAACGTTTTTCCTTACGTGACATTGGTGATGGGTAAGGGTACGAATACATGCAGTTTGACGGCATGGTATCTGATTGGATAAGTACAATGCACTGTGCTGAAGCGATGATGGCTCCAAGCTTATCGTGGTCGTACACCGCGTCGATTCACGTAAGTGCGAATGAGCAGAAGCGTTCGCTGAAGACGAGCATCGTGATGAAACCGTAGCATGGTGGTAGGATTTTTTCTAAGTCCACCTGGCTAGTTACCGCCCTCAACTGAAAAATGTGTCTTCAAGCACCTTTTGGTGTGTTCCGGCAGCTGCACTTGAGAGCCAGTCTCTCTCTAGGTTAAACGTGACTTACCTTCTTAGACCACATCATCATTTAATATCAGATGAGATTGTAGTCAAAACGTTTACCTATAAAGTATTAAAAAAAGTATATATATTATTATCTGAGGCAATTGGGCTAAGTATACAAAATAAAACATTATACATATTTCGACTTTACCTGTTACATAAGTAATTCTGTAAAGAAACTCAAAGAAAGCCATCTCAAATTCTCCGTTGCATTGTTCCAGCGCTTTCGTATGAGATATCCTCTTCCAGAGTTCATCAAGGTAACGCATTATTGTTCACGGAACACTCATAAGCAGTTATGATATTACTGTTAAAAGGGTTTAATAACAGTGTCCTTTTATATGTAGAACATATGAACGTTAGGTAGCAATTAATTCTTGAATCAAAGGAAGGCGCGTTTCCATTTTTCATGCACGTTAATTTATTAGAATACAATACGTTTTCGACTGTAAAATGAGGTAACGATAACTAAAAATATCCAATAGACATAATTAATCATTTTTCTCAATTGTGGTCACTGGTGGATGTCATATTCTGTGCTATCTTGTATTACTGCTGCAAACCGCAAGCTCTGTGGTGCTTCTGTTTTATCTTCTTTGTGCATAAAAATATATTGTTAAGATAATTGTCAATAAGAAAAAGATAAATGTCAAAGAAAATAAATATTATTGAGATAATATACAACGTAGGCGAATTTACGGGTATCACTTAGTTTTACATCAAATGCTTGTAAAATTAATTTTGATCGAATTCTCAGAATGACAATAATGTTTTGACCCAACAGCATAGAAGACGCGTAATTATATATTCGTTAAATAAATATAAATTATTGGTAACATATAATTTACTATCTTTTACTGACGCAGTCGGTGGCATCTTCTAGATTTTGAAAATATGATACAGGTAGATACAGGTCAAAGGCCGGCAACGCATCTGTGATGCCTCTCGTGTCGCAGGTGTCAATGGGCGGCGGTGATTACTCCTCAAAGGCCGGCAACGCATCTGTGGTGCCTCTAGTGTCGCAGGTGTCAATGGGCAGCGGTGATTACTTCTCAAAGGCCGGCAACGCATCTGTGGTGCCTCTAGTGTCGCGGGTGTCAACGGGCGAAGGTGATTATCATCAGGTGACCCGTCTGTTCATTTCCCTCAAATCGCATTTAAAAAAAAATTGCTCCCTGATAATGTAACTTTTCATAAGTGAGAGAATCTATAAAATCGGTTAGTAATATTTTTTGGTTCACTCATTACGAAGTAGAAATAAAATCTTCTTTTTTTATAACGGTAGTCTAAATAATTGTTACTTAAGATATACGAAACGTATTATGTACAATATAACCGATTGAGATTGTTACCCGTTAATTATATAAACATTAGAGTCAGTGGTTTTGATCCATTAGTTAGTAGCGATAAATCGACGCTTGGTTAATAAAACGATAAACTGCTTCATCTAATAATTTATTCAGTACATAAGTAACATCATGTTTAAAAGGTACATTTCACTTTAACTATATTATAAATATTATATCACAAACATCGAGATCAGTAAACATTTTTTATTATATCTTAACATTAAGATAATAGTTGTAAGTAACTATGCCTAAATAATTGTCAAAAAAATAGTTTTATACTAAAACATTTTTTTTTTTGAATTTACACATATATTAAACATACAGATGTGAGGGATACAAATATAGCTGTATTTATATGTAATACATACTATAGATTGGGATTTGAAAGCAAGGGTACCATGTTTTTGGATGCGTTAGGAACTTTTCAAAGTATTTACGCGCATTAAATCATTTATTTTATATTCTCTGCACTTTAAATATCTAAATATCCTTGTCTGTCCAAAATCAAGGGGCTCGGATTTTAGTGGTTTTATAAATATTTTTTGCAAATTTTAAATACATTTGATGTGAGAGACTTTTCCGATATAATTAATTTAAAATACTTAAAAAATAAATATTTTGCAATATTTAGTTATAATCTGTATCTATCATTAACTACGTACTAAGAATCAATTGTTTATAGTTTATAATATTGCAATAAATCAAATTTTAATTGCTTTCCAGAGATTTTCACCCATTGTTTTATGTCATAAATAAGCGCGCCTTAATGCAACTGATGTCAGTTCTATTCTGATTTTCGAAGCAAATGCGAGGAACAACAAAGAAAAAATCTATAAGAGGGCCACATAAGTGATACAAGCTGTAATTACTACCACAGAGTAACTATACGAGTACTACAATAAATCGTTTTCCGTGTAATAGTCAGTTTGTTCCATTTTTGTATTTCAAAAACATTTTTTTCCAAAACCGACTTCAAAAACATCCAGTGGAAAGTCCTTCTTGGTCATTGTTAGTTATCTACCTAATCACGGAATGTCATAAACCTATTGATATTTCAGATACTATACATTTCCTATTCGATTCTGATCGACATATTTCCATTATATATGATGCATATAAACAGTTAGTGGTTTAAAACTAAATTGTAAATAATTTACAGGTCGAGGTAAGTGATCTTTGTGGCTGTGAAGGCGGCAGCGGCAGCGAGTGTGGCCGCTACGGCGACCACAGCGGCGGTGGAGCCGGCCGCCTTCACCGCGAACCCCATAATGAACGACAGGATCAACTGTGCGACGAACACGCAACTGCTGATCACTGCTACGTCAGTGCCGATGCCTCGTTCCTGACCGCATCCACCACCCGTGCTATCCCACTAGAAATACAAAAATGAAAAGTAAAAAACTCCACGTCTACTGAAATTTTGGACAACATCCTTGTCAAAGATAAGAACAATATATATACCGAAGTTTTTATACATTTTACGTTCAATATGCATAACCATTTTTTGTCACATTAATGTTCTCTAATCTACTCCTATCATATGATTATAAAGACATACATTATGCCGATATCAAAAGTCTGAAATGAAATTTAACTTTTTGTCTTATTTAATGCTACTAATGTACACACTTTTGCAGTTTTTTTTTATCAATTCGACTTGGATACATTTAATTGAATGACACGGTTGTTAAAGAGGGTAAGATATTTTTACGTTCTACAATTGATAATATAATCAGTTTTTTATTTATTTTGTGAATATTTGTGATGCAATATTTTTATTCCCTTTTATAGCTTCCTATCCTACCTTTATATTCATAATGCTCTCTGAATTTCTACCATAATGTGATGTATATAATATTTAACATTAATATAGTTCATCTCAACGTTGTATTAATTTAAAACAATAAATGTGAATTTACACTATAAATTAATCATTTACAAATGATATCAAATCAGAGTTAGCAAGTTATTTTAACAAACAGACTACTAATTAAGTATTTTATTAGTGTTTCAAAAAGAAATATATCCGTACGGAATATTTGGAACTATGGACACGATTCTAACATGAAACCATATGTTACAGTAATTACAAAGATGGAAAGCACTTTAATCTGATAGTAACTTAGTCCCTTATGCATATTGTGACAGACGCATCAAAAGGATTTTGCACGCGATGAATATTTCAAATACTAATTATTTATAACAGTCCCTTTGGACTTATTGCCTACAATTACAGTATTTAATTTAAGTTTCTTTTGAGAATAATTAGTAATGCGAAGCCTTGCGAAGCGATTACGGTTTAGTTGCCACCATGTTCGGGCAACGCGTCCATCGATGTAGGTTCAAATACTTGCGCATCTTAGTCCAAGTTTTCAATGAAGGAAAACATTGTGATGAAACTATATCATGGTGGGAAGGCTTTTTCTTACTCGCCAAGTGAAAATCTGTCGCCAAGCACCCGTTGGTATGTTCCGACAGCTGCAGTTAGAACCGTTCTCCCTCTAGGTTTAGGATGAATACTATCTTAAACCATACTCATTTAACATCAGATAAGTCTGTGACCAAACGCAAAAATCTATAAAATATGTAAAAAAGAAAGTTATTTTGTTTCTGCATATTTCTTTCTGGGCAAAATTGCCTCAAACATGGCGTTCAGTTGCACATTTTGCTGCAATAATATTTGGAACGTCTCTCATCTAACTCGATAGCTCTATAGTAAGTATAAAAGATTTTCGTTTTGTTTTAGGTATTTTTGTCTGTTATTGCATTGTATAATTTAAGTATTCCTCAAAGGCCGGCATTGCATCCGTGATGCCCCTCGTGTCGCAGGTGTCCATGGGCGGCGGTGATTACTTACTATCAGGTAACCCGTCTGTTCGTTTGCCTTCAATCGCATTAAAAAAAAAGAAATATTTTCCGAGTAATTATAACAAACCTGTCTATGATGCAAATTTCTAAAAGACATGCAACCAACCGCGATTTCATATGTGTTCATACCTTTATACATACCCCATACATTATCTTCGTGTACCTCATTTCTAAAAGCTTATTCAGCGCACGTTGCGATAACTCTCATATGGCCAGATTTTCTAAAATTTATTAGACACTGATTGTCATATTTAAGGAATATCTGTATAAATTATAGCCTATGCTTTATTCTAAACTATATTACTGTAAAGGTACATCAAAATGCATTTAGAACAATTTACTTGAAAGAATAACAAACATCCATCCAATGTTCTCAAATTATATAACTAACTATTTAATACTAATAGAATTATGATATATTTCCGTCATTTACAACCAACTAGCCATGTCTGCGTATATTTCAATATATTCTTCAGATATCTGGTTACCGTAGTACCATATTTCTTTGTGATAGATTTACTTATGATCGTTCGTTCAAATACATCGTTCAACGGCTCGTTTAAAGCTAACCGACAGATTTCCTTTTAAATTTACAATATCACAAGTTTGGATATTCAAACTATATATCTCCTGAGTCCCTATATTTCTTTGTGATAGATTTGCTTATGATCGTTCGTTCAAATACATCGTTCAACGACTCGTTTAAAGCTAACCGACAGATTTCCTTTTAAATTTACAATATCACAAGTTTAGATATTCAAACTATATATCTCCTGAGTCCTAATATTACAAATACCTAAATTAAAAAATATAAATTTAACTATAGACTTTAAGTTACAATTCGTAATTATATATATAATTGAAATTGATTCTACACACCATTCCTGTAGCGTGATAGTGTGCGACAAGCAGATATGGCATGGTGAAGAGCGTGGAGTACATAATTCCTGCCGTCCAGCTAAATAGCAACACTGCAGCCGGAGCGCGGAAAGCCCAAAGCAGAATCATACCACAACTATACGTGCATAAACCTCCCACGTAAACCTTTTTCGCTCTGGAAAATAAGTGAAATAACTTATATTAAACTGTTAATTTAAATGAAACTTAAATTAAATTGAATGACGATGTGGCCCAAGATGATAATACGATAAACCAAAAGTGGGACTAACTCTCAAATAGCGCTGTCGTGATCTATTTTGGGGGATGTGGGGGACTATGGGGTGCTTAGGTCCTTGGGAGAGTATTTCGAGTCGAAAGTGATAGCTAGTTAAATGGGCATTAGAAAATACCTTACCATAATATGTATGGTTACATCACGATATTTTCCTTGAACGAAAACTCTCGGCCCATTGCTGAATTCGAGCTTACTTCTGAACTCACAACAAATGAGCAGTTATCCTTTCAAACAACAACACAATGTTGTATTTATTTTCTGATTGAAAATCCAAGATGCTTATTAAAATTTAAAATGTGTAATTCGATTACACGAAGGATAGTACCTAATGTGAATATTTATCGACGATCCCTTCATTCTCACCCAATTGTAATGAAAGACCCTATGATACTGTATATATTGATTGATTATCAAAAGTAAAACACCAAAGCAAATAACATTATTCCGTGGAGCATCTCGTTTCTACGGCCATGTGGCATAACTATTCTTGTCGATATGAAAGTTATTACACGAGATGATGAGGCTTGAATTAAAAAATATTTTCGTTTTCTTTCCAAGACATGAATACGCTAACTCTACTAACACATATTCAAAGGTTTCTGTAAACTTCATGGTTGAGGAACCTACAGTAGATGGTATAAAAAAGGTCCCTATCGACGTCTTTCTGTGTATGCCAATAACTCTTCAAAACTATGTAACAGATTTCTATATGATTTCCATTATCATTTGGGGAATCTATATATGTATAACACATGCATATTACATTAACAAAAAGTTCTTTACAAAGGCCTACAGAAAGTCCTGAACGCTATTCGTCTATCTTTAAAGCATAACTCATATTAACCATTTTTATCTTTTACGTTACGTTTTAACGCGTGTAACGGATGATAATCCAGATAATCGTGTAACGTATGTATTGATTTTTAAATCAGTTAGAAGCCAATGAAGTGGCCGTCTACAGGCAAAGGTGAAAGTCAAGGCTCATCTGATCTTGTTAATACTAGGAAATAGACGATGTTTACATATATTTATATACATGTAGTCAAGTTGAAGGAGACATATTTGTAGAATAATAATAGGTCATATTATCTATTAACGAAGGTTACGGAGTTCAAATTTGTTAATACTGTTTTTTTTCTATTCTGATTTTCTAACTGATGTTTTTCATCTGTCAAATAACAAATTATGTGGTATTATACAAATAAAAATCTACTTCTTTCTATGCATTTAATTTTTTTTTTCAAATCTTTTCATAGAAATTTATTACATGTACCGCTGAACGATGTTGAGTAATGATGTTAAATATATTATGTCTTTTTGTTTGTTTGTCCTGATATAAATTAAAAATGGCTGAAGCAATGGATACGAAATTTTTTACAGGGCTATATTATTCCATATGTTATATAATAACAAATAAAAAGTAACATTTTTAAAAATCATAAATAATATAGTAATAAAGTCGAATATAATTACTATATAGTAAATACTGAGGAGTCGCAGGCATTTTTCCTTACTTATAGTATAAATATTTATAGTTTTTTTTTTCTAGTTATCTTTGACATTATTGTTAATGCTTACCCGAGTCTCTTAATAAGTTTCTCGATGATAGTAGAATAACAGGCACACGATAGAGAGTACATAGCCATACCCCAACAGCCAAAACGGACGCCCGCTTCGTAGTCGACACGACTTTTACTGCCGACTGGCGCCTGGAATATTTATGAAATCATTTTATTTCAAATTATTACTACAATTAAATACTAAATCAAATTATACTTAAAACTAGATGACCCGGTGAACATCGTATCACTTAGACATATTTGTGTAAAATGCAGTTAAAACGTAATACAAAATTTTTATTTACATTATAAATGCAACTCTTTTATGCACTTCATAAATTCAAAGCTCTCTCATGTACTATTCTTATTTCTGAAACAGAACTGAGACATCGCGGACCTCATACTACAGCTACGAAATAGACAAATTTCTAAACGCACCTATAAATATTTGACAAAAGAATGACAATTTCTAGAATGACAAAAAAAAAATTATTGTCAAATATTAAGGCAAACCATCCGCCACAACATAACAGAGATGTTGTGCCGACCCTACTAAGATGGGATAAGGGTAAGAAGTAGATTAAATAATAATAGCAACATATAATAACAAACGAGTATGGATTAATAAATTTCGTGAAAAAAAAAGATATATACGAATACATTGCCTTCAGGAAAGCTCGGATAGTCCGGTGGAACTGTAGAGGCCTTACGAAGCCAACAGTGTAGGTCAGTTCGAAAAAAAAATAGGAAAGCTCCTGTCCATCGAGTTTATAAGATTATCGGCGGCTGTATTAGTTCTGTGCTTATTTAGACCATATATAATTCCGATAACTGCTTTATATTGGACATGTTAGCGTACAATTTTCGATTAAAGTTTAACACAAAGCATTTACATCAGTTTCCTCGGCGGTGAAGAAATTTGTAAGAAGTAGCACTGATAATTTAAGTAGAAATTAAGCAAAAGGTAAATTATATCATGAAGTTGGATTTGTATTAACAGCCATAAGCGTTTTAAAGTTATTTTTAAGTACATCATACAATTGTTGCATACAAGAATATTTCTGTTAAGCGACGCCTTAAATAACATTTAGAGCAATTATAACTTTGACAGACTTCCTCCTACGAAATATTTAAGTGTGTTTAAAATTTATTAAAACAGTCGTTTTCATTCGTTATCTGTTAATATTGTTTGTTAACTGTTTAGATTTATAATGACAGTTTGAGGTTGTGTCTAATAAATACAATTATTTCTTATTTATCTCTGTCAACCTTGACGCAATTTTAATATACCAAAAAATATATAATTATAAGGGTTATTTTAATATTTATATAACATGTATCGCAGCAATTCTCCACGCTTTAGTTAATATTTGTTGTAAAAACTAGTTTAGTTATAGTAAAATGTATACTTGTTATTCATGAAAAACACTTTCATGAGGAGACAACTGTTACGTCAAACGGTTTTGGAGTGTATCAAAATATCATTCATATGTATGCAAACAAGTAGAAGAAAACCGAAGAGGGTATGGATAGATTTTGTGAAAAATTATATGTGTATAGAAGGTGTAAATACTGATATGACGTCTAACAGAGGAGAGTGGAAAAGGAAAACATGTTGAGCCGACCCTACTTAGGTGGGATAAGGGTATGATGATGATGATGTATGAAAACAACCATGTTCATATGCATAAATTGAAGACAGATTCACAGTGATTATATACTCGCATTAAAATAACACTTTAATACATGTATTTCGTAAAATAACCCAGTTAGTATGAAGTAAAAAAAAATTAACCGTATAATATAAGTAAAGATTGAAGAA
Organism: Antheraea assamensis; assembly: GCA_035772565.1. Lineage (NCBI taxonomy): Eukaryota > Metazoa > Arthropoda > Insecta > Lepidoptera > Saturniidae > Antheraea > Antheraea assamensis. The sequence goes on from JAQQSE010000018.1 coordinate 1,634,634, forward strand.
AATTTAACCCTGTAAAGGACTTCACAAAGTTCACATGGCATGGTTAATAATCAAAAATGTTAAATTAAGTGACGTTACAAATCAACTTACTGCTGGATCTCCGCCAAACACCGCTTCTCCGACGAAATCCGTGAAATACAAGGAATAGCAGACGTGAGCCATCCAGCAGAATAGGTTTGTAAGGCAGACCACACGTAATGACGATGGCATCACAACAATCGAACGCAAGTAGTGGCGAAGAGACAAAGGCTGGCCTCCGTGCGCTCCTTCTGATATTTTAATACCTGTGCCACCCTGCAAGAAAGTAAAACAGGAACGTTTTGTTACCATAAAATCTTTTTACAGAGATTTAATCATAATTTATAATTCATTTGAAGCTATTTTTAAATTACAGGATGTGGACGCTGTCCGCCATAAAAGAGCAGAAGGAACTGTTCAAAGCAGGTCGCATTGCCAAGTAGTAGTACAATACTTATACGTCGAACGATGTATTGGTTAGCCTTATAATCGCGAAAACGATTCAACCAGTTGACTTATGTCTTTTTTAAAAAGCCTTCGAGCGTTTGAACCCAGTAGTCCTAAAGCTAAAACCCCAATTATGAACATCATTATTAAGTGTTTCAATTCTTTTTACTACCAGCCATTAACCGCGACTTAGCTCTTATGAAAATAATATCATTGTTGTCTGTATTTTATTTTTTTAGTCACTGTACAAAAGTATAATAATATGTAGCCTGGATAATACTATGAAAAATCTTTTGCCTTCGCCTGTCTTGTCAAAGTTGATTTAGCCTTTGAAGAGATTAAATGGAACAACAAACAGTTCAATTTTATTTATATGTATAAATTATTAGCACTTGTTAATCTTTGCTTAATTTGAAACACATTTATAGATCTACTAATTGATTCCCGACTTCTTTGTTGGACATTAAAAAAATGTCAAAGCGTCAATGGAATCCACAAACAAAATAAGTAACTTAAAATCATCTTTGAGAAATTCTGCATCGAAGAATCATAGTCCTATGCCGATATGTGAACCATATATATATATAACACATCTAATTAAAGTCACCCTTGCCACCTATCAATACCTCTTGTTGGTTGACTGCACCGTAACCAGTGTCTTTTTTCATAGCGTTCTTATCATAGTTCTGATCTTCATCGAAACTCTCCTGTGCACGTTCGTTTTCAGCCATCTTCCTGAATTCCTCCTGTTCGTTTAGCTCATCTAAAGGTATCTCGTTGAAGCTGGTGACAGTGGCAGAAACACACACCACGAATATCACCGTGATTAGAGAAAACACAGCTCGCACGTGACCGCCGAATATTTCACCTAGAAATTAAATATGAGATATGAAAGTAGCACACCGAAATTTACATACAAACAAACTCTAATTAGAATATATGTTGGGTGACATATTAAACTATAATGAATATTAGTCTCCTGCTTATGATAATTCCGACAGAAACTGGAACGCGAAATTCCTGACGCGGTAATAAGTATTGTACTTTTTGTGAATAAACAAAAGTCGATGTCATAATAGTTTGCTTATTTAATATTTTATAAATAAAATTGAAATATCTATTGTTTGTCCTGGCTTGAAGCTGAAATGATTTTGAAACGAATTTCTCTGGTAGACGCAGGCATTTCCAGAATATTTTTAAGTTAGACAACAATTTTTGCATACACAGGGGTAACATAATATAGGTTAGAAAGCTATAGGATGGGATAAAAGCAAGAACAAAATTAAAAAGTAAAAAAACAAAAACAACCTGTAATTATTTTTCAAACAACGAAGCAGTTGAAATAAATCAATGTAAAATAGGTCATATCGATTTTATGTTAATAATTTATTTATGGACATAAATTAATATGTCTAAAATAGGATACGTTCGTTCTTAGTTTGAAAACTTTGGAAATATTTAACAACAAATCATGTTTAACTCGATTAAACAAAATGTAAATCACCCAATAAAAAAGTATCAGTAAATTTTATAATTTCCAAATACGTTTATGAAATAATCAATTTTTTATTTTAATTTTTATAATTACTTTCTTATAATTAAGAATAAATTACTAACTCGATATTACATTAAAACAAGTTAATTATACCTAATCGTGTCTCATCCCAGTTGATACCGCCGAGGGCGTAGCCCATAAATCCTCCCAGCCCGGCCATCACGGTAAATGTACTCAAACCCTTAGCGTGGTCCTCTGTAAGTAAACACTTTATGCTGTATATGTAGCAGATTGAGTGGTAATCTCGTAAAACGTTCAACATAAACGCTACTGCCAGAGTTTTGATAATAAAACGGTAACATTTCACATCTATTTACTAGAAAAAGAGAAAGACAGTACTAGTTTCAATCTTTTGATCTCTGTTAGTAATAAAGTACAAGTAAATAACTTAGAACAATTTTTATAATCAATTAATTAATTTAATTAATAATAATTAACAATTTTCAAAGAAATCTCTGTAAGAGTTTGGAAATCTATAAGAGGAATTTCGATTCTTATGAAGCGGACTACACCCGTACAGTTTGGAACCAAAATTAACATGGACGATCCGATTCCGGTTCCAGAGGAGTTTTCTTCCACGGACGCAGTATGGGGTTCTTCAAGAGAGAAGTGAACAGAGAAATATTAAAGGGTCGGCAACGCGCATGTGATACGTCCGGTGTTATAAGCGTCCATAGGCTGCGGTGACCACTTACCATTAGGCGGCCTGGACGATAGTTTGCCAACATCGTGGTATCAAAAAAAGCCAAGATAAATTATTTTATACTCCACTAGCTTTTGTCCACAGATTCGCTCGCGTTAATGTAGATTTAACCTGCTTCTACGAACAGTATTTTTTTTTTTTGAAATCATACTTGCTGTATATCCTTTTCTGTACCCCTGACAACATGAGCCGTGAACATTAAGGCGTGAAAGCGTAGCAAAAAAACTCACTGTCGCATCGTTAATATTAGTTAGGGTGGTTTTTTTTTTTAAACTGAGTATGTTAATAAACAGTATTAATAATTATTTAATGCTATTTAGTATTGCGTGTACACAACATTTCCGAACAACTTACGTTCGTTCGTTTCAGTTTTTCTCTCATACCTATAAAAGAAAATGATACTTCTTTCTCTTCATTTTCATGCCCTTTCGTCTAACCTTCAGCTATATTTAAAGTTACAAATCTCTAACTGATCTAGAAGTTAGTCAAAAATCAATTACAAAAATTCCACTCATACTGAAATAATAATGCACGACATTTATAATGGAAACGCGGTAAAAGATATGACCGAATAAAACTATTACTTATTCTCTCGTACATTCTAAAAGAAAATATTAAGAATAATATCAATATTAGTCTTAGAATAAATATGTCCCATATCACAGGTAGCTAAAACAAGCAAACTTCCGAAACGTAGCGAAATCCACCTGTCGCACTTGTTTAATTAACGGCGAGTGTACACAAGTCACAGTACATACTTCTAAGTCTACGTCAATATTTATATAGCTCTATACATTTGTGTGCTATTTTTTTATTTATTATGTAGACTACGTAGGACATGCACGTATACGTCAGTGTACGTAAAATATAAATTTATAGGATTAAGTTATTTTCATTACTTGTAAAGTCTTATAACAATCCGAAAGATATATTGTATTGTAACGGCGTCCTTATAACTAATATTATAAATGTAAAGATGAGTTAACTATTTGTTACACTTTCACGTTTAAACTACTAAACTTGATCGCCATGTAATTTCGCACACGCGTTATCTGGAGTATATAAAACGACATAAATTGTATATTATTAAAAAAAATGTACAGTTCCCGAGGGATATATGGAGTGTATACATTAAAGTGAGCAAATACTGAAAAAAAAACGCAACTATAGAATTGTCGGGAACAGTCTAACGCTGGCTCGTTTTCTGTTACCGTAAAAATTACAATATAGCAAGTAAACCATACATTTTGAATAACTTCATTTTTAAACCGAACCAGTCAAACTGAAATTATAAATCTGCGAAAACTAGATATCGATAAAAAAATTGTAAATCTAAAATATGTACCTATCAGACCTCGTAATGTTTAGGTTGCCACCAAAGATTAAGCCAAAATAGATGTTTTAACCATCAGGAGAGTAATTGTAGAAAGTTTGAAGAGAGACTTCTTGAAATTAATGTCGACATTTTAATACTATTTGCTCCAGAAAAAATGATATTTTTGGAGGCCTTTTATATTTATATCACCTGAAATACCTTCATAACTTTATATAGAAATGTTACATAATGTCAGCCTGTATGTGTACCACTGATAGGCAAAACTTTCTGCCTGGAGGAATCAATAAACATAATCATCTCTTCATCTCACATCATTGAAGTAAATGAAGAGAAATCAACAGTTACATATTTCTCCTACGTGTAGTGGAACTATAAAATAGTTCCAAGGAGGTATGATGTCAGGCGCGCGCGGTCGATCGTAAAAATTAAGCCAAATCATACATCACAACATGACAAATATGTTGTGCGGACCCTACTTAGGTGTGATAAGTGCAAAAAGATGATGAGTTCTATCATCAATTGGGTCGTAGAGTAGAAACAGAAACGTCCACTCTCATTAAAAAAGGTAAATTTACAATCGAAAATATAATTATATATCTATTATTATAACGTCGTGGAAAATCCGAAATACGCTTAGTTACCGAGATAAATCAATCACCGCCAGACTCAACTGATAAAGGCGCTTGTTTTTGGTTCACAGCTCAGCGCCGTCAGAAAAATGTATAAAACACATTTACAGTCACATGCTGTGACGTAGCTCGTACAAATATTGAGTTAAAATTCAGTATATCATTTAAACTAGGTTAAGGATTGTGGGGGTTTGTGGTAACGTTTTTCCCAATCATAAATTTTCTAGTCCAAACATGTTAATATCACGTAAGACGTTTCTGGGGAAAAAATATACTAGAATTATTTTTATAAATACACATACCACTATTTAATGACACATCACTTGTTATTCAGATGACTTCAGATTTAATGCAAATAGGTTTTTACTGATACCAGCGACCCCGTATTTTAATTTAATCATTATGTTCGCAAGTAAAATTGTGTAGGTTATGAAATTACGAAATCAAAGTATACACCACCTTTTATAATACTTGAAACTGTGTGTTTATATACACTATTTACTACTTTATTATTTAAAAAGAAAACTTCTAAAGCCTGGCTGAAAACTACTGTGAAAAACTAGTTACAATTTATGCTATATCTGATTTCTTTATGTTAAATTTTAACTAACGTAACATAAATATTGATAAATCGATGTGTTTTAAATATAAAAGATTTTGAAATTTCCACATTATAGTAAAATGTGCCAACAGATGGCGCTATAACAACAAATGAAATTTGAGAGGTTCAACTGATAATAATCAAAGTTGATATATTTAGATATTTGAATACAGATTATATTCACAGAATATACATTTTGCTGTAAATGAAATATTTATTACAACAAACGGTAATCACGAGGAATAATTATCAAATGATTAATAAAAAAACGCGTGCAGAGCCGCGGGTGCCGCTGATGCTATATAAAGTAAAAATTACATTAAATACAAACGAAAGAGATTGATCGAGAAATGAATTGTTAATGCCATAAATATTTGATTTATTAATGAATACCACAGGTTTACGGCAATTATGAGTCTGTTAAGCCAATGTTTATTACATTTTCCAGTGGTCTATTTTAAGATCATTTCAATCGAGAACGCAATTAACTTAATAGGCAATTTAATTAATATGTACACGATATTTTTTTGTTATTATATATATATATATAATTAAAATTTTAAATATAAGTAAAGGTTATGTCATATATAGTGAATGTAAACGTATAATTTTTTAATATTTGTAGATTTTTTGGTAAATAAAGTTTAAATATGCCCTTTAGATGCGATAACAAAAACAGCACGAGACATTACATAAATCCGTTGATAAATTAATTTGAAGTCATATATAATTGTTACTTAAGACAATATTTTGTTTTTGTTTCGTTGTTTATAAGGCGAAGTGCCTTAAGCGCTCGCTCGCCTTAGTAGTCCGGTGAAAGTCCCGTCAGGCCAATAGCGTAGTCAGTTCGAAAAAAAAAACGTTTTCTAACTTTAATGTTCTTTAAATATAAATACCTCCAAATATCAAGACAAAATGCGCCACCATGAATTAACTAATCAATCAGATATTAGGCTTCCATGACACGGGCATTGCCTAGTTTGGGAGCGATTGTTAAGGCTAACATTTTGTAAAGTATTTTAGAAATAATATACGCCTACAATATTTACTACCAACTTATGCACGCGGATCCGCTCGCATTAATATAGATTTGACCTTTCCCACGGGAACAATACTTTTTCCTGGTCGTTGTATATTAAATGTCACGACGGTCGTTAAGCTGTGAAAGTGTGACAAATAAACTAACTCGTATTTCCATTTGCAATATTAGTAAGACTAACGAGTATAGTAAGATAACAGTAACAAACATAAACTTTACTTTTGTCTTGTCTATACAAAGCGAACCTCTTAAAAACTTTTCAACGTTCATAATATAACAAAAATCATTTCAACATCTACGCAAAAGAGTATAATATATTGTCCGGCTAAAATAGACATTTCAAATAACAAAACTCCGATAGAGCTGAATTTTGCCAGAAACTTTGGGTAAAACTTGTGTAAGAACCATGATTGTTGATAATATTATGGATCTGTAATTTATTTCTGGGTTATATTTTTGATAAAATATATCGTTTTCGAGAAAATTCCCAAAAAACCGAAAATGTTGATCTTTAACCTTGAATAACTAATTAGTTCCCATGGGATCGATGGGGACTTTTAGCACTTTATTTTTACTGCTGTACCCAAGATCTCCAACATAATTCAGCTCTGTCTGAGCTTTTGTTATTCGATCATTATTTTTATATCTAACTAGCGGCCCGCTCCGGCTTCGCACGGGTATAAAATATATAGCCTATGGAATTCACTGAAAAAATAATTAAAATGGATCCAGTAGTTTTCATTTATTCATTACTGCCCGTGGCCCGCACGCGTTAAATTTGCAGTAACTTCAAAAATAACAGTATTTCTCCACTATTTACATTATGTTATTATACATATAAACCTTCCTCTTCAATCACTCTATCTACTAAAAAAACCGCATCAAAATCTGTTGCCTAGTTTTAAAGATTTAAGCATACATCGGGATATAGGGACGGAGAAAGCGACTTTATTTTATACTAGGTAGTAATTTGACCAGACTATAGTAGACACAGTAAATAATGTGTTATAAGAATAGGTAAGCAAAATGTAAAACATCCTTTAATACTAGAAGCAACTATTCTAAAGGTGCATCGTACTTAGTGATATAAATAACAAAGAAATTAAAACTCGTAACTTAAGACAAAGCACACACTTGACGTCAGTCGTATTTGATGTTGGTTCAACCGATTCATGACGTCTCGCGTAAACTACTATTCCGTGTTGTTCACCTCCTGATAGTACTAGCTACTAAGCTTCTGTCATTTTTGAGTACACTTTTATCCGAGAAAGATAAAGAGACTATACTTTATCTGATGGTAAGTGTAGCGCAATCCAAAAACGACGGTCACTATAAACAAATCTATAATCCATCAGTAATCACCACTATTATCCAACGCCTACTCTTGATATACATTAGTTGATCTCGAATTGTTGTAAATTAGGTCAGTTACTATGATGGGTTTATCATCATTAAATGATGGTATTAATCTAGTCGTGGTAGTCGAGTAGTTGAATCCATGGAATATTAATTCGATGTCCGCAGGTTTAGACCTCGGAATGAACCAAAAATTTTTTAGGAATTTTCTTGCATTTACTAATTTCAATTGGTAACACTATTAGCTGAAACCATCGTGAGGAAAGCTAAACCTGAGAAATGTTCTTCTAGTGCCACTGCAAGTGAGAAAATATATAATTGTGAATTTCTCGTAGTTTGAAATCGCCAATACGTCATGAGCTGTCGTGGTAATTATGCCCATACTTTCCTTCGGGAAGCGGGCTATGACGCTGCAGTGGGTCTTTTACAGGTTGACGTGAGGAATTTAATTGGGTGTCAATATTTTAGGTGTCTGCTTGAATATTGTATATATGCCGGATGATTTCGGAAAGCGACACGCCTCGGACTACCGCAACTAATTGTGTTGGGCCCGTTGTGTGGTAATTCCGAACCAGTTGAACATGATTGTTGTATCTAACCCTGTTCAAGAGATAAAGTATATGTTTTTTCACTCACCTGGAACTGTTACGTCGAGAAGATAAGCACGGGCCGGGCTCTGACAGGCGTCGGCATCGAAGTCCAAGAACACTGTTCCGAGAATTGTAAACAGAACACCCCATGGGTGATAATTTGTACCAGTATTTTCCAACGCCGTACTCCTAGGTCCTAACGCTGAAGGTACGATTGTACGGTTACCCGGACCTTGGTCACCCAGAGCGTATCCTATCGATTCCCCGTTTGGCACTAAAATTAAACCTGTAGGGTAAAGCAATGAGTTTATTATAATTTTGAAGTGATGTCGACAAAGTGGTAATGTGAACGGACATAGCGACGATCAACGTAGATTTTAATCTTAAAATAAGAAGGAACTTCATACAACTGTAGCATGATGGTATGGCTTTGTCCAATGCCTGATCAATCAGCTAAAATTCTCAAATTGTAAATTTGTCGTCCTAGCACTTGTAGCAGTTTTCCGGTAACTTCGCTTAACTGTCAATAACCCTATGTTTTTATCACATTACCATTTCAGGACTCATCGTCTTTTAACATTAGATACCATTGTAGTGAAACGCTAAAACCTATTTAAAACAAATTCTCATATCCACAAACTGCGCTGTGCTGGATTTGCGTTTGGCTCGATTTCCACTCGGAATAGACTTATGAATAAATATGTTAGTTCTACAGTTGAACACTCGCATTGTAGTACTAGACGTACTAAGATACGTCTGATCTATGATTAGTCTAAATATAAAAGAAATTAGTAAATTAACTTGACTATAACAAAAAAGTGTGTACCCAACAAAACTCCAAAGGACATTAATACAATAAATGGCCTCCTACGTCCAAACCTCGATCTGCACCTGTCGCTCAATGACCCTAAGAGTGGGGTCATGAAGAAACCTATTAGTGGTGATAATGCCCAAACAAGAGTCATTTGTTGGTGCGGTACTCCGATTTGAAGTAGAGTTGGCGACACGAAAGCCGTTTCACCAGCATATGAGAACTCAATACCCATAACTGCTGCCGATATACGCATCAGCTCAATTCTGCTTTTCCGCCTAAAACAATTAATTCTCTCAGTACATCCCTGATCTAGCAATATAATAGCAGCATGCTATGAAGGCCGTTTTGACATATTAGAATAATGACGTAAAATGTTTTCGACAAAAATATAATCAAATGTTGCTTTGTTCTAAATTAAGAATTAACGTGAGTTTGTTGGAGGTGGATGTATTATCACATAAAGTAATATCTAACTTCGAATTTATAAAAAATATAAATGTTGAGTTGTGTTGTAAATAAGTACACTAATAATTATAATCCATTAAGGAGTCTGTCAAACGGCGTTTTTTTTTATTTCTAAAAACGTGAAAATATTTTTTCGCGTGATCTTAGTGTATAGTTAGATATAATAGGAGATATATAGTATATACTTATACATATTTATAATTTAGAAATCAGTGTACTAAATTTTGTGTCCTAAAATTTGATAATTGTCAATATGGACAATAAAGAACAGCAATTTTCTCCTTAAACATAGTTATTAATTTATACGAAACTTCATATGCTGTCAAACGTCAAAACGGCCATCATAGCGTGTCGCTATTTTACAAGATTTTTTAACGTACATTAACAAAGAAGAAAGACAATAACTTTATTAAACTTATTTATATCCTTCTTTCCTCCTTTATTGCTGTAGTATTTAACCAAACTGTAATCGATAGTAGCGTGTCGCCTGCATTACGGTTAGTAGTGTTACAGTAAGCTTTAGATTTCTTTAAAAAAAATATCGTAACAAAAATGTAACATTGTAGGAAAATATAATTTAGTAACTGTAGATAGAAGAATTTCTCTAAGCCATGTATCGTTAGGCTACCCACAAAACTAAAAAACAATTTATACTACACTGAATTTTCGGTCTCCTCTTAGTATATTCTAATCATGAACAGTAAAAGTCTAAACTCAGTGGCATACTTTTTAAATGAATAACACCTGATAGACCTCATGTGGATCTAAATTAGCTGGCTTATAACAAGAAATTAAGAAGGATTAGCTATTTCTAATGAAGCGAATAAAGTAATGGATCTTTTCAATTCCTTATATTAATTAAATTCACAAGTTAGCTCTAAAAATAAAAAAAAATAATAAAAGAGATACGCACCTGAAGAGGTCACGATATTTACTGTCTTGCCAAACTCGTTCGGGGGGTTCTTCTGAATTCGGAATACCGAATAATGTCTCAGCCATCAAATCTCTGATGCCTCTAGGATGCTGGTCCTTCCATCGCGTCCATCGTTCCTTGTATTTCTCTCGAGCACAATGAAGTCTTCCCGTTAGACCCTGATACTCATTTAATTTGTCCGCCATATTTTTAAAATTGTATCAAACTTAGAAATCCCATTACATAGTTTCACATAAAAATTAAAACTTCAAAAACAAAAAAAAATAACTTAATCAACAAGTGTCAAATGGAACTTAAAATGAAAATTTAAGAATCACTCTTTATACAATTTTCGCAACACTTTTGAAAGAAACTATAAAAGCTTGATTTAATGAGCGGCAGATATTTAGTTTTGATGCTAATGGCGGTAGAAGTTATCTGTTGACGGTTACGGCGAGAGTGAATGGCGGAAGTATACTGAAACGCTCACGCCGCCCTCGGCCGCCCGCCCGCCCATCGTGTACTGGTCACTTGTTAATGTTAACTAGAAGTGATACATGTTTTTCCAAAGGTTTTATTTATACATTTATATAGTTAAACAAGAATGGTATATAGCAAAAGTATAATTGGAATCAGTTATTTGTATTGTCACTACTATCTGCAAAGAACATAAATTATCTATACACATGTTTTTAAACTAAGAACAAATATTTTAAAAGACTTACAAATTATTGTAATTGTTTCCATTGTAACACTACCAATGACATCCTCGATTACCTATATTGTTTACTTTAATCGTTCATAATTGTATGTTATTAACAGTTGGTATAAACGAGAACGTAATAGGCGAGTACCATTCTATGACAGTCAAAGTTAGAGTCTACTAATAAATACACCAACAAAAAGGAGTCTCCCTCGTAATAAATTAAAGCATGTTAAGAATTAAAACATACTAAATTAACTCTATATACATATATATTTATTGAATATTTGTCGAGTAAAATTCATCTTTCAATAAAAATTTAAGACACATAATGATGGAATAAAAATAATTTAGCTAAGCCACTTCTAACAATGTATTTCTCGGGCGCCCCGCTTCGGGGATTACGCTTATTGCGTCCCAGGGAGTCGACGACTGATTGTATCCTCCAATACGGCCGTATATAAACAAACTGATTGTCTGCCCGTCTTATTGCTTTCTTTCCATCTTCACCAGATTACCGACGATCAACTGGGAAGTAACGTTTGAATTTATATAACGGAACCATTTACGACCCGTTTGATATACTGGAATCTTATTTTTATGAGGTCCGATTTGTATTTATTTATATTTGATGGTGTATCATGATTATTCCAATATTACAAACAGAGATAACCATGATGTACATAAAACAAATTGTTAAATGCGATCATAGTTAAAAATCGCTTTGTGTAATATACTTATTCTTACACATTTACTTATTCCTTACTAGCGGCACGCTCCGGCTTCGCACGAGTATAAGATATATAGCCTATGTCATTCACTGTAGAAATGATTAAAATCGATCCAGTAGTTTTGATTTATTCATTACTGCCCGTGGCCCGCACGCGTTAAATTAGGAGTAACCTCAAAAATAACAGTATTTCTCCACTATTTTACATATAAGCCTTCCTCTTCAATCACTCTATCTATAAAAAAAACCGCATCAAAATCCGTTGCGTAGTTTTAAAGATTTAAGCATACATAGGGATATAGGGACAGAGAAAGCGACTTTGTTTTATACTATGTGGTGAGACGCCCTAAGACAATTACTTAGAGAAGATGAAATATTGAGGTATCATATTACCATGACAAAAAAATGTAAGTATATAATCTTTAAAGTTTTGTAATATTTAAATGGAAATGATTAAATTAAATGAAAATTATGTTTTATTGAAAATGTTTAAATTGAAATATAAAACATGGAATATATGTATATATATATATGGTGTATATATATATATATATATATATGGTGGACGAATATGTATAGTGATGTGACGAGTATAGAACTAGAGACGATACGAGAGGACGAAGAAGAAATTAAGCGGGAAGTGAAACTACAGCAGCAGTTTATTTGGCGTGGACGTGAAGCGTGACGCGACGGTTACATATTGATACATTATTGAAATGTAAGACGGCTATTGAAGTTATACATCATTTGGCGCGTTAGGGAAAAAGGATTAGAGTAAATTTTTACGATGCGTGCGCACACCGGCACGAAAAACCGACACCCTGAAGTTAGCTATAGTCAACATTTTATTCAAAAAAAGTATGTATGTATTAAATACCTTGTTTCAATTGTTAGTGTCGTTTTTTCTACAAACCTAGATTAAGACGAAAGATAAAATTTTTGAAACTTCTATCGCGTGTACATAAGTACACACTACTTTTTTTTATAACTTTATTGTCTTAAGTATTTATTATACATAATTAAACTTAAGAATTAAATCAGTATATCCCATATGTAATAAAAATACAGTTCCTTTGAGGCGCAATTACGTCAAAACTACTGAACAAAACTGGACTATGACTATTCGTTTCCTATGTTTTCGACGTTTTCGTAGATGGTTCTAAGCTATTTATTTTTGTTTTTTTGCTGTTTTTTTTTTATTTCCACAGCAAACCGAGTCGGTATCAGCTAGTATATGTATGATAATAATAAATAGGGTATATGAATATTTCCATACAATATACTTAATCTATTGTTTCAAGTTCACAGACAAGTCTTATCATTTTGACGGCTCTATAGCTACGTTATGGAAGGACAGATAAATATATTGGACATCGAGAATCTCGAGTATCCAAACACTTACACCATAAGAATATCTATAATGCCAGAAGATTCTAGTACGCACTTGAAAATGTATTTCATAAGTACTATATCTATGTATCAATAATTCACAACAAACTCATCTCGTATTTATCCAGTTTTGATGTTAATACAAGGATTTTAATATCGATTACGACAAGCAAGAGTACAAATTTTAGTAACGACCTGATCAGAGTCTAACCTTTACGTATTTTATGCAGTGAAAAAAAAAAAAAAAAAAAATAAATATATATATATATATATATATATATATATATGTGCCTGCATACACGTACACGTACTCATGTATGCTGGGTGACAATATCTTATCGTGAACAAAAAAAGTGATGGAATAAAATCTATACACTCTTGAATTAAATTTAATCTTCTTTCGTAAACATTATAGGCCAGAGATATGTAAAAGGTTGGACTCTGATCAGGTCGTTACTAAAATTTGTACACTTTCTTGTGGTAATCGGTATTAAAATCCTTGTCTTAACATCAAAACTGGAGAAATACGAGTTGAGTTTGTTGTGAATTGGTAGCATGTACGAACACTGTGTTATACGACATGAGCCTGAGCTTTCGGTGAAGAAAAACATCGTGATGACATCAGAGTACTACCTACGGTGGTAGACTTTTTTTTAATACGAACCTGACTCACTATAACCCTCAAGTTGAGTCTATCCTAGAGCATTTTTAGGCCTGTTCCATTACCTGCACTTAAGAATCAGTTCTCTTTGTAGTAAGCGTGTTACCATCTTAGTAACTGAACTACTCCTATACGCCGGGACCTATATTGATGACATTTTTTCTGTGTGTTTTATTGAATATATGGATGGTGTCGATTTACAACAGAAGCCGGTAGGTGGCGCTGCAAACACGTTCCAGGTTTTTTTTTAATTCTCAAGACAGGACAATGTTTGCCGGATGTTAGTTATAGTTATATTATATGTTAATTATATTATAAAGTTTGTTTATTTATAGCAGGTTATTCTGGAGCTATTGATCCCCTTATATTCCTTCAATGATAGAAAGCCACGTTTAGGTTGAGTTGCATATATTTTACTAACTTTTGCACGTAACTTCGCTCGCGTTAATGTAATTTAGATTTTTCGGGATCAGTACATTTTTGTGGATGATGGGTACCCTCTCTCCTTTTCCGTAGCCCTGTGAACACATATGCAACCCTCCATAATGATTGGTTGTATAGTTAAACCGCAAACAAATTCATCTTCACATTTATAATATTAGTTAGGATTGTCATTCCTTTTTATATCGTATCGTAGTTATATTGATTTGAAAACAATATACATAGTATTGTAGTAGAAAACACAATTAAAAGCGAGGTTTATTCTAGCACGTTATTCTTCTACTAAAGCAGTGACCCTCGCGACGTGAACAAAATGACACATCATCTCCTTTACGCGCAAGTACACAGAATACACAACAGATAGTAACTGAAATTATGACAGATATTTCCTTATAAAGTGGTATAACGACTGCAAAAAACATATCACGGTGATATTATATTTTTTAAAGACATTGAACTTCTTTAATATATGGACGGATATATCTTTGATAATATAATGCATTTCTGCGAACACTTCGCAAGATTTAGTGAAATATGTTTTAGCTTAGCAAAAGCAATAAAAAATTCAAACACAATTTAAGGCCTAGAACAAGCACATCAGGCAAATTTTAATCTGAAAAGGTTATTATAGGGGGGATCATTGTTTAAACAATAGTGATGTCTGCCAGTGTCACTTCTCTCTGTACATACTTTAAAGTGTGATTGTGGACAAAATTAACTTATCCATCAATGTGAGTATTAAATTTGAATGTATTGTATTCATTAATACATTTATAATATACATTATTATAAGATAAATCGTTTTACAACACTATTTTCTACGTAAGATAATAGTTCCATGTTATTTCCATTTAGCTGTCAACATGTGAATCGTGATCAACAGCGTATAGCACAATAAGCAGACCGAAGAGGAAATTATTACAATGACATAGATGGTGCAATAGAAGCGTAACAAATGAACAGTCATGTTTCATTCATTCGTAGCGATGACGAGAAAACGAATTAATTATTCATTCCAACATTAAAACCCTGCATAACTGTTGATTTTATGGCAAATAGATTATGTTTAAACTAATGAGGATTACAGGTAATCTGCATTATTTTAATGGTCTCTGTGGACGGAAATGCCAATTTTTAAAGTAATATAAAAGGAATATCAACAATTCCAACTGAAACCGATGCTGAACGACAGGGAACAATGCAAATTTTGATTGAAGGCATGTTATTTAAAAAACAGTAGTTTTTTTAAATAAGCATAGCTATATCTTGTAATAGAGCTGAAAAAATCAATAAATATTCCTATATAAATGTATTGTGTGCTGTCTAAAGTTAATAATTACAATATAGTTGTTAATGACAAGCTAGGGATAAAAAGAGGTTAAAAAAAGAACACAATCTCTTGCAAGTAAAAATTCGTAACGCTTTTAGTTATATTCGTTTGATTAGCTAATTTTAACATGGCCATTACGTTACAGCAAATATCCGAAATACTTAATTCTACTGGTTCCATCTATAACAAATCAACTTTTTTAAATTATAGCTATGTACTTGATAGAAAGCTCATTGCAATCTATAAGCAACAGTGCCATACATTAGCTGATCCTGATGCGTAACAAATCAAAAATATTTGATTGATAAAGACGTTACTTTTGGGAAGTCCTTTATTAAATATTATAGTAGTCATTACTTTACCCGTCTGCCTGGAAATGATTAGCCGCGTCCCGTCTTAACAAAAAAAGGTTTTATTTTATTTGTGCACCCTTTACCTAAAAAAGTTAAGTCTGAAAAAAATAATGGAAAAGGTTAAATATTAATAACTGAAATAACAAAAAACAATTAAGCACGTCATTGGATGACGGTTGAATCTGTAGTTGGCTGACACTATTGGTATAAAGCTGTACAACAAATAGAAGTTGAAATTATGTGAAATATGTTGCAGATTAACGTGTAAGAACCATAAGCGATTACACGCTCTTTGTTCTGTCAGTATCATCGAAGCTGATTCTGTTGATGTGAGTCGATGATTCGGTCAATCAATTCCAGGCGAAAGTGCAAAGTTACGCTATTTTAATATTAAAATCGAAAGTAACCAATTTGACGAGTTCATCACCGTACATATGATGGTAGCCGTCCATTCTCCTGCTTGATTATTAGATATACATAAGCTGATCTTGAAACGCGATAGGCCTATACGTGTCACTATAGCGGGTGATTCACCTGATGTACCAACACTGGCCGCAATTCAATCACACATAATTGCTATGTCCTACCTAGCACACGGTTTCTGCTAGGTCTTTCCAGTCCTCCACCTCCTAGGCTGCTTTTTAACCATCATTAAAAAGGAGAGGAGATTCTCTATTGGGTTGCATTTTTTTAAACATTTCTCACCTCTGAATTTTGTGATTTATAAACAGATTTAAGTATGTGAAATTCTAAAAAAGGTTACTCTCCAAAATAAGGTAATATAGTTCCGATTACGTATTCAGTGAGTGCAGTGAAATTATGTAAGTTTATATAAAAGTCTCAAGGTTGCATTCTAACCTTGCTTGAAACCATAAAATTGGTCGTTTCCACGAATCGTCCTCGCCTATCAATCATCAGGTGACAAGTGACAGCGTGTATATCTATGTACTTCTTAAAAAAACAAGATACTGATAAGGCACCGCGCGGCGTAAACCAAACAGGTTATCGGGTAATTTTAGAGAATTAAGAATATCAAAGTTACAGATAAATAAGTCTTTTCTTTCCAATTTTTGTAATACAGAACGACTATCAAATGGGAATGATTGCAATGAGAAAATTGGATTTTTTTTAATTAAAAATGTCCTATTTATTTTTAATGTGACACTATTTTACACCGACTCAAAGTTTTTCGTCCATCTATTGTATGTCGCATTACAACGGTCGCGGAGTAGGGGTAAAGTGAAAAGCGCTCGCCAGAGCAGCCGAGACCATTATGGCTTATACGAGATGAAAAAAGTGTCACTTGCATCGTGGTTTCATAAATCACACATGTTTTTGAATTCAATTTCTGCTTTATTGTAAAAATCACAGTGTAGAGTTTTCATGAAATTATAATTAAATAGAATTGTCTTATGTTTGAGGATTGATAGTGGTTATAATTTATAGTTACCATGTTTAATACCATTTCTCGTATCTATTCTTTTTGTAACTAGTTTGTAAATTTCCTTTATATTAAAATTGTATTTATTACTAGTGTTTCTCGTGGATTCGCTCGCGGTAATGTAGTTTGGACCTACCCCTCAGGAGCAGTAGTTTTGTTCTGTATGAAGGTTACGCTATGTTCTTATTTGTCGTAGTCCGGTGGAACTGTAGAGGCCTCCGGGTCAACAGTGTAGGTCATTTCGAAAAAAAAAAGTCTCGTAGTACTGTAGAGGCATGATAATCTGTATCTATATAAGTTACATTATTAGATACGTCAATTGCTTTTTTTTTAATAGGAATAATATTGGTACAATTTTGGTGGATTCTATACAAACGGAATTCAAAAGTAACAAAAAACCTAGTCAATCGCTATAAATATGATTGTCACAAATATAGCAAGTTTAACACATTTATACCAACAACATTCATTGATTCATTATCTCGCGCTACTGCATGATACGTTTACGTTATATTTACACTGCAAATACCGAATCCTTCTTTTAGAACAATACTCGACAATATTTGTTCACCGATTTACCTACGTTTTATCAGAAAACTGCCTTTGCTCTGAATAAATAACGATCAATCATATATATGTATCATTTCTTTGATAAATATGTATATATACGTGTGAGTTATTGATTTACATTTTTTTGACATAATAATATCTAATCTTTTACCTTTCAAAGCGTTTATGAAATTTTGTTTCATTTTATATACATGTCGTCATCATGCGTCTGTAAGAGACTGTAAAAGACTGCAAGGCCATAGACCTCTTCCCGAAGAAAGGTATGAGCGTAATCACCATGCTTGCACACGACGAGCGTCACGACGGCGATTTAAAACTCTTAGAAATCCACAAATCAATATTTTTCCTCTAAACCCTACTATAAGAACATTTCTCTGATTCAGGTTTCCTAACAATGTTTTCTTTCACCGTCAGCCGATAGTGTTACCAATTAAAATTAGTAAATGTACACGTGTTCCCAAAAAAATCGTTGGTGCGAACCGACGGACTTCGAATCGGTGTTCCACCGGTCAAAACACTAGACCATCTCGATTTTAAGCAATATGTAATTGAATTTAGACGCAAAGTATTATTCACACAAAGAGGAAGAGTAAGCGTGTGTGTAAAAAAAAATATAAAAAAATATTTTTTAGGCTATTTTATTGAAACACTATATAATTTTATGTATATCTAATTGATTATATTGACCTTATTAATGTTATAAATGTGAAAGCGACTGCATCTGTCTGTTACGCTTTCGTACCTTAACAACTAAACCGTCCAATATGATTGATGATTTCCATACACACTGTCAAGGGTGCAGAAAAGTATATACTTTTAATTCAGAAAAAAAAACTATTTCTGAAGCATAGATTAAATCCACGTTAACGCGAGCGAAGCTGCGAACAAAAGCTAGCGACATTATAAATTAAGAATACTTAAACGTCATAAATGATGACCTATTTTCTTGGGCAATTCATGAGATACACATATAAGGTAGATTCTTAAAAAGTTAGGTAAACGAAGGCGTGTTAATTGGATTGATCGTTGCAAGGGCTTCATCAGACCTGGCTAAACTCGGCTTTAAAAATACGTCACACGCATCAATATCGTGAGGTACATACATACGAGTACACTGTATCTATAGACACCTTATGTCTATGATATTACAATAACCGGATTTTTCCATCAGAGGACGACTAGACGCCGTGAGGGTATCCACCCTTATGTGGTTGATATTCCCGTGGTTCGTACGAAGCGATTTGCTTCCACATTTATTGCACGTACGGCTAAAGAGTGGAATTTGCTTCCGGCGTCTGTCTTCCCATCCTCCTATAACTTGGGAGTGTTCAAGAGTTCATCGTCGGCCTCATCTACACTTACCATCAGGTGAGATCGAGGCCAAGCGCGAGCCTGTAAAACATAAAAAAATAAGAATATCTATATATCTATATTGTCTACTAGCTGATACCGGCGACTTCGTCTGCTTCGTTTGTGTAGCTTGACAATAATATACTTTATGTACAAAGGAAAAACCATAAGCGTCACACCGCTTGCTCCACGCTCGTGCTCTTCAGTGCAGAAAAATGCTTATAAAAATCGTATTATCTTAAAACGTTAGTAACATTATATTAAATTAAGCTATAATGATAGCCTTTTTTAGATAAGAACCAAATGTCCAAGAAATGAAAAGAATGACCAAAATTTATCCAGTACTTTGGGAGATGTACACATATAAAAGAAGATAAGTTTTAGCGTTTAACCACTATCTCATCTGATGTTAAATGATGTAGTGGCACACGATGGCAATACGTTAAGTCTAGAAATGATGGGCTCTCATGTGAAGCTGCCCGAAACACATCTACGGTTGCTTTTTAACAAAATTTTAATTTAAGCGGGTTTGATAGCCAGGCGAGTAGGTATTAGAAAATATCCTAGCACTATGTTTTGGTTTTATTACATTTTTCTCGTTGTAAGGATTAGAACCGACGTCACCCGACGCGGTGCTTGAACAGCTATCACCGAGACAACATTGTTACAATAAAATGACATACATTCCTAAGATTGAGAAATTTTAACATCGTTTGACACATTGCTTTGAAACTGACATACCTAAATGTTTTTAACCTTACGTTTTTACACTTAGCTTGCTATAATTCACCACTAGGTGGCGCTTGAGTACATTAACTTCTCTACCGCTCAATCGATAGTGATGAAAACTGGTATGAGTAAACACGGAGAATATTTGCACAATACCTATTTCGCTAAAACTCAACTATTATAGTCAAAAATATATATGTAGATATATGAAAACATTTTCCATAAAAAAAAACACTTTTGATTATTCCAAATTTTATGGAGATAGGTCAAACAATCTTGAAGTTTATAAATCTCAGATACATACAGTACGAAAGAAAGAATTTTATTGTAGCAACCAAAGAAAACAATGTAGTTATAGATATATAGAGGAACAAAATAAAAAACAGAGTGTGTTGTAAAGACACACGATAGAAGTTAAACTCTGTAATAACAGAGAAACATTCTAATTACAAAATACCACAAAAAGTTAACGTCACTTAGTGTTCTCATCCGAGTATTGACCGCACCCGACGTTGCTTAACTTCGGTGATTGGACGAGAATTGGTGTTTTCAACACTCTACCCGCGTCTCTTTCTACTGCTCTCTACTACGCCTACATTTGATATACTGGATAAACTTTAAACGATTCATAAAATAGATGTACTACAGAATGGTATATCTTATTGCCTACAGAAAAAACTCCGTTGAACATTTAACGTAGATCACAATTATTCTTTACAATATATTATTTCAATGAATACTTTAGAAGATATAACAGATTTAAATTACGCACAACAAAAACAAAAAATATATAACTACTATTACATTACTGAGCTAGCAATATCAAAGCGGCGGAAAATGGATCAGATTAGTTCACTGTACCCATCTATGTGAAGCCGGAGCGGGTCGCTAGTATACAGATAATTGAACATCTATCTAATAGGATTGTATAACACTTTTTTATAGCATGCGTAGCCCTCGAGCAGGCCGCTAGCGCGATACAGTGACACTAACAAATTTTCACTCACTAGTTCAATACACGCAACAAAGATCACCCCACGTAAGTGCACACACGTGCATACTAGTTTTTTTAAGCGTTTTATTTCTTCGAACTTGGCTAGTTTGGTTAGCCGAGTTGGCAAATACACAAATAAAAAATACGTGTTTGAGTTCATGAGGCACACGTGCTGGTTACACATAGTTCGAAAAAAAAAAACATCGCACGAGAAGAATAGACGACAGATGAACAAAACGAAATTCGTAATTAATTAAAATGAACTAATGTGGCACATTATTTAATATTTCATAATATAAAAAAAAATACATTGTACCATCTACGTCAATGAACATAAGTATTAAATAGATCTGTAACATTCGTGATTATTATTATATTTATGAAACAAAAAGTATTGCCAAGATTCTTTATTATCTTTGTAGCGAAAAATAACGCCTGAGACAAGACATGAATAATGAACATCTGAGCATTTGTAAATTACTTCAATTTGTATGCAAATTAGCGCTTTGTGTGAAACACTGAAACTAACAACTTAAAATGTCATATTCAGTAGAATTATTAAATATATTTATTTATACATGTACACATATGTTAAAGTATCTTAGAATAATATTCGCGACATAAATAATCCTTTTACAGTTACTTATTAGTATCTACGTAAACGCCTCGCTTGCAGCAGAAATAATCTTATTAAAGCACTCTATCTACCTCTATCAATCGGTTTAGCCATATCGGAGATTAGCTCGGACAGTCATGCAACAACAGAGACTTTAAATTTTATATGAATTTGGTACTGTGAAAAGTGTGCGCGAGCTTCTTGTTTGCTTGTAAAGTTTGATATGCGACACAGAGGTTTTAAATGTTGTAAGAAATCAATCTTAAATACATATGTACCTATTACTATACGAATATGCAAAACGAATTAATTATATTATATTGTATCTATCATATAATTTGATATATAAATCCGATATAAATTAAAGGGTACGAGCCGAACGAAGGGCGCACGTCCGTAACGAACTCTATTGAAATCGACACTCATGGAGGACGGTCGCGGCCTCCGTCTGCGTCCGAGCGACTTTTGCACGCAACATTTCGTGCATTGTTTCAACAACACTCAATTGATCATTATAGTTTATGTTACCTATATATCATAGAGCACGGATGACAAACCTGCTGGTCTAAGATAACGAATGACGTACGAATAAGACCTAATTATTATGTGATATTAAACCAACTAAACAAATAAAATTTCCGAATGTATGTAAGCGCACCACTTCAGAACGGCTGCACCTATTTATTTGGCGAATTATTTTTTGTTGTTATATTTGTAATTGTCAGGACAATGTTTGTATAAAAGAAAATGTCTGAGAAATCCTACGGAGAAGTGAAACAATTTGGTTCAAAAAATCTCCATTGAGTTAAGGAGATAAGACAGTAGGGATGTTAAAAATCTTGTATTTTGTGATAAAAACTTCTTTGTGTTTCTGTATTTAAAAATCAATATTTAAAAGTGCATATTCTATGTCAAATAATTGTAAAAAAGGACTATGGGAGTAAAAGCGATTGGCGGGATCTTAGTCTGTCATGTAATGGTTTTTTGGTATTTTATTCGTAATCTTGTATTATTAGATTCTATATTTTGTAACATTGGTGGTGTTTTACGTAATATGATTCGGTTTTTATGCTCCAGTGAAGTGGATGGGAAATAATACCACGGAGCATGAATTCTGATAGGCCAACAAAACTCCATGGACAGTTCTGATAAGGGACCCACCATCTTGTTAGAACATTAACATTACCACTGGACACTTACTTGGCAAAATCTTGTTACTTGACGCTGGCTATTGCAGAAACCGTGCCGGAGCCATAAAATAAAGAAGAAGAACAGGGTAAAAGCATACTAATTTGCAAATCTATTATTTTATGTCATTATATTAAGTGTAAATCATCTAGTATATTGGTACCAAAATTAACCTGGAAAACTACAATTTGGTGACAGTAACAGGACGACTATATGAGGCGGGGACTCATAAATATTGACAGTATTGATGTTAAATATAGGATAAAATAGTTACAAGTATTTAAGAATTTATTATTATTACTTGGCAAAATCTTGTTACTTGACGCTGGCTAGTGCACAAACCGTGCCAGAGACAAAAAATAAAGAAGAAAAAGAGTGTAAAAGCATACTAATTTGCAAGTCTATTATTTTATGTCATTATATTAAGTGTAAATCGTCTAGTATATTGATGCCGAAATAGTCCTGGAAAACTACAATTTGGTGACAGCAACATGACGACTATATGAGGCGGGGACTCATAAATATTGCCAGTATTGATGTTAAATATAGGATAGAATAGTTACAGATATTTAAGAATTTATTATTATTACTTGGCAAAATCTTGTTATTTAACGCTGGCTAGTGCACAAACCGTGTCGGAGACAAAAAATAAAGAAGAAGAAGAGTGTAAAAGCATACTAATTTGCAAATCTATTATTTTATGTCATTATATTAAGTGTAAACCCTCTAGTATATTGATGCCGAAATAGTCCTGGAAAACTACAATTTGGTGGCAGTAACAGGACGACTATATGAGGCGGGGACTCATAAATATTGACAGTATTGATGTTGAATTGCAATTTTATTTTATTACATGGTCGTACTGTAAAGGAAAGACTTTTGTCTCATTTTCTTGGTTATCACACCCGTGCGCACCCGGGACGAGAATCTAGTATAAAATATATCTTACTTGGTAAACCATTTTTTCTGTAATGAGACGATCAAGGAAAGCCTCTTTTCGGGTGACATATGATTGGAATAGTTACAAATATTTAAGAAACTAAAGTTTAATAATTTCAGGAGAAAGTCCGTTAAAACTCTAAAGGCCTTGCCAGGTCAACCGTGTAGTTAGTTCAGAAAAAAAAATCAAGTCTATATAGAAACATTTACTTTTCTATTTATACATAGTACTTTGTAATCACAATCTTATTTCAGGTCAAACAGCTGAAAATAATATAAAACCATCGGAATAATTATCATGCTAAATGTTTTAAGTGTTATGTCAACTCTGGAATTTTAGGAAATAAAGTGTCAGATATCTATTATTGTTAAAGGGTAAAGATGGTGCAAATATTTATATCCTGATGTCACTGATAGATTATTTAAAAAAACGTAGTGTGTACTATGTACACGCGTTAGAAGTTATGCTTCTTTGGCGTAACAAGATAAAAATTCTTTTCAAAAAGGTTATCTTTCGCCTTATCCTACGTTTGTAGAAAAAACGACATTAACAATAGAAAAAAGGTATTTAATACATACATACGTTTTTTGAATAAAATGTTGACTATAGCTAACTTCAGGGTGTCGGTTTTTCGTGACGGTGTGCGCGCGCATCGTGAAAATTTACTCTCATCACTTTTCCCTAACGCGCTAAAAGAAGTATAACTTCAAAAACGTGCAAAAAATAATTATGGTGTGAATAATCTCACAAAAAAAAAACAGACTTCGTATAAATTTAGTTTCTTGGTTTCCTATATACAATTCTTTCATAGATTGGATGCGGTTACGCATGTCTTTTATACCGTCGTCACGGCTTTGTCATTTATTCAAATTATGTTAATCATTTGTATGGTATTATTGGGCAAAGATGTACCATGTTATTATATATTTTAATCAGTTTGTACTATTCACTTTCGGTTAGGACTTTACGTTAGATCATCACTTGATAACAACACTAGTTACGATCTAAATAGTCATAATGTGATATAAACTGTTTCCACATGACACAAAAATTAACTGGACATGGGTATTGCTTAGGGTATTGTAAGCAATACCTTAATCATTTTAAAATTATTGACAATAACATCTGGCCTGGCGATAACCCATCTATTTGTGCAAAACTTTGAACATCTGCTTCAAGAATGCCCCAGATTTAGTACGAAGAGACTAGTGCACATAATAATACTCTGTAACAATCTTATTCTTCGATCTTTTGGGCTGAATGGAGAAGGAGTCTGCTATCAAATCGTTTGTAAAGCATGTGACCATTGATCTCAAGGCATTTAACAGACTTTGAAATTACCACCTTAATCCTCAATCACGACCCAGGATTTTTTTTTACTTTATTATATAATGTTATGCAACGCGTCAAGGTGAAGGGAAATGACTCGTATCAATTTGCGACCATCTCACTCTCATTACATTGCTGATTCCGAATACATTTATGCGTAAAGAACAAAATAAAAAAAGCTATAGACTTATAATTGTGTAAATCCATAATTCAATATTCCGTTTTGTTTTTTTTTTGCAACAAAATCCTTACCAATATTGCAAATATGAGTTCGTTACGCTTTCACGTCTAAATTACTTAGCCGATTATTTTTATTATTACACTCAATGGATCATCGCAAAGGTTTGCGTAGACCTTGTCAAGAATACAGAAAAGGCCATAAGGTATTATTAACCCAAAAAAAAGTAATGTTACCGAGGGATAGCCCAAACCTGCATTAAAACGATCCACACCGCGAGCAAAACGCATATATATATATTCGTTTTGCAACATTGCAATTTTACATCAATGAATCGTTATCATCTCCTTACCCTTATCCCACCTAACTACGGTCGGCACAACATGTTTGTCATGTTGTAATGTATGATTTGGCGTAATTGTTACGATCGACCGCGCGCGCCTGACGTCAAACCTCCTTGGAACTATTTTGTAGTACCATAGTTTCTGTTTAACTTTGACGGCTGCTTTAACATAATTCGCCTGCGCGGCTCCAGGAGTTTATGTTTACGTGACACAATCGGTGTATTTTTACTAAAACTAATATATTTGATATCTTTCAATAAATAATTACATTTATTAAAATTGAAATTAAAAAAAAAATACCACCAATGAATCAATGTTTGTAAAGTTCAATCAGTATACAAAGTCTACGAAAAGACGTTTCGTCTCCCATTAATCCACGGAATACACACACGTATTTGTCCTCAAAAAAACCCTAGTAGAACTAACACAACATTAAACAAAATACTCTTGTAATGAACAAGTCAATATTAAAAATTAACCATACATTTCATGACAAGTTTTTTGATGCACAATGAACCAGTTTTCACTTGCATTTTAAGTTGTAACGCAAATCAAGAACATTGTTATTAATCTACAGGAACTGAAGTAGATTACTTACATTTACAGAAGCATTAGTTTTTCTTCAGCGTTATTTATATACTTTAATTTTTATGTAGTTTTCAGAGACATTAAGATCTGCTTCTTATAAAGATTCTATTGTTCTATATTCATGTTTTGTAATCTCTATTGATGTAGAAACGAATGAAGGTGGTGGTTACATCTTCAATACAGTTACCACCACCCGATACTCACCTATTGACAATTTAAAGCATTCCAATCGCTTTAAATGTAATATGTGAAGCGATGACGACTTAGTTGATAGCGTGTTTGGACACCGCGCCTTAAGTTGGAATCCTTGCGACTGCGTCGGGAGCTTTCGGTGAAGGACCACATAATGATGAAAGTATAGCACGATGATAGGGCTTTTTCTAAGCTCGCCTGGCTTGTTACCTTAAGTTGAAAATCTGTCACCAAGCACCTGTTGGTGTACTCCGCCAGCTGCACTTGACAGCTAGTCTCCAGTAAAGTTTAACAGTACATAACAATGTGGTCTAATATGCTAAACACACTAAACTTTACTGGAGACTGGTTCTCATTTGAAGCTGGCGGAGTACACCAACAGATGCTTGGTGACAGATTTTCAACTTGAGGTAACAAGCCAGGCGGGCTTAGAAAAAGCCCTATCACCGTGCTATAGTTTCATCATTATATATTCCTTCACCGAAAGATCCCGACGTAGTCGCAAGGATTCCAAATATTACAATATGTCTTACGTAATGATGTTATATAACATATTATAATGTTTCAAGGCCTGTAGTAGAGTAAAAGGTTGTCACAGAAAATGATAGATTGTGATATTATACAGATATACAAACATGTTCTTAAATTAACTTCCCTCTGTAAGTTGTCTAGATAATTTGAATTGATAAAATTTAAACTGTGGCGAGATTGCTTTTTCAAATCGAAATATAAAAATAGCATGTGACGTGACAATATTTAGAAATTGGCAAGGGATAGTAAGGACTTATAACACGTACTCTCGAATATCTCTCGATTCAAGATCACCTATATTTTAGTCCAATTGTATTAATGCATGTGTTTATTTGGTTACTTCATCGTTGATAAGTGAACGAATTATCAGCCATACGTATATCATATTATAATAAGTATATATTGGATACACAATTTGACAACAGATATATGATAAAAAGACTGTATTCAAATAAGAACCTGTAGAACAGCCATTTCAAACATTCGGCCCGAAGGCGTTATGCGTTCCACCGAGCATTTTTCTGCGCCCGAAGCAATTTTGTGAACAGTCAGATAATGCGGCCCACGAACCTTTTTAAAAACCGTTTTGGAAAACGTGCGCGCTAAAACAAGTCTATACACGTATCACAATCGAAGTAAATTGTGAACAATTATTTTCTCTAATAAAAAGAAACACATCTCCCGCAAGATTGTGATTGTCAGACGCACACTTGAACGCAATTTTAAAAGTTATTTCCATCGATAAATTTACACTACAAATAGATAACTTAATTAAAGACAAAATATGTCAAATATCTGGCATAGATGTTGTTAATGTTTGTGAAAAATAATGTCTATTTTATTTGAAATGTATTTAATATAGTTGTCCTATAATTGTACTTTTTAACGTTAAGATTTTCAGTAGTTTGTCTTCTTTTGCGATCCATTTAGTATAGTCTAGTCTAGTCTTCATGTTTTTAGCCCACCAGTGACTTTCAGCTTGACATAGCTGCTTTAGAACATAACAATAGTGATGTTGGTTAATAATGCGCTCACATTCTTTTAACTAATCGATAGAGATTTTAGTATAAATCGGTTTATAATTTTAGGAAATCAATAAATTTAGGACTAAAATAAAAAATATAGAATTAAAGAATAATAGGATATGTACGTAAATTATAACACTAAATAGTGGTAGTTTTCCTACTTTGGCAGTTAATCCTATTCGTTGAACTGAATTAGCTACAGGTATCCTACTTTAAAGTTAACGTGTGTGGGTAATTTCGGTTCTCTAACACAATAACGTGTGTGACATTTCAGAATGAATATGCCATATTATTGTTTCTAATCCACTTCACTTATGTACAATAATCAAATCACAGTACACAGAATACGTCTGTAGGTGGTAGAGCTACGCTGAAGCTATTACTGGTTTCAGCATGAATGGGTCGGCTCGCGCGGGGTAGTACCACCCTCTCACAGAAAGCCGACGTGAAGTAACAGTGCTTGCACTGTTGCGTTTCGTTCGGTCAGTGAGAGCGCCGGAGGCCCACATATTTAAAAGGCCGGCAACGCACTTGCGACTCCCCTGGTGTTGCTAGTGTCTATGGACGGTGGTGATCACTTACCATCAGGTGACCCACCTGTTCGTTTGCCCCCTATAATATAAAAAAAAAACGACAAATATTATATGGTTAAATAATCAAGAAAATGAAAGAAAAAATTACTATGCACAGACTAACAGTCCGCCAAAAATCATTCACACTTTTTTGGACCATTCTTTTTATTTTATTTTAAGTGACCCTGAATTTATCACTAACAATCTTCTATGGGTCTGCTGTTGTGTATGCATTACACAAGAATAATAGATATATTTTAATAATTTTTTTTTAAGTTTTAAAAGATTTTTATCATCTTGTTTAGATAACAAACAAGGTAGACGAAGTCGCGGGTATCAGTTACTTCTGTGTAAATGCTTCTTCTTGTTACTACTTTGGTAACGAATTTTATTTTTACTTTTACTAATTACTTTAACTTACTTTTATTGAAAACAAGTGAAAGTAGGTAACTATTACAATGTGTCTTGTGATGACTTGAATGTTCCGTCAACTTGGTGGTCCTCTTGTTGGAATTTTCTAGGAAGTTTGTATTACATCTCAGAATTGATGTTATGTGTTATTATTTAACATGCACTTCACTCGAGCAGAATAATCGAGTTATATTACCAAAAATGCTTCTACAAATATGACATAATTATAAAATAGAATCTCTATATAGTAGACCAATATCCCGCCAAAACCCTTCATTATTTTTTAGTATACTTTTTTATCGAGTGCAAATGAATCCATGGCAATCAATACGATATAAATTGTCCGTAATAAATAATGTACTGCCAGTTTCGTAATATGTAAGGAGGTCGAGGTCTCACATAAAATATTATTTGTTTCCTTAAATCGAATATCTGCATTCGAGTCGCGTTTATCGATGACCCTACCGTCTTTATTACGTGGATTGTTTATTATCTAATAGTGTTCTTTACACCTTCACTGAAACGATTATAACGTGTATTTAAACATTATAATTGTTGTCAAATATTTATTTATATAATAATAGTATATATTACTTCAATTTCTTTCAATTAATTCCTATATTTATTTTATTTTAACACGATAAATTGACTACACTATACCTAGTTGTTAGTAGAGTATAATTCAGAAGCAACAGCAGCGACCAATAAAATAACGGTTCGTCGTTGCCGCTATCATGACAGTCTTTAAACCTCTCGATAGCTGGAAAGTGATAAACGAAAACAGAGTCACTGTTATGGGGTTTTCACAATGTTCATGGTACCAACACATCCAAAAGCGCCAAATATAATAAATACATAATAGAAGCTTATTCAAAGAACCTTTTTTTTAACTTAAAGTTTTTTTTTAAACTTAATCTTTACTTTATTACAGACATTTTTATCGAAATAATTCGGATTATTAAATACACTCTCGAGCATTACTTTGCTAAATTATCTTTTATCACCAGCTACTAACCGTGTTGTTGTTGCTTTCTAAAAATATGTCTCTTCTGTATGCTTGCGTTTCAGACATGGTCAATCGTCTCTTACAAGGCAAGTTGTTAAATAATGTTCTGTGTCTATACTAAACATTTTGTGAAAGAGCCTTTGCCAAGAAATGAAAGAGCCGCATGCGGTACGCGTGCCGCGGTTTGCCGACCACTGCCCTAGCACTGTCTGAATACTGCAAATGCATCTGCTGATTCCCGGACGCGACACTCCTAAACTTAGCACTATGGGGGTGTCACATCTGCTTTGTAGTAATCGAGATCCAGCCCTGAATAATTGAAGATATGTATGGATAAAAGTGTTACGCCACAAATTTGTAATTGTAAGTAAAAACGCTCCAAAGTTTGGTTACATCTGTTATATATTTAGACATGTAATTTAGGTGCTTTGGTTATTTTTATTTCTAAGCCTAGATGTGTAATCAATTTGTAATTTTACAGATATACACTGCAAAGTTTGGATATATCTTTTAAATATTTAGGTATACAGTTTGTGTACTTTGGTTATTGTTATTTCTAAGCCTATTTGCGCTATTCTTGTAGGAACAGAATATGTGTATCAATATAACGTGCATTTAGATGACATAAATAAATAAAAAAAATGTTGCAAATCACCTTCATCCACTCGATATCTTAAATGATCGTGTAATGTATTATGGGTCTATAAACTCATATGATATGAAACACATATTTTATATTTCTTTCAACGTATTCTTTTATATTTTAATGGTGTTTGATCACCATCTCACCTGGTGCTTAATGGGAATGTGGTTCTATAGTAAGCACACTAAACTTGAAGAGCTGGCTTTAAAGTGCAGCTACCGAAACATACCTGTAGACATGCTTGGTGTACACATTCGCAATTTGATAGTGACAGCTAACCAAGCGAGCTTAGAAGAAACCCTACCACCATGCAATGGTTTTACTGTAGCCTTACAGTCTACACAAAATACTACTACCTACAAAGGCTTTAACCCGTTGCACATTATACCAACCTAAGAGGTTCTGCTCTTAACGCTTCTTCAAGTAACAAGTTATATTCTAGAAAACTACATACCTCAATATATTACATATGCAAATAAAACTCGAATGCTTTGTTTGGTTAACCAGATTAATCTCCGAAATAGTTGACCCAATTTTAACGAGACTTTCACTCGCAACTCTACGACCTATAATAGTATCTATGGTTTTGCATAGATGCTATGCAGCAATGATAAAATTGAAAACAAGCCACTTAACATTATTACAAGCTTTGAACAACTAAAATAGTAAAAGACAACGGACAATTAAAATAAAAGACATCGTACCGACGAGACAACAAAATCATTTTTGTCGAAGTTGCGGGTACCGCATATTGTATAATAAACATGGTTTATATCCAATGATACTGTCAGGAATTAATTCACGTCGACACACGTGGCCTTATCAATCGCTTTCAAGATTTATCTTTTGTTAAGCTGACGGACATTGATCGGTAAATTCACCTAATGTTCGACCTCAGAGGTCACAGGGCACGCGTTCCGACTCACAAAATTTTACAACAAAAAATGTGAAAACGAAAGTGCAAGCAATATAGAACACTAAAGTTTTAGTTAATACTGCAATTCATTTCATATAATGAATAATAGAATTTTATTAAATTTAGGGATAATGAATGATAATTTATTAAGCGTTGATACTTTCTTCATTACTCGCCCTATAAGATTTTGGTTTAAATAAACGGGTCAAGTCACAAAACATCTGTTCAATGACCTCATTTACAAAAAAATATTGACTTGCAATAATAAAATGAAGATTCACACTGTTGTGGTTACATAGGGTTGACAGTTTCATAGTTACAGCAAGGACATTGAAGTTTAATAAGAGTTGCGCATACGCAGCCCTAGTGCAAAGCGGCTATACAAGGCATGCAGTCGCACTTGACCGACGTATATGCAACCTTGCTTGAACCTGCGTTCAACTATACACATAACTGTGAATCGTTGATACTAAAATTATTGATAACACATAATGGAATATTATTGACATAATATCAGTTTAAATAAATTATAAATTACAAAGGGAAGACAAGAGGTTATTACCTAAGCACCACCATAACCAACAACTAGCTTTTGCTCGCGGCTTCGTATGCGTTAACGTTGATTTGACCTATACGTAGGAAACAGTACTTTTTGTCTTTGTACCGTTTGTGTCCTTTTTCGTACCCTTAACTACATATGCAAAATTTCTTGATGATCGGTTTATTCAAAGTTAAAAGGTATGAAAGCGTAACAAACAAACTCACTCACACATATAGTATTTAAGATTAGGAATTCGAACATTGAATAAATTACTTTTTATTGAATAATCTACTACACTGTTGGCTTGACAGTCCTCTACAATTAGACCTCATTACTAAGGGGAGTGCTTAAGGCGCACGGCGCACGGTGCATCTCGGCTTGGACTGTCGCCTAATATCCCGATTCTAAGTAAGCTAAGCTTTACTATCTATTCTATACATATATGAATTCGTGAAACATAGGTACATGTATACCCAAGCATGTATGTTTCACGAACTTATACATGTATATTTTATCTGACTATTAACTTCATCTAAACTAACTCAGTTCTTAAAAGGGTAAAAAAAAACGCGGGCGACTACTAGTGTATAATAAATAGGATTGTAGTCAATTTGATAATAAGTTCTACTTCAAGCTACAACTTATAACTATTCATAACCTATCTTTAATGTCTAAAGTCCTGGCGACGAGTTCCGAGGTTTGGTGTCTTATTAAGCCCCTGTATATCAGGACATAACAGAACGAGCACTGCTGCTTGCGCCAGATATTGAATATGACTAACAGTGATACTTTCACAAAGAATAAACCAGGTGCTACCACAAAATGTGTTTTCTTCAGGTGTTATTTAAAAATATTTATACAAAAAGATATCGACGTCATTAATAACAATAGCAATTAAGTTACGTAATTGAAGAACTGTTTAAGTAATGGCATCGTAGCAATGTTACTGTACTGTTGTACTCTTTATGTATGTTTAAATCACTTTAATGTCTACCTAATATTGGTAATAGAAGTTGTTGACATAATACCTGCAGTCTAGAATAGCTTTCAAATGCGGTTACTACACACGGTCCTCTGATAATTCTTACCTGTTATTTAAATCATACGAATGCGAGGAATTAGTAAATAGCTTACTTTTGCTTAGCATCTATTACTACGCATATAAAACCAAATTACCAAATCCATTTAATTATCGAAATAAAAGCAAATACTACAGTATTTTTATAATGATCTAGTATCATTAATTCACTGAATAGTAACTACAGTTTAGTTTAAAACAACGGTTGAGAAGAGTATCTCACTCGGATGACCATTGTTGAAGCATTTTGCTAGACTAAAAATGCCATGATATATATCCTTATACCGTTGGATATACAGACCAATTAATGTTGCTTAGTAAGCAGCCAGCAAATAATTGAGTAGCAATTTATTTGTTTATGAAAATAATAATAAAATTCAGTGATGAAAACAGTAATTTTATCTTTCCATAAATATTAATTTATACCTGACTAAAAATTTTCTCGATTTTTCTCAATGGATTATAAAAAGTCATTTGGTCGCTCCAATTGTAACTTAAATAATAAAATTTAATAGAATATTATACATTAATAATATTAACTAAAAGTATGTTAACATAGGATAAAATAAAATAATCTGTAAAAAAAAATGGTTATGTAACAGTTTTACAAATGTCACGGCTTGACGACAGCGAAAACGAAGTGCGAAGAGATCGATCGATGGTCACCGTCACTTACAGTGTAGATAATGCGAGATGAGTGATCGCGCGTCGACCTTATCGTTATCTCTCGTACCAAAGGAATCTTCGGCAAGAGCCGGTAGCGATGGCACATTCGCACAGAAGCCTTAGCAGGCAGCACGCGACATCCTTGGGGCGACCGACGCCCGCGCTTCCCCACGACTCGCGGCTTGCCCACGCGCACCTCTCTTCCAGTGCTGCACGAAGGGTGACGATGATACACCGGTATAGGTGATAAAATATTATCTCGTTAACGTGATCTCATATCGGACATTAATTAATAAAAGTGTATCAGTGAAATAAACGATAATGGGTAAGTTATTTTAAAAATTATATTTAATATATATATATGTATATGTAAAAATTGTAATAGTAACTATTAAGTGACATTTTATTAGAACATGTCTGTGTTTATAATATCCCTCTCAATTTAATTAGAAAAATCAATAAATCGTTTTAGTAATTACGATGTAAATTAAATAATGTCTGTATAACATAAAAGATAATGGTAAATTGAAATAAAACTAACAGACATTTCGTCCCTTTTTAATGTTATATGTAATTTCTGTTATACATTTGTCACATATTATTGATACACAGATATAATATTACAACGTATTGATTATTCATTTACCTCTCATATTAAACAACTTTTAGTAGTTTTGTCAAAGGATTTACTCAAAGATCAATGTCATAAAATTATGCAGTCTGACAAGGAGAAGGGGCTAACATACATAAGATTTGAAAATCGACATCTATACGGTTGTCATTCACTATGGATGTCATTGTTCCATTTTTTTTTTCGTCATTCTTTTAAATATACGGCAAAATTTACTATAAGCCTCACGTTTGATTATAACAGTTTTATTTAAAAAAAAATACAAAATATTATATTTTCATAATTATTAATAAATTCTTCTCTAGTTGAATTGCACAATTTTAGTAATATATATATACATATTGCATTATTAATTATTGTATTATTAATTATTAGTTGTTTCCACTTTATTCGCATAAATTATTAGGCAGCTGATGATTCACTTTCAAAAACTAAATAAAATAGATCTGTTGTAATAATGCAAAAATCATTGGCGTAAAATCTCGTTACCGCTCTGAATGCCCAATTTATACCTAAATATACCATAGTATTTGTTTCTCCGTGTCCAAGTGTTAGTTACGCCTACCATACATACCTTTAAATTAGTATAATGCTTTATTAGATCAATTGTTATTTGGCTTTCAGGATCTATTTAAGAAAATGAATTATCAAAAATAACGTTCGCCAATATTTTACACAATTTTATTTTAATGAATTCTGTAATGTTTATTCAAATGCTCTCGAATCGTGCTGATACCAAATGATGAGACAAATAGATATGCTCATTAACGTTTTGTTATCTGAAGCCTCTGTTTAGGTTAAAAGGAGAAGTCGGCAAAACCCACTTATGTTGACTAATTCAACAACTTCCCTGTCATAATAATATTGTTATTACAATTATTCTAATAGGATATATTTATTTGTATTATTCTCTTTGGATAGGAAGTTGTAATATTTCACCACAGACACGTCATAGAATTCAGCAAATTCCAGTTTAAGTTTATTGCTTTATTTTATTGGATCCAAATCATTTCTAATCCTCGACAGCCGACAAAATTAAATGCTACTGTCGATTGAATTCCGTCACAGAATTATTAATTTTTTTTGTTACATTTTTTGCTTGCCAGTGAAACCGAGAGGTTTTCGTAAAAATTGTGAAACCTTACATTTCCTTAGCAGCGTCTCGAACTATGCAACAACTATAGAGTCTTTCTCTATACAAAATTGTATTAAAAACTTATTTACGAAATAAAATAAAATGATAGAAGTTGTAAAATATTGCAAAATTTAGTTATTTATCCATCGTTAACATATAGTGCAGGTATCTTTATCACGCGCGTAAGAACACACCAGTGTGACAGATGACGTATCTACAACACAAGGAGAGAGAGAACGGACATGTATATAAAAAAGAGTAATTCATATATTGAGAATAGAAATTGTAATTCATATATTGAGAATAGAAATTATAGATAGAGAAGAACAAAACGTAAAAGCATAGTGTATTGCAAATAGGTTAAAGGTTTAGTTTTCAAATTACATTTTGTCATTAAAACTTCTATGCAAATCTAGACGTTGATGATTTTTTGTAAGAAAACAGTTTATAAATATAGGATAGAAACAATTTTTTCCCATAATTGAGGTATAAGTTATTTAGTTTATGATAAAAATAAGAATCTAACGTAACCAATTTTGCGATATTGAAAATTGTTAACACATACACTATGATGATATAATCAAAATTCTCATTGAATAAATATTCAGAATTTAAGAATTGCTGTAGGTTTTTAACAACAGTTATATATGTGAATCAAACCCCCATACGATAAGCAAAACATCAGTACATGGACGTTTTGCTTAATGGTTGATGAATGAATCAAACGTTTACTGTCTCGGTAATTCGGTACCTGTCGGCATGTTTGGATCTCTGTAAATACCGTTATCTGTTTCAAGATTACTTAACATACCAATTTAAAATTTAGAATATTAATTACCAATGGTGAAGGAAAATAACGTGAGAATAAAAAATGTACAAAAACTAAAACGAAACAGTTGAATGAATACCAAAACCTCGTTAGTCGGACTAGTGATTAAGCTATCTTTCTTAAAGAAGTATTTTCTAAATAACAATAAATCTACAAGTTTCTATTATTATTTAAACAAATAAAACAATTTGTAGAAAACTGGAATACATTTTCAGCAAGATTATTATTAGCTTAGCGAGTCCGAGTTGCATTTTATTTGATGAATCGCCGTTCCCGCACTCATATCGCTCCTTACATGAAACCATTTAATTATTTTCAAGGATAAAATAGATTAATCTTCAACGTAACCATGTATAATTAACGGATGATCTGTCACAACGCTTTATTTATTTGTGTACATAAAAGACTGAAAATTATAGAACTAATATTATATCTGTATTATGTATTGCATGATTTCAAACGTAAGGCGTAACGGTAGGAACCGGATTTCTATATTCATGCAAATAAGTAAGTACTAAACGTCATTGGAGTTAATTTCACGGTCTCATATTAGAATACGGCTCGGTTTTACATAAAAATATCATATTATGTTTACTACACAACTGTAAATATATGTTGTAATATTATCAGCGCCCGATCGATTGGCAATCCGCACATTTATTCGGCGCGCCAAATTTTGGAGCCGCCATTTTGTAATCTATTTCTACTAGAATTTACAATTTTGTTATCAATTTAATACTACGTTATAGTCCTTTTTAAATGCTGTAGATTTCGATCGTACCGGCGACAAAGTGACCACTGTAATGTCATCACTATATCCGAAAGCAAATGTAGATAAAATATTTATTAAAATAATCATAGGTTTTACTAATTTACATGACACAATTAAAGGTACACGTAGTTTATTTTTGTTACAATATAACATTTGAACATCGCTACTTCTTGTAACTGTGAACGTGCATCTATGAGGTATACTCACGATTTTACAAAACACAACTACTGCACAGAAAAATTCTTTATAACTGATCCCAAAATTTAAATCTGAAATCGTTTACCTGCGTAGTAAATGTATGTAAACAATAACTGAAGGTCATCACAAGTGCTGACCATTTGTAGTCGTAAACAAAAGATAAGAAAGCTTTAGACTCGGTCGCAATATCACCATGGGATTTCTAGGAATTCGTTACAAATAGCTATACGTGAAATCCATAGTCACTGTAGCCAAATGAACATCATAATAAAGTATGCTTATGATTAGAAATTCGAGAGACGCACATATAACGTTGTTAAAACCGAAAAGTATATTTTTATTAAAATAGCAATAATGTCATTTGTTTTATATTAAGAAAGAAGATATATCTTTGTTAAGAACTAGCGGTTACCCGTGCTTCCCACGTGGGATTTAGCAAAAAATATTTATATGTTCAGTGTAAATGTGTGCGTGGGGCGCGCGCGGTTCTGGACGTTGCTGTTTTAGTACATTATATTGGTGCAGAACCCTTTTTTCTGAAATAAAGATAGCTCAATAAATTGCCTATAACATCAGCTATCTATCTGCTAGTGAAAGTCCCGTCAAAATCTGTTCAACCGTGGCGTAGATTAGTCGGAACAAACAGACAGACAATTATTTGAAAAAATGTTTTTTTTTTTGTTAGAAGTACCGTAAATACTTTTATATCCATTTAGTAAAAAACTGTTATTTTTTCATTAAAAACAGACACTGCAATTTTATTTACGTGTACTGGTATACATCGAGGGACACCAATTTGATTTTTTTTTGTTCGGGGAAACGTAAACGCTAGATTAGGCATTATATTATGTACCGAGGCTTATTTTAAATTAAATCATTAGTGAGATCATGTATTGCCGGGCTGATTATTGTAACAAAACTACAAGTTTAAAGGAGTCATTCTTGTAGATATATGTATATATATATATATAGATATAAATTTATTTAGTACATCTCAGAAACGACTCTAACGATTTCAATTAACATTATATATTTATATAATAATTTGCCGTTTTAGTTTATCTATACAGGTGTCCTCTCTGAAAAAAACGCTATTTTACACAAAAATAAACATTTTTTTTTAAATTAATTATTCAATGACATATAGTGCCATCTCGTAATTTTTTGTGATACTTGCACTGTTGCCAATGGATTTTAAATGGGTCTAACACCTCCAAATTTTCTGAGATGGCAATACAAATAAGTTTGGCTGATACCCAATGGTAACAATGCACTTATTGTATTAATCAACTGAGCGAAGTTCTGTCGCTCGATATTATACAATCGTTCGATGTAAAAATCGATTACAATAATCTATATGCTAAGGCCAGAATGCAGAGGCAAAATATTTTGTTATTAATAAACTATTTATTACTTGAAAGTTATGCGGGCTCGTCAGCCTTCATACAGATACCGTGCTGCATTTACATAAAAGTAATTTTTCTCTATTTTTATCCTGTCGCACTGCATTATGTACGGTATAGTGATTAAATGATATTTCAGGACTAAATTGAGAATAGGCTTATTTTGTAACTTTACTATTTTTTGGCAGATAATGTGTTTTTGTTTGACAGACAGTACATTATTTTTCTATAGATATAATGTTCTATGATTTTTGTAAGTGCTACAAAGGAGTAAAGAAATTTTGAAAGTATAGTATAAAATTTTTACTTTTGTATTCTCATTAGTACATAAAATATATTGTTAAGATAATAAACAACGCAGATGAAGTCGTGGATCTTAGCTAGAATTTAAAAGAACTAAAATACTTAACAGCAATTTAGAAGTATCTAGAATACAAGTGGAAACGTAATCCTCTCTAAACGTTTGAAAAAACTACACGCAGTTTGTTTACCACAAAATTAGAAATATTAACAGACACTCAGTCTCGGAATGATTGCGTTTAATCCGACACGTACTTCCATTGTACACGTGACAAATATAATGTTTTAATTATATATTTAAAATTGTTTTCAGTGTACATTTTGAAACGCATCCTTGACGTGTTACAATTGAATTGACCGTGTCATTGTCACATTTATTTGTACGTACAAAGCCCAGTTCAAACACACGATAAAACGTCTTGTGTACAATCATGTCAACGAGTGATTTATTTATGACAGTGAAGCCCTTCATCTTAGCGCTCTTGAGGAATTGATCAGTCATACACACCGCAGCATGTTTCTGGTAAATAGTATCATGCTACCTGTGCTTCGTTGATAAGATAATGTTAATTGTATTCTCACATATTTTAATTATAAACCAGTTTATTTATTAATTCCAAATATTTCGATACAATTTTATAAGATTCGGTATTTGAATTAAGTACACACAGCGGTATGAAACACGGGGTAGCAATATTATATCATTTTGACATGTGTTATTATACATTTGATTTCTAGTTGCTGTTAATAAATTATTATAATGGGAATTTAAGAAATAATTTTACCCGTTATAATTTTAGATACGATAAATCTGCTATAATTATAACGGGTTAAAAACGAAATACTAAGAAATAAAAATGGAAACAAATAGGGTATTGCGTTGGTCGAATATTACCACGTGTCAATTTCGTAAATGAAAACGAACTGCATTGAAATATATATCATTTGGTGGTTAGAACCCGATTTGTAAAGTTCTACAATTGCTGAGAAACACTATTTATGCTATAGCAATGAATGGTTGTTATATTTTATCGCAAAATATAATAAATCGCATTTATTCAGTACAGTGCGTTTCTTAGGTCGTTATAAATATAGCAACACTTATCGCGTGCGAAATAAAATTAGGATTTTGCATTTACCGTCCTAAACAAAATTTGCTTTGAATCTAATCTTTAATTGTTTCACTTTTCTTTAAGGGCTTAAAAAAATAAAGAGGCTTCAACGTAAAGTTTAAAAATGGAAGCATCCTAAAAAAAATATATAGTGAATTGTAGTAAGCATAATATTTATAGTAAAAAGAATATTTCTAACATTTTAATAACCAAGACGTATGTACTAGTCTATGTCTTTTGTAAGCTATGTACCTACACTTTCTTGACAGATAGTACGTGACAAAATAATACTTCAGTTGAAGAACATAAGCCGTTTATATTATTTCCTTGTTATTTTTTTTCATTTGTTAGTTGTATAATGATCATTGAAATTAATTATTGAGCTATAGTCGAAAAAATGTAATAGTCCTTGCTCAGCAACTTTGGTATAGAATCCTAATTGTAACTAACATTATAAATCCAAAAGTAAGTTTGTTATGCTTTCACGTCTTAACTACACAACCTCTCTTCATCACAATATACTACTAATTCTGGAAATATTTACACGAAGTGTCATGAAATTTTACGAACACACTATCAGGGGTCCTAAAAACGACATAGGGTACCTTTAATCCAGAAATAAAGTCCTGTCTCCGATGGATAGCTCAAATTAATATCAACACGAGCAATGCCGTGCAAAAACGATAGTTTGGAAGTAATTCAATACTCATATATCTACTTATCCCCTAGCGAAACCTTGGAAGTAATATTATTACCGAAACTAAAAAAAAGACTGTTCATGAAAGTATAAAGAAAGTTCACAAGTTTATCGTATTTGAAAATAATCCAAATTCATAATAGAACTTTGTTGTTTGTTTGCTTCACTGTACTTTATATGGGATATATTTGCAGGATTAAACCATATTAAAATCATAATTCTGTAAATTCGATTTTTATATAACATTAATCTATGTTGCCATTACGGAAAACGTAATATACCTTTGTGAAATCTTATGACCCCAATCAAAAATGATAATGATGTATTTGATTTATAAATAATTCTGTACATAGTACGCTAAAATAGTAAAATGCGCTCAAACGGTAAATAGAAACATCTTAAAATAAACAAGTTAATCAGAAATAACATCCTCTATAGTGATTCCTAGGACACGCTTTTAAAAACACTATAATTGTCATGTAGCGATTTTTATTTATTAGTTTACGTTTTTGATACATATTATTAAATATTTTAGTTGTATTTTATGTGATAGACTTTGATTGTTATGTACAAGTGCACTGGATTGATAATGTATGACTAGTTTTGCCTACGACATCGCCTTAAATTACAATATTTTACAACTTTAAACGAGCAACGGATCTAATTTTGTATTTAGATCAGGGTTTGTTTTGTATGATATACTTATCTATGTAGTTGTATTTTCTGAAAAGTGCTATTTTATAGAAAAAAAAAACATTTTGTATTAATTTCAGTTATTACTGTAATTATGACAGTTATTAATGTCATATAGCGCCATCTCTTACATTTTTGTGGTACTGGTATTGTTGCCAATTGATGATAACTACCTCAACATTTTGCGAGATGGCGCCATACGACATTTTCTGAATGCGAATACGTTCGGCTTAACCCAAAAGTCTAACGATGTTCAGTTGTACTGATACCAAAAACAATAACGAGTAAAAAGTAACAAAGAGTAGCGCCATCTAGTATTAACTTATGGTAAAATGGATAACATGAAAGTCTTCTCCATAAAAACTCACTTGGGTGTGCCAATTTTCGTGTTGATATGTCAAACGGTATTAAACTTTTAACCGACCTCGGATATACCAACATCCATTACCAAAAACATGCAATAATACTCATAAACAAGGGTGTAAGAAATGATGCAGAACAGTAAATTGAAGTAGATTGAACGCAACAGTGTACCAATGACGAAGTCAGCGATAAAATTGATAGTATCTACACTTGAAAACTGACACTATCGGAATGAGGAAAGGAACGGTGAGCTGTTTCTATTACGAAAATCTTATCAATTTATTTCGAATGTTTCAATTTTGTAACAAACAGCACGCTTCATTTACTTCATCTGACACACAACTTCTGTAGGATTGTTGAATATAATAATAACAATTATAGAAAATTCAATCAAAATACAAAAAGTAAAAGCACAAGTCACGTTCGATCATTACAGTTATGAATAAGTTACTTGGCCAAAACTTATACAATATTTTTCTTACGAGTAAATACGATAGGTTTTAAATACAACAGAACGCGTAAAATATCCTATAATAATATTTTAAATATGTTTTGTATTCAACGTTTGACGTTATTATGCGCAAACTCAAACTTAGGACAATATTCAGAGCGGCCAAAGGCGAAGATTGTAAAAACAACTGTCGAGTCTGTCTTACTAAAAACTCTAAAACTAATAAAAACAAAAAAAATCACATCTTATAATATCAAATAGTATACTGCCTTACTTATAATTTGTATTGTAAATGATCTGAAAATGGATAAATACTTGTAATGTAATCCACAAGTCATTATAATGCATATAAGTACAACAATTATTTTAAACTATCGTGGCTCAGTCACACGGCCATTAAGTATTTTCATTCACAAAACTTCACTGTCATCGTTAATTGTATACGCTTTAATAACGTATAATAGAGGTAACACGTGACCACAGATAATATAGTAACGTGCGGTAGTTACTGGAGTCCTGCTTTTTTAAATGTTATATTTAACTGTTTTTTTTTTCTATCGAATAAATATTAATAAAAATATTATAAAATCTGCATGTATATGTTATTAATAAAACACGTTAATTATAGGATATTTTATTTTAAAGATATATGTATATAAACTACGTCACAAGAGGAATTATTACTATAGGAAAGTAACAAAACCCGACTGCAACTATTTTTATTCACAGACTCGCAGATGTCGTATTTAAATAATATCACTCACATAAGTGAAAACGAATCCAACGTCACCCCAAATATTAAAAGTCATCGAGCCGTTTAATACGAAAGACACTGACATAAATGTCTACACACGTACATAAAACTCGAAAAACATTATCTCCTTCTGTGTAGTCGGGTAAAAATGACAAAATAAATGAATTTATTTGCGGTTCCACAAACAATAAATGAGGGTAGTTACGACTACGACGCAAAATCGACATGGTTCTATTAAAATACAACGCAAAACTTGTTATAGTAATATGTGTCAAAGTTTTAATATTCCCAGTTGCTGTTTTCTTTAAGTTTCATATAAAATAATTCAATACCGTTTATAATTGGCACTTGAAATATGATACGAATTGTTTGTGTGTGTTGCAGCTGTTAACAATTTCATTTGCACGTGTTTTGTTATGTTTCGAACACGATTTAAACAAGTATATTATATTATTTAAAGTAGAAACAAAATATGGTACTCATTGAGAGAATTAAGAGAGTGCAAAGTTTTAACAAACCTATTTTATCAGTTAAGTATTTTTATAAAATTTGAACATA
Organism: Antheraea assamensis; assembly: GCA_035772565.1. Lineage (NCBI taxonomy): Eukaryota > Metazoa > Arthropoda > Insecta > Lepidoptera > Saturniidae > Antheraea > Antheraea assamensis. Next base: position 1,678,451 of record JAQQSE010000018.1, read on the forward strand.
CAATTATGTTAATTTTAAAGTTAATTATTACTATAACTGTGTATCAATATGTACTTTGTATAAGCGTATTTAATTTTAGGTTAATTTGTTCTACATAAAAAATATAAACATTGACATTTACTGTGTTTATTTACAGGGTTAGACTTTTTAGAGCATGGAGCGGACTTCGAAGCCGCCATCTCAGCGACAGGTAAGATTATTTTGATGTATTAATTAACTTCGTCCGCCCCCATCTGTCTGTTTGTAGCAAACAATGCGAATACAGTGAACAATGTTTTAAGCTTTGGGGAAATCTTTGACGTCTTATTATGGAATTCTATTTCACGAAATTAATGTTCATGATTTATCAAATCGGTACGATTTGTTATTCAACTTTATTCGAAGAAGATTTTTACTCGATTTTCGATATGGAGAGTATATATTAAAAGGCCGGCAACGCACTTGCGACTCCCCTGGTGTTGCTAGTGTCTATGGACGGTGGTGATCACTTACCATCAGGTGACCCATCTGTTCGTTTGCCCCCTATAATATAAAAAAAAAAAAAAAAAAAAATAACGTTTTTTAAGTTTTTGAATATTTGTATTTTGACACTCTCAAATGTACTATACACATTTCGATGGATTTTAGCATCTAACGTGTTGTTAGATTCATATTAATTTTAGGAATGACTTAGTATTAGATAATTAACTTACGTATGATATATAAAACAGATACTGAGACATAAAAATATATTTTTTACTAAACTCAACAACTTCTTCATTAATACACTTAATTTAAAAAGTTTCAAAGTTGTTCTAGTCGGTTGTTTCATGTTTTAATAATTCTACTATTTCAAACTAAAATAATAACAGAACAATATAGAGTCAAACGACAGTACTATTTATTTTATAGTATTCCATATTTAAGTGGAACATGCTTAAATTTAAACCAACCGAATCTTATAGTTGTTAACTTATGAGTAACGTTGATAAAAGACAATAGACGCGCAAACAATAGGTACTCGATGAAGCACCAATAACGATAACAGGTTTGATATACCTATAACACTTCCTGTATCTATATATAATTTACTTATACATATATTGCATTGTTTACGTCTAACTAACGCATTGTTTTATTTTAATTGGTGTACTTAAAAAATAATTATTAATATTGGCCCCAACAATTAATTCATCAGTAAGAAACAAAACGAATTAGAAGAATCTAGAATTAACGAGAAGGATTCTCGCACACGGAATTAGGAAAGAGTTAATGTTACTGATAAACGATCCTTGAGAAAAGCTTTTATTATTAAAATTATCAATTAACCTACCGATTTTAATTAAACTTTTGAACTAAATAAAGGACAAGGTAAACCCAATTGTGGGTAATAAACTATGTCCAATCATTAAAATAAAATAACTAAAAAAACAACAATGTATATATACTTCCACATATAATTGAAGTATTGGTGTTAAAGGTATGTGTTTTTAACTAAATTCCAAAAACGATTGAACCTATTTTAAAGATTTTTTTACAAAATATGCAGGGCTATTTTATCTGGGCTATATATTATGCTTTTACATAGCAACTCAGTAATAATGACAAAATTAATAGAGGTTATGTATAGTTTCTAAAATTATTCAGAGGGTTAAATAGTAATAACAAAATTTTACAATGGAAACATAAAAGAAGGTCCTTAAACCCAACGGATGAAACTTCCAGACAAAACAACTAGTTGCCATGAAGCAATAAAAAAACTATTTTCACTAACTTTTAAGATTTCAAAACGAATTAAAATTGTTATGATTGATTACAGGCTTCGGTCGCTTCCACTTCTGCCTGCTGGCTGTCACCGGACTGATTTATGCTAACACCGCTATCGGCATCACTATAGTGTCGTTCGTACTCCCCGCCGCGACATGTGACTTCCGTATGACGTCCGCTGACAAGGGCTGGCTCACCGCAGCCCCTATGTTAGGTAATCATTTCATTTAATTGCTTTATCTGTAAGGGAAGTATCTCAAGGGTACGCGGACCTTGTAATATGAAGTGTTCGCTGTAGCCTATGCCCATTATTTCAACAACTAACTCCAAATGCCATTGTAGTCGTATTTGTACAAAGTTGCCGATAGCTTACCTACACATTTAAGCATTAAGTTGTTTTTTTAACATATCTAGGTTTTAGCGTTCGACCATAGTCTGATCTGATGTTAAATGACTTAAGTAGTCTAAGATGGTAAGCACGGTAAAGTTACAGTGGAAATGTCTCTCTCTAGTAAAGCTGGCCGTAACACACTCGTAGGTAATGAGGATTTAAGAATGAATAATGAATTTGAATACCTCCGTGAGAGTCACCAGGCGGACTTAAAAAAATCCCAACCACCATGCTATGGTTTTATCACGATATTCAATTTCACCGAAAACTCCGGCTCGTTCGCAGGGATTGAGCTTACATCGATTCATGCGGTACTAGAACATGCTAACCACTGAGCTATCATCATCGCTTCTATATAATTTCTATTTCATTGTGGCATACAATATAATACAATAAAATACCTGAGGATTAGTACAATGCAATCGAAAAAAACCTGCAAGCATCTCCCAAAACGCGGCGAAGTAAAAGACTTTGTCGATTAAATCAAAGTGGACAAATCGTTAGTGATCCTATCACGCAGTTTAATTACTGTATACATCAACTGAACCAGGAATGTGATACATCTAAGCGTTACGCTCTCTCGTGGTCGCGAGTTAGACGTACACAATTTCCATTTTCTACTACAGATTTTGTACTGTACCGATCGTGTAGTGGTCGAAATGTGCCCATGATTAATAAAATTTTCAAGTCTCGACATTTATACAATTCGAAAATATTTCATCTTATATTCCTTAATACATAATTTAAACTAGCTGTTGCCCGCAGCTCCGCATGGGATTTTTTATAATTGTAAATTACTTCTTATAAGATCAGCTATCTGTCAGTGAAAGTACCATGAAAATAGGTCCAATCGTTTTGGAGATAGGACTACAGACAAAGCTACGGATGACAGCTAGTCTAAAATAAAGTAGCCTATGTCAACCGCTGTAATTTTAACTATCCGCCAGTGAAATTTCTATCAAAATCGGTCCAGCCGTTTCGAAGATTACCCGGAACATACAGACAGATAGACAAATATTTAAAAAAATGTATTTTTGTTATCATTATCGTGTATACCTAATCATATCCAATCAGTAAAAAGTCGTTATTTTGATATTACATACAGACACTTCATTTTTATTATATGTATAGATTATTTACTCCAGAACATTCGATATTACAGGCCACCTAACGTGGTATTTCGAGGTCTTTTAATTCTACTTATTAAGTAACTTGAAGCCATATGATATGATAAAAATAGAATAATAGACTTTTTAATATAATATGCAACAAAGTAGATGTAAACAAGTAAAGATAAGGGTACCGGATTTCTTAGGAAGATACAAATCGGTAAAACATTATTATTGTACAATTGTTTTCTTACAATTTTTTTAACGTTTATCTTTTTTTAATTGTAAAATACTGTGTATAACTTAGTAATTTGAAATATGATTAACACTTTCAAAGTATATTGTTTTGTTTTAAGGTATGGTTCTCGGATCATATTTCTGGGGTTGTTTGGCTGACACAAAAGGACGTAAAATCGTGCTCGTCTCGACTTTGTTGCTCGACGGTACAGTCGGTATCATATCCTCGTTCGTTCAGATTCTACCAGTCTTCATGGCCTGCCGATTTGTTAACGGTTTTGCGTAAGTAATACCCATTTTTTAATATGAAATCAGATGATGTTAGGGAGTTTCTAGGTGGTAGAGCTACGCTGAAACTATTACTTGTATCAGAATGAATGGGTCGGCTCGCCCGGGGTAGTACCACCCTCTCACAGAAAGCCGATGTGAAGTAATAGCGCTTGCACTGTTGCGTTTCGTTCGGTCAGTGAGAGCGCCGGAGGCCCACATATATAAAAAGACCGGCAACGCACTTGCGACTCCCCTGGTGTTGCTAGTGTCTATGGACGGCGGTGATCACTTACCATCAGGTGACCCACCTGTTCGTTTGCCCTCTATAAAATAAAAAATAAAAAAGTTAATTGACGTGAAAACAATTTTAATATTCCATGACAAAATGCATATCTAGAGAAATCATATGCTGGTTTAGTCAATTATAGTTTTAGCATTACTGCTTAACCCTCTACAGAAAACTTACCTAAGATCCTTCCTTACGCTCACTCTTATATTAATCAAAAAACTAAATTTAAATTGGTTAAGTAGCTTTCAAATGATGTACGTTCTGACAGGAAAACAAATTATGCTTCTATCTAAGTTAATTTTAGTGAGTTATTTGCGATTATGTTATAATTAGCTATACTTATATAATTAAACCGAAATACAACATAATAGCAGATGACGTTCTAATGTTAGTTTGGCTAAGTATTACTCTCAAGTTTAAAATCAGTCACCAAAGCATTTCAGTATATAATAATTCATTATTTTATATAGCAATTATCGCCGAGTAGTGGCGTGTTCGGACACCTCGTTGATAAGCGTAGGTACGAATCCTCAAGGAAAACATTTTAATGTAACCATAGCATAATAGTACGGGCGGCGGATGTTACAAGTGGAAATATTAAATTAAGTTAATAAAAACATTTTTCATAAAAACCTTTCTAATATAATATTACTTTACCGATGCCACAATGTACTAAATTCATAAACGTGCACATAAATATTTTTTTATTAATTAAGGATCCATATTTGCGATATTAAGTTAAGTGTGTACATAATGAAGGTGGTAAATGTTGGCATTGTAATGGTCAAAAAGAATTGCCCTAAATAATTTATTTAGTTTTCGTTATCAAAAGATCTTTATAAATAAAGGGCAAATCTAACCTCCCTAATTCAGATAGATTAATTTCACGGAATTCCTTTTGGAAAACAACTCATAAATTCATTTTTAAAAAGTTATGAGAATTGAATCTCCTCTGATTCTGATTGAACAATTTTTTAATAAGTGGAGTGAAAAAAAAGTAATTATCTATCCAAAAAAATATGTTATTGGAATTTCAATTTAGCTAAAAATTCTTTTGTAAGTTATATAATAAAAATGTTATTAAAAATTTGTAAGTTTAATTATTATATTAGTATAAAACACATAGGAGAGCATTCTCAAATCTAATAGAAAATTTTAAATCTCATAATATATATCAGAATTTATAAAACCTTTTCTACAACGTGCCATTATGTTGATATTGATACAGAATATAAGTAAGAATTGAACATCATTTTTTTTTATGTTTTAATGTTCAGAGTTGCTGGTGCTATGGGTATCTGCTTCCCATACCTTGGTGAGTTCCAGCAGACGAAGTACAGAGAGAAGATCCTCTGCTGGATGGAAATGTTCTGGACTTTAGGAGTCATCTTACTGCCTTGTAAGTTCTTTTTAATCAAACTCATGTTAATCTTTACATTTTTTATCATTGAAATCTTATGCAACGATCAAGGTTATTTTTATTTGGAAATAAATTATTATAGGAAAAACCGATTTTACTTAGATTTATATATATATTAGATTTTTAAAAGCCTTAACTCAAACATTAAAAAAATTAAGCTGATTCAACAAAATTATATACTTAACAATAACCAGATTGCAACAATTTATTTTATTTCATTAACAGTGATCGCGTGGGGCATCATTCCTATCCAAGGCATCCGCATGGAAAGCGGTAGCTTCTCATACGACTCATGGAATTGGTTCGTAGCGGCTTGCGGTGTGCCTTCACTAATGCTTGGTTTCTGGCTTTTCTGGTTCCCCGAAAGTCCCAAGTTTATGATGGAATGCGGCGACTATGACGACGCTCTTACATGCTTGAAGAGAGTATACAGGCTGAACACTGGGGATGATCCTGATAACTATCCTGTAAGTAGCTTAAACACTTGAATATCTTTAGGATCTATATATTTCGTCAAACTCCGCGTATACTGAGATACATGTTGCATTATACCTCTGTTTCTCATCGTGTTAGTGAGCTAAAATTGTTAAATATTTGTTTTGTAACAAAATTTCTTTAGCCCCGTTAGGTTTGAAATTCGATGAGATGGAAAAGCGACATTAAAACGAGACAAACATTTGTATTTATAGAGTTTAACGTGCGAGAGAATGAGGTAGAATACATTATACACTGTTTCTTATATTTATGGTGCCCTCATTGAATATTGCCGTACCTAATACTCACTCTGGCCTAAACGTGCGTGTTACTACATATTACGAAGCCTAAGGAAAAGGTGTCACAACCAGCGTGGTGTATTGTTCATATGTATCGTTTATATGAATATTTTATCAATTTTTGAAGGTTTCACTTCTACCTCGTGTAATCTACTGTACATTTTTTTTATTAACGAATAATGTGGAAGTCAATTTCTTTATATATGTTATATTTTTGCCTTAGATTAAGAGTCTTAAAGAAAAAGTGCGAACGGTTTCCGTAGCATCACAGAATTCGCAAAAATCTGTACGTAGCCTCAGCATGCGTAAACCTAAAGACCTGAAGAGATTGTTCAGCGAAATCTGGGTCCAGACCAAAGCTCTGTGCAGACCACCTTACCTTAAATATACCGTCCTCACCTGTATCATCCAGTTCGGACTAACTACCAGGTGAGTTAATATTTGAAGGCATTTTGAATACGTGTTTACATAAATTGATGACAATTATTATTATTCCCAATAAATTAATTATAGACGCTTAATTGGTATATCGGTTAACCTACTATTTAATACTTATTAAGTTTTATTTGAAACATTAGCAATAATTAAATTGTCCTGTTAACTTTATAGAATTTAATTACGGTTTTCACAACGTCGCGTAATCGTATTTTGTGCAGGTACATAACAAACGTAATTATTAAGAGTTTTTAAAAGAAATTAAGTCAACTATTGTTACGAATAACTTTACCAGTTAGCTACATTTTTTTGAAAACACATTACAGTAGTTTTACTATATTACGTTGCATAATAAATATGTATTAATAAGTGCTGATATAGCATTATAGTTGGTGCCTGCGACGACATTCCTGGTACCTGCGACATTTTCGTAGAAAGGGCTGGCTGTGTTATGGGAACTATGATCTACCAGTTTTAACTAGATAAAACTTGTACAGTCTTTTACTTTTTTATAGCAATAGTCTCATATTACATAAAATATTATTGTTTAATTCGATTCAGACGGTTCAGATATTAGCGTGGACGAACAACAAAACACTTCGATTTTGTTTATATGTATAGATTACCCTACAAATATCTTTATTTATTGCAGTTACTACACTCTTATGATTTGGTTCCCCGAGTTGTTCAACCGTTACGAAGAGTTCGAACACCGTTTCCCGAACACCTCGGCGTCAGTTTGCGACGTATCCGGCATTGTGGTCTCTGACGAGGCCTCCTCTGATCCCTTCGACTGTGAGAAGACTATTGATCAGAGTGTATACATGCACACTCTTATTGTCGGTCTCGCTTGTATCCCAACATCCCTGTGGCTTCCTCTCTGCGTACACAAGCTTGGCGCCAAATTCTTCCTTAGTAAGTCTAACACTACATTTATTTGTTTATTCTACCTCAGAAACATAACAGCCACCTCATTTAGAAGTACAATACAGTTCAGAACAAAAAAAAACTTAAAGAAATAAAGTGCCACGGACATTTGGCTATCTTTTCACGTTTCAACTGTCTATATAATCTTTTTTTTTATATTTCGCTTGTCTTTCAGTTGTAACATTAAGATAAAAATATACGTACGTTACCAACCTATAAAGCAAGGATTCCTGATCAATATATATATCGAATTTATTTCGGAATTGTTTAGGTAATTGGACTATAATGTTTTCTATTTACAAAACTTTCGGTATGATAACGGTGATCTATAGATAATACGAAGGTGTTTACCGCTGGACTGTCAAAACCATAAAAGCTTAAGTTCCATACAAACGAATGTAGACATTATGAGGCAGAGGCCAACATACTATTGGCTGTATAAGCTTAAAAATATACCTGATGTATTATAAAACTTTGAAAAATAACAAATTATGTATTGTACATTTAAAAATTGTATGTAAAATATATTTTTAAATTATTTTTTCATATGTATGAACTTTTTTTACTAAACGATGAAATTTACAATGTACGGTGTAGTGAAATTAAAAATATAACCCGCCATTTTGAGCTATGGGTATTAAAAAAATCAGCCGAGGGGTTAAATGAAAACCATTATCAGTTCCTTTATATTTTTACTTCGCGGCTTTAACCTTAAAATAAACAAACACTAAGGGTATTTAATACAGTTTTCAGTTTGGGTTTCGCCGGTGTTGTGACTGTCGGCCTCTATTACGTGCAGAACTCAACTCAGAACTTGGTTCTGTCCTGCATCTTTGAAGCCCTCACCTCGCTAGCCATCAGTCTTGTGTTCTGCGTGCTCGTCGATTTGTTCCCTACAAACCTTAGGTACCATTTTCTTATAACGTAAAACTATATAAATAACTCAGTATGGATAATTTTATGATAAACCGAATTATCCAGCTACTTCTTTAAGTGATTAAAAGTGTCATGTGTGGCCTCTCATATTTCTCAAGTAATATACGTGTGTCAAGTTTCATCAAAATCAGTTCAAACCATTCGAGCATGACTCATGTGATGATTTTCAAAATTCATGAATATACTATTCAATGAATATACTAATATTAGTCCATGACTTCGTAAGTGTAAATAACAAAACGAAACTTAATACAATATAACCTATAAACACCTTTAAACATGGTTTTATATCAGCAAAAGAATTTGTAAAATCGAATAAGTAGTTCTAAAGAATGCCCCTACAACAGCCGTATTCACTGTATATTTGACAAAATTGTTTTTACTTATGCGTATTTTATCATTTTCTTTAAAATTATGTCTATATATCATATGATGACGTCACGCTTTTCCAGAATGTTCTATAGATTCAAAATTTATTCGCTTAACAGAGACAGAAATGTATTATACAAGGGTAATAATAATTAATGACAATTTGTAGGGTAATGGCGGCAGCGCTTTCCCTGACTGCTGGTCGAGGCGGTGGTCTCATCGGAAACTTGTCCTTTGGCTACCTCATCGATCTTGCTTGTGTCGTACCCATAGTTGTGTTCTCAGCATTCTTATTCAGTAAGTATAATTTTTTTTTCTAGATTTTCCTTCATAACACTGCCTATGGTGGAGTACTGAATAATTACCAATAATTAATCAGATACTGGAGTGTTAGGTATAACACATGTTACATGAGTTTTTGTATTGTTTTAAATTTATATTCGTTTAAATGACGGGATAAAGTATTCCAACAGGTTTTTCAAATTATATATAAAATACGTTAAAAGAAATTATGTATATCCTAATCTTTATTTATTTTTGCTTGGGATATATATACATACAGCAGACATTTCACACGGGCCCACGATTATTATTTATCTATCGAAAAATAGATATTTTAATGAGTCGATCGTATCTTAGATACGTCCAAATGGATAAGTTTTATCCTCAAACTTTTGAACACTCAATGCATGAACTTCTTAACCTACCATTCGTAAATCAGATATACTGCTGTGTCCATTACTAAGACTCAGAGATTTGCAATTTGTCTATCAAATTTACAAAATGTTTAAAAAAATATGTATATAAATAGAATGATAGAGGTCTTCCGTTGTGCGCGCAACATGTAAAAGCTACTCAATAGATTTCTGCCAATATTTTTTATTCTTCTTAGCCACTTCGTCCATATGTATAAAAATGTATCAGGATACTTTCATCTAATATAAATATAAGTATTAAATAAAAATATATGCAGTACGCGTGCAGCGATATGTGTTTTCTTGTCGTGGAGAAATGGGGCTAACGGTTTGGTGTTTGTGTACTTTTTCTTTTTACATAAAATATATTGTTAAAGTAATAAGCGACGCAGACGAAGTCACGAGTAACAGCCAGTTCGGAGTAAATATTGAATGAATCGTTATAATTGAGATGTAGCATTTATTTAAAATTCAACGATGATGACTCAGTTGATAGTGTGTTCGGACACAGCGTCGAAGGACGTACGTTCGAATCCTACCAACGCAGTCGAAGCTTTCGCTGAAGTAAAACATCGTGATGAAACCAAAGCATGGTGGTAGGGCTTTTTCTAAATCCGCCTGGCTAGCTACCACTCTTAAGTTGAAAATCTGTCGCCAAGCACCTGTTGGTGTGTTCCGGCAGCTGCACTTGAGAGCCAGTCTCCCTCTAGGTTAAGCGTGACTTACCATCTTAGACCACATCATCATTTAATATCAGATGAGATTGTGGTCCAACGCTAACCTATATAGAATAAATATAGAACGAAATTATTTCAATTAGACCCTAATACCCTTAATTATATGAATAACAATTTTCTTCTCACATTTCAGTTGCTGCAATACTTTGCTTCTTCTTGCCAAAGACGGGACAAGAAGCCCTAGACTAAAACATATATTCCGTACTTAATAAAAAATAAATAGTGTAATTAGGAATATACGACTTAGAAACACAATTGATGGAGTGGTTGTAAATATCATTTAGGATGTAAATATTGAGGACAAGTATTATTTATTTATTGCGCCGCGTTCAGATACTTAAGTCATTGTACGCAATCGTTACCGTTTTGTTGTGATTCAGTTTACAAATGAACGTAAGGATAAATGGAAAATAACAGTATTTTAGTGTTGACTGTGTAAAATAATTATTCTATTAAATTATTATTATTATTATTAAAGGTTAATTTGCCTTCCAAATACTTACAATTTTGTTTTATTTATACACCTACCATTTTACTCAATTATGACTAGATATCTGCCAAACAAATACAAAAAAAAAACAATCCGCGTCAAGTTTTTGAACGCTTTTGTAGTAGATGCGCAGAACACACATTTAGGTATCAGAGGGACGTGAAGAGGTGGAGGCGGAGCGGCGATCGGCCGCGCGCGCGCGTTCCTCGCTTCCCCTTGCACCCATTCCGACACGTGTTATACTGTGCGTCCTAATTGTAGTACAGTCGCATTCAGAATAGTTTCCTTATTGTAAATTACATGTTATTGCTATTTTCGTTACATACTTTTTCTTGTTGATATTTGTTATTTTTTCTCTTTATAATTACTTCTTGACATTTGTTATTATTAGTAGTTATTATTAAAACGCCCGTCCACTTCGAAATATAATATATCTATGGAAACCGTTGTTCCATTATAAATAAATATTTATTACGAATTTTTTTTACTACCAATGTATTTCATCTGCAATACCACTACGGCAGCGACATACTAAATATTTACACAATATATGCTATAAGATATAGCCTACTGATAGAAACAAATACGGTATAAGGCGGATCATTCACTTAAAGTACGCGTACACCTAAAACTCACCGACCAGATTGTGATTAAATGTTATAAGGTACAAACTTTTACATCACGTGTTAATATTATCTCTATTGTACACATACTGTAGATCGTAAATAACGAGGAATAGAGAAACAATGAAAAAAAAAAACTATTTTCCAATTGACAACAACTATACAGAAAAAAAAGATAATAGCTTGAGTAATAGAGAAGTAAGATATAGTTAACTATTTTGTCTCTTTTTATTTATATATAGATCAATATTAAAGTGCCTGTTTATTTGTTATGTCTATTTATCCGAAACATCCGTGATATGATTTTAGCACGACACTTATATTGGTAAATGCAGGATATGGTAAAACATCATTGAAACAAAGCATTGAAAATATTAAAACTTAAGTTTATTAGAATAAATACATGCTATATAACTTCATAATTAAACAAGAAAACTTTTACATATTTAAAACATAGTTATTAATAACAGCTTTAATTTATTCAATAATCTCAAAAGCCTAATATATAATCAAATAACGATTATTACATTTTTTTTTAATATCGTTGGAAAAAATCAAGACATCAATCAGATAAGACTTTGCTAAATTTCAAAGCAATAATATTTTATTTGGTTCTCAATATCTTTTATTTCACCACTTTAGAACAACTGATTGCATTTTAAAATTGAAAATTTTGATTTCTCTAATAAAAAAAAACTGTAAAATATATTTCAACTAAGAGCGTGTTGTGTACGTTAATGAAGGCGCTATGTTAGTATCATCAACTCAGAACTATATAATGTTGAATAATGAGATTAAATTTATAAAAGTACAAATGAAATACTTTTGAAACGAAAATACATTAAGATAGCTTATAGCTGAAATAATTAAACATAGAGATATCTTATACTTTGGATCATACTTATTTACACGTATAAATATGTATGTTATACATATATATGTATGAATACGTAAATATACATATATATGTATAATATATGTATATTATACATATATATGTACATACATATGTTAGATATGAAATAAAAAGACAGTTAATATTTAAAGAGTGATTGTTTCGACATATAACATAAAAAGTGATACAAATGCTGTGCATTTTTAGTAATATATTAGGTCCACACAATGACGAAGCCGTTTTTTAAAAATAAATTCTGATATTTTGTTAAATTAAATATTATTTGACATTATTATAGAAGCACTATTGTCATTATTTTTCGACGTCATTGTTATCCCGCTGTAACTTTACAGGATACCATTTTAAGGCCCTTTCTATTTCAGTTCAAATCTGTCGCCATGTTGGAGGTTGCTGCCTTTCTCTGATGTGGTTTGAAGTGAATCTGGTTTCACTTTCGTTTTATGTTCATAATCAATAAGCTCAAGGCGATTAATGAGAACGAAATTTCTAGAATGAAACACTAAACAGCAAACCGAAAACATTGATACTGCATATCGTCAGTTTAGCATAGATTCAACGACAAAACTCTTATTTAAGATGAGAATAATTTGGAAATTTACTTAGCACGCTAATTTTATTTCGCGCTCGATAAATTTGTCTGTAATTCTAATGACCCCAGAAACGCGCTGTACTGTCTAAATGTAATTAATCATATGTTGCCATAAAAGTAATGTTAACAACTAATTACTGGTATAGCACAAAAAAACAAAATGTTTAAACGAATGAGATATATTACACAATGTAGTTCATTCTCATTTACGAAATTGACACGTGATTGTATTCAACCAATAACAGTACCTCATTCGTTTCCATTTTTATCTAGAAGCGATATTTCTAATATTTATTTTTTTAATATATGTTATTTCGTTCGTAATAATTATACCAAATTGATCATTCCTAAATTTATTAATTCTTCCTGAAATTCATGTTATAATAATCGCTATATAATGTATTAGCCACCGCTACTTGTTATTATAAAAATAACGCTGCTTTTCGATAATAACACTACTTTGGAAACAAAACCAAACCGGGAAAAACCTATGAATAGTGCTTGTTTTTTAAGAAATATTTCATTTTTATTATGAAATTCATTGGAACTTACAATTCCAAGTCGAATTAAAATAGCATACTTTAAGCTAGATCGGTAATAAAAATCGGCGATTCATTGGTAAGGACCTAATATTAGACATACATATTTTAATTTTACCTGTAACAAAATGGCGACCAACTCTAGACCTTGATATCAGCGGGAGGTTTGTGCAGCGCTGGGCACTTGCGGAAGGCCGAATTCGTCGACCGGGACCCCGTCCTTGTTCCTTACACTGTCGGCGCCGGGCTCTTTGTCCGGAGCCGCCGGGGCCTTCACGACATCATCGAGATACGACGCATCATCATCCAGTGCTATCTCATCACCTGAAATCATGTTATCACTCGACCATAAAATCACTTAAACACTATATTATATTAGTCCTCGCTAATCTGAAGAGACGGCACTATAAATGTAATGTTCTATATGACTTTGATCGAAATAACTAAAACCTGGTAATGGTAATATTGTCGGTTTTATGAAAAAACTAAAGGTAATAAAATTTCAATAAGCCAGAATAACAAAATTATATTACTCATCCAAAATGTAAAAATTTATAGTTCCTCTTAATAGTGAAAAACATATTATTAGGTTTACTATACTAATTTATAATGTATGCATTCAATCTATCATTCGATACACATTTATAAAACTTATTTTTAGTTGTAAAATGTAGGAACAGAAAACTGGTAACCGGAAATAAGGTTGATTCGTTATTTTCCTTAATAATTACTAGTAATTCATAACATTGGAATCACCTAAATTCATTTAGACGTATTTTTAGTATTTTTGGGTAAAACTACATTTAGTAATAATAAATGTATGATAACGAAACCACAGTACAAATATCAGTTGATGTTAAGACATAGATGAATACGCAAGTGAATAAAAAAAATATCTGATTGTTCTGGAAGGTATTTTACTCGTCCTGACCTATCCCTACAATATGCATTGCTAGAAGTAATGATACTTACCAAGAGCATCAAGCTCAGCAGCCAAGTCATCATCATCTATTTCTGGAACACCATATTGACGTCCCAGAGCCTCCTGCACTTCATCAGCTTGTTCCATCATATCTGCCAGCTCATCATTTACATCCTGAAAGCAATTACATTACCATACTGATATTCACATAGTTGAGACAGCTTTTTATGTAGTAAAAACTAAATCAATCAACCTACCAATATAGGCAATTGGAGAAATTAATAGTTGTATATTATATACTCCTTGTAAGGGGCCATTCAAGTATTACGTAAGCACAAACGGGGAGCGAGGGTCTTTGATTTGGTTATTTTTGATGATAAAAGGGATGAGGGGACCTGGATGTATAGGTCTGATATGTGAGGTGCTCAGTCTTAGCGGCCTAGCACAGGCTATCATCACCCTAGTAGCAAAGCATTATAAGTTAATTCGTCTATAGATAATTTATTCCTCATTTCTAGACTTCTAACTGCTGCCCATGAACCATTAAGGAAACCAGAACAAATTAAAAGACATCTTTAAAATAAAAAAGACAAAAAAATTGGCTGTCTGTAAAGTCAGTTTACGGACGATAATTTTACGTGATATGAAAAATATGCGTCACAATCCGATCGCGCTTCTCTATCGCTTGTTCCGTACTCTCGCTTGCACGCTCGGCTCAGGCGAAACGTGACAATGAGTCATACTTTTTCGTGCGTGCAGCTGGCGTTCATCGATTTATAAGACGTTATCACGTCAAAAATGTGACATATAATCACAAAAACAACTAGCTAGTAAGATTTAATATTGAAAGTTAAGTATATTGATTTAAATGCATATTTCAAATTAAACTTTTTCTATTATGTATATAACTGCAAAGTGAAGTTATTTATATGTCACAATATGAAAACTTTTTAATTTCTTCAGTTGTTCCAAGACTACCTCATTTAAGGACTACTTATAAAATTACAAACCTCTATGGAATCAATATTAATTTTCTTAAATTCCTTCTTCATTTGAGTGACCCCATCCTTCATAGCAGCTACAGTAGCATGTGTATCCTTGAGTGTTTGTGTAGCATAGTTGGCTTGTTCCATATTGAATGACTGTGCTCTCAAGTTTTCAAGTTGCTGATCATACCTAAATTATACATAAATAGTTTAATATATAAAAGCTCTTACAATATATAACACTGTATTGACTCCATAATTAGTATAAGAAGATTTGTGTTCCAGAAATCAGTGTTTTATCACCTCATTACTTATATTTCATAGCAATATATTACCAAAGATTTCACATTGTTGTTTACTTAAAGAAATCAAGCAATAAGCAGTATATACAGAATCAATATTGATTCATAATCCTCAATTTCAACAAATTGCATTCTTTTAAGAATTGCATAAACAATTCCAAGTGTGAGTGCACTTTTACATACATTCTAATATTTAATTCAGTACAATTTCTAGTGTGCTGAAATTGTGTTTAACAAATGTACCATGTATTTGTAATATAAGTCATGTTCTGTAGTCAGTGTAATAAATGTAACCATATAGTAAACACGTTTCCTTATATGATACCAAAACTCCCACCGCTCACTGCACACTACAATTAATATGTAGGTAATTAAAAAATAAAAGAAGGTACACAAAAATGCTATTAAAATTAAGGTGAATTTATAAACTAGAATTAAACAGAATAATCTTCTATCAACAGGCATTACATACAAATCTCATAAAATGTATCCTATATGTTAGGTAAAGATTGTTACTGGAGACTGATTTGGAACGCTTTCACTTGCATTTTTCTATATGCTAGAAAATTAGTTTATGAATTACTAGCAATTGCTTGTAGCTTCACTCACATTAGCATAGCTTTGGACTATCCTTCAGGAAGAGTACATTTTTCTAGATGACATATACTTTATGTCTTTTTCTGTACCTCTGACAATGTTGATAGAACATTTCATGATGATTGGTTGATTAATTGAGGAATACAAGTGTAACAAACAAAGGGACTCTTTTCATATTTATAATAGTAGTTAGGATTATAACATTATAATATTAAGTGTTGGGTTAAAGTAAATAAGTCAAAAAACATTCAACTTATATAACTGAATCTGCTATTATAAATAAGTGTATCCCTAAATGTCTGCGACTGTATTATTATAATAATAATCAGCAGCTAAAAATGTAGGCAGTAAGCTCTTAGCCTGTTTACAGATATCTTTAATAATAGTTCCAATATTGTGACTTAATATTGGTAAAAGTAATTAAAAGAAGCCTGATTATATCATTAAAAAAATGTTTTCCAGTGTACATTCAAAGACTTTTAGCCAATAATCCTATATTATTAAATTAGTTATATTTGTGAATAAGGACAGAAGCAATTACTTGGGTTCACAAATTATATTACAAATCCAGTTTATTTACTAATGATGATGTTCTGATGTTGGGTATTTAAAATACATAATGTTCTATAAGTTTAAATGTATAATAAGGTAAATAGCCCTCACTAAGTATGAACAGTACATAAGCCATGAGTCTTCAAATAGTTGGGTCCCCATCAATGACATCCCTTTTTAATTTTTGTATGTTTAACATTAGTTAAAAGTAACAGTAAATAGGTATGGTTCTAGGTTCTATATGACTGATATAGGAATCAAGCCACTAAATATATTAACAAAAAAGAGCCCGAAACTAATCATGATGACATAATACATTTGTTTATAATTTTAAAAAGAAGCTTATTGAATCATACATTTTCTTTTGTTTTAAAACCCTCATAGCTTTTTGTTTGACTGAATTTTTAGCCGGACCCTCCCTCATTTTACTCATCTGATCTTTATACTTCCTAAGTTCTGTTTCCAGTTTTTGAATTTTTTGCTCAATATTATCAGCTCTGCTGTCCACCTAAAACAAATATTTACAAGAAGTAAAAACACATTGTTAAAATGAATCATCAATAAGAAATATCTAAGAAAATTCGCGAATTCCTGATAACTTACATTGCTTATGCAATCTGTTATACTTGGACCGGGTTCCTTGGGTTTACCTCTACCAAAGATTCTGTTCATCTTTAATATCAGCTAGGTTTAATCACAAAATAAGATCGTAGAAAACAATTTTCTAGCTTTTAGAGTTTCGCGAATCCTCACAACAAATTTGACACCACAGAGTATTTTGACAATTTAGTCACGGAATTAGTGATGGACTCATTCCGTTTCTCTATGGCGAGTGACTCGAGAGAATTTATTAAATTCTTATTCGAGTGAAAATAAATTTCATATATTTTTTTTTGATTTTTTTTCCTTTGTTGTCTTGTTTTTGTTATTTACTATTAAGCCACCTGGTGTTTACATATTCAGAGGATATAAATAGAACAAATCTACCATTTAATATATAGTTTCTCACTAAATCGTCTTGAGAATATACTGTGTTTAATGTTTAAAAACACTCGGACGCTCCTGCGACGTTTAACTACGAGCATTTTTTTATATTATAGGGGGCAAACGAACAGGCGGCTCACATGATGGTAAGTGATCTCCGTCTTCCATAGACACTAGCAACACCAAGGGGAGTCGCAAGTGCGTTGCCGGCCTTTTAATATATGTGGGCCGCCGGCGCTCTTACTGACCGAACGAAACGCTACAGTGCAAGCATTGTTACTTCACGTCGGCTTTCTGTGACAGGGTGGTACTACCCCGGGTGAGCCGACGCATTCATTATGAAACCATCGTTTTATAGTTTTGTTATTATTAGTTTTATAGGTATAATCTGATTCCTATAACATAGATAAAGAAAAAATAATATTATTATAAGGAATATTTAGTTGAAAGGTAACAAAAGCCTGATTTAGTCTGATTATTATCTAGTTATTGATACTTAATTATCAAAAGATAAATAAAATTTTAAAATAAATTACATTTTAATTAATTAAAACTGATAACTTCTACTTTTCAATTTAAAGTCATCTTTACATCGCAATTTCATTAGTCGTAAGAAATCATTTTATTTTTCTTAGTTGATTAATAATATAAATAAAGTAAATAATATTTTCTATTTTACTTCATATTCCTAATTTAATAAAGGTATTTAAAAATTCTTAATCTAAACTACGCGAAACTCAGATCGATTGATAAATTCTTACTCGACTTGTAAGGAGTGTAAGTTGTTTACTTGAGTGGTTCGACCACTTGAGTATACTTCGAGTGATGTACTAAAATTACTCAAGTGGTCCCAGTCACAAAATCCTACTTGAGTCTCAGCTCTACACAAAATACACAAAGTAACCAACTCTCAAAAAAGTCAAAACCCCCTAAATTTGCTACAATTACTTTAAAATCCCACTACATTAAAAAAATATTAAATATGATACTGCAGTTGACAGACATATAGAAACGTTAAATTATCTACAAGAATTGCATGTATTACTGTCTTCAATTTTGGTATTAAAACATTTTTTATTTGAAATAATTCAATAAAATTGTTATATATCTGTTAATTTTAGTAATATAAATAAAAAAATAATTTACGTTTTATAATATTCTGTACTTAGACTTTACTTTCTAATGCTTCTAATAATATTTCATATATATATATGAAACTGTACAGACTTTACCAGGTCACGCATAGTCCGGTGAAACAGTAGAGGCCTTGCAGTGTAGTCAGTTCGAAAAAAAACCAGGTCAAAGAAGATGTAGATACAAAGAATTTATTAGGTAGTTTACTTATAAATTCCTTGGTAAGGTAGCACCACAGATACCACAGAGCATGACAGGTGTGGCGTATTTTTTCATTAGTCTGTGCACCACAGAGTACTTGTTTATGATAATTGATATAACAAAATTGGCAGCTTGCTGTGTTCTGGGTATTAGTATCGACTAGTTTTTGAGCTAAAATTACAGCATTCATTTTTTTCGGCTAATGGTTCGTAGATACATTATAGAAAATACAATTCAAACTTAGATATTTACGTCAAACCCACAATGGCAACAAATAGAGCTGTTAATAATCTGGTAATTACCAATCACTATATGTACCTCATTAAATATTCATTTATTTAGTTTTTGTATATCATATATTTATAAAATCGGTGTGTCCATTGAGACAGATTCATAAATATGATTTCAGTCTGAAAAATTAATAAGAACGAGTAAAATAGAAATGGATATAGAATTGCTTAGAAATTTCAAATAATTTATGTATGTTTTTTTTTTGGATCAACAATGTCTACGAATTTATCACAAATCGGTAGGACTTGATTTATTTTCAATTTAATAACAAGTTAATACATATAGCGAATCATTCTTTAAATGTTTCTTGTTATCTTTCATTTATATGAACCATTTATTTTCGAATCCTGTGTGATTACACAGCAAACTCGATCAAAATCAGGTTTTAAAAGTCGAATACATTTTTATGTTCATTGTGTTTAAATTTATCTAATATTGTTATTAATGTGTATAAAATTTCAGGCAATTTATTGTTGCAGTAACCTTATTTTCTTTACTTGAAAGACCCTAAATATATATTTATTAATTCATATTTGAATATTGTAATCATAACATTCACTTAATTTTTTTGTATGGAATGTGAAAGATATGAAACTTAAGATTACATTCATATGAAGTATTTTGATTGATTTCAAGGCTGTAATGATTAAAAACATACTCTTATTGAATAGCATTATTATTATTATTTTTTTTTTTTTTTATATTATAGGGGGCACAGGCGGGTCACCTGATGGTAAGTGATCACCGCCGTCCATAGACACTAGCAACACCAGGGGAGTCGCAAGTGCGTTACCGCCCTTTTAATATATATGGGCCTATATAAGTACCTCTTTGTGAATAGGTAAATAGTTGGTAGGTGTTTTTGCAAAATTCATGTTTATAATATTTAAAATTGGTATTTTCACTATTCATTTTAAATTTTATGTAACCTTGAATTAATATTTTTATACCTACCAGCAATATAAAATTTTGTTTTTAAATTTTGTAGTCAGTTTTTTAATACCACCATAACTGAGAATGTAAAGGTACCATTGTTCGGGACAATTGATAGGTACAGTCTATAATGCAGATCTACCTCATATTTAATCACTTCATTGAATATATATAAGGGAGTTATTTTCTCAATGCAATTTTTAGTTTAAGTTAGACAACCTGACTGTTAATCTGTACAAGTTTATTATAATAAAAACTGGTGGCTTGTATGGGTTACACTGCTGAAGCCATGCTAGCTCATTACATGTTAGTGATTTCAAATCCCGAACAATTTACAAATCTATATTTTCCTTTCACTGTCAACCTATATTGTTACTAATTTAAGCTAGTAATTGTATGCAAGTAAAAAAAAATGTTGGAATTGGGGTTTCAACCTTAAAAGATTAATTCAGTACTGTGCTATTGAAACCATGTAACCATGAGAACTTTCTATATCACGAGAATCAAAAGGACAAATATCATAATATTATGGTTATCTAGTGTATTAAATAGACTGATATTGCTGGTAGAAAGGTTAAATCATTAATTAAGATTGTGCAATACACAATAGTCAACTATTTCATACATCATTGTTATATTTAAAAAATGTAATTACTTATAAAAGAATATATTAGTATTTATTTTTGTGTAAATGTAAACATTTCTGATTTGACATAAATGGCACAAGGTCAAGTCTTAATAGTGATGTCTTTAAGTGGAAGATAATTTATGAACAGTTATAAGTGTTTTTATGTACAAACAAACAAGTAAATACCTAGGACACCTTATTTTTATGGTGACATTCTGCTTATTTTTAGATATAAGGTTAAATTTTTGATAAGCATACTTAAATTGGTACTTGTTGGGATTATATGTTAAAATATGTTATCATTCTGAGCAGATGTATATAACTTATTTTATGGGTGAATAAGCTAACATTTGTTATATAATACTGCAGAATCATTGTACAACGTCTTGTCGAGTTGTCCAATGCTGGATATGGGATGTATCGGATATAGTTTTTAAAAGATCAAGAAAAAATGCCAAATATGCTGTCCTTATACTGAATCGTCCTATTACACATAATCGGGACTTCATAAAAGAATTTTGGAACAATGGTATGTTAATAATATTTAAAAAAAAATCCATTTTACCTTAAGAACATTACTGTAGAATATTGTGATTCCACTTATGTTGTGAACATTAATATTTTTCTCTATTGAATATTGTGTTATAAATCTTATTAAACGTATGGGTTAGGTAATTTTTGAAAATAGGCCTACATTGCTAACTATAATTGAAGAAGCCTAAAATCGCAAACAGTTTTATTAGATAACTAGCTGATATCCGCTATCTCGTATTCCTTGTTCATTATCTTATTTATACAGAAAAAAAAGTAAGTAAGGAAAAATATAATTTTCTCACAATATTTCTTTGTCAATAATGTTAATTATTTACTTCCCCTCTTCCCATATCACACATCACTGAATGCCAAGTGCTTATAAAAAACAAATTTCTAAAATTTAATAAAATGAAGAAAATTGTGGTAATATTTTTTAGACAAGGACCAAAGGTCTAAGAAAAAAAGATATGATTGCACATTATTAGGTTTGCCATCCTCTATAATTTTATTTATAGGCATTAATATTATGTAACCTATTTATATTTATTTTACTATCTGCTTATTATCAATAACACTAAAAACTAAATTGGTTTTTTTTCTGGGTGTTAGAATTTTTTATTTCAAATTACATTTGTGAACCTTTAAGAATATGGGTTCTTGTTTGACCCTATTGTTTCGTTTTTTATAGGTTTAGGCATATGCCATAGTCATACGACTACAATATCACCTAATATCTATTGCCAGTGTTGCTTAATATGTGGTGACATGCTAAGCCTACAGCCTAAGAGGAACTGGCTCTCAAATGCAGTAACCAGAACACATCTGTTGGTGCTTGGCTACAGATTTTTAACTTCAAGGTGATAGCTACTAGCCGTACTGCCAGTAGAGAATTTTCTATCATTATGTGTTGTTTTCATATAGTGTTTCTCGTCACAAAATTATCCATCATAACAATATATGTATGGCATACTTAAACAATTTTGTTATTAAATATTTTTGTTTTAGCTGTGGTAAGAGTAACTGTTGACGGTGGCACTGTACAATGGGATCAATATCTCGATAACCTGTCACATGATGAACAGAACGAATTAAAACTGCCTGATCTCATAACTGGAGACTTTGATTCAATTACAGAAGATGTTATGCAGAAATATAAAAATAAAGGTTGCAAGGTAAATTTTTATGAGCAAAAGTCACAGTCATATATTTTATTATAAAGATAAAGATTTTTTGTAACAAAAACCAACTTTCTATTTTAATATTTGTTCTGTTTTTGGTTTTAGACAGTGCATACTCCAGATCAAAACCTCACAGACTTTACGAAAGCTTTAATTGAATTACATAAATATACTGAAGATTGTTCTATACAGGTCAGTTTTTTATAATTAATTGTTGTATTGATTTTACTTTATGCATCAATTTTTAATATACACTGTGTTAGTCATAGTTTTTCTCCATCAAGTATTGGTATCAACCGAACTTAACTTTATTATACTTATAACCACGATAATAACGTATCCATATAATATTTGCTGGATGCTTAACAATGGCAAGTATGATTTACGTTAAATGACAACATTCATGCAAAAAAGAAAAACCATAAGCAACTATTTCTACTTTAATCCACTGCGAGTGCGACTTTTATCCATTGAAGAACAGTATAATCGTTTTATATCGCATGTTTTTATTAGACGATTACCGTTTTGTGGTGTCTACAGTTGCATCAATTTATGTCAGGAGAATGATGAATGATCATAGTGGACCAACAAAAAAAAGAATGATTTCGTAAAAAAAAAAATGAATGATTATTTAATTGCTTTGGTCTTATATGATAACTATGTCATACTATATTTATCTTTCTATAACAATAAATAATTGAGAAATAGTTTTTTAATCTGAATAAGCCTTGAAAATTAAACCTTGAGACCACCGAATTACTAACTTATTGATAAAGTTTATAAGTAGTTATCATAAATCTCATAAACTATCCTATATTCCAGTGCATTTATTGTGTTTGTTAAGTTCTAAAATACTCAATAACATTTTAAACACACTCTTAGTATTAAATGTATCATGCAGAGATATATTAGAAGAAATTGTATTTTTATTTTAAATCTTAGAATTACATGAAATTTATGAGTTATTTCTTTTTTTTGTTTTTTACAGTTGGAAAATGTCTTCGCCATCGGTCAAACCTCTGGTAGAATTGATCAAGTCTTGGGTAATATACAGACCATGTTTTTAGTGAAGGACCAGTATTTATTAAATTCCCATACACACCTGTTCATATTGTCTGATGATGCAATTTCTTGGCTCCTTGGAGCGGGAGACCATATTATTATAGTTCCTGAGGATGCGAGACAAAATGAGATGGCATGGTGCTCATTGATACCAGTCGGGGAGATGTGTCAGAATATAACAACAAGTGGCTTAAAATGGAATTTATGTAAGTGCCATAAAATTTAAATATATCATGTAATTAGAGTCAATAGAAAAGTTTTGTTTTTAAATTAATAAGTCTTGGCTCATGTCATAAAAATCGATCACTACAAGCGAAATAAATAGTAATATATTTATTAGCTTCCCTCAAATGAATGTGATTTATATAGGATAAAATATAAAATGGGGTGAGTGCCTTAAGCGCTTCCCTTAATAGTCCGGTAAAACTGTAGAGGCCTTGCCAGGTCAACAGAGTAGTCAGTTCGAAAAAAAAAAAGAATGTGATCATATCACATTGTATAAATGTTGATAAATGAGTGGTATAATATAAAAGCTGTAATGTTTTGAAGTGGTAAAAGATGAGATAAATATTTTAAATTACCTTTCCACCCAACATTTTTGTTAATATGACTGTCTATCTTAGTTTTCAAGTACTAAATTATAAGTATTTAAATAAACGTTACTTTGCACTTCCGTTTTGAATTGATTTGGCCGCTGTCATTTCAATACAAAAAAAAACGTTTGATTTAATTTTTTATTTCTGCGAAGTGTACTTGTAAACATTAAATGTGAAACCGGTAATAAAAGGACAGAAATATTAGTGACTGGTTTTGAACTTTTTAAGGTACACGTTATTGTTCACAATCTTTGCGTCTAGTAATCAAAAAAAAATTGTACACTGTTTGTCAAAAAAAAAATAGTAATGCTTAAACTTAAAAGGACAGAAATATTAGTTACTGGTTTTGAACTTTTTCAGGTACACGTTATACTTCACAATCTTTGCGTCTAGTAATCAATAAAATTTGTACACTGATTGCCAAAAAAAAAAAAAAAAATTAGTAATGTTTAAACTTTAAAAAAAAAGAAAGGTTGAAACTTGACCACAGAACGGCTACTAGTGAAAATTAAAAAAAAATTTTTTTATAGATAATCAACCGCTCAAGTTTGGTGGATTAGTCAGCACATCGAACACGTTTGACGGGTCGGAAAAAGTGAAAATCAAATGTAGTCACACGGTACTCTGGTCGATGAGGATTCCACGTGTACGGGGTGAGTATTCATCGCACTTAACATTGAGTTATTTTGTATTTATTACGAATATAGAACACGTTTATGCTTAAAACTATTTTAATTGCTCGAAATTTCGACAACCAAAACACAGTCATAATTGTCCACCGTGGAAATTATATTCAGTCGTCTGAAAGAAAGACAGAAAAGTGTTTATTGTCACAGAAAGAGTGTACAAAAAAAACCTTTAAACTTAAAAAGTAAAACTATGACAAGACCAAGAGACCTGCCGTCTGTGTAGTCTGGTGAAACTGTAGAGGTCTTGCCAGGTCAACAGTGTAGACAGTTCGAAAGAAAACCTGCCGCCTGTAAACAGCGCTGGTTTTCAGCCACCCCTTAAATTTTCCCGGCAAAAATGCAATTATGCATCACTCATTTCATTCATTTCACGCTCATTAAGAAAGAATGAAAACACATTTATTTGCAACACACAATTAATACAGTTATTATTACAAACGATAACATACATATGTATAATCTAAACAAAATTAAAAAAAACATACAAAAAAA
Source organism: Antheraea assamensis (assembly GCA_035772565.1). NCBI lineage: Eukaryota > Metazoa > Arthropoda > Insecta > Lepidoptera > Saturniidae > Antheraea > Antheraea assamensis. The sequence continues at coordinate 1,704,023 of JAQQSE010000018.1, forward strand.
AAATTCAACGATGTATTTGTGTGGCAAATGGACCCTGAGTCAGCATATGTGCTGAAAGGGGCTAGTCATAAGCATAATAAGAAGCTTAAAATACATATATCTATATATATCTAAACAAGTTAATTCTTTCATTTTTGAATACAGGAACGAAATTCAATTAAAAAAAAAGGGAGAAAAAAAGACATGATATGTCATGTTATAAAGTCTTGTCGATGTGGCTTTAAATCTATTCACGAAAATAGAATTTCTTATTTATTATCTATGTATCATTTCTAAGATGGTAACTAGAGTCCGCTCTCTCTATCTACCGTACAGGGGCAACTTAAAGACACCATATTATATACCGTATACTTACATCGTTCTCCCACACCATTACACCTTACAATATTAAAACAAATCACCAATTACTTTAAATCCAGTTAGTAAATGATCACTGGTGGCCAAACTTTAAAATATAACACAAATAAGTTTAGTAGTCTGGTTAAGTTGTTAAGGCTCGAAAGGCCAACAGCGTCAAAAAAATATATGACAAAGTAATTAAATTTTTTAAGGTTATATTTGATAATATCTTAATGTATTATATAAAACAACAATATTTTAAATCATGAAAAAAAAACATTTTATTTTTGAAGTATTTTTTTTTTATGAAAGGAGTAATTTTTGTGTAAGTTATTGCGATTACATCTGGACATGGTTCTCCGTAAGTTGAGATGGAAAAATATTTTTAGTCAAGTAGATTATATGGTGAAATACAATATTGAAATATAAAATACAAGAATTGATAGATTTGTTGTTATAAATTTCTATAAAGTTTTCAAATCTAAAATTGGGAGAATTTATTGTGGCAGACAAATCTCAAACAGTAATTCCCTCATATTGCTCATTCGTTTCTATAACGACATCATTTAATCTGACGATGTTTCTGGGATGATTTGGTGTTTAGAAAATTTCTTTAGCGTCAGTTGCATACTTGTAAAGAAGACAAAGCGTGGGCTATATTAGAAATATCATATACACGTTTTGATTTGAGTTTTTCGATTTTCTAAAATAAATATTGATAGTTTGACGTTCTGGATGCGGATTATCTGTTGTTTGGTGGCCTTTGATATAAAATAAGATACTATAAAAACATCGGACATTAAAAATGAGACGTACAAAATTGTCTATAGAAATAACCAATTGCATATGTTTAAAAATAATGAAGTAGGAAGAATAGAGGTATAAAAGAAAAAAATGTATTTCCATTTTTTTTTTATTGGTAACACTAAAGTTCGCCAATAGCGCCAATAGCTACTACACTAAAGTTCGTCGATAGCTACTACACTAAAGTTCGCCGATAGCTACTAAACAAAACAGGAATAAAGAAACGAGCAGTTTTATTGCATCCCATTTCTCTTGTTCACGTTGTACTGGGTAAAGGTAATCTTAAAACAGCGCATGGCAATTCAATATTGTTTTTATTTTTGTTACAGATCAGTAATATGTTGCTGTACAGTATAGTGCAGTACGTACAGCCAAAAATTAGAGAGGTGTACTTACGACAGATAAGAGAAATATCACTTAATTACAGTGAGCTATGTATACTAGGTATTTTTATTAATCAATTACCAATGCTCAGGCGACGGTTAACGCCAAAAGTAGTTGCATTTAGACTTACTCATTTCTTGGTTTAGAACCAGTACTAGTATTAAATTAGTTTTACTAGTAGTCGTTGAAATTCGACCACCATTCATTAATATTGCAAGTTTGAATATTGAAGTGAAAAAAAAACGATATACATATTTGTATTATTTTTATTGTTAATACTGAAGCTTGTCAATATCAAGAAATCGGTCGAGAAACGAGGAGACGTACTTAACTGTTTGTCTCTGCTTATTCATATATAAATATTTATTATACTAGTTTTTTTTTTTTGTTGAGGGTCTGTTCAAAAAGAACATGCTACCCTCATCCATACAACAATCAACAATTAAAAAAAAACTGCCTACAAAAGAAAAGAATAACAAGAAAAGAAATAAATAAAAATAACTTGCAATCACTTTCCTGCCCTTATACCGACGTCTACCAAATTATAAATTAATTTGGCTTCTTCCGATGCTGGGCGTGACAATATTTCATTACAGAAGCCTATATTATAGTTCTCCTTAAATATTAGCCTGTGAGAATCGTTCTGGACACATTCCATTAAAATATTATTGATACATATCTTCTCGGTGAAAAATTGTACAAGAGGAATTTACGTACTTATAATATATAATTCTGTTTATATATTATTGGGTACTCAATGGTAAAATAGTCCAAGTAACATTTTTTATTTTACTAATTATGTTTAGCGTATTATTTCAAGGTTTCTTATTATTAAAAATTCGTGACAAACGTTACTTGTACATTTAAAGTGTTTTAATATTAACTTTGTATTCAACAAATAATGAGTTATTTACATAAATTGACATAAAAGCAAGACATAATAAAATTGTGTTCAAACCGCTCTTCGACTGAGTATGACAATGATTCTATATTAATTTGTCTCTCATTTGTTATATGTATTGAAATTATTTCTGAATGGATTTGTGGTGATACAAGAGACTTTATATTCGGACATAGTTTAATAAAAGCCAACGCAGATGATGTTTAATACAGTATTGCTCTGTTTTATTCCTGATTAAATAACTCCTGGTTAAACATTTTTATATCATATTTTTCTGGTTTTCCCGAAGAAGTCCCTAAGGTGGCTAACATGTTTAATTATATATGAATAAATAATCAAAACAGATATGCCATTATAATCAAATAATATGTAAAAGACAAAAAAATCTTTAGGATTTATACTTTTATGTATGCTTTTTTAAGATATACAGTTCTGTAGGACATAATTTTTATGTATGGCCTAAGGTTTAGATAGCATTAGCAATGTAAGGCTCGAAAATATTTTTACGACTAATATAATTGTATGTAGTGTTTATTATAAACCTTCCTAAAAATGTTCTCCAAATGATAGTAAAACATGTCAAAAAACGTTCGGTAATTTATTAAAGAAATAATGGTGAAAGGTAAAAACGGTTTTGTTTTTATACAGTATTTATTGATATTGAAAAAGAAAAATATGTATTTCGTAGTAGTATAAAAATAAATCGGTGAAGTTTTGGGGGAATACGAAACTATGATGTCGTCCATACTGTGTCAATGTAGTCAGTCCAAGATGCAATTGTCTCTCTCGCTCTGCGATCGGTTATCAGGGCAGAACGAGATAGCAACAGATTCCTTATAAAACGTATTATTGAAATGTCTTGCCTCGTATGCTGCGTTTCCTTAGAATACCCAACAAGACTTAAGATTTCATAATTCAAATTTAGAAAGTAATATTCAACTTCTATATGTTCATGTGTTTCCATATAAAGATATGTGTAATATATTTAGATGGCGTAGATATTATATGCTTAATAAAAAATGAACTGTATAAAATCAAAGGCGGGAAAGTTGGATGATAATGGAAAAAGCCGGTAAAATGTGAGATAATTGTGGTAAAAATACAAGAACCTTTTCATTAATTTTATTGACTTTCATCGGTTTACATTTACCCAATGATGAATCACTTTTTCATTTGCCAAATTATAGTTCATCAGACCCCACTTTGTCGCTTTTTGTTCTATACAACTCGTGTACTTTCATATCTTGAGTGAAAATGTTATTAAATCAATATAGGTAATAGATTTTTTTTTCAACGTAGAAAATTTGATAAGGGACATATATGATTGATTATTTCGTGCAAAAATTTAATGGATTTCACTGATAAAATAAAAACTTTAAGCTGTTGCTTGTTTTATTTTTGCTTTAATAATGTTTTCACTCCAGTCACGGAATTAATCACTGTTCTCTTTAAAATTGTAAATACGCTTCCCTCGAATGTTTCTGTATTTATGTGATTTAAAATTAATTGTAATCTCAGATACTTAAAAAGGGTCACATTAAAAATGTGACTGTGATAATTTATATCGTTTAAAAATTATTCCAGTAGGTATTTAGTAGCTACCAGTTTCATTTTTAGTAAGAAATAATATAATCTCTAAATTTAATGACCTAAGTCATGGCTCGCTGAGAAAAAACCAGCGAGACTTAGATGTAGTTGTGATAGTTTTAAACATAGAAATATTGTCAATGATGTAACAATTACTATTGTTTATATAACACATTGATAATGTAAAGTTAGCTCATCTAAGTCCCTTAGTATTGTAGGTAACATTCTTAAAAAAAATCTTAGTCACAAAATACTCTGCTTTATTTTCAGACTATTAACCCCTACATATATCTTGTGTTGTCATCAAATAGTTCCTAATAAATTATTTATTTATTGCTTCGTATGTTCAGACTGCAACGTGTCATTTTCATATATGATAAAAACTTTAAAATTTAGCCGATAACGTAAAAAGTAAAGTTTTAAATTTCTATACAATTCGGCAAAAATTATTGCAAATTTTGCATAAAATAAAGTCTCCATGAATTTAATTGACTCCGTTTACATTGGTAATGGGATTTTTGAGTATTTATTTATGTTTTTACTTGGTAAAATTTGTGCCACTAAAGTGGTTTCGATCAAGCTGAACAAACAGGCCGGTTAGATTGTGATGATATTAGTTTATATTTGTTGTATTATATTTTAGTCTACCTCAATGTTGTTGTTGCTTTAGTTATTATTTATACATTTTGTTCTTTTGTTATCTGATAATAGGGTGAACTATTGTAAACTACGTAATTTTTATAGTTGGAAATAAACGAATACAAAATAAATAATCCACGTCTATAATTTATGTTTCCCAACATTGTTGATTACTGCGTTGTATTCTAGAGTTATATTTTTGGCCGTTCTCATTCTACAACATGTTTCGTGTTTATTATTTTTGCACCCATTGTTATCATAATATGAAATGAAATATGTTAATTGGGCACACATGTATATATGTACATTATCATGGCTATTGTGGTTATTACTTTGTAACACTTATTGGTAGTTATCTGGCAACAGTTCTGTGAATTGCAACAAGTACGTCAAAATGTATGTATTTACTTAAACAATTGGTGGTTGCATGTGGGACTTAAAACAAAAAGTATATATATATATATTATAATCAAAGTAAAGTTTGTTCCTATAGCTTTTTTTTTTGTTCTTAATACTTTATGACGGAATTTTCATTTCTATGAAGGTTTATTTTTCAAATTCAAAGTAACCACTGCCGTAATGGATATTTTAGATAGTTTGTACACTATTAAATAACAAAAAAAAAAACTCGTATTTACTTTTTAATCTCATTTGCATTGTATATTATTATATTCATATTTTTACGTACACAGAGAAAGGTACGTGACACTAATAACGAAAAAACACGCGCACTATTTTAAAAAGGGTAGACATTTTGCATATCTACTACATTTATAAATGTCTACAACACGCGCATTGATGAACCGCGTCAAGGTTACGGAGGCTGCAGGAGCGACATTAGTGCCAACATTACGACGAAATCACGAGATACATCTCCCTTATCATCAGCTGATGTGTAGAGTGAAAATAACTCGAGCACGATTCGAACCACTTATTTGGTGTGAATTTTATATGGAGACCTTGTACACCTAAAATCGTGAGTAATAATTTATTTTGTACAACAAATATATACGTTATGTATTCGCATACAATTTAAATGTTGCTTTCGTATTGAATACAGATGGAATAAAATGTACAAACGGATTTTCATTATAATTGGTTGTAATGTATGACGTAGCGATTACAATGTATAAATTACAAGAGACTAGTCACGCATACAGATAAATTAATAAGAGTTCTGAAATATTTATTTAAATACTCAATACATTTTAAATCAAATGTTTTGAAATAATGATTCCATTGTTAACTATACAAAAATTGTTTACAAGTCGCATTGAGAAGCTTTATCACCAAGATATTTTTATTATGTGTATTCAATACTTGTCTACAGTTTTTACTAAATTATTTTTTGTCTGTGTCGTAAAATCAGAATTTTAGATGTAATTAATTAAATAATTATCTTGAACACATTATGATTAATAGCAATATAATTTCTGTACTACGAACGCACGTATAACTAGGGTTTTCAAATTTTACAAAAGCTATTGTTATAGTTATCCTTTTGTGACATAAGTAATCGAAATGATTTAACAAATACTTGATTTTGAGTTCCACTCATTTGGAATACGTTTGAAGCCGCCGTTAGCCGATAGTAATTTAAAATATTCAAACGATTGCGATTGAAGGAGTTAACTTATTAAACAATTTAATGATCACTTCACGAAGTTGAATACGGTCACATGTTCGGCGGGACCAACATAACAATGTTCAGAACGTTAGTCGGTAACCGCGCGCTCAACGCGGTGAACGTGTGATCGTCAGGAGGCCTTCGTACAAAAACTACGATCATTGGTGCGTCCACAACTTTATTTATTTCATTTATTAATTATACTGTATTACGTTAGTTATAAGGCTCATTTCCGTAAGTGTATTTTTCGCTTACTAATTGTATTTAACGTTACACGATACATCGTCCGCGACTACAAAATGTATAACCTTATGTTAGTTAAAATTCTTGTCGAGTTTTAACAACTAATCCGTGCTTTCTTTATAAATCTGCTTTGTTGTAATAATAATAAATGGTTTATTTTCGTTTGTTTAAACCATTTTAATTGACTGAATGTCTTCTTATCTTACCTTTTTTTCTTCTAAACCTGTTACTGTTTGTGGATAAATTTGAACATTTTGTGGTCCCATACATTGTTCTTGTTACCGATTGTGAATTTAAATGCTGAGTGAAAAGGAATTCAATTTTATTATATGTCATTAAGGGTTAATATAATCTTATTTAAAATCCAATAGTCAGTAAACACTCTTGTTGTCCCGGTTGTAATATTTATCTCCGTCAATAAAGATCTCATTTCCAATGATACATTTTATCATATTGTTGAACAAGCCTTCACTGTTCACTTTAATGCGTCCGCTGTAATGAGAACTTTTTATTATCGTTTAGTTTAATTTCACCGCAGTTAAATTATTGAATTTTATGAATGACTTCACTGTAATACTTACTATGCTTGATAAAACGGAGGATATTTTAAATTTAGTTACTACGTTATTGATGGAATTTGTACACATGGATTTATACACATAGCATATACACGTAGGTGTTAGAGCTACGCTGAAGCTATTACTGGTTTCAGCATTAATGGGTCGGCTCGCCCGGGGTAGTACCACCCTCTCACAGAAAGCTGACGTGAAGTAACAGTGCTTGCACTGTTGCGTTTCGTTCGGTCAGTCATAGCGCCGGAGGCCCACATATTTAAAAGGCCGGCAACGCACTTGCGACTCCCCTGGTGTTGCTAGTGTCTATGGACGGCGGTGATCACTTACCATCAGGTGACCCACCTGTTCGTTTACCCCCTATAATATATTTAAAAAAAAACACATTTTACAAATACATGTTATGTCTATCATAAAATTTTGCATACACCTTGTCAGAGGTACAGAACAGGATATATGAAGTATGATAAAGTTAAAGTACCGTTGTTCCCAAGGGATAGATAAAAATTAACATTAAAGCGAGCGAAACCACGCCCAAAAGCTAGTGAAAAGTAAATCGATCAATGTTATTCTAATTATTCACAACTGTTAACGGAGCTGTAGTACTTATTATTTATTTTATATTTCTTGTTTTGTCCCCATCAAGTTTTATATTTGTTTCCCATTTGTGTATAGTTAATGTCTGAGATAATTACGACAAATCTGTTTAACACCGTTTGATACATTGCCGCAAAACTGACATTGTTTTTATATCCTGAGTATTTTATAAAGTCGCTATAGGTTCAGTATTAAAAAGAACACTTAGATGATTCGGTTAGCCGTTATATTAATTGCAATAAAAACTTAAAAAAAAATACCGGAGTTCATCTTTGTAATTTTTGTTAAAGTTTAAATCAAATTTCTAGAACTTTCCACCTTGGTATAAGAGAAAATTAAATTTGTAATCTCTCGAGTCTTTTATAAAGTCGATTTAGGTTCGGTATTAAAAAGAACACTTAGATGATTCGGTTAGTCGTTCTATTAATTGTAATTAAAAATTAAAAAAAAAAACCGGAGTTCATCTTTGTAAATTACAAAGATGTTTAAGTTTAAATCAAATTTCTAGAACTTTCCACCTTCGTATAAGAGAAAATTAAAATTGTAATCATTCAATGTTACGTAACAGGTTACGTAATGTCTTAGAAGTTTTTTTCCCTTACATTAGCTGCTGTGAATTGTTACATAACTGAAGTACTTAGATGAAGTTTTCCATTTTATAAACAGGCAAGTAAGTTGACGTGTCACGTGCAGTGTGGAGATAATGAACTTCTTTCGACATTATGATAACGGTTGAGCAATCTGTGGACATCTCGGGAACGATATCTATTTGTATACGAGTTTTCATATACATGATTATTGTTACCACATTTTATCTAAGACTAAGTATCTATTTCAAGATTCTTCGTACGTTTCGGCATTTTAATGTGTAAAGGGGATTTAATTGGTGAAAAATAATTTATATACAATATTTGGGAACCCGTATTCCTTTATTTCTTTTCTACGAGCTTTAATATTATCGATTTTTGTTTTTACAAATTCTTACCTTTTCATTACTATTGATGAGTCGAAGTCTTTAATTATAAGTCTCAACTTCACACTCCTAAAGTCTACAATTTATTTTTGCAATTATGCAATAATCAATAGAGATTTTATCATTTAGAAAAAGGAACCATAAATAATATCCGACACATTAATGTTACTAAATATGACAATTAATTTACCATAAAACTATTTAGACAAATGTCTTAATTTGAAATATGACTGTATAAAATATGCATATATTAGATTACAAATATTTTCTAGAAACTTCCAAGCTCTTAGTAATAGCTATAGTCTTACCTCTTTACAGTTACATTTAGCGTTATCACTGTATAAAAAATATATTTAAATTTCGTGAGAAAGGGCTCATATTCCAGATAAAGAATTTTAGGTGTCGTATACATGATACATTTTCAGGTAAGTAATGTTTTATAAGACTGCTTGTCATAATTACAAGGTACTCTAGCGACGAATTCCGGGTTTGCATGATTTCAAAGTAATCTTCGTCTAATTTTTTGTCCGCTTTGAATATAGTCGTAAGTTCGAACTTGCTTGTAATTTAGTCAAAAGTTTAATACAAAACAAAGTTAAAATATTATTATAGTAGTTTAAAATTGCCAATTATTTGTTCTTAAGTTGTTTTGACATTATACAATATATGATATAATACGTATTTATACCTAAACTTGTATTCTGCGCATCTATGTTCAGGGCGGTCGAAAAGTTTGGCCAGGACTGTATTTTTCATCGTACCGTTAAGCATATAAGGGATTTAACACTTGACAACAACTACGATATATAAATTGACGGTTCACTTAAATCAAAGAAACGTCAAACATATGTATATAGTATGGGTACGTCCCCTTAGTAGATAGACACAGAATCACGGCCTTTTTGTGGAAAGATATACTATTTTCTTAATTGTTGTAATGCATAAAATAAGGTTTGGCCAGCGTTGTGAGCGATGGAAAAATATTTTTATGACTCGATTAAAATTCAATATATTGTTTTTATTTCCTATAAATTAATTTTACATCTATTGTACATAAAAACCAACTGAGATACATTTCCAAATGATAGTGAAAATTATATAATAATACATTTCATAGTTTTGAAGCACTAGGGGAAAACTCACAGGCAGGCACGAAAAATGGCATAGTTTTATAACATTTATTAGTGTCGTTCTAAGTTTTTAAGTATGATTTTTACATAAAAATCAAGATATACGAACTATAAACACTTTTCAATGATGATCAGTAGTTTTAATGTTAACTGTTGAAAGGAAGCATAGGTAATAACATTGTCAGTATATTTTAATGCTCCGAGTTCTGACAATATCGATATATAACACCATCTGTTACTCTAGAATAAAATGTAGTGTAAATATAACATAAAATACCTTTTAAAATAAATATTTATCGATTGATATATATATATCTCAATATATTTATGGGTTTAAATTGTTTGCTAGGTATTTCTTTTATAATGTTCTACCATCAAATGGTACTAAGTTTATTATAGATATATAATATTTAGGAAATTCGATTGCTTCATGAATTTTCTAGATATTTCTTTAAATTGATTTGTAACTAAGCTGAATAACAAAGATTAAATTACAGCGTTCTTTAAATAGGTTAAAAAGTCATAGGAATTATTTGTCTTTGCTTATAATGTGTACGTGTTATTTCAGGATACAATATTGTTAAATATAGTGTAGATAATTATTATAAACTAGCTAGTGCCCGCGACTTGTTTCTCAAAATTCCAAACCCTAAAACCTTTTCATCGATTTTAACTTACCGCTGTTTAACTTTATTATTACTGCTTAGCCTTTACGGGAAAGCGTAATGATATAGGGTCTAGATAATACTCGGTAAGACTTCAATCTGCATATATAAATCTCGTCAAAATGGGTCCAACCGTTTCGGTGATTTGCTCGGACGAACAACAGTCTCTTTAATTGTATCCATATATTTGGATTTCAACACAGTATACTACGGGTATGGTACATTCAAATGACAACAACAGATCCATATTATCTAGTTTTCACATTTCCGTCCACTCTGTACCACCGATGCAATAATAGTATTGCATTCATTGCGTAACAAAAGAATGACCTATAACAAACTATAAATACGGACACGGATTCTTTCTGTCGCCGTTTTCGATCTTCTTTCACTGTCAGGTGACATATTATCGGTATATATTTCAGTTCAATACGCAATTCTTTCTATCTTGAGTAAGTTTTATAACAACGTCTGATTGCATATTACAGTAGAAATCATACGACGCCACAGAACTATACGGAAAACTGGAAATATTAAAAAAATAATGGGTTTGTGTTTATAACCACACGATAGAAGTGAAAACTTATCAATAAATACATGCATATTAAAGTTTATAAAGACTTATCAATGGTTATCTGAAAATAAATAATAGTAATACTGAAATAAACACGCTATATACAAGGGAAATTCTACACTAATTTTGTACAAGACATACAAAATATTATTTAATTATTAGAATACTTATTAATAAAAATGTAATTATTAATAATAATTAATAATTATAAAATTGATTGATTATGACTGGAGTCAAGTATATAAGATTGAATACTTACGTCACCGATCCAAGCGTGACGGTCCACTGTTCAATGCACCTAAAGAAATCTACGCTTCAAAAATATTGTCTAAAAAGGTTGTTTTTTATGCTTTATAGCTTAGTGTTTGACCACAATCTCATCTGATGTTAAATGATGATGTGGTCTAAGATGGTAGTCACGCTAAACCTAGAGGGAGACTGGCTCTCAAATGCAGCTGCCGGAACACACCTACAGGTGCTGGGCGACAGATTTTCAACCTAGCTAGCCGAGCGGACTTAGAAAAAGTCCCAGCACCATGCTATGGTTCCATCGCGATGTTTTTTACCGAAAGCTATGACGGTCACTCAGTTGTTAGAATTCGAACAAACGCCCCACGATGCGGTGTCCGAACGCTATCAACTAAGCCATTATCGCTTCTAAAATACTTTCCTCTGAGCTCACAGTCTAGTTCAATTAGCCTCATTTTATGTATGTCGTTTCTATACGATTACTACATTACAGTATCTTCATTTATTATAGTGGAATCATTTGATCTTATTGATAGATAGTGTACGCGTGTTGTACGGGATATCGAGTACTTATGATGAAAATATTAACACTGTCAACCTTATCACGTTTACAGTATCTCGTATTGAAGAACCTTCAATAAAATTGGAGTAAGCGACAGTGATTATCTAAACATTTCATAATGTAATATTATTAAGAAATCAACAAAAAAATATAAACTATATATTCTTAGTTGTACGAGTAGATTCGTAGAAAGAATTTAGCATATTATGTATGCATTATCGTCAGTTATCGTTAGGTCAGTGCTAAATAACTTCCAAGGTCATTTCAACTCGCTTATATTTCCAATGATCCACCTCCGTTTCGATATGTCAACATGCTCTTAGAAACGTTGACTGACTACCGACGAACATAACCTATAAAACATTAGAATTACTTTAATAAATTCCTTTGGGGAATCATTTTTGTCTTCTTTATATTATATTGTACATTTTATTTTGTATACAAATAAAATTATAGATATTTGCGGTTGTTGTGCGCGCATCGCGTAAAAACTGCTGGATGGATTTTGATGATTTTTTTTGCTTTAATTTCTTTTTCTAGAAAAAATCACGATATCTTCATTTAATATAAGGTTATTATCGTTTTAAGATATCATGATTTTTATAATAAATTTATATACGCATTCAACGATGTGTATTTTTTTGCCGTGGGGAAGTGTAGCAAACGGTTCGATGCGTATTCAGTGCTCGAAATTCGATTATAATACAAGGTACAAAGATTTTTCTTTACATGTCATTATTCTGTCTACATTATATTTTGTTATTTGTATTTCTTTTTTTTTTTTTTTAGGATAGTAAAAATTGTATTGAGTATTTTAGACTTAGACGCGAGAAGTATGACGAATAAGGATTTACATACAAATGCAAGTCGCCTCGACTCGTCGTCGGCGATGGTATCACAAAAAAGAACAATTTCCATTTTTTTTATTAATAAAATTAAAGGTTAAGTCGCCTCGACTCGTCGTCGTCGATGATATCAGAAAAAAGAACTATTTCCATTTTTTTTTATTAATAAAATTAAAGGTCGTCATTAGCTAAAAAAAAAAAAAAACAAAATCGGTCGAGAAACAGAGAAGTAAAACTGTGTTGGGCTGATTTATATTATAGCCTATACATATATAAATTATCGTTTAAATCCTCAGAGGTACGATTTTTGCTATAGTAAAGAATCGTAGAAACAGAAAAAAAGTTCGTTTAGTATAAAGTGGCGAGACGGACGATTTGTAAATAATTACGTCACTTACAGAGAGTTATAACTTGGAAAAATATGATTTAGCATTTTACATTTTGTAGGTACCTTATATAATGACCTACGGTAGCTAAACAAAAAGTACAACGTAATAACGTGGTTGTTTTTTTTTATAATAGCTACTTTATTGCGAACTCATCAGATATTTCTGTCAAAGGAATACATATATATATTCTCGACTATTCTCGAGATATTCTCGACTTAAAATTACACTACTAATTTCATCAAAATTGATCCACTAATTTACCAATAATTAAACTAGGTTCAAATTTTCCAATTTACTTTTATAATATATCAGTTGTACTCCCGGCTCTGCTCGCGTTAATTGATACTAATAATTTTAGTTTATGATTTATAAAAATATTATTAAATAAGACTGTTTTATTTTTATTTTGATAGCAATGAATTATTATTATTTTTACAATTAATAGTTTTTATTGTCTGACCACAATCTCACCTAATGTTATGTAATGATGTCGTCGAAGATGGTAAATTCAATGCGGTTTTTTTTCATAGAGACTTCTAGACTTAATTTTTTGGATTTGATTGAGATCCTGTACCAATTTTTTTAATCTCCAACGATGCGGGCAGGAATTAGCCAGTGTAATTATATGCTATTTTTTATATTCCTTTAAAACATGTGGTAAGTAAGTTTGAAATCGATAAATCTTTTCCGAACTATCGGTGTATTTTTATTCCCATAATAAATGGAGCAATATAATACGTTACTGTTATATCGTGTCGTATATTCAATAGGTACTACTTGTATAGATATTTATATGAGTAATGCAGTTTATCTTATTTATGAGACTAACAAGAGATATTAAAAACAAATAACGACATTGTTTACTGAGTTCATTCATTGCGTGTATGAAAGAATATATCGTTTATTGATTTACGTTATCTAAAATAATGTGATGTAATAATGGTGTGCAAGCGTTTTGGAGAATATCGCATTTATATAAGAAAAAAAAACTGATGCCCTCCATGGGATAAAATGTTATCGAATCTAATTGTAACCAAATATTGACTACATTTCTGACATAAGATACATTTTTTTTTGTACAAAATTTTATGAAAATAATGAACACATGATTAATTATTTTATTTATTTTTGAATGTATTATATTTACGGTAATTTCTCTTCAGTCTCATACTCTACCGTCGCGTAGATAACAATAAATATGGCGGTATGCACTTATAAAACACAATTCGTAGTACTTCACATTTTTGTTTCGTTTTGTATTTTGGTTCTTATTTTCAAATAATTTCGAAAGTCGAATGTGAGTATAGTTTTTCACAAACACAAAATACATGAAAAAAGGTCGAAACCATTTATTTTAACTTATACAATATTGATTACCAAAGTTATTGTTAGTTAGAATATATAAACATGAAATAGAAGTAGATTATGTAGTCGAATTGAATAGGTATAGGATACTTTTTTTTAAACTTGATGGGTAATGTTTAGTTTTAATACGTCATGACGAGGGAAAATATGGGGTTCATTTTCAGGTCTTGAATTAACTAACATGCTAATTCGTGCAGTTTGATCCACTAGTCATCCGAATGCTTGAAAAAAAGGGGCCATCCATTGATAAACAGTTGTTTCGCACGGTCTCACGAAGTAAATAATAACTTGTATTTTAGTTAATTTAAAGGATTAATTATATTCTAATGGAGATATACATATACAGATATGTAAATTATCTTCATTTACATGGAATGCGTAATGTAATTCTATCTTTTTTATCGTGTATATAAAATATATTTCAATCTACGCTTATGTTCACTAAGCACGCAAGAAATTATATTCAAGGACTGAAATCCTACAGATTCTGGGAAGTTTCTAGCTGAAGTATGAATCATTGGCATGTATGTATCAGGTGGACTTTTAAATATATTCTTAAGAATTAATATAAAATCTAATTGCAGGTTTATTAAGTATTAACGTACTAGCAGAACTAAATTGAGCTTAATATTGTAAATAAGAGTACGGTAATGTTGTTTAAATGCATAAAGATATTTTAATAGAAACTAACAGCCCGCCCCGGCTTTGCACGTCTGTACACTAACAATGAAACCGTTTACAGTACTACCCTCTGATGAAATACAATGAAACTGAACGTGAATCTGTCAATATTTTTGAAGTTATACCTATTGACTTCTATCTCACTCGCTCATTCACTTTTTTTATATGATTCTTTTTACTCAGATTTTATATGATCATACTCTTTTTCAAATATTTTCTTTCTATACAAATCCTGTCCGATTATTTACATACATGATACAAGAAATTTAACCGAATAGATCCAGCCCACTCTGAAGTGATGCGCTTACGTACATTTTTCAACTGATTTTTATTTCAATAAATATATATGAGTATGGAAGTTTTCTCAAATGCATTAATTTTTTTTCTTGATATTTTAATCTTCTCAAGTGAAAGATCAAAGTAACCACTTGAACGATATATAAATTATAAAAACATAACGCTCGCTTATATGTGCTTTTAAGGTTTTTTTCCTTCGAACGAACTAAGCTATTGACCTGACGGGCTTTAAACGCTTTACCGAATTATAGTTTCTAAGGTTCATGTATATTATTTTACAGTTTGGCTCATAACACAAAATTTCCAGTTTTTGCTTAGTACAGAATATTACCAAACATTATTTTTAGCGTGTTGCTTACGTTTACAACATCGTTTAATTATTTAATTATTTTGGCGAATAATTAATATATTCGTTTACAGTAATTAATATTTCAATTATAGTATACTCGTATAGTTGCGTACTGACGTCAATCTGTCTCACTGGACCAAGAGAAATAAATTACAAGGTTTTAAAAAGTCGTATAAAAGGAAAAGCGCTAATATCCGTTTTTATCGTAAAACTTCCTTTTTCTTCACAATGTATGCAGTCATTCATTAATAAGTATAAATAAGTTACAAATGTAACTGAACGAGGACGTTATCGTAGAACAGAATTTTTGAATATACCTATAATATTAAATGGTAAAAATGGTAGCAATTTATATAATTAAAATGCATAATGAAAAACTGAGATATTGTCGCTTTTACACAGGTATACTAATCAAAGTTCAGTCATAATTCATTCTTTTTTTAAGTCTTTTTAGTGTTCTTTTTCTTTGATAACACAAAATAATAATAAAAAAAATCGGTTGAGTAACGGAGGAGAAAAAGGTACTTAACTATTTTACCTTCGGCTATTTATCTACACATACTCAATGAAAATACAGTTCTTTTGAGACTCGGTTACGTCAAATCTGAACGTACAGGGCTCGAATGGAACGAAATGGGGCTATGACCATTCGATGCAGAATTTTTCGTAGATTTTGCTATCCATCATCATCAGCCTGTAAGAGACCCACTGCAAGACCATAGGCCTCTTCCCGAAGGGCATAAATAATCACCACGCCAGCCCACGACGTATTGGCGATTTCAAACTCGGAGAAATCCACAGTTCTATATTTTCTCACATATGGTGGTACTACAAGAACATTTCTCAAATTAAGGTTTCCTCATGATGTTTTTCTTCACCGTCAGCCGATAGTGCTACCAATTTAAATGAGTAAATGTACGCGACTTCCGAAAAATTCGTTGCGACATGCCAGGGTTTCAAATCTGCGTACATCGCGTTGATATTCTATTGGTTAAAAAACTAGACCACTACGATTATTTTTTGAATTCGATTTACCCTTTGCTTTTTTTTTTAAATATCCAACTAAGCGGTCGGGTATCGGCTAGTACATAGATGTGGGTGAAAGAAAGGCTTATTTGTATTTAACAATCAATTTTTTCGCCCTTTACCGTTGAAATATAAAGCAGTGGAATATTTTTAGAATTCGCCAACGGCTTCTGCGAAGCGAAAATCTCGCTGTAAAGAGGCGCGGGAAGTATAAAATATAAGAACAACCGATTTAACCTATAAACATATTTATGGGTCGGTTTACGTATGTCGTATTCGGACATCCTGCGCTCTGTGGTCTGTTTCATTTTCATTACTAAATTTAGTTGTTTATCTCATTTATTGTAACTGTTTACAAAGGATCGTCTGGTTTTATATTTCTGTCTTCTTTGATCTAGATCCCGTGCATCTACACGTCGATATATCTATTACCTGCACGGAAGTCATTTATTACAACGTTGAGAACATTTCTACATGTAACATAATCCATGCCATACGAACAAAACTGGATGGATGCAGGCTTTATTAAAAAATATCACTTAATAATCTTAAAATGTATCAATTTTACAAGCTTTTATTTAGTTTGCATTGTTTGTTAGTCAGTTTAGCTTGGAAGCTGAATTGGAACCAGTTCTTTTAGACTTACGACTTTGTAATTTTGCATGTTTGTTCAGGTCTGATAACAAATAAATGAATAATAGGTTAGCATGGCACGGGAATAGTATGAGAAGAAATGAAAGTCATGTAATTGGATAAGATTTGGGCATGAAAGTGGACGAATGTAGAAGTAGAGGAAGACCAAAAAGGTACACGAATAGATTTTGTGAAAAATGATATATACATAAAATAAACGTGAATACTGAGATGACATCTGACAGGGGGGAGTGGAAAAGGAAAACTTGTAGTGCCGACTCTACTTAGGTGTGATAAGGATAAGAAGATGTTCATAATTTTTAGTCCTAGTGATAATACACGAAAATGAAATAAAAACAAAATGGCTAATTTCAAAATGGCCGCCATACATCATGACACAAAAATTCGATTAAACTTTTTAACGCATTTGTATAAAAGCATGTTTTTAAAAATATTTTTTTGATATTAATTTATTATACATTGCTCATCAAAATGGTCGCCTCAAATAATTTTTCTACGTCCACGGATTCGTGAATTGATTAATCCGTCCACGTTTATGTATCTATCTAGACTTGTGTTAGTTCTATTTATGGTTCTTCCGTAAAATAAAGGTCAGCTTATCGGAAGTGGGCCCGGAAACGCATGTGACAGATCTGTGACCTTTAGTCGAGCACGAACCGACACCTGCGCTCTGTTCGTAGCCTTCATGAGGCCAGACTTATTATAATTTTTATCCTGTGTCTCGTACTTAAAGTAATGATTGCTTACGAGGTATGATGTTACCATGAAATCTTGTTTTCCTCTAAACTTGTTAAGCATTACATTAGTACTGTTTAAATAGCCGAGTCTATATGTTTGAGGAGGTGTTACCTACGTCTTTTTCGTAGGTCTCGCTATTGGCAATAAATTGAGTTATCTACTAAAATTAAAAACAGTGAGATAACCTTAAGAAACTGGGTGTTAAAAAATGTTAAATAGTCATTATACGCGAACATGAGATTAGCACCAAATGATATGAGATGCGAAGAACAGGTTTGGATGAATGAATGAATGAATGGATGAATCCAACAGGTTTAAAAAACATTTTCCAAGGATAAACAGTTTTTTGGGCTTAATATATACAAAAGTTTGTTTTGTCCAGTTGTATGTAATCTCGCCCAGTTAAAGTCCACTCGGAACCAGCTATATTAGACAATATATTCTTCGTAACACATTCAGTTTTATACAAAGACAAGCTTTTTTCATAATCTACAACGTAAACACTAGTATTATTTCTTTATGGTTTGAGTTTGTCTAAGAATAACCCATTTCAATATTAATTAGGTTTCAATATAACAGTAGTTGCCGTGACGTATCAAATATGCAGAATGTTATATAAATGTCACAGGCATTTATATGTTTGCGAAAATAATACCAATCGATTTGACCTAATTTCAAGATTAAATCTCGATTCTACGAAAAAGTGACCCTTTTAGAATTAACATCGTAGTACTATGGTATTATTAGCTGTTATTGTTCAAATTAAACTTACCCAATGCCTAAAGAATAATATACACGTTGAAAGAAATATGCGAGCATATACAGATCAGCGTATAGAATAACACTCTACACCGTATTGTTTATGCCTGGTAAACGTAACTAATCGTTCTAACTGCCTCGTCGATTGTTATGTTAAGTACATACTTGAGCTAATGCTGACAAAAATACCACGAATGCTTTACGATTACATTGTAACTTTTCTGTCTAATTAAAATTAACGGGTTTAGATACATCAGAAATAGAATAAACCTATTGATATTTGTGGACGTAAGAATTATATGGTACATTAACAAAAGATGGAAGAGAAGCGAACAAAATTGTAATTCAGAATAATAAGTTTTGTCTATAAATTATGTTTTGTCAATACCCGGGATTGATATAGAAGAAGGTATTTAGCAAAAAGTACTCTCTTGATTGTTTATAGCATCTGAGAATTATATTGTGACCCTTATTTAAAAAACAAACATTTAAAGGTGGTAGAGCTACGCTGAAACTATTACTGGTTTCAGCATGAATGGGTCGGCTCGCCCGGGGTAGTACCACCCTCTCACAGAAAACCGACGTGAAGTAACAGTGCTTGCACTGTTGCGTTTCGTTCGGTCAGTGAGAGCGCCGGAGGCCCACATACTCGTATATTAAAAGGCCGGCAACCGACTCCCCTGGTGTTGCTAGTGTCTATGGACGGCGGTGATCACTTACCATCCGGTGACCCACCTGTTCGTTTGCCCCCTATAATATAAAATAAATAAATATATATTGTATTTGAAATTATTATTAGGTATATAAACATCTATTAACTCTTGTACTTATTATGTCTTCTTTATTTCTTAATACTTATAATTTTACACTAATATCCCAAATCAATTTGAATTGTTTTAAAGCTTATTTTAATTTTATTTATATGTTTAATATTTGGAAAACTGGGTTCTTAGTTCGGGTGGAAGCCAAAGAGGTTAATATGTATTTTTAACTGCAAGTAGGTAGGTACTCGTGTGCATTTAAAATACATTTGATTGTTTTAGTTTATTATTATTGTCGCAGTAAAATATTTCTGGCTTGTTGTGTTTCAAAGGTACACATAATACTGGTATGTACAATGTTTGTTTATACTACATAGAACTTGAATTCTTTGCGCATATTAAAAATTATAGAAATTCTTCTAAAAGAAGTGAACATTTACGTATTGTTAATTATCTTATGTTTATGCGTTTAAGTGACTTTTAGTATACACTAGCAGGCCTGACGGACGTTATCCTGCCCTGATAATAAAAAAAATATATACTTATGTGCATGAAACGCTTAAGGCGGCTTAACCTTTCCGATTTTTTCAACAATAATCATTATATTTCAACCAATTTACAAAGAAAACATTGACAAATTATATACGTAAACCTGTCCCGTGAATTACTCTATCTAATGGTGAAGACCGCATTATAATGCGTTGAGTAGTTTTTGAGTTTATCGTGAACATTCAGACAGACAGACGCGGCGGACGACTTTGTTTTATGATATCTAGTGATATACATTAGGTAGGACTATAGTACGAGTACATGGGTATCCTAAACATGAAAACGTCGAAAAACTTAATAAATACATTTCTTTAATTTCTAGCATCATTGTTATAATGCGTATGCAATAATATATTGAGGATTAAAGTTGCGTTTAAATTGTGGAAATTTTAAAACATGGCATAGTTTAATATAAAAAAGGTTTTTATTGAGAATCTACAAGAAAATGAAAGATACATATATCTCTTGCAAAGCACACATATATTTTTATATTACTACAAATATTGCGATACATACATTTGAGAAATGCGCAATTGCATGCCTAACAGCGGTTAGTGATGACACAGAAAACCTTTTTTCTTCGCTGACTAATTCATAAGTGACCAAGCTTGATTAGTAAGTAATTTGTACTGTATCACTGCTATACGATACCATTATAACGACTATTTTTTTTTTATTGAAAACAAAAAGGAGGAAACGCTCGTGTATATTCATTAACTTTTGTTAACTTGACAAGTTTAAAGTGAAAATGTTTAGGAAACTATTTAGTATAAATAGTAATTATTATAGTATAAAAGAAAAGCGAAGATTGTGTAAAAACTGTAACGGCAGACTAACTCAGAAGCGTGACAGAGAACATAAAAACGACTGGCCTTGTATTTGACCGCGAAATGTTAATTCCTGCTTGACTGGCTGAAACATAATTATGACAATTCGTTGTAATTTAATTTTGTTCAGTTTTATTTAGACAATGTTATTTTTAACTGTTATCTATACATATTTAACAAACCTACAAGTAGCAGTTATAATCGTCATCTTACCCTTATCCCATCGAGCCGGCTTTCCACTCTTCTCTATCAGATTTCACAGTATTCTTCATTTATATTTATCGTTCTTCACACAATCCGTTCATACCTTTTTCGGTCTTCCTCTACTCCTAAATCCGTTCACCTTCATACTTAAAACTTTTCTAAATACATGGCGTTCCTCTCTGCTCATGCTGACCTATTCCTCGACTTCTCTGTCTCTGGTGTTATTTTCAAATTTCCTCTATTGTATTATTAATTCGTAAAGTTATCCATTCTTGTTATACTTCAAATCCATTTTAACATTCGCATGTAGCTTATGAAATGGTACATGTATAGAAATATTTAATTAAAATTGGAATATTAAATCTGTTCCGTTCATTTTCTTTTTCAATGTAATGAATAGAAATTAGAGATTATAGTGTAGACGAACCAGTCAATATTTTTAATGAAGTCAGTATTGTTATATTAGAATGTTGGAAAAATTATTCATGAGATATAATACCTATTGAACATTTTGACAATACAGACGCTTTAACATTCCAATATGTTTGTTACCTTTTCTATAGACTATACAAATTTGGTCGTTTCGGTATTTCTGTAAATAATAAAAGTTGTTGAATGCAAACGCCATTAAAAATATAGATTTCAATAGTCATATTGAAATAAATCCTTACAATTTAAAACATACAATTGAAGGAGTGTTTATTATTATCATAGGAGAAAAATAGTTCATTAAACAATGAGTCATAATATCTAGTAGCTAGTCTGATTGTTTTTAATGTACAAACTGAAGAATAGTTTTCTCATATAATGCATTACGTATAAAATGTTTAATACTGATTTGTAGAAACAATATCGGTCTATTTATTTATCTGACGTAAAACTACATTATTAGATTCGTATGACTAAACTATATCACTACATAGTATAAAACAAAGTCGCTTTCTCTCTCCCTATATCCCTATTTATGCTTAAATCTTTAAAACTACGCAACAAATTTTGATGCGGTTTTTTTTTTGATAGATAGAGTGACTGAAGAGGAATGTTTATATGTATAATAACATAAATTAAATAGTGGAGAAATACTGTTGTTTTTGAGGTTACTTCAAACTTAACGCGTGCGGCCCACGGGCAGTAATGAATAAATCAAAACTACGGGATCGATTTTAATCATTTTTTCAGTGAATGACATAGGCTATATATTTTATACCCGTGCGAAGCCGGAGCGGGCCGCTGGTTTTATATAAAAACAAAATCGGCGCTGCGGCGCGCATGAATAAGTACGCCGTTCGATTGTTTGATACGGCGTATGGGCATAACTCGTTCAGTTCTTTTAATAATTTACTAAAAATAGAATTAACTCGACATTACTAATAAGTCAAGACGTGTTATGGATTTAATAACTAGCGATTATTAATCACCAAATAGAGAAGTAATAATGTGAACCGTATTTATAATATATAACTCAATGACATCATAACTCTATTCTCACACTTGCGATAAGTAATTGAAGTAAGCCAAGTAAACATTTAAAAGAAAACGTTCCCTTTACTTAGATATGCGGTCACGTCTCCTCGTTATGTAATAATGAATACAAGCGGTAATGTTTAACAGTCTTTTATTGTTTATAACAAAAATAAGAAAAAAATATTATTTTAGTACATAAAATTATAAATACTATCCGGGGCCATAATAATAAGTATTAGGTAAGCACATAAGCTTCGCGGGAGGGGGGGCTGGTCTTTGCTTTGCTTGTTTTTGTTTTTGATGACATAAGGGAGCGGAGGATCTGGATATGTGAGATTTGCGTTCTTATTCACTGGACTATTATCGCTCTGGTAGCCAGCGAATAAGTGAATTTCTTTACAGATAATGAATTCCTTATTTCTAGACTTGTTAACTTTTACCCATGAATCAATAAGGAAACCATCACAGATAAAAAAATACTTATATAAATGTTTACGTCAAGATGTGAGGGGGAGGGGGGGGTAACAGCACTGCTTACTTTTGCTGACCAGGGGAGAGGGCGGTCAGAAATGACAAAAAATCTGCTTATTAATACTTGTATGGCCTTTATGTATTTTTTAATATTCTTTTAATACATATCAGTCACTAATTTACGTTTTCTTTATTAATAAGTATTTATTTTATATAAATGTGTTATATTTTTTTCAAATTTATAGTACTTATTTGTGTAAATGATGACGAGTAAAAAAACATTACGAAAAAAAATACTAAAAAAATTGTATCTTGATATACTATACGAAATATAAAGAGCTACTAAAATATGGTAAAATTATTCACTCAATAGACACCGAAATACGGTATTCCGATTAAAGTTAGACTTAAGATACGCGTTAAATTTATTATAAATACATATTTCATTTACTTAAATAAAAAAAAAAAAAACATACATCCACTTGTTATCTAAATAAACGCGACATAATTTGAGACAGGTGTTTAAACGACACAGTGTCACAGTGCAAGTACGTAAACGTGGAACCATTTCAATTTATATGGTTACAATATAAAATAGAAGACAACAAAATATCAATGCAGTTGTCATACTCGATTCTGTTTAGTCTTAAACACAGAGTGTTCTATTAGTGACGTGAATTAGTAATGTGAATTAATGAAAATAAGATAGATTATGTGCACATGTGTAAATTATGTATAAGGTACAATGTTACACACGTTGACCTAAATGCATATGAAAATGAGACAAAAAACGAGAGTCGCCAAATAGTAGTTAACCCTGTCATTTACGGTATGGCGGCTTTTGCGTTCCAACTATGGGCTTATTAAGGGTGTTGTAACATTAATTCTAGTTTCTATATAACCATACTAGATTAGAGAACAAAAGCTTATATAATTATTTTCAAGTGTAAGTAAGGGAATTTGTCTGATTTACCGTTTCTATACTTACTATTTCTTTGTATATTGTGATGATAAATTCGATTGATAAGATATTAAATTCAAATTTTTCTTAAAATAAAATAAATTAGAATATTTCTAAACAAAAATATTACATTTATACTATACTAGCTGCCCGCCTCGGATTCGTACGGGTAGACTAATGAAGAAAATCAAACTAAATCTTTCCTTTAACGTACGTCTCAGTTACTTTTAAAAGATATTTTAACCAAATTTTTTTCCTATGATTTTTTTAAACATTCCTTTTCACATAAACCTTGTCTTGACAATTACAACCGTTCTGAAATGATGCGCTCATGTACATTAAATTTTTTATATATTTTAATATAGATGAATAGATTAAGATTAGGCTTCAGTGCTACTAATTCGGAAGGCATAAAATGAGTTTATATAAAGTCTGAGCTATAATGGTTATTAATCTAATAATTTTAATTGAATATAACTAACTGTAATATTATTTATATTCTTTCCCGCCGAATTATTAGAACGCGTTCTAGAACATTTAGATAAACTGAACGAGTATTGCTTGCTTTTAAAGAATATGTTAAAACTACGAATGCCGTCATCGCTACGTGCTTCTTTTTTAATTATGTTACAACACCGGTTGATGTTTCTATACACCTTTTATATTACAATTTATGAACAATGAAATGATCTAAGCTTAATCATCTTATTGCAAACCCATTCAATATAGCCTTTTTATAGGGGAACTATAAAATATTGCCTTACGGTAGGTGGATCAAAGAGTCCACTCCTGCAAACTGTTATTATTGAGATCGTAAAATCGCTCAATGTTGTCTTTTCTATTCCAGAAAACGAGGGGATAAATTGAACCGTCAGTATGGGGGCTATGTTTCGCAGTGAGGAGATGGCTCTCTGCCAGCTCTTCATCCAGCCCGAGGCGGCTTATACTTCCGTCTCGGAACTCGGTGAAGCAGGCAGCGTGCAGTTCAGAGATGTAAGTATTAAATCCACTCTCACCCACACTCAATACTATTGAAATCCACTCAATGGATCTATTTTTATTTCTTCTACAAATGTATTCGTTTCTTCATTGCACCGTTGTAGGAAGAGTCTTACCCAACATCGCGGTTTCTTTCTTCGTTTCTTTTTAAGCGGACTATATAATAAGACACAGGCCGCGGCACAAAGCACTACGTTTTTCTGCCCATCCATTATAACAACTGAAGGCAGAATGCTCTGCTCAGTGAACATGTTCATGCACAACTGTGCTACACTGTACGCTTACAAAAGTTACTCACAGCCTTGCCGGTGGAGACAGAGGCTAAACGCGATACCAGCTTAGTACGTGCAATGCTGGAGTTTTGCACAAAATGTTTGTTAACAAATGTTCTGCACAATATGTTGGAGGATTCGTACGTTTAGATTAATTATTGGCTGGATAGTAAGTTCAAGCTCCATATCAAGTGGGTTTTTCTTGTCAAAATGCTAACGAGCGGTAATCAATATGTGAACGATGGTAATGTCTGGAATTAACATCTTTCTATGTGTATCTACTAAAAAAAAATGTAACTTTAATTAATTTTTATAGAAATATCTATGTTTCTTCTCTAAGACCCAACCGATGATAGCTTTGACGGTCATAAGCGCCTCCTCAGGGCCTAAACTGATTAAAGTAGGTTTTTTTTTATGATAAAGTCGTGTCTGCGACTTCATTCATTCTCTTTAAAATGATTTTACTGTTTCTTGAGAAACATATTTTATCAGGTTTAATTATGTATTTACCTTTATTATTTTAACTTTGTTATTGCTAGTAAATTTTATAACTATTTGTCGATTTTATGTTACTTCTATGAAATTGTATTAGAACTGCTTAGTTCTTGTAAACCTAGTACTTAGATGTACTAGATAATACTGTACTAAGACTTCTATCTCTCGTTAGAAGTCTTATCAAAACAGGTTTAACCGTAACAGAGATTAACTTGGAAAAATGAGAAATTTCAAGATTACTATTAACGGATTGTAAATGGTTTTTACACGATACAAAGTACTTTAACGTCGAGTAAACTTTCTCAAAAAAAAAAACCTTTCGATTGTAGATTTTTTCTATGTCATGTTGGTAAATCTAGCAGTTTTTGTGAACTGACTACTAATAGAATAATAAATGCATCATATTTCTTTTTGATACAAATTCTATTGAGGAGAACATCGAAGAAAACGGAAATCACTGACGCTCATAACATAACACCGATTTCCATTTTAACTAGATATAATTGTTTAAATCCTATTTTTATTTGTGCCGTAGTTAGAAATTCTAAGCCGCGAATCGTATTTTAAATGAAAATTGATAATATTAAACAGGTTCAATAGCAGGTTATTAATAATAAATAGATTTCACCTTTCAATATTTTAACTGAAAATAATTTTTTATCGTTTGAAATTTATTTTATGAATAACTACTTTATTAGTAGATCTGTGACAGAGAAGGTTAAATGGTGGCTGTTCTGGCCGATCCATGAAGGCAACGAGGACAGCCATTCCTCGCTCGCGGCAAGCGACACTACTCGCGAACACAACCTGTGCATAAATTAACCCGTGTGTACATTGCAAACATTGCCGTCAAGGAATTTATATGTACATTACACATTGAAAGTTCCATTGAAATAGTTTTATACAAGGTCAGAACAGAGAGAGATATGGCAATTATTCGTCCGACTTCTGCCCATTTTTATAAATTTACGCGGCGCTTAAATGATACTGCGAGGTATTTTATATCTTTAGTAGAGACATCCCATTACAGCACAGTTGTTATATTTTATTTTCACATTTTTAATTACTGACAGTTCCGTCTTAATTGTTATTCAATTTATCCTTTTTTTTATACACCTACGGACCTCGTTAAGTAACTTAGGGTCGTATAAATGGCATTGGAGAGAGTATACTCAGAGTTTGTGTGATCGAATCCGAAATGAAGAGAAGGAAACCAATCTAATTTAATCCTAAATATTGCTAAACTTTGGTAACATGGCGCGGGACAGTTTGCGGGCTCACTGCTCGTGGAACAAATGACAGTTGAGGCCTAAAAGTCACATAAAGTTCCCGAATCGCGGCCGCGGATCCCGTTGGATCCAAGCTGCGCAATAGTACTTATGATTCTAGAACACTTTGTGTATTAGCTGATTACTCGATATCCTCTAGCACTTAAATTATTACATTATTTTTATTATCCATTTGTTATGAAATTATTGAATTAAGTTCAATCATTAAATTTAAATTATTGTAAATATTTTCATTGCAATTTGTTGTCGACAATGCTATTGACGATAATATTTGTTTTTCAATTGTTATAATATTGCAGATATATTGAAGAGCCAAAGTAAAAAATTGTGAACGTTACCATAACGAAAACCAGTTCTTCTGTATATAATACAGAATAATATCTTTCACTAGTCTTCCATCACCAGTATTATAAGTGTCTCGTTCAAAAACTATAACCTATATATATTTATATCTTTAGAAATTATTATTTTAGTATAAAATAAAGACAAATATACAAACCAAATAGTAAAAAAATATACCTATAATACAAAAATATCATGAAGTAGATAGCAACATGTTTATGAAGTAACAGAACAGTTATTGGTCTAATAACTATGTCAATGGATAATAAAGAATTTACTTTATTTTCAGTGGTATAATTTTGATACTACAATAAAGGCATCAATATTAAAAATCTAAATTTTATTTATAAATTCTATTCGAGGTTATTAGGCTTAACCTCTGTAAATTTATCTCTTAAGCACCTGCCGTCCTTGACTTTACAATAAATAGCCTGTATACATTCTGGTATGAATTGACAAAAAGAGGGCTTAAAAATGCAAGTAACACTCGATAGCTAAGGGTTCCGTATCGTCAGAGCAAATTAATATATTATGTACATGGATGCGTGGGTGTGTAGTTGGTATTTCTTTAGTTGATATTAAAAAAGTTTGCAATTAATATAATTATATAATGAAATTAAAAAGGAATTACTCGAATTGAAAAACAAATTGTTAACGTTATTTTGTGTGACAGCTAAAAAGAATATGATTTATAAGAATTCCCACAAAAACATGTAAAAAAATTGCCGGACAAAGCGTCTCGTTACTAAACCGCTACCCTGTTCATGACACTGGATGATGTCTATTTACGTTACGTTATTATCAAAAATATTTGGTAAGTTTTAATAATAATTAGGTATGTAAAAAATAGATACATAAGGAAACATTTATTCCAGTAATAATTTGAATTAAAATTAATTATTTTCATACGTTTTCGTCTGTTTGTAAATTGTAGCGAAACTAAAAAAAAACACAGTAAACACATTTCTCATAGACAATGATAATTATTTTGTTGCAAATAGAAATCCTTACATATCAGTATTTTTTTTTTAACTTTCACCTGACATACATTCACTTCTCTTTGAGGAGTTTTGGCTGACAATATAATTAATATCCGTTAAGGGTTCCATGTACCGACTATTGACGTAAGGAACCATAAAAATTCCCATTGTTTTTATGCACTCCGATATTATGATTCATGAATCATTCGCGATAATAAATTGAAAAGTAAATTGATAACGAGTGGTTCGCAAGACTACAGAAATGTAGAATCATAAATATGTAGAATGGTTTATTACGTAATGTTGACGCAAGTAATTATAAATGAGACTGCAATGCACTTCTCGATACCTGAAACAGCTTTTGTTTGAACATTCTAGAAATAAACAATTGTGCTACAATAACTTCTTATAAATGGAATAGTATTTAAAAAAAGGATTAGTTAAAAATTAATCTGTCTTGTAAAAAAAAAATCTACAATATTTAGTTTAATGTCACGGTTATAATCATTATCAGACTTTGTGAACTGGACTGATAATTTAAAACTCAAGTATTTGTAAAGTGCAGAGTGTTATAAATAATTATCGTCCCGATTGTTGACTGAAGCAATGAAGGTTAATCTAAAGAGTTTATTGCTAAGTAGTTGACCATGGACGAGGCGGGGTACCGACCGCGATTATAAGTGTCGGCTTGAAAATCATTAATTTTGACAGATGTAAAAGTATACATAACTCATCAAACATTTTAGATATTCTTAAATGAACCTATATGGCAAACATTAACAGGAGTTACTTCTAAAGATTTGTAATTAATTTATGTACGAGTTTATATGCGCGGCCCTATTTCGCGCGGGTGTAGTAATGAAGTAACTGGGACCACATTTCCTTTATATAATACGACCGTGTAATGATATAGAATGGAACAACTGAACTGAACAGTATAGGGTTAAAACTATTTTTTTCCCCTATTCCTTTTTTTTTTTTTTTTTTATGTTATAGGGGGCAAACGAACAGGTGGGTCACCTGATGGTAAGTGATCACCGCCGTCCATAGACACTAGCAACCCCAGGGGAGTCGCAAGTGCGTTGCCGGCCTTTTAAATATGTGGGCCTCCGGCGCTCTCACTGACCGAACGAAACGCAACAGTGCAAGCACTGTTACTTTACGTCGGTTTTCTGTGAGAGGGTGGTACTACCCCGGGCGAGCCGACCCATTCATGCTGAAACCAGTAATAGCTTCAGCGTAGCTCTACCACCTACACGTAGCTCTACCACCTACAATTGCTTAACCCCTGGGCTGTCCAAAACCATAAGGCTTGAGTTTCATACAAACGAATGTAGACCTCATGAGGCATAGGTCAACAGGCTGTTGTCTTAAAACATATCTAAGTTATTAAAAAAACTTTGAAAATTTACAAATTATGTAAAATTTTATAATACTATTTACGTAAAATGTATTTTTAAATTATTTTTTGATTCGTATGGACTTTTTTTACTAAACCATGAAAATTACAATTTACGATACCGTGAATTAAAAAAAAAACATAATGCGCCATTTCGAGATTTGTGTCTTAAAAAATCAGCCAAGGGTATAACTATTTTCTTTTTTACAAACCTTATTCTGACAATTACAAGCATAACGAGAAAATAATTGTCCGAATACGTGCAGCTGTTCTGACGAGATGAATTTACATACTTTATGCAATTGAGTTTTATTTATTTAGATAATTAGGGCTTAGCGAATTGCGTTCGAGTTGAATAACGATTTTTGAAATATACACAATCCCCTGATAATATTGAGCACTTATATTTTTGAAATCATATTTTTCAGATTCCTAGTTTTAACCCCTCGACTGATTATTTAAGACTCAAATCTCAAATTGTCGGATTATGTTTTTCACTTCATGACAACGTACATTGTAAATTCCATGGTTTACAAAAAAAAATACATTTTATATATAAAAAAACGTAATTGGTAATTTTTCAAAGTGTTCTAAATAGATCAGGTATTTTTTAAGCGGTAGAAATTTGCGACTTGAAATCTTTAAATTTATTAAGAATGTAAATATAACCGACCTTCAGAATCAATAAAGGTATCATACTGAATCAGGCCATACGTTGATCAGGTCAAGATGTCGCTTGATAAAATAATGTACTTTACACTGAGTAAACTCATTGAATTGAATTAAAGATAAACATTTTAATATAAGAAGTAAGAATATATTTTCATTTATTTACAGTTAAATCCACAAGTCAACGCTTTCCAAAGGAAATTCGTTAACGAAGTACGTCGTTGCGATGAAATGGAACGCAAACTGCGCTACATTGAAGCTGAGGTGCACAAGGATGGAGTCCATGTTCCCTCCGTGAAAGAAGCTCCGAGAGCTCCCAACCCAAGGGAAATTATCGACCTTGAGGTAATATTACTGTAGTACTAAAGTTGTAATATAATAATTTTTAATTCTCCTTAATTATAACATTTTAATTCCAAAGCTACGGAATCATGATACATTTATGTTTGTTATGGGATCGAAGATCAAATAGATTAACCTACGATATGGGGATCATACCAATATATGTTGATGATTAATTATAATTGCTATATCCCAAATATATGTACGCGTTTGTGCGGCATACGAGTATATCAAGTACGCATATGCGGTTCTCACGATTAGTTCGATTCAAATTCGCAATACTCGCATGCCAGAGAACAGCCCAAATCGAAGTTCGGCCATTTTGTTGCCCCTATGCTCATGTCCTTTCAGTTGAGTGTCTTCCATGTGTGCCCCCAAATCCCATGAAGCTTTAGAAAGTCGTCTGATTAACAGTGTTAACCAATAAAAAAAATATGTATATATTATTAGGCGCTTTAGTACAGCCTTTCCTAAATTGGGTCCTGCGGAATCCAAAATCCGTGAAAGTCACCAGGGTTTCGCAAAAGAGATAAATTTATTATTGATTCTTTAATTTTCTAAATTGTTTTTATATGTTATAGAATATTTGTTTATTTCCTTCTCTTTAATTAATTTGGCTATGAATTTTATTGTTAAAAATATTGTTTTGGAATAAGTTAGTTATTCTAATAACCTTTATCCTCGTTCTTATTTGCGAACTATTTTATTTACTATATTTAAGGGTTTCCTAAAAGCGATTTGAGTGTCTGTTAGCTGTAAATTGTACACACTGGTGACAGTAGTTAATTACACAAAAATACTTGGACAGCCATAAGTTTTATTGAAATCTATACATAAAGAAAAAATGTGTTTGAGATTACATCTACCTAGATTAATTTGGAAAGTAAAAAATTATATGAATAGAAAATGTCATCACCTGTAGAGTCATTCCTAGAAACAAATATCAACTGTAATGTACAAAAACTGTTGTTCTCTTAGTGTTATGGACAGGTTCTCACTATTCACATACGTTGTTAATACAATACTTAATTACTTGCCATTTGTTCATAATCCTGATTCATAATAAGTAACAATTCCATCATTTTTTCTTTCAGGCACATTTGGAAAAGACAGAGAATGAAATCCTAGAACTGTCACACAATGCGGTCAATTTAAAACAGAACTTTCTAGAACTGACCGAGTTACGACATGTCCTCGAGAAAACCGAAGCGTTCTTCATCGCACAAGAGGAAATTGGCATGGACTCTTTGACCAAGTAAGTGGCATATAAGAAGTTGAACGCAAAAAAGTCTTCTTTTAGCGATTACGTAAAGGAAGTTAAAGGTTAATGTATAAATTATTCTAATGTAAATTCAATTTAGAATATAACCTTTACAAATTGCAAATCAATGAAGCCTTTTTTGAATATAAAGGTTATATTACTAAATGTACGTAATTCTTAATGTCGAAACCGATTTAATGAGAGTGCAGTTCCTATGTTTTATTTGCATTTATTTTCTTATTTATCGTCTGTTTTATATACGTTGTACAGCTTACATTAATATTACGTATAGTGTCAGTTTTAAGGGGATAAGTTCTGAACGCTTTCTCTCTGCGTGGCACAACGAAGCATTTAATCTGTTAAAAATAATAGTTTTACTATAAAATAATTAGAAATGTATCGTATCAATATATACAGCTGATAACAATCTTTCATCTGTTACGGTGCCTTGTACACTGTCGTCTAAAGAGAGAGATGCCCATTTCACGGTTTTTGCGACATTGTGTTTCATATATACTCGGAATCCAGCACATATACTAATATTTTTTTTACTTGTTTGCCTTTAAGCTTCTGTTTCGAAATTATACCAAATTTAAAAACGAATTAGCAATACTTTGTTAAACCTGCCAGCTATCGTTTTTTCGACTCAGATTTATGTTTTACTTAGATGCGTCACTTTTATTTACGCCAGCAGTTTTTTTTTAAAACGAAATTATCCTGTAAGAAATTATATATTACATTTAACAATTTCAAGTAAATGTCCACGGTAATGATGTTCTGATAATAAAAAACATCTCAAATCGAGAAAATAATCTATTGTAAAGCAATTATAGATCAGTT
Organism: Antheraea assamensis; assembly: GCA_035772565.1. Lineage (NCBI taxonomy): Eukaryota > Metazoa > Arthropoda > Insecta > Lepidoptera > Saturniidae > Antheraea > Antheraea assamensis. Next base: position 1,737,097 of record JAQQSE010000018.1, read on the forward strand.
TCGGCAGCTACATTTGAAATCCGATCCCTCAAGGTTTAGCGTCTTTACCATCTTAGACCACGTCTTCATTTAACATCAGATGAAATTAGAAGATAATATTACTAAAGTACACAAATCATGTAAATTAGGCCAACACGAAAAGCTAAAGACAAATTGCATAATCTTTATGAAGTTTTGAAAATAATCTAATTAAGTTGATTATTATTTTTATGTTAGGTCATTGATATCGGATGAAACCGGGCAGCAAGCCGCGGCCCGCGGTCGTCTCGGGTTCGTCGCCGGCGTGGTGCAGCGCGAACGCGTGCCCGCATTCGAGCGCATGCTGTGGCGTATCTCTCGCGGTAACGTGTTCTTGCGCAGAGCCGAACTCGATAAGCCTCTTGAAGATCCAGCAACGGTACGGGAAATATCTAGTTTCATTTATTCTGCCATACTTAAAGTCTTAAAAAATATAATTGCTGCAGATGGCGAAAAAAATTATTCACTGATTAACGCTGATCTCGGTTTATAGCTTGACCTTGACCTTGACCTACGTACCAATCAATTATCGAATACTAGCTTTCGCTCGCGTAAAAAACAAACAGACTCACATTCGCATCAATAATATAAATAAGAATTTCATACATCACTTAGGAGATATTATGATTACCTATAATTCGTTGGTACGTAGTTATGCGGACACGTAATCACGTGGATTACGACACGTTCCCACGAAAATGCTGTGTAAGCAGAATAATACTGTTTAGCATTCGTATAACTCACGGGAACAATAAGTTTACTTGTTTAGTTTAAGTAGAATGTAAAAGTAGTCATTCTGGACATCTTCTTCTAAACAGGACCCGCATTTTTAGGAATAATCAATTAAAACTTTTTGTAATGAATTAAACTGAAAAATAAAATAATTTTTTTAAACTAAAATCGCTCCCGCAAATTTCACTATGTATCACCTGTACAATTGTTGTTAAACTATTAGCAACCCTAATCAAATTTTACCTTTTAAACTTCAAAATGATCCTGATGTAGTAGTACCTATGTACTCGTATATATTTGTATACCGATTTGACGTTTATACCACAGACTATAGACACTACATAAAGAAACCATTGATTATCTATTATTATATATATAAAAGAAAGTCGTGTTAGTTACACTGTTTATAACTCAAGAATGGCTGAATCGATTCGGCTCAAAATTGGTGGGGAGGTAGCTTAGAACCAGGAGACGGACATAGGATACTTTTTATCCCATTCGATCGCGTTCCCATGTAAGGTGACATAAACCGTCAAAGAGAATACAAGTCACTATAAAACGTCATATAACAAAAACGCGTCTGACATGGAATAACAAAACGCAAATGGCAAGTAAACGTAATTTTGTCTTTGGTTAATTATGGTTAAAAATTCTGATAATTATAAATTTCAGTAGGTAATCAGTAGGTTGTATTCTCTTTGAATCGTTCTCTTTGAATGACGCGACCAAGACGATCGAATCTTTGCCGACAAAGCCGTAATGCAAGAAGGATACGAAACATTAGACAAAGACATTGCCAGTGAAGAGCGCCGCTTGAGTATGGCTCGACTTCTAATAAAAAATTGAACTTAATAAAATCCAAAATCTGCATATTTATTGCCTCTAAGGCGGAACAGAGTGCGCCGGGTCAGCTAGTAATAATATAAATGCGAATGTGTGTATGTTTGTTACGCCTTCATGCATTAACTACTCAACTGAATATCATGAAATTTTGCTTATACGCTGTCAGAAGTATAGAGGTATCCATTCACCCAGAAAAAAGGACTGTTCCATCGGGATCGATCAAATCTGTATGAACCCAAACGAAACCGTCAGCAAAAGTGTTTATGAGTAACATCGCCAAAATTGTAATTTGTGCGTCGAAACAAATAATACCAAAATGTCAACATCAATTTCAAGTTTTTCCAAATCATAAACTGTACTTAACAAGTTTATTTAATAATAACATAAACTGAAATGGTACTTAGGGCACCCATCTTTACGCAGTAGTACAGCGTATTTCATTTCTTTCATATTTTTATATGTTTGACAAACCTATTACGTTAAAACCACATTAAATATAAGGTAATTCATTACAATTGCTAAGTAATTATGCTGCGAAAATATTAAATATTACAGGTTTTATGTTCCTTACAGAATATACCATATTTTTTTAATTTTGTATTATTGTTTTTCGTGTTACGAATTTCATACATTTTTATGTGGTTATTTTACAAAAAACTTGGGTTATTATTTTATGTTACATTTATGTTATCGTAACATAAAAAAATACTATGTAATTTTGGCGTTAAAAGTGGAAATTTTGGCGGCCTTACTCTTATGTGACATTCATGTTTTTGTACTATACAGGGCAATGAAATCTACAAAACAGTATTCGTTGCATTCTTCCAAGGAGAACAGCTGAAGTCTCGTATCAAGAAAGTGTGTACCGGTTTCCACGCCTCCCTGTATCCGTGTCCGCCTTCCAACACAGAACGTCAAGATATGGTGAAGGGGGTGCGCACCAGGCTTGAAGATCTTAACATGGTATGTATATTAAATTTTCTATTACACTCTTTACTTGTATTAAGATGGTAGGTAAGGAACTTACTTACACATCTAATTGGTGACAAATTTTGAATTAAACGAGTAACCAAGACCAATATGGCGGCACTCATGTTTCAATTCATAATGATTCAATGATTTAAATAAATATTGTGCTCAGTTTTTAAAATGCTACGATACGAAAAAAAGTTTCACTTGCATCGTGTTTTCATAAAACCACATAATTTTATTTGAGATATTTATTTAAATTTTGAGATCGTGGGTACCATTTAACGAATTTTTAGTTACACATATCGGCGGCGGTTGGAGTTCCTGTCGATCGCTTATTGATGCGGCTGATAAAGTGATAGCTTCACCTTTTGGTGTCGCATTATTTCATAAATATTGTTCGTACAGATTCTATAAATTCATTAACGTCTCCGATGTACGATGTTTTTAAGTGGCAAACATTTATTTAGCAGGCACTCATTTATTGCACAAAATTAATGGATTTAAGAGCAATAAAATTAATTATTTTCGGATTCATTCCTTAACTTATGTTAAAAGAGCTTCGTGGGTGCCAAATTTCAAGGCTGTAAATCCCTGGGAAGTATACTATAAAATTTACTAATGGATCAGAGACTAGGTCTTTTAGTTTGAATAACCGTAATTATCATTTTATTTTGTAAACATGGTGCCTTCTTTTTTAATTACAACATAATGTCACGGGGCCTAAAAAAAAAAAAAAAATTCGACGTCAATTTGAACCTTATATCTCAACCTGTTTACGAGAAAAAGGGCTTGGATACACGAACATACAGATGCACGACAAAGTGGTGCTCTAAGGGATTAAACAATTTTCTTTGTCAATATATAGGTTTTGGTATTTAACCAAAATCTCGCCTGATGTTAAATGACGACGGGGATTAAAATGGTAAACGCACTAAGCCTAGAGGGACTTGCTCTCACTTTCAGCTGCTGGAACATACCAATAGCTGCTTGATGACAGATTTCTAACTTAACAGTGGTAGCTAGCTAGATGGATTTTGTGGATGGAGTTGAAGCGATGATGGCTCAGTTGGTAGTGTTTTTTTTTTTTTTTTTTTTATGTTATAGGGGGCAACCGAACAGGTGGGTCACCTGATGGTAAGTGATCACCGCCGTCCATAGACACAAGCAACACCAGAGGAGTCGCAAGTGCGTTGCCGGCCTTTTAAATAAGTGGGCCTCCGGCGCTCTCACTAACCGAACGAAACGCAACAGTACAAGCACTGTTACTTCACGTCGGTTTTCTGTGAGAGGGTGGTACTACCCCGGATGAGCCGACCCATTCATGCTGAAACCAGTAATAGCTTCAGCGTAGCTCTACCACCTACAAGACTGACCACCTACACTACCTGTGTTCGGACATAGCGTCGAAGGTCGTAGGTTCGAATCCTGGCAACTGAGTCGGAGCTTTCGGTGAAAGAAAACATCGTGATGAAACCATAGCATGGTGGTAGGGCTTTTTCTAAGTCCGCCTGGTGAGCTACCACCCTCAATTTAAAAATCTGTCGCTAAGCACCTGTTGTTGTATTTCGGCAGCTACACTTGAGAGTCAGTCCCCCTCTAGGTTTAGCGTGACTACCATCTTAGACCACATCATCATTTAACATCAGACGAGATTGTGGTCAAACGCTAACCTATAAAGTATATAAAAAAAAATTAGAAAAAACATTACCACCATACTATGATTTTATCCGATGTTTCTCTTCATAGATATCTCTGGCTACGTCCATCGACGCGATGTTCATAACCGCTAACTAGTACTATAATTGCTTTATCGTTAATTTAACAGGTTTTGAATCAAACCCGCGACCACAGGCAACGGGTACTCGTGAGTGTCGCCAAAGAGTTAACCAGCTGGACCATCATGGTGCGCAAGATGAAGGCGATCTATCATACATTAAACTTGTTCAACATGGATGTCACCAAGAAGTGCCTCATCGGAGAGTGCTGGGTACCCACTGCTGACTTGCCCAACGTGCAGAAAGCTTTGGCTGATGGATCTGTAAGTTAATCAACACCTATAATAATACTAATACCGGCCTGTAGCATTTATTTTTAAATATTCTTTTTAGGTTTTACTGTTTGGCCACAGCCAATCCTGATGTCAAATGATGATATGGTCTAAGATGGTTAACAAGATAAACCTTAAGGGGCACTAGTTTTCAAGTGCAACTACCGGAATACACTAATAGCGGTTTGGCGATAGATTTTCAACTTGGTAGTTGGCCAGGAGGGCTTAGAACAAGCTCTTTTTTACATGGGGAAAACTCTAACCGCCAGGCAGCAAAGATGGGTTATGTCCGATTCGGACGGACTAAAACCCCATGGTGCCTTCTCACACCTTTTAGCCGGGGGAGCAGGAAGTGCTTTAGAGGTACTACGTCTGCTCCTTCGGCAGGTGTTGGCCCATCCTAAGAGACCCAGACTGTGGCCTGAGGGCTCATGATGGTAAGTCTACCACTACCACCTACGAAGGGAGGAGGTGGGTGTCTAGCGCTACCAACATGCTATGGTTTCCCCGCGATGTTTTCCTTCGCCGAAAGCTCCTACTCATTCGTAAGGAAACGAAACTAAGTCAGACGACGTTTGGACATATTAATTATTTTTCTAATATATATAATGTATGTAGACTGTGAAGAGGTAAGTGAATAGTTATATGGTCGGAATACAGAATGCGTGCGGCAGTTCAATCCCATCGTTCCTGAACTGCATCGAGACCGACGAGGAGCCACCAACATTCAACCGAACCAACCGGTTCACACGCGGCTTCCAAAACCTCATCGACTCTTACGGTGTGGCCTCTTACAGGGAATGTAATCCTGGTAAGTCAGCGAAACTCATATTAATTTAACCCTACGATAAAGAACTTGTTTCCAAAATCTCAATATTATTGCAACGTTATGGTCTAATTTCGTTCACTGGGTGACGACTTATATGTGATCCATAGGGTCTACGTATGACGTAAAATTTGAGTAATGTGTTTATTGGGTATTATAATAATTAATTATTTTCTATTTCAGCTTTATACACGATCATTACGTTCCCCTTCTTATTCGCCGTGATGTTCGGTGACTTGGGCCACGGTTTCATCATGGCCCTTTTCGGTGCGTTCATGGTTATCAAGGAAGTGTCCCTCGCGTCGAAGAAATCCGACAACGAAATCTGGAATATTTTCTTCGCCGGTCGTTACATCATCTTGCTCATGGGTTGTTTCTCGATGTACACCGGTTTGGTTTACAATGATATCTTCTCGAAGAGTATGAATATATTCGGTTCCTCGTGGTCCATACCTTACGACAATGACACCCTTGAGCATAATGGCGCCTTGACTCTGGATCCTAAGTACGCTTATAATCAAAATCCGTATTTCATTGGCATTGATCCCGTCTGGCAGGTCAGTAATATATCTCTTAGTCCATCTTTTACAGGTGTACCAAAGTTTTTCATAATTCATAATTCTTTATTTTTCATAGTATAACAGGTAATGTTACATGAAACCTCATTTAATTAACAATGTCTTTATATGTCAATATTAAGAACTGAGATCATTCTTCAAATTTATTAAAGGTTCATATTATACAGCATGTTTTTATTTACGTCGTAATACAAAAGCTAAATTTGTTCATACATTATCAAACGTTGTGCGTAACTTTTATAGATATGCCGTAAATATTTTTCGAGATCTTAATTCGTTTTTATAAGATTAATTTTGTATAACTAACTATATGTAAAAAGAACGACAAAAACTTTGGCTTTTAGTAATATATACAGTATGTTTTAATATTATGCCATTAATTTAGGCTTTATTTGAAAATTAAAAACAAATATTTTTGACTTATAGTAAAATGTTTTATATTACGAGGTTTATTTTAATAAGTTGTTATTATATCAATGGTTGCTGTAATTGAATAAATAAATAAAGAAAACTAAATTGAAATATTATGAAGCAATCTTTTGTTTTCCGTAGGTATAAAAGAGTACTACAAGTAACATGAAATAAAAGATCCTACCTAACATTAGTATATAAATATTTAGATCTTCAAATTTCATTTTGTTTTACAGACCGCCGATAACAAGATTATTTTCCTGAACTCTTACAAGATGAAGTTATCTATCATTTTCGGTGTCATCCACATGATTTTCGGTGTCTGCATGAGCGTCGTCAACTACAAGTGAGTATTATTAAAGTTTTACATTTGGAATATGACATATTTATTTGTAAATATATTTTCAAAATATGATATCTGTATTATTTTTCAATAATACCGTTAAAATACTCATACACTAGTTTTTGTTTGGTATGAATATGTCAAAGTATAAATGTCAAAACAATGCTTCGGAAGTTATGACGTCATGCGCTGTGATTGGTGCTTTTATATCACGTATTAAAAAAATGAATCCTTGATTTTTTATTGAAATATTAAAAATATATTTTGCTCATATAAATAAAAATTATATGACATGAAATAATAACCAAAAATATACCCGCCTAACAAATCTTACCTTTTATTTCAGTTTCTTCAAACGTCGGTATTCAATTTTCCTCGAGTTCATTCCTCAGATCGTGTTCCTCTGCCTCTTGTTCTTGTACATGGTGTTCATGATGTTCTACAAATGGGTCGCATACAGCGCCATAGCCGAAGGTAGATTGAACACTTCGCTTAAAAAAATTACAATTACTCAATTCCAAACCCAAAGTATGATTTGATGTTATTAAGAGACAGCCAACATTTTTGTATTATGTCTAACATTGGTACACATTAATGCTGTATATATCATCTCTAGGGTTGCCACCTTTTTTTTTGCAGATAAAGTACATTGGGTATTAAAGGTAGGAAAAAAAGTTCATAGTATTAAAAAAAAGTACAATTTATTTTGTTATTAATATTAAGCATTAATATTAAGTATTAATATTAAGCAAACTTTAAATCTTGTTGTTATTGCATTTAAACCGCTACACATGAAACAAACAAGAAATTGTGACAATTAATGACAGTGGCATTGTTGACATTTAAGGTTAAGTTGCGATCAGAAATATTTGTTAAATAAACAAGTGCTTAGTTGATGTTGCGTTAGCGAGTGGCAACATCGATTGAGCAATCGATGTATTTCTTTTAACGAAAAAATATATATGAATACATTTTTCAAAATCCCAAAGAAACCAAATCATGTCAAATAAAGTATTTTCCTGTACTTTATTGTTCACATAAAGTATAGAGTATAATTATCTAAAATAACGTACAATACTTTATTATAAAGTACGAGTGGAAACCCTAATCACCTCACATATAATCCCGACGCCAGCCCTCGACGTATTAACGATTTCAAACTCTGAAATAAACACAGTTCTTTATTTTTCCCACATATGGTGGTACTACAAGAACATTTTTCAGGTTCAAGTTTCCTAACGATGTTTTTCTTCACCATCAATAATACAAATTTAAATTAGTTAAAGTACGCGAATTCCGAAGAAATCATTGGTACATGCCGGAGTTCGATCTTGCGGACATCGGATTGATATTCCGCTGGTAAAACCACTTGACTACCAGGACTACTAACATGATTGCTAGCACATAGTCTAAATTATCCAATTGCAAACCAATATTTCGCTATTTCTGTTAAATATTCATCAAAATAGCAAAATCCCTATTGGGCGAATATAATTGAGATTGTATTCGTTCGAACAATCTAGAAATAAACGATTTTACTACAATAGGTTATAAATGGAATGTATTTCTTTTTTTACAGACGAGGCGTATAGACCCGGCTGCGCGCCCTCGGTACTGATTCTGTTCATCAACATGATGCTGTTCTCGAGTGAGGTTCCGGAAGCTGGCTGCAATGAGTACATGTTCGAAGCTCAAGGGCAGATTCAACGCGCATTCGTACTCATCGGGCTCTGCTGCATCCCCGTCATGTTGCTCGGGAAACCCCTCTACCTGTTGTTTACTGCCAAGAAGAAGGACACCAAGGTACTCGATCCTATTGTGCTGACATAAATATAAAAAAAAATACTATTGTGCCGTCTCGTGCCATGTCGTATTGTGTTGTGACACGTACCGGATGACTCAAATCCCATCATGACACTAGAGGAAGCTATAAAGCATCATAATTTCTTGTCTATATCGTCTTGTAGTGGACAAATTAGGAACCCGCCAAAAACTCGTTATTAAGTCTTGTTACATTTTATTATTGTAAAATAGGGAAATTAATATATTTTTTGATGTTTTTTCTTATTTAGCCGGAAACATCGAATGGAAGCATCAACCAAGGTATCGAGCTACAAGAGCAAACCGACATCGGTGACGGACAGCCCAAGCCAGAAGCGAAGCCAGTCAGCCACAGCCATGAAGATGAGCCCTTCAGCGAGATCATGATCCACCAGGCCATCCACACTATCGAATACGTGCTCAGCACCATCTCTCACACAGCTTCCTACCTCCGTCTATGGGCTCTGTCGCTCGCTCATGCAGGTACACTGATAACTTTTCAAATTAAATGTCTAGTACTAACTTTTAACATAGCTTAAGGTGTTTACTAGATACGCTATGTGAATATATTGTTTCGTGTTTTATTTGTTAGTAATGAGTATAAAATAAGCAGACTCAGCGCAAAATCATTAATCAAAGTCAAAGTAATTATTTCAAGTTGTAGTGTTTTGGGTAATACTGGCATTCAGAACGTGACTTGTGAGGTACGTACAAAGCGTAGCGTCGGCTTTTGTTATCCCTGTTTTCCGAATGACATATTTTGTAGTTCTCATATTTGGCTTCTGTTATATTTTGTGTTAATTATGTGACCAAAAAAAATAAAATCAAAAAAATATCGCTGACTTGGTATTTTTTTTTCTGGAATGCGATAAGCTTAAATGTACTACTACGGGAGGTTAGTTACACTAGGTATTTGGTGATCGCGATTTCGTTGTACACACTTCTTGTATTTTAAAAACCCAACACTTTGACTCTGATGCCGAAACGATTAACATCCTTCTCTCTAAAATCGACTGTACACATATATATTCAGAATAAACACGAATTCTGAATTATAAAAACCTGGATTGTTCAAAAGTATAATGCAGACTTCATGAAGCATAGGTCAACAGACTGTTGGCAGCATAAGCTTAATAACATACTTGATTTATTACAAAATTTGAAAAATAAATAAATTATGTATAGTAAAATTATAATTTTATGTAAAATGTGTTTTTAAATTATTTTTTCATTTGTACGAACTTTTTTTTACTGCATCATGAAGTTTACAATGTACGATGTCGTGATATAAAAATAATCAGCCACTTTAAGATTTGGGTCTTAAAAAACCAGTCGAGGGGTAAACTCTTTGATTTTTCTAATTCGTGACTCCTATCAGATATTCATTTGAGTCTCGTTAACTTTGTCCTCAAGCTCGTAAAAGAGATAGGATTAAAAATTAGTCACCACGAGTCATCTAGATTTATTTATCCTTTAGAATTGTCCGAGGTCTTATGGAGCATGGTGTTGACATTCGGCCTGAAGGACAGCAACTACATCGGTGCTATTAAGCTGTACGTCGCGTTCTGCTTCTGGGCTTTGTTCACCATCGCCATTCTCGTCATGATGGAGGGTCTTTCCGCCTTCTTGCACACCCTGCGTTTGCATTGGTAAGTATAAATTGTTACTTAAAAAAAGCGTGTGCACCTCAGTATATTTACGAAAATCATTTTTTAAATCTTTTGTGTTTTAAATAAAGTATCCGAAAGCGAAAAGTTAAATTTAAAGATGTTATGATAACGCACGCCCTAATCTACACATATTTGAGTTATTTTATTGCGCTAATACATTTCTTTCGATTTATAGCATACATTTTTCTTTCTTTTTTTTCTATGGCAACATATATTTGCTAGAGATGACTGATCAACAGCATCCCTACTTTTTTATATACTAACCTAGCGTTTGACCACAATCTCATCTGATGTTAAATAATGATGTGGTCTAAGATGGTAGTCATGCTAGACCTAGAGGGAAACTGGCTCTCAAGTACAGCTGCCGGAACACACCAACAGGTGCTTGGCGACAGATTTTCAACTTGAGGGTGGTCTAGCTGCATCATACCTGGTTGATTTTCAATGGGGGATCAACTGAGATACGGATGTCAACTAATTTGAACTAGTCAGTGTCTGAACTATACATAATGTTATAAATCGGTTTTGATATCATTTACCTTCTTTAATAATCAGTTTCAATTATTATATACATTTGATGTATACGTATAGACATAACTCCAGGATTATGGTGTTTTGGAGTGCTTTAAATTACCGAGCTTCATTTAATATTTTATACATAAATATCCGTGTATATTTTATTTATATAACATTGTACAATAAACATGGGTAATTTATATTACAGGGTCGAATTCATGAGCAAATTCTATTCCGGTCTGGGCTACATCTTCCAGCCGTTCTGCTTCAAGACCATTCTCGAACAGGAGGACAACAAGGATGATTAAATCAAATCAATATATATTCAGTTCATATATAATATAATTTCCATTTTAATTAGTACTTTTTGATTACCCTAATTCAGTAGTGTCTCAAGGTCACAATATGTGTTAAAGAAATAAATTTATTTGTTCATATTTAGAAGTTGTTGTTTTATTGTAATAATAGGTGTACGAGGTCACAACCACTTAAAGCGAATTGCTACTGGGCCCTTCAATAAATACAACTCGGAGTCGTGACCAATCCTATATAGTATAAACTGTGATACACAGCACACTTTAATATATTTAGTTGCTTAAAAATTCACTTTTTTTTATATATATTATAGGGGGCGAACGAACAGGTGGGTCACCTGATGGTAAGTGATCACCGCCGTCCATAGACACTAGCAACACCAGGGGAGTCGCAAGTGCGTTGCCGGCCTTTTAATATGTGGGCCTCCGGCGCTCTCACTGACCGAACGCAACGCAACAGTGCAAGCACTATTACTTCACGTCGGCTTTCTGTGAGAGGGTGGTACTACCCCGCGCGTCGGGCGAGCCGACCCATTCATGCTGAAACCAGTAATAGCTTCAGCGTAGCTCTACAACCTACAAAAACTTACTTTTAAGCGTCGTGTCGGCGTTTCCTATTGTTTACAGTGGTCTGTGTGTAGTTTAGTTGTATGTAGCAATGAGTGTACAGTTCGAAACCTTAAATACTGGAGCTGTGGTAACCTTTTCCACTTGCGACACTCAACTCAACAAAGTTATCAAAGTCGTTTTTAATCTTGTTTATTATACAATTATACATTCAAAAATAGCACCACTCGTAAGCATCGCCGGCCAACATTCTCTAACACTAGCTGATGCCCGCTATTTCATATGTGTTATTCAAAATATTACTAATAATTTTTATACATGAAGAACGAAAAACATAAAAAATGGAAAGCAAAAAAATACTTCGACTTGTAAGATTTCTTTATAAATAATATTATCCGTTTATTTCCACCCTCCTGCGCGAGCGCACCACACACCTTGCCCTACTCTCTACACCACTGAACGTGTAGTGCTGACAAAATCGTAGTTCCTTAAAACGTAACTTTATATTAAATTTTATATTGAACCGCGTAAACATATCCTAGATCCCCGGCTCTTACCGAGAGGCGGACTAAACAGTACAGAACAAATATTACTAGGAGCCCATTGATTTAGTCCTCATCATCTTTTTACCCTTATCCCACCATGTAGGGTTAGCACAGCATGTGTGTCACAACACGTTGTGATGTATGATTTGGCTTAATATTCACGATCGGCCGCGCGCGCCTCCCATAAAACCATCTTGGGATTATTTTGTAGTACCACTATCACTTCAACTTCCTAAGTGCGTATGGATGCCAAACGTAGATATCTGACTATTTGATAACAGGTGGCGAGGATTGAAACACCTTTGCGCCTCCACAGGCTCTGGTTCCATCTCTGTCGTAGCCATGAGGATTTCTTCTTATAAATCTGATTCAGGAGGTTCACTGGCATTTTTTCTGCATTATTAAAAAATCTTTTCAATTCTTTTCTTTTAAATCTTACACATAACTTTTGTAAATTGTCTAAAATAATTTTGTATTGTTATTGGCATCTCGTTGACAATACATTTTTATTTTTGCCCGTTGATTTTGTATGGTAATAAAATAAAACCAATTTGTAAATATTTTTTCAAAATTTAATGTTAATAGATTTACATTAAACGGAAAAAAATTACAATATTAATTTTACAATTCTACTTTATTGATGCGGGATTCGCGGTATTTTCTACTGCTGTTATATACCTATTAAATCCTTGTCTATAAAGGTGATGATTTCGAAATGGCCAATGTGAAGATCGATTATCTCTCATTTTACTGAATATTCTAAATTCAAATTATGTCAATAATATACAATTCTCGCCAATCTTTTTGACCTCTCTGAATATAGTTGCGCAGTACACCATTTTAGGTATAAATACGTATATGCATAACATCGAGAGAACTTAAGGAAAAATAAATGATAATTTTAGATTCCTGTGATAATATTTTAATTTGTAACAGACTCTTGAGTATATTTGTAGGTGGTAGAGCTACGCTGAAACTATTACTGGTTTCAGCATGAATGTGTCGGCTCGCCCGACGCGCGGGGTAGTACCACCCTCTCACAGAAAACCGACGTGAAGTAACAGCGCGCCCGCACTGTTGCGTTTCGTTCGGTCAGTGAGAGCGCCGGAGGCCCACATATATTAAAAGGCCGGCAACGCACTTGCGACTCCCCTGGTGTTGCTAGTGTCTATGGACGGCGGTGATAACTTGCCATCAGGTCACCCACCTGTTCGTTTGCCTCCTATAATATAAAAAAAAAAATTACGCGCAAATATAGCGCGAGGTTTATATCTTTGACATTTTTTAAAAAAATTAGATGTTTCTTTGTTCCCCCGCGGTTCCTGCGGTTCCCACATACCACGCAATCAACATTCCTACAGAAGGTATGATCGGAAACTCTTCATTACCTAACAACAAACACGCCAGATCTTGCTCCAATGGATCTCCACTTTTTTCGGAAGTTGGACAACTTTTTACAGAAGGAAATCTCAACGCTTAAAAAGTTCAAACGTTTCAAAGAGTTAATCGAATTTCGTCTTTAAGATTTCTACAACACAACAAAAGTATATCACAACAATAAGGACAAAACTGTAAAATGGGACTAATTGCAAATCGATGGGCTATTTAGAAAAATAATATATATACCCCTTTCCTTACCTATATACCTAGCACCTTTCTTATGTTAAAATATTCGATAAAGAACTTCCGTTTTCAGACATATTTCATATATTGCAACATCCACCGTGTTATTACAAAAAAGTTAAATACAACAAAAGTGTGTCTGAAATAAACACTATTTAAATTTAAACATTGTATAACACCTGTTTAAGTTGACAGTTCTTATTTTATTATTGTGCTTTATTGTATTTCTATTTGCCGGCAAAAGACGTTTCGTAGAAAATTATGGATTTCGGGTGTAGAAATAATTTGGAACATGTAGATATATTAAAAAAAAATTAAAGATACAAAAGTAAATCACAACTACTACAATATAACATTCACAATGTATTTATTCTGAGATTATACTGTTGTTCCACTTTACACACTTTGATGTAATATTTTAAACTTATATATTGCTTATTTTAATAACTATAAAAAATGTCACAATAATAATAATCCATTTTACTTAAAATAAATAAACATTTTTAATAAAGATATGAATAAAAATATTATTCGTAAATTGGAACGTTTTTGAATGATGAGATTGAATTGAATGAATGCTATTCAGAGTTCCTTGCACATAAAACTTAAATCAGATTTTTAGCTAGAGACCGCTTGGACACTCTTTTGTAATAAAGTATTTTAAACATGGGTTTAACAAGGTTTAAAATATTAGACTCGACTTCCTTTCTGTTTCTATAGACTTCAATATAAAAAGGTTAGGTTCGTAAATTCGTTTTTGCTTTCTCCAAGATCTCTTTCTTTATCTTAGGGTAGTCAGGATGAACTTTGAGTATATGGCGACAGACAACAATACATTCTGGATATTTCTTCAGTTTCAAATATGCATGAGCCAACTTGTACCCGACTGCGAGATCGCTTTTGCCCCCATATATCCAGGCGTTGTCGTAGTTATGTGCGGCACTTTTGTAGTTCTGATCCTTTTCTGATAACTGACCTATTTAAAAAAAAAACATATTATACGATCTACGGTATATGATTATACAAGAACAATTTCACACATGGTTATTCGATGTATATTAGGGTAGGCAAAAAAAACTTTTTTCATTAGTTACTGTAAAAACGTCGTTCCCACGATCTTTGATTTCACCAGTAGAACAGAATGACTACCTGTACCATACACTACGAAGTTGACTAGAGATTTATGTTCTAGATTATTCTAGAAAAGTGTAGACAATTCATTCTTTATTATCAGATAAACATGTATCACATATATCATACACATAGATACATATTACATAATTTAGATTACATAACGTTAGAAAGAATTAGGACGACTTACTATAAGGATACAAAAATTAATTATTATGCCGAGGTAATCATTCGAAATACATATTTTATATATATATAGTTGCTACCCACCCCGTCTTTACACGGGTGTGCTAAGGAAGAAAATGGGACCACATAATTTCTTTACAGTACTTCCATGTAATAAAATAAAAAGGAAATGAGACAACTAATCGACAATCTGTCAATATTTTTAACAGATCTCCCTATAGTGTTCTATACCATTCAGTCACTTTTTGATATTGAGATTTATCAACCCAAAGTTTTCGTTTTCCCATACAACTTTACAATCATTTTACCTTTTCGTAACAATTACAAACATTACAAAGATATATAGCCAAATAGGTGAGGCAATTTTAAAGTGATGCACGCACATACAGTCCTAGCCATACTTTTTGGGCATTATGAATAAAAAAAAACTTGAGTTCGGGCTTGCGTATAATACAGTCAAGAGTTTAATAGAAAACAATTCGCTATCCTTAAGTTGTCTCGATATTATATATATAATATAATCTATATTTAGATGTGTGTTCTGCGCAACTATGTTCACAGAGATTGACGAAGGCATACAATTGGCAATTGTATTTTAATTATATATATATCATGTAATAATTTATATAGAACATACCTAAATATTGATAAGCGGCTGCGCAGGAGTTATTGTGGTTTAAGATTTTAGTTAGTAATTCTTTGGCCGCATCGATTCTTCCAGAAGTGACTTGTCCATCAGCGACTTCCAACCAACATCTGGAACAGACGATACATAATATTATCGACTAATTTTATACGGTCTTCTTATTTATAACTATTTCATTACTCACGTTATATCTATACATATAATAAAAATGAAGTGTCTGTATGTAATATCAAAATAACGACTTTTTACTGATTAAATATGAACGTATATACGACACTGATAACAAAACTACAATTTATTAAATTTTTGTATGTCTGTCTGTATAATCCGGGTAATCTCCGAAACGGCTGAACCGATTTTGACAGAAATTTCACTGACGGATATTTAAAATTACAGCGGGTCACATAGGCTACTTTATTTTAGACTAGCTGTCATCTGTAGCTTCGTCTGTAGTACTATCTCCAAAACAATTGGACCTCTACTTTCATGGAGCTTTCACTGACAGCTAGCTAACGTTATAAAAAGTAATTAAAGCTTTTTTATTTTGGACTAGCTTTTACCCATGGCTTTGTTTGCAGTACTATCTCCAAAACGTTTGAACCACTTTTCACGGAACTTTCACTAACAGATAGCTGATTTTATAAGAAGTAATTTACAATTATAAAAAAAACGCATGCGGAGCTACGGGCAACAGCTAGTTTATAATTACTTAACGCTTATAAATTTACTGGTTGTAAATCATCTCTGTTAACATTTATCATTTCCGATTAACCCATATAGAAAAGCGTATTGATAAGTCTACATTAATCTTTGCGGAACCCACTATCTGTCAGTGAAAGTTTCAACAAAATCGGATGGACTGTTTCGGAGTTTCGTACGAACAAACAGCGTAGACTTTAATTTCACGTATATGTATAGATGATTGCATATAATGTTACCTTTCTAAACCGTCGGCCTTCTCTGGTGTCCAAGGAATCGAGGATATCGTTCGTTTTAGAATATTTTTTGACCGGGTCGGTTGTTTGACAATGTTATATCTGTGAAAAGCATTTAGTATGTTACAGTATAGTGCAGACTCTAAAATATGAACGTTTGAATTACACGTAAAATACAAAGTGGAAGTAATTGGTATTTTATATTAACATATTATCTTAGGAACTTGTGCAGTAATGACCGTAAAATAACAAGTTTTCTAAATTACCGTAAACCTTATGGGAACATACCCATACTACGTGACACGTTCAGAGCGGGAGAGAGGTATTCAAAGTACCACGCTTGGCCACAAGGAGGAGGGAGGAAACCGTATTTATAAATTACTACATCAAAATTAGAGAGTCGCTCTTCTTATATACTATGGACGGTTATCAAGGAGAGGGAGGGGACTAAAAAATTCTCTACTATGGGTCACGTAGTATGGGTACGTTCCCTAATTCAGTGTAGGAAATCGGTATTATTTTCAAATAATTTTTCTTTTACACATTTTATTCCCCCTTTGTAATATATACTGTCCCTAGCATTAATGTATTTTAAAAATCATAAAATATATTTCACATATATGTATCAATCACATAAGATAGTATGGTAACTATCTACTAAAAGTCGAATATGCAGAACGGCAACGTCGCTTGCAACAACGTGCGAATTGGCAACGAGTAATTATATTTAAGCATAATTGAAAATAGAGCCATCTATTATCTCAAACTGTTAATACATTCGATGTTATTGTATATAAATAAATAATCGTTTTAAAAGAGATTTTGGCGGGATCTTAGAATGTCGTGCAGTGGATTTTATATGTTATTTATAATCGTGTATTATTTGAGTCTATATTTTGTAATATTGGTGATGCTTTGCGTAATAACGGTTATTGTGCATAAGTGGATAGGAAATAAATATCAAGGAGTATGAATTCTGAAATGGCACTTAGAAACATCTCGCGTCCTAGTCATTCAATCAATTATCACGTTAAAACATTAAGCTATGTCATCTTTGATTGTGATTTGGCAAATGATATTAAAGTTTATCAATTTCAAACAAAACAACACCCCGTTTTTATATATGTAATATGTATTATTTTTATATCAAAATGTTAATACTATAACTTACGCGTTAGCAATGGCAAGTATTATATAAGGATCATCCTGGTAACCGTCATCTGTTGCCAGCGGAAGCAGTTCTTGTAGTACACGTTCCGCTAGCGCTTTTTGCTTTGTCGCTAGTTGTACAAGCGCTTGAAGCGACTTACGATCGCTAGGTGCCACTTCTGTAAGAAGCTTTTCCGCTGTTTTCAGCGCAAGGAGTCTTGTGTCCCTGTCAATATTTAGGTATACATTGCTATATAGAGCTAATAATAAACAAAACTTAATTAATTAAAACTGGTCATTTTTAACGGTAAATTAATGTTAATAAAACATACATACGACGTTAAAAGTTATTATAAATCAAACTAAAAACGAAATTGCATCTGTTTTTTGATAAGGCTTTGTTGGTATGTAATATCTTCGATGCTATAGACTCGTTTGCTTATGTTGTTATTCAACTTGTAGTATGTATATGATAGTGGTGTCAATATTGAAAATACAAAAATATTTTTATCTTACATTTATTTTATACAATAAATCGATTCCATAAACATTGCAATTATTAATATCGAATATTTTTAGCTATTTATATAATTTAAAAACCCCCACAGTTGTACACATAATTATGCTTGTCGTTTAGTAGGTCTATTACTATTAAAAATATCACACTATCCGGCTTTTGATTTGTCACATCGCGTTAAAGAAAAAAGTCACCTCGGTGCGGTTTGTAAACCGTTAACGCATATACGCAGAGGCGTAACTATAAGACGGCAAAGCTAGCAAAATGCCACTGATAACCGGTCCGAAGGATTGCGAACTTAGAACCTAACATTTTTAACACAATTTAGTAAAAATTATAAATTATATTAAATTACAACGTGACAATTTTTACTGGGGCCACGCCCAATTATTGCCACGAGGTTCAGATAGTATAATTACGCCACTGCTTACAGTAAACCGAACTTCACTGACTATTGACCGATTTCTATATTAAACAAGCCGTTAATATCTTTTTGGTCTTTAGTTATCTTTCTATAAAATTGGCATTTGTTTATTCTTATCTCTCGATTATACCTAAATTTGTATTCTGCGCATCTATATACAGAACGGTCAAAAAAAAAGATTGTCGAGTACTGTTTTAGCTGTAACGAATGATTCTCGGTTAGTTAGTTGGTGTCGTTCCCGACGTGACATATCAAAAGCCGGGTACTGTAAATATGTTGTGTGGTTACGTGTCGTCCGCGGCGGATGACGCGACGGCGGGTGAGGGCGATGTGTCGGCAGCGAGACGTGACGCGTGTTGCGCGAGACACAGCAGGGCCATGCGGCGCGCGGCCGCCGATCCCCACCGCGACGACAAACGCGCCTGGTTCAAGTGACGCAGCGCTGCGTTCGCCTTCCCCCCGTACATCGAACACAACCCCGCACAGTACTGATATCCTGATTCGAATTATTGTATCCATATACATACTACACGATTACTTAGAATAATAATAGTTAAAAAAAAACACGCTTTTACAGGTAACAATTTCGGACTTTCATAGTGCCGCTTCTGATCCTTTATCTGAATTATTTCCCTTTGTATGTAGGGTTCCCATAACTTAAATGGTTTTCTTCCAATAATCTGTTATAATCGATTATCTAAATGGTAATCGATTGGAAACAATTATCTTAATAATCAATAAATCGATTATTGATAATCGATTTCACACACCATTAATTCAAGCCTATATTATTAGCCCAAACTGACCAAAAATAAAGAAACTTCTGTATTACATATACATATATACTGTATTATATATAGAACCAGAGGAATCTTATAAAGAGTTTTAAAGTATACAACAAAACTCTAGGTTAGGTTTGATTTTATTTTAGCTAGTAAATTTGTCTTGTATGAAGTAGACATTATTGAACGGATACCAAAAGGAGAAGTTAAGCTAAATTGGTTTAGTTTTTATGTTGCATTTATCTCATTGTAGGATGAGAGAGGTGCTTTTTTAGGAATTTTTGATACATTGTTTTTATACCTGGATCATCCTGGTCACCCATGGCGAGTCTGCCTGCCTCCAGCACTTGTTCCGCTTCAGCTAATTTTCCTCGTCTCCACTGAACTTCAATGAGTTGAGCCAACGCTTCCCAACTTGTTGGTTTCACAGATAAGATTTGATTCAAGTGCCGTTGTGCTGCTTCTAAATCAACCTGTAATATATTTTACTTTTTCTTTAGTATAATACATTGTGATAGGAAATAGTGTACGTTATTTATTTGGTATTCAAGTAATTATAACCTTTAATAGTCACTTCTGTGTACTTAACAAGAATATTGCGTTCAAAATGGAAAAAAACCAAAGCGATAAATAAATCTTGGTGCGCGCTTTTCTCATAAAACACTATCAAACTACTGTGATACATCATTGTTACATTCACCATGCGATATATCTTTATGTTGTGACAGTGTGACGTCTTTTCAACTTCGGATTGACAAATTTTCCAGACATGTTGGCGAGCCTTTTTGCTCAACCAAAATAAGAAATAGTCCCAGAGATATCAAACCCCGGCTTGGACTGTTGCTGCATACGTAATTCCACGAACTGAACCTCACTAACCAATGGGAGCTCACTACCAATGGACATAATGTGTATAATTATATGTGCTTATCTCATTTGACAATTACAATTTTTTTAGCTAAATAAGATAAAGTTCCTTACAGAAATAGCTACATAGGTGTAGCTATTGTGTCGTGCATGTTGTGAAGAAATAAATGATGAGGTTATTGCATAGCATAAAACATAGACTCGAAAGGTGTTTGTTGTATGCGTATTGTGTACTATGTCGTTGCTAGGGGAATTTCCATCACATCTAGATATCTCGATTGAAGTAGAGAAGTGGCTCCGGTGTAAAAAAAATGATTGTTTAATTAATTGATTTGGAATAATTTTAGATTTGGAGGTAATAAAAGTGCATATATACTCTACGATATTAATCTAATTTACTATTTACCAAAATCATTTTGAGTCATCTATTGCCATCAATTAGTGGCAAAGTGGTAAGAGCAATTACTCTATATCACTCGTAATAAGTTCCACGTGGAGAAACCCTCACTTTTACCTTATCTGTCGTATTCGTTATTAACATCGTTTTGTTATTTAATCCCTCGTAATATAAAAGTGATGATGGTCAGTGGTTACAGTCTTTGGACACCGCGTCCATCGATGTAGGTAGTACATATAGGAATCCTTGCAAATGAGCTGGAGCTTCCGGAGAAGGAAGACATCATAATTTTTTTTTAATTGTAAAACGACTTTTTTTTCATTTTTATGCGATCGGAGGTAACCAAACAGACCGGTCACCTGATGGTAAGTAATCATTGCCGCCCATGGACACCAGCGACACGAGGGGCATCACAGATGTGTCGCCGGTCTTTGCCTGATGGTAAGCACAGGTGAATCTAAAAATTACGGGAACCACCGAGAGACGAAACTATCCATCGTTAGCTACTATCCTGAAGTTGAAAATCTGCCGTCATGCACCTGTTGGTGTTCTAGCAGCTGCGGGTGGGAGCCAGCCCCGAGCGTGTTTACCATCTCAGACCACATCGCCGTTTAACATCAAATGATATTCTAATCAAAAGCTAACAACCTATAAAATATAAAAATAATAAGATATATTAAAAAAAGGTATTACCAACATAGTCCTTATAAACGTTACCTTACGGAAAGCAAGATCCGCCATCATTACTGCAGCAGATTCGTTGTTTGGATCCGTGTTCAATAGTAATGAACATGTTTGTTCACATTTTTCTGGATTATTCATCTAAAAAGGTTAAAATTTTGACATGTTTTTTTTTTTGTTATAAATTGACACATTGACACATTTGAGTGGCATTGAAGTCTGTATCCATTTATAGGAGACATTAAAAAGGACTTTAATTCTGAGATTTTTTGTAAGATTCCTCCTGAGGACTTAATCGGATCATCTCCTGTGGTTAGTAAATGTTGCCAATAACACTCTTTAGACCGTTTCACGCAGATTTCATATTTTTAGGTTATTATTATATATAATTACCATTTTCATTCTTAGCTAACTGATACTCGTGACTTCGTTTGCGTCCAATAATAATAACTTTATATGAAATGAAGCTGTCATGATAATTTGTTTTTTCGATAGGAATCAAGTGCCTAAGTAGTTAAAAAAATCACAATTATAGATAGCAGACCTCTATAATTTCTATTTAACCTCTCCTCTGTTTTTTTAAGACCCGGATTTTAAAATGGCGGATTATGTTTTCCATTCCACGACATCATATTCTATTGTAATAATTTTCATGGTTTAGTAAAAAACAATTAGTACAAATGAAAAAATAATTTATAAATACATTTTACATAAAAATTATAATTTCTCAATACATCATTTGTTATTTTTCATAGTTTTAGACCTGTGCCTTTTAAGAACTGCATTCGTTTGTATGGAACTTAAAACTTTATAGTTTTGGACCGTCCAGGGATTAAATAGATAACAATTCAATTAACCCAAGTACAAATCCAATCAAGGACTTTCAATATCGTTAGTACCTTCCCATAACAGCTATATTAATAAAAAAAAAATTGTTTGTAAATTGGTATGAAATAAAATTTCCCATCAATTATAAATACATACATGTGCATATAACTTTGCCAATGCCAACAATGTGTTCGGTTCCCGGGGTGTTTGTATTAGAGCTTCAGTATAAAGATTCACAGCGACTGCCGGTTCCTTTGTGGACTTCACCCTAGCCAAAGAACAGAGTATACACGACAACAGATTCTTCTCTTCCTGAAGATCACTTCTTGACTCAATTTCTATTCTTTTCACAACTGCACTCTGCAAATCCTTCGCTTCAGTCAGTATCAAGTTGACATTTGCACCTAATGGACTCTTCAGTTCTCTGCTTTTAGTTTGTAGAAGAAGTAATCGAACGCGTCTTTTCAACGTACTGACGTCTTTTTCCTTATTGTATTTCTGATTTAGCTCAGATGATATCGTTGCATCGACTTTGTCATATTCTTTAAGCTGTAAGTTTCAAATTTCAAGATTAAAACAAAAATATATTCGAGACTTTTTTTTTCAATTATTGGTCAGAGGAAATTCTCACAATTACTAAAATATTTCATTTTAAATTTAGTTTTATTATGTGATTATTTAAATATTTTGAGATTAACAAACAGTAACATTAGCGTAAGATAAATATTTTTCAAACTTTAAAAAAATATATTGCCTGTGGAAAGTTTAATTGGCTAATGAGTCACTGACAGTCTTATGCCCGGTTTCTGAAGCCGTCAGTTAAACTATCAATAGCTATTGATTCAATAACGTTATCCATAAGACAAGCGGCGTTTAACTGTCAATGCGTTTCTGAATACAGAATGAGACGTAGACTGACATTTCTCGTGTCATTGTGTGTTCAGAAACCCAATTTGACAAGTTATCGAACCGATAGTGCTATTAAACAGATAAACTACAGTTAAAAATGCTTCAGAAACCGGGCATTAGTAAATAGTGTATCCACCGTTGTTATATATCTGACGCAAAACTGTAATAAATGAAATTAGATTTGTTATCAATAGCAAAAAAAAATCAAGTACCTTTATCAGAAGTTCAAGATATTCTAACATGATTTCGTCATCACTCAATAATTTAATAGAACTCTCATAATGCTGAATAGCTTTATCGTATTCGTGCATTTTGAAAAATGCTGCACCGAGCTTCTTTATCAGTTGAACATCTTTAGAATTACCCTTAAGTGCTGCTTCGTATGCTTCTGCAGCTTGCACGGGTTCTGAAAGTAACAGTTACCGTGATACATTAAAAGGATACTGTAGGACTGGATGCTACTATGATCATTAAATACAAATATAGTAGGGCTTTTTAAGTTGAACTGCGATCAGTAGAAAATTTACAAAACTCGAAAAAAGTATATGGTTCCCATCCCTTCAAAGCCTCTAGACCGCCATTACTCGTAATTTCAAACCTCTACAAGTCAAAATAATCAGTAAATCCCTACAAGCCATTTCGGTATATATTATTCCTCCATACTTCGAACAAATAAATTGAACCTCGTATATCTCGAACATAAAACTTGATTTTACAATAACTAACTCTATCTTTGCCCCTATTAGTTATCTAGGTACCTAGGTAGGTAAATTATTTTTTTATAATTTTGTTGTTTTCTCATAAATATATTCGAAATTACCAATATATTAGGACAAAGATGGTCGCAATTTGATACGAGTCACTACTCCCTTCCCCTTAACAAGTTGCACGAGCATGATATAAAAGGTCACAAAGTCTAGTCAACCATGATTTAGGTGGAAAGAGAGATTCGTGGTAATATCAAGGTCCGTCATATGCTTTGAGATTAATGATCACATGCTTTACAAAATTATCGAACGATTTGATAGCAGACTCCTTTTCCATCAGGCCCAAAGGGTCATATATACCAAGATTGTTACAAAGTATTATACGCCCTAGATTCTTGGTACTAAATCTGGGGCATTCTTGAATTTTGCACAAATGTGTTATCGCAAGAGTAGGTGTTAAATTAAATTCATATTCTTGCGAACTACCAGCAATTTCTCGAAAATATCTGCCCAAAAAATTTGGTTCCGATATTTAGTAGATGGCGTAAGGCGGACACTTCATACGGATAGCAGTAAATAATAATCTCGATGACTAGTGGCTTATTAGAAAGATATACAGTAAATGATTACCATGAATAGACATAAAGGCATCTCCCATCATAGTATGAGCATCAGCCATTGGATGATTACTAACAATATCTCTGAAACATGATGTGAACATAGCTCTATCGTTCTTTTCTTTTAAATAGACATGCGCCAATTTACTGTGAGCTTGGAAATAATACGGCTGTCCTGGTTTTATCTCATTCAGTATATCAATAGCATTATCAATATCTCCTTTCTTTATAGCTAAATCAGCACGTGCAATCAACAGTCGACTCTCTTCTGAAGTGTAAGAAAACTCTTGAATGGCTTCCTGTGAAATATTTAAATTTGAATTATTACATGGAAAAGTTATATCGTATATATATTCTTTTCGTTTTCTTTTACCTGCATAGTTTTCTCCGCTTCACCATATTGTTGTAGGGTAGATTGTAGCTCTATAATTTGTACAAACAGAGTTGTCTTGTCAATGATATTCAAATCTGATTCAAACATTCTATTTGTATTAGTTAGATTACTTTTACTTGTTACTATTTGCAAACTAGTAATAAAACTTGTCAAACTATCTTCTAGCTGATTAGTAGTACTCTTTAAAATGACTCCATTTAGAAAATGGTACATTGCACTGTCTCGAACTTTAAAGTTATAACTCAAACAAGTTTCTAAATGTTGTGCAGCTTTTGTGAACGATTGTTGTTGGATGTAGATCTGTGCCAGTAATACCTGACAGCCTGCATGAGTACTGTCTAGTTCCATAACTTGTTGTGCTAACTTCTGAGCATCATTTGAATAACCAAAGATAAATTTCAATTTAGCTAATTCATATAAAGCTATAATCAATCCTGGACATGCTTCACGAACTGTATTTAGAATTTTAAAACAGTGTTTAATCATTTCATCATTGCCTTCTTGAGTATAAATCAAATAACCAACGATAACATATGGCTTCTTAGGTAGATGTTTCTTGTATTCTTTGTATACTTCCAGAAGGAAATCTGGATCCAAATCTTTAACATAAGTTAAACTGAATGGATTACGACTAGCATATGTTATTTTAGTTTGATATGCCGTATTCAAAAATGCGACGGCGTGAGTTGAATTTTTCACATTTAACTGTGCAGACAATAAGTACAATAGGGGTAATTTATTAGGACCTTGCATTTCAAACAATAACTCGACTTGTTGTGCAATCTGTTCCGTAGGGCCACCATCAAACATTTGACTAAGTGTCAACCCGCAAAGAGCCGTTATTGAATTGTTATTCAACTTACTTGCTACTTTGAAAAAGCTTAAGGCATCCTTATATTTTCCCTGAAGTATACACTGGTATCCAACCTCACTTAAATAATCCACATTGTTAGAATACATTTCTGAAGCATACTGGGCAAATTTGTAAGTTTGTGAGAGGACTGCACTAGACCTTCCGCAAACTCGAGAAAATAGTTGTGTAGTGTTATAAAATTGGTATCCGTTATGTGAGTCTTCACTTTCTAAGACAACAAAATAATTATTCAGCTGATCAGCTGCTTCTATATCATCTGAATTTTTACATAAATCAAGATATATTTTTGTTTTTAAAGCTTCAGTATTATGGGAGTCAATAGAGATGATCCTTTCGAATGTATCATAAACAGCTTCCCATTTTTGCATAGCAAATTCATTTTTCATTTTCTCTATAAGTGGTACAACCTGTTCAGGATTATTAACAATCAAACGGTCCAATGTCAAATTAGACGCATCATAGTCTTTTGCAAAATATTTAAATCTTGCTAAACCTAATAGTGCTTCAATGTTATTATCATTTTTGTTAAGAGCCAGTTCCAAACAGTCTAATATTGAAATTTGCATTTTGCCTATATTCATGTACATATCATTCCAACCTTTCAAAATTATAATATTTGAATTATTTGGATCCTTCCTTAGAGATTTGTTTATATATTCAGACGCTTTCTCATACATTTCAGCTACAGACAAAAATAATCCTGCATAATAAAAAGATATAGCATCACCTTGTTTCTTTTCTTCTTTCAATTTTGATTCTAGATTGTATAAAACCTCTCTGTCAAAAGAATTACTTAATTTGTATCCATAAATGAGGGATATTACAACAGCTAATTGAATCTCTTTCTCAGATTGTAGTTGAGATAATTCACTAATTCCTTTTTGAATTTGACCTTCCAATAAATTTATTATGCCATGATAAAATGTATACTCTAAATTACCACTAAACTGTATTAAAGCTTGCTTAGTTATCTTTTTTGCATTACCATAACATTTTTCTCTTAAATAATAATGTATATTAGTTTTATACCAAACCGCCTCCATTATCACCCTATTCTAATTGCATCTTCACTTTAAGAGACTGATACTTCATATAATTGTTTTCATAATATTTAGCAAGGAAATGACATTTGCATGTTACATCCAACTTATTGTCCATGGCATAATCAAATGCATACTGTAAGCAATCAACAAAAAAATGATATATTAATTCTAACTACATAAAAATTACAAGATATATTTAAAAACACATATTTTTCAAAGATAAACATATACAATATTACTGTTTAAATATGAATAAATATATATTTTTGATGAATTTAGCAAAATTAGATTTATAGTTATGTAGTTTTTTTTTAAATTATAGGGGGCAAACAAACAGGTCGGTCACCTGATGGTAAGTGATCACCGCCGTCCATAGACACTAGCGATACCAGGGGAGTCGCAAGTGCGTTGCCGGCCTTTTAAATATGTGGGCCTCCGGCACTCTCATTGACCAAACGAAACGCAACAGTGCAACCACTGTTACTTCATGTCGGTTTTCACATGCTTTCTTTAAAATAATATTAATAAAAATACAGATATAATTGCTAAACACTCTCAAAACACAGTGAATAGCATTCATTTAATTAACTTTCATACAAATAACTTCAGTATTCTCATATGACTAAGACATTCTATTTTAATTAGTAATCCTATTAATAGCTAAACAATATTAATATAATACTATACAAACTTTGGCTAGGATTTTACCAACACCTTTCCCTTGAAACTGTGGTGGTACTTCTGTGTGAATAAATGTTATGTTGTCCTTCCCTCTTCTCTCATAGCTTAAAACAGCGTCCGCTGTGAAAGAGTAATATGTATAAATGAAAAAAAGTATTAAATTATTAAATGCTAAGAACTGGTGTGGTCAATCTGATTTTGGAATGTTAAATGAAAAAGTTTTCAGAAAAAGAGAGAAATACTCCATGCTTTTTAAAAATATTTTAGACTGTTTCATTCAAAGACAATAAATTGTAGAACAACTGAAAAGTGGTGTAAGTATTCAAATAGTAATAAACATAGTACTAAATGCTAGCCTATGCTTTTACAAATTAGGATAGATTTTATTTAATATTGTTTACAGGATAAACTGATGTGTATATTCGTTCCACTTTTCTAAGATGAAGCTTACTACATATTCTATACCTTATATTTCAAACACTAAGTAAATTTACTAACACTGGTAGAATTGTTTTAAACAACAGTATTAATAAATATTATTCATAAATAGTAATTCACCTATGATAGGTTAATTAATTAGATATGTAAGTAATATTTATGTCATCAAACCCTTAGGAATGAAGTATGTCTTTTACTTTTCGGTTATGGCCCAAAGATCATCTAAACATATTATAGGAAATATAGTCAAATTCGTAACATAAATATTTAAGCCCAGAAACATAAGATCGAATGTGGTGAACTAATTCATTAAATTTAAATAAAATAAATATTCACGGTTTGCAAGTCCCGAACAAATAATAATAATAATATATAAACTAAGGTCATACTCATTATTACCAACTGTATAATGCGTGTATAATAAAAGCTTTTTTTTACTTACCGTCTTTTATTGACACTGTAAACTGTTGCCTAGCAACATTATCGACAACCTTCAACACTTCTGTGGAGAAAAACCTAGCCCTAGTTAACATTCCAGACATGAGAGTAAGTAAATAAGGATTCAATATAGTATAATAATAAAAAAAAAAACAATTTATATTGCTTTGGAGCACAAACTCTTTGGAGTTTCTGACAGATTGTGACATTTACAATGATTTCAAAAATGAATCGAGTATAAATTATACTAACGTGTAAAGGAACATCAGATTTTAAACGTTCTATACAGGTTTTTCGAAAAAATGATATACATAGACGTTAGGAAACTTTATGCAATATTTAATTACGTTAATCCATGTGTATAATTTAGCATTTATATTATAGTAATCAGTACCTTGTAGAAAATGGGATACTAGATGAACTATAGTTAGATAAAATGGAACGTATTTTAAGCGGTAAATTTGAAATTGCAGTCTAGTTGCAATAATGTAATCAAGTAAAACTCTAAGGGTAGAATTGTACGTTAATGCGTATCACAAATTACTATATATTTGAGTTGATTATTCTTTAAGCATTTTTTTTAAATCATATCTATACCTAAAAGTAACCACAACAATAACATATAGGTATTAATACACTTATACGATGTATTTGTTAACTCTACAATATTTTATGAAACATTGTAACAAACGATGACTTACGAAAATTATTATCCCGCTAATCGTCATTGAACCTGATGGATGATGCCGATGAGTCAACAGTCCAAGACCGTGGACTAATATCGTGCGCTTGCGACGCGAAGCGTAGAGTCGCTCTTTTAGCGTAGCGCAGTCGCACACAGGGCGCAGTGCGCGCGTCGCGCCTTTACATCAGTTGAGTGGCTTAAATTGATTCCTACTCTTTTCATCAACTGAGTACGAGGCTTGATCTAAACATGTGAACTGTGAAGGCATTGATTAAAATTGTATATAAACGTGTGGTTATAAACTTAATAACATACAATATTTAAATATATTTTTCTCGTTTTAATTTTATGACAGTAAATTATTCACTTTACTAAAAATACAAATATTTTATTAATAATAAAAGAGTCCGTCATATACAAAATATTTATTCCAGTTAGTATTATTATTACTAATACATTATTTACATAGGCATCTCTTCCAATTTTCCCACCGCAGAATTACTAATCATTTTATAAAATAAAAAATGAATGGTTAATTTCCTGATAGAAAAACAAAACAAGTATAAAAACAAAGAACAATCCTGAGTGAGTTTTTTTCCACAAAAACCTTTTAGATTATTTCAAGTTTAGTGTGACTAATTTGGTATGCAAACCGTGGGTGTTATTTAAATTCGTGGGGACCAACCGCCGTTTGTGGACATCGACGCACGTTTTCACTTGCAGGACTTTTATCGTGGGAAAATCCTTGTGAAGTGTTCATCGTTTATGACATGTGATATAAGTGTTATTGTGGGTGCGGGCATATGGGGCAATGCGTGTCCCGGGGTCAGCCGGGCCCGTACAGAGATTACTCTCGACATTACGACGCCGAGAGCTTGGCGAGCAGTGTCAGTGGAGTTATTAGGAAGGTATGTAACTTACCATACTATATCTAACAGAAGATAAATACAGATGGTCAAAACCAACCAATGTTACAAAGCCGAAGTCTACAGAAGCACACGCTTTGAGAGATATATGTCAAACAATTTTCAAAACGGACTGGTAATCATTATGACAATGAAGTTGTTTCACGTATATATTTCAAACCCTTATAAATGATTTATTATGTATAATAAAATAAGTAGTCTTCTCAAAAATTTTACAAAATAAAGATACAGTTGTGTAGAGTGAAACGAATCGTTATTAACGTCAGTCGGCGTATTTACAACTATTGTCAATGTGTTACTATTATTGTATTTGTCTATTATCAATTTATTTGTCAATTTATCTAAACTACTTTTTGTATAGCATTAGAATAATATTATGTAATTATTCTATGAACGTTTTAATCGAGCTCCTTAATTAATTATAATGCATCCTTCCGGTTGAAAGTTGAAAAGTGACATGAAGTTAAATAATATGTAGGTATATTATCATTTCGATTATTTTCATTTGGACTAAGGAATAGAACTAAGGATAAGAATATTGATAGTTTTTATGAAACTACGTTGACTCAATATTGACCGTTAACGATTTATTACTTTAAATTAATTTATCTCGTATTAAGTAATTATAGACACTACAAGAGTCTGTCTATATTGCTTGAAATATCATTGTTACGCACGTAACTCTATTTAATCTCTATTGATACAAAAAAATCATGCGGCCATGACCTTTTCTACTATAAGTTAATAGTATCTAAGTTGTATGTGGAAATTTATATACACACTAAATAATTTTGTTTGCAATTATGCGTCCAATTACACAGAAATTTATACATTTTATTATATTTCAATGGAAACTATTTATGTACAAAATCAATAGCAGTTATTGCACCTTTTGTTCGTACTATGGCAAGCTTGAACTCATAAAACATTTTCATACATTTTTAACATTCTTTCAAGTAACCATAGGTAATAATAGAATAAATTATTATTGTTATATAAGAAGTAAGCATATAATCATTTTATTACGTACCACGTTGAGAAATTTTGGTTTCAATGTAATAAGCGAGTACGTAGTCAATGTTCATCGCCATTTACGTCGCGTCATAGTTTGAAAACTTGATTATTCTTTTGAAATCGTACTGCCCACTCTGCTTGTGCTTAATTCTACCCATTTTTTTTTTCGAACTGACTATACTGTTGGCTTGTTAAGGCTGCTACAATTTCACCGGACTACTAATGGGAGCGTTTAAAGCACTCACCCGATGGATTTTCTACCCTTTAGCATCTACTTTATAGATTTTAGCGTTTGATCACAACCTAAGCTGATTTTAAATAACGATATGACCTAAGCAATGAAATGCTAAACCTAGCGGACAACTGTCACCCAAGTGCAACGACGGGACAAACATGCATGGTGATAGAAGACAGAAAATTCACGATGCAATCGTTCACTGAAGATTCCTGCTGATTGCAGGACTTGAACCTACATCTATAGACGCGTTGTCCGAACACGTTGTCACTGAGCTATCTCATCTTCTTTGTGCAAACATATTTTTAATATTAGTAAAAGTTTTTATCACGATTAAATTAAATACTGTCCGGTATCTGATTTGGTACGTCGGAAAGAAGAGTGAGACGTGCGGTTAAGGTTGGATTGGTTTGGTTTTGTAACGCGTTCTCTCTATCCCACAATGTAATGATTGCGATAGACAAAGATAACGCTATAAGAAACCCAACGTAGCCGACCGTTTCGGTCTTCTTTCCGACGTGCCAAACCAAATTTCGGGCACTGTACATGCATTTTTAAATGGCATATCTATTAAGGTAGGTCATTGTTATACAATTAATGCCCAATGTAGTGGCACTTAATATGCAAAGGAACTTGCTTTCTCACTACTATTCATGCGACTACAAATCATTGTTATTTAAGATTATGTACCAAGATTTATATTATAATAACTATCGTTCATCGGTCTACAAAGCTCGTCAGCCGTGACTTTAATTGAATGGAGGCTTTGATAAAGCTCCGACAGCTGATGCAGAGTAACGATATTTTCGGTTTAACGCGTATAAAATTCACCGGGTACAAAACCAGTATTTACGAACGGCCCATAACTATAATATGGAGTATATATCAATCCAAATATTATTGTTATACTTATTGATTATTATTTCTACTATCTCTGTATCGACTTTGGTGACTATATTGTTCCATTGATATAAAAATAATAAAACTATAATAACGGAGACATGTGCGAATTCCATAAAATTGAGTAAAATAAAAGATTTAATATAAGGAAAAAAGAGTCAATGTCCTATAATATATATCTTACGGCATCATTAGTCAAAAAGAAGAAGCAGTAACTCTAAGAAAACAGTAATTAATATTTATTTATATGTAATTTATTTTTATATTATTGGTTTTGTTGTTGTGTTAAACAATAATGCATATACTTACAATGTTGCAAACATGAAATTTTATTAGCCCATATAATACTTTTGTTTAAATGGCTTACTAGTTATTCGTGAACAGAATATTATCAATAAATAAATAAAAATCATATGTAATAGAAAAGTATAGTTCGTTACTAACTAATGTAGGATTTTTAACTGTGGTATAACTAATTACGAAACAATAAGAAATAATCGAGCCAGCATGCTGCGGTTCAGAACTGATAAATCTAATGGATGTTGATAAAAAAACTTAGAAGAACATATTCTATCTAATTTCATCACTGTAATTCCGTGCTGTGTGATCCGGACGGTAAATTAACAGGCATATCAGAACTGACCATTGTTGGCTTTAAACAAAGGTGCAGTGAACGAATCCAATGATTTTACACCGTTTCATAGGAGTGGCCTTGGAAAATTTGAGATTATCATTTGTTTTAGTGTTGAGTAATGACAATATAGTTTTTATATAGGATCGCGGCCGTGGAACAGTGACGCTAGTATCTGATGGTAGGAAAGGATAATATAATCCAAACATAACAGCAACCAACGAAAGGTCGGCATTCCATCGCGAGACGTTGATGTCATATGGCTTGCATGCGACAAGCTAAAACAAATGATTGCGAGGGGTTTGTTTATCTCTCGGTTCTCAGTCTACATGATAGACGTGACTTATTGGTAAAACTCCCTACAAACCCACTTCATCATCATCATGTGTGTCTTGTAAGAAGCCCACAGGAAAGGCATATCGGCCTTCCCGTAGGAAAGTATAGGTATATTGACCACGTCAGCCCACATCGTATTGCCTATTACAAATTCCGAGTTACAGTTCTATATTATCCCATTTGCGGTGGTAGTTACTACAAGAGCATTTTATGGTTTTGGCTTTCTCACGACGTTTTCCTCCTACGTCTACCGATAATGTTACCAATTTAATAGATGTAACGCGAATTCCGAAAAATTGATTGGGTCATGTTGGGGTTCGATTCTCCCGGTTACCCGATCGCTCCCGGAACGCGACAAGCCTAAGCGTGCCTCTATGGCAGGTGGCACATGGCGGCAGTTGGTTGCAGCTGTCGTGTCTTACCAATTAAAATCTACTTTATCACTCAAATAAATATTTAGAGATAAGTTTACAGAAATTTGATTCCAAATTCATCTTATATTATAGAATTGACACAAGTTCACATACATAATTATTATACAGTCTAAAAACTAACAATTTTATTTACATTATAGCTGTTGTCCGTGACTTCGTCCGTATGGAGTTTAGCAAAATTTTTTGTTCAGTGTGAAGGAGCGCGTTGGGCCCGCGCTGTTCTGTACACTACTTATTTAGCTTAATATATTTACGCGGAACTCCATTTGCTTTTTCTAACATAAATGTAGCTTAAGTTACTCTATACAAGCTGATAGCTATCTTTCGATTATTTTCTTGTCAAAATCGGTCTTACCGTTCAGAGATTTGCTGGAAAAGGGAAAAAAAAAGTTTGTTATTATTTCAAGTACTGTATATACATTCATATCCGTTTAGGAAAAAACGGTTATTTTGACATTACAAACAGACACTTCAATTTTATTTATTTGTACAGATAAAATAAAAATTCAGCCCATACTGAATTCCAAGCTTGGGACTTTTAGATTCATCATTACTACTGTTAGCATTGTCGCATTTTTTTTTGGAACTGACTAACGCTATTGGCCTGACGGGCCTTCACAGCTTTACCGGACAGCTTTGTAACGATCTATCACAATTAAGACTAATAGCTTAATTTCTTTAGCTGTATATTTCAGTAACTTAAATGTTGGATATAGGCTTTCCAAACAACTTCCTTCTTCGGCGATTCACAAATTTCTAGTTCCAAACTAATATTGTTATACAAGCTTTTGCTCGCAACTTCGCATGTATTATTGCATATATGATATATCTCTCGGGAATAGTAACATTTTTTCTGGATGGTCATGAAGATCGGCTGAGTATTTAAGGTGTGAAAGCGTAACCAGCAAACAAACTTTCGCATTTCTAATATTAGTTAGGATTAGAATGATATTGGACAAAACGTGATGCCTCGTTGCTTACTTATATTAAGTATCCACTATCTACGAAGACTGTAGGTGGATAATTAGGTTTTCACCGTCGTTTCAGAACCAGCAGCTAGTTAGTTTTCAAGTTGGCACGTCACAGCCGTGACTAATGATTAGTAACATATTTATGTTTGCAGCTGTGTATCATGCTTTCTTCCTTATATTTTCCAATACAATTTTGAAGTGAAACTTCCTATAGCACGCTAGGGAAAAATTTCGGTTACGCGTTATGCGTAATGAGTTAAACGTAATGTCGGTAGGTATATATTTGTATGTCTATATAATAAGTGTAATAAGTGTCTGCTTGGGTCTAGTAATATATTTTATGAATACTCTCCTATATATGTAATTTAATACATATAAGCCAAAAATTTTCACGTCCTCCACGACTACACACTGATACACGCAATGTTTTTTTTTTAGATTCAACCGAAATAATTTATTTATCTGTCAGTATACCAAGATCCTCAAAATACTTCGCTGGATAAAACCATTATTTTTCTGGTGGCAACTTTCACCAAATTGAAGAACTTTAAAAATATTTTGTACAAGCATGATAAAATGTACTCATCGCCCATAACCTTACTTGGAGGTAGAAACACTTAAAATACTTACTCCAAAAAATAATGTTTTCACATAAATATTTTTTACACATTATTCTCTTTAACTATTAAAGTTTTCAGCTTAAACTAAAAAGAAATGGTCAGGCTTCATTTTTATCGACAGGCTTTGCAATGCAAGGGGTTATAACCCTAAGTAATGAGACAAGACGTCGAATGTACGATCTCGTACATTATTGATGTTTGTGTGATAAGCATAATTGTTAGTTCTATGTCTGATTATCTATCTATACGGATATGTAATTAGCTATTTGGTTTACATATATATGTAATATACTAGCTATTGCCCGTGAGTTTGCTCGCGTCAATGTATCTTTGATGTACCCTTCGGGAACACAATTTTTCGTGGATGAAATACACTCTGTCTTTTTCTGCATCCCTGGCAACGTGTATGAAAAATTTCTTGATGATCAGTCTAGTATTTAACATGCAAAAGCGTATTAAACGAACAAAAACACATTAGCATTTATAATATTAGTAAGTATGGTACGGAATTAAATATTTATCTTTTATTGTATTTTTTTCATGAAAATTTAATACTTTCTTAATGTGTACTTAATTGTTTTGATTCAATACTAACCCCTTTTTTTTATTAACGTGGGGAAACCCTTATGGACACACCGCCCTCCCGTGGGGGAGAGTGGGTAGTGTGAGACTCCTACTCACTAAACCCCACGGTGTACCGGCCGCCGCTTGGTTGAGACGACATGGGACCGTGCAGTGCTATTACAATGCCAATTCAATACTAACTCTGGGGAAAGAACTGCTCTGTATTCGTAACATTATCTGATCGTAAGGAGACAAGGAGTACTTGTTTTAATGTATTATTAATTTCATTGTTATATGAGTGACGAATTTCTATTATATTAAATAATCGGATGTTTAATAATGCATTAGACACGAATGACTGGAGATACAATTACGTAATTTTGCACGACGCATGTTAAAATGTAATCAACTTGATTTATGCGTGAACAACTTTTACATCGGTAGTCGACAATTACTCAATAAAATAAAGAAAAAGTACATCGGAATTCTGATACGAACAGGTCTTCATTTTAACCATTCCTTTTGGTGAAGTGCGAAATTAAATCTTACGTAAAACCTTTCTTCTATAAAAGGACAAGTAAGAAATCGAATTTCGAAATAATTGAGTTCAAAGGTATACATACAGGTTTACTACCTACACGACAGGTTATGGGACTTATTTTCCTTTTGTAACTCTTCTCTACTATTTCGGTGTAGGCCTTTTTTTTTTAATGTGGGAAGAAATCCTTCATTGGACACCCACAGCCCTGGGGAACTGTGGGGTGTCAGACTCTTACTGACTAAAAAAACCCACAAGATACCGTCTGCCGCGCTATGGAGTGGCACGGGATCGAACAAGCAAGCACCATGCCACCCCGGCGACAAGGCCCAGCGCGAACGCCCTGACCGCGACGACAGCCCGGTCAAGCTGCCTACCCGTCTACCGAACCAACGTGCAATGGAAAGTCAGGTCCCCAGCCCCTTCCCTCCTTGGTCCGGTTTGGCAGTCGAGGGGTCACCCCCTCCAACCACCACTACCTGTAACTTTTTTACGTGGTTTTCTACCACGGTGACTTTTTAACGAGGTTTTCTCCCTCTCCCTCCGCCCGAAGGCCACCCCTCTGTCACTTTTTAATGTGGTTTCCTCCCACAGGAACTTTTTAATGAGGTTTTTCTCCCTCTTCCTCCGCTCGAAGGCCTCCCCTCTGTCACTTTTTAACGTGGTTTCCTCCCACGGTAACTTTTTCTTGAGGTTTTCTCCCTCTCCCTCCGCCCAAAGGCCGTCCCTCTGTCACTTTTTAACGTGGTTTCCTCCCACGGTAACTTTTTAACGAGGTTTTCTACCTCCCTCCGCCCGAAGGCCTCACGTCTGTTTTTTAATGAGGTTGTCTCCTCAACATCCGTAACTTTTTAACGTGGTTTTCTCCCACGGTGACTTTTTACCGAGGTTTCCTCCCTCCCACCGCCCGAAGGCACACCCGTCTGTAACTTTTTAACGTGGTTTTCTCCCACGGTGACTTTTTACCGAGGTTTCCTCCCTCCCGCCGCCCGAAGGCACTACCCTCCGTAACTTTTTTAAGTGGTTTTCTCCCACGGTAACTTTTTAAGGAGGTTTTCTCCCTCCACATTTCGGTGTAGGCCTCCTTTAATCTATGACATTCGTCTCTAATTTGTACTGCTATTATTTACTTGTATCCCGTTGCTATTACTATTTCGTCTTATGGTTGACATGTATATACATTATATTAATATATAATTTTAAGTGCTTCATGCATTTATAGTTCAAAATAAAAGTACTCGGTTGAAGCATTGAATGCACTTTTGGCTGGAATCCAGATGGCTGAAAAGTATATACTAAAAATGATTTTTCCCATTCGTTCTGATGTATTTAATACCATTTTTATGTATAAATAGTAAAACCAGTATTAGCTATTATTTTTTAAATATAGTTTTTTGTCGTAGTGTTTTCGCTGATAAAGTTAAAAGTAAAATATTCCTATACATGGATGTCTCAAAATGTAGCGAAAGAGTATAATTCTTACTCATATTATCGCCGATCGAATCTACATTAACAAAAGCAAAAGCTAGTTTTCTATAAAGATTCATGAAGCTATATCTATAAATATAAATGTGGTATTACAAACATACTTCATAAAACTTTCCTTGCTATAGTGAATCTGCTTACTTTTGCGGGTTAGTACGCGACTTCAGAATAACAAAACCACTTGTAGGCACTCCAGATATTGTTACACGTATTTTACTTTCACATAATGTAATGTAATACGTTTGGGAATTCACATTACATCGTGGTCAAAGTTGCCATGTCTGTAGATGTATTGATGTTAGTGAAATGATAGAAGTTGATCTCGGAAAATCAGCTATACCTACTTGTAATAAGATAGTAAATTTTACCTGTATGCACTCTTCAGATTTTTGTGTACAAAATTATTGCAAGTGACTAAGAATAAGCAATTAAATACATTTCAATCATTTTAAGAAAAGTCTGTCTGTCTGTTTGTTTTTTTTCCGCACCCATCACTACTAACGTATAACGCTTATGATAAAACAACAAAATTGCAAAGCATATCCTTGAGTAATATTTAACCTTTGTTTCATTAAAAGCGGTTAACTCTATCAAAAGTTATTGTAATTTAAATGACGATTTAAGAACGAGAGAAAAATGGAGGCACCTCTTTTTTATACTTTATACGTAAATGTTTTGACCACACTCTCTCTCTGATATTAAATGATGATGTGATCTAAGAAGTTGAGTCACGCTTAACCTAGAGGGAGACTGCCTCTCAAGTGATCAGTTACATCACTATATAGTATAAAACAAAGTCGCTTTCTCTGTCCCTATATCCCTATGTATGCTTAAATCTTTAAAACTACGTAACGGATTTTGATGCGGTTTTTTTAATAGATAGAGTGATTGAAGAGGAAGGTTTATAAGTATAATAACATCCATTAAATAGTGGAGAAGTACTGTTATTTTTGAGATTTCTAATGTGATGTCGTAAATAATTACTTTTTTTCCGCTTACAACAAACGCAGGCTGAACCCTACGAGATTTATCAAAATAATGTGTGCGGGCACACACGGGCAGTAATGAATAAATCAAAACTACTGGATCGATTTTAATCATTTTTTCAGTGAATAACATAGGCTATATATTTTATACCCGTGCGAAGCCGGAGCGGGCCGCTAGTAGAAAAGAAAATTGTCGACAACAACATGTGAATGAATGTAAGCAATAGGACATAAGAAATATATATTTAATTTATATGTGTTTCAAACACAGACCACGTAAATTCTATCCAATGGATTCGTAGTTTTCGCTAAGTTATAGACATTATATATAGAAATACTCTTATATATTTCTGATGATGTAAGTAACAATTATATAAACATATATTTAATTTAAAAAGTCTTATATAAGCAGCTTAAAACTAGTTCTTAACACGTAAAAGATCTTTTACCTCTGATTAGTAATAGATTAGCGGTAAACGTAAACGTGTTATTGATACATTTATTTCAATTCAAACAGTAGTTGTAAAAGCGAAAGTATGAATTACAGGGTAATAACTTTTAATAATAATATTCACGACTATCAAATACCACGTGACATTCACACGTAATTTGTCGGTGAATGTAGATCAAATTTTAAATAGAAAGGCGTATGTATACTTCTGATTTAAATAATAATTATATTTAATGTACAAAAAAAAAAAAAACAGAGCTTTACTCTTGAATCTTTACTGAAACGAAAGTAATTGTTTGTGTTTATGTTGAATTAATGGAATTGGGACGTATTTTATGATATTTATTTTTAAATGAAATATCTAATTATAGATATTTATCAACGTACATATAAATATTTATACTGAATTGCTTATGACTATATGAATTTTTATTTAAATATAAAATAAGTCAAAATAAGCTATTTTTATGTTTTATGACGTCACTTAATACCTTATATTAGCGCATTACAGTCAGAGGCAGTCAGTCTTTGTTTTTTAACTTTATAGGGTTTGACGTTTGACCACAATCTCACCTGATGCTTAATTAAGTACGGTCCAAGATGGTAAACACGCAAAATCTAAAGGAACTAATCTCAAGTATACCTGCCGGAACAAACCAACAGGTGCTTGGTAACAGATTTTTAACTTGAAGGTTACCACCTAGCCAGGTGAATATTAGCCGCCATGCTGTCTTCTTATCGATGTTTTCCTTTATCGCAGGTTCAGGCTCATTGTAGAGAATCGAACCTACGTCGATCGACCCGAAAGTCTGAACACGTTACCAATACACACTCATTTCCGCAAAATTATAGTTAACTAGCTTTTACCCGCGACTTTCATCACATTAGTATAGATTTGACCTAGCCCTGGAGAACAGTACTTTTGTCTGGGTAAAAGATACCCTATGTCCTTTTTTGTACCCCTGACAAAGTGTACGTATTCAAATATCCACGATAATCACAATCACATTCATATCTGTTATATCATTTAGGATGTTCATTCATTTAACTATTTTTATATTATTGTAACACGTTATTTTGGTATATTCTCGATTTATTTTAACCATATTACTTTTATCTAAAATAAACAATACAATTAATGTTAGAACAATAACTCCACTTTATAAATTGTGAAATTTTCTTTCTCCATTTCTAAACTATTGTAACCGTCGAGACTGCGCATTTCAAACAATGACTTTATTATGGCGGATAACTACATTTATAGAGTGCGCGATTTTCACCGAATAACGTCCGGCACGACTGCCCTAGCTCGTGATGCGATCGCGGCGCCACTAACACTCATTATTCTATTACCATACACTTCGTTATAGTATATCCTGCTGCTTCAAAGCAATGATTTTCGTTCGATACACGATTTTGCATATATGGCTTACATGCAAGTTAACTGCATTACTGATTAAGTAAACATTTTTTTTTATGTTTTCTAAGTTTTAGCGTTTGACTACAATCTCATCTGATGTTAAATGATGATGTGGTCTGAGGTGGTAGTCACGCTAAACCTTGAGGGGACTGGTTCTCAAGTGCAGCTGCCGGAACATACCAACTGGTGCTTTGCAACAGATTGTCAATTTTATTGGTGGTTTACGCTAAAAAAATTTACCACAACCTAGTCCACATTTACACTATACATTTCCTATACAATTTTGAGCAATTCCTTGATTTATCTTGGAAATCTAAGCCTTCATGACAGTGAAATTAAAATGGATATCCCTTTTTTTATTTTAAAATAACCCATTTCCAATAAAAACAATTCCCTAATTCGGTTTATAAATGACGAAGTTTTGAAGTAACAACGAAAAAAAAGCACAACCGAACTGAGTACCTCCTATTTGAAGACGGTTAATAAATCATTCAAACTGTCTACACGTGGTAATAACCTACCTACAAATATATCCGGATATAGTTAAAAGTTAAGTAAATTTACTTACAATTAAGAAATAATGATTATTTATAATTAATAAGTAGATAGTAGTAAACAGAGATAATAATTTAGTATTGTTTATATTGTTGGTAGTGAATGGAGTTGTTCCAAAAGCTTGCCATTTAACTAATGACAGACAGAGTATCACACATTTCATTGATAAAAGAAATTTGTGGAATGTTGATAATCAAATCGAATAGTTATTTTAATGGTGGTATTTATTCGTATACTTGTTTATTTTTTTGAAACCTGTGACTCGTCTATTGTTTACATTGTAGGTTTTTTATTCATTACCAGCTGACATCTCCGACTTCGTCTGCGTTGTTTATAATTTTAACAATACATTTTATGTAAGAAAAAACATAAACACCGCACCGCTTGCCCCACTTCTCCGAGCCAAGAAAACGCACGTCGCAGAACGCATAGTGTTTATAAAAATTATAATTTCCTAAAACTTTGATAGCTTTATATTATATGAAGCGTTAGTTGTTAATTTTCTCAGATAAGGACCAAATGCCTAAGATGTAAACCTAAAAATATTTGATCGAAACTAACGTGTAATTTTTTTGGAACTGACTACACTGTTGGCTTGTTAAGGCCGCTACAGTTTCACCGGACTACAGGCTGTCTACACTGTTGACCTGGCAAGGCCTCTACAGTTTCACCGGACTAGATGTGGACGCCTCTATCACTTCATTATATACATTTTAATAACGTGTTAATAATAACTGGTTAAAATCGCCCTGTATAAAGTAACGTAACGCCTTCATGCGGAACAAAAAAGAAGAGAACTGGCCACAATTCATTAGTGAATAAGTAAAAAAAAAAAAAAAAACTCAATCGATTGGTTACTATTGACTGATCACTAAACAAACTTAAATTAAAAAAAAAATCAAGTGCTTACAATAATATTTACACACACTCTTTATAACATAAATGGTCGCGTCGTAAGACCGTGACACGTTTAAAATCACGACATGTGAACTTATCTAAAATCAGATTACAAAACCTAGTGTATACGTACACGTTAGCGATTGTGTATAATAATAGCCTAGTGAAGTTTCTTTGTCAAGACCGTGTATCCAATAGCTTAGGCCGTCCCGTTTAGTCTAGACTAGAGTAGGTCTAGTATTAGTTTCATCTTTTTAGGTCAACGGCTTCTTCGTTACTGGCATGTTCTTTTTATCGCCAATTCAATAAAACTGGACACCATATTTGTAAAAGTATTCATGTGTTTTAATTTAAAACGCGTTTTTATATAAAATGAAATTCTTGATTATTAAAAAAATGTTTTCCATCCCTTACTTATGAAGTTATGTGTTTTTTATTTTCTTACAAGTAATTTTGATTATTATGTCTCCTCACACGTCAATGATGCCAGATGGAAAATTTAGATAAGGCCGCGATATTCGGAGGATTTCGACCATACGGATGGTAATTATTTTTAATTATAATGCATAATATCTTGTATAAAATTAAATAATAAATTTGTCGAAGTTATTTCAGTTGTTAGCCTTGTCGACTTTTATAACGTAAACGAATGAGTAATCGATATATTTTGAGAACTGATCTGTATGTACTTTTTTCTATATGTTACATATTGCAAATCAATAATAATAAACATGAGGTTTCGTTGAACAATAAATTACAAGCACTGTTTTTATAAAGATGGCCGACCTATATGAGATTGCTGTCTTAATTTTCGAGTTAATTATTCTTATATTTAATTATTAAAACTGGTCTATTATACGCATACGTTGTATATTAGTATAAAAGTATAATATAAGTTATTTATAATTGGTGCTTTTGAGTATAATTGTGTTGAATAGAGTTCTAACTCTGTAGTGAACTGACATGAATGATAGTGATGTATTACGCGTAATTCGAATAGCTAAGTAGATAAGTAGTTAACGTATAGGCATAAACAATAGAGACAGTTATAAACAGGTGGAAACTTTCACTATAATCGACTTGGTATGTATATAATGTTACCATTGTTTTCGATCAATAGCATTCTTAGTAACAAAACATTTAATCTTGACGCTTCCTTGGCGGTTATTTGTTACAATTATTCAACAGATGCTTGAAAAGTCGCTTTAATTG
Organism: Antheraea assamensis; assembly: GCA_035772565.1. NCBI lineage: Eukaryota > Metazoa > Arthropoda > Insecta > Lepidoptera > Saturniidae > Antheraea > Antheraea assamensis. The sequence goes on from JAQQSE010000018.1 coordinate 1,780,427, forward strand.
GGTGACGTCATTTCTTTTGTGGAATACTGTGAGGAGTAATTTATATAATATTAACTGTACCCGTCTAGGCGTTGTTGTGGCGCTGTCTAGTTTTTTCAAAAAGTACATAAAAAGCTGCGAGATTTTGAATGCAATGTTTTGTTAAAATTTTAAAGCTATTCGTAAAAAAGTTCCGGAGATTGAGGATTTGGCAAACATTTACGTTTTTACCATTTTATTTATATGAATTCAGTTTGTTGTCAACTCTGTTCGGGTGCAATATCGTAATTGTTTTTAACTAAGTTCCTGATAAGCTAGAGACTTTAAATTTTGAGCAGCTGAGGAATAAACGAATGCAATAAAATGGTGAGAAAGAAGCAGTATTTTCTATTTCAGATATAGTCAGGTAATTATATACTGAAGCCACAATTCAAGTGATGAAATTTCGAACGAAACTGAAATGTAGAATAAAATATAATGACATTAAAAGTTAGTCAAGTGTAAGTTAAATTAACACACCGAGGATTTCGTTTATTCACACAGTTAATTTGTGCCATGTATTTAGTAAATATTGCGTTTATTGAAGTGAAACTTCTTATGATAGGGGTTTGAAATTTTGATCGACAACCTTTTTGTGCGACGAAAAGTGGTGGGAGTAAACACTGTGTCGGGTAGTGTTGAAAACGCCGATTCTCTTACAGTCACCTTTTTTTTTTATTAACGTGGGGAAATCCATTATGGATACCCATCCTCCCGGGGGAGAGAATGGGTTATGTCCGACTCGCACGGACTAAAACTCCACGGTGTACCGGCCACCGCTTTAAGTTGGGGCGGCATGGGACCATGCTGAGCTATCACCATGCCGCCCCCAGCGGTCAGCCCGGCGAAAGATGGCCGCCGGGCTCCGTCCTTATAGGAAGGTACACTGGGCACACGACCAGCTACCTCCCCTCGTCCGTCGAACCTGTGCAATGAGGAGGTGGGCCCCCCGGCCCATCCTGCCGCCACCGCTCTATTGCAACCACCCTCCCTTCCTTACGCCTTACCTCTATCTCCCTGGAAAGTCTTTCCGTCATAAATGACGGTAACAGACATCCAAAAAAAGTTTACTACTATGAGTAGTTTGACCCACCTTTTTTTTTTTTTTTTTTTTTTTTTATTTTATTAACGTGGGGAAATCCATCATGGACACACCACTCTCCCGGGGGAGAGAGTGGGTAGTGTGAGACTCTTACTCACTAAAACCCCACGGTGTACCATCCGCCGCTTGGTTGGGGCGGCATGGGATCGAACAGTGCTATCACCATGCCACCCCAGCGGCCAGCCCAGCAGAAAGTGTCTGCCGAGCGTCGTCCTAATAAGGAGGGCAAGCTGGGTACACACCAGCCGCCCCCTTCTCGTCAACCGAACCTGTGCAATGGGGAGATGGGCCCCCCGGCCCGTCTCTCCAGGTTCGGTTACGGAGGTTGTAGGAGACGGACATAATTCCGCCTCCTCCCACCGACTCTGCGTTGACGGAGAGGATCGCTCAGAGGATCCTCCTCGCGGATCCTCTCCGCCGCCTCCTTCTGCGAGATGACCTCCTCGCAGAAGGAGGCCACTGCATTCCATCTTGTTTCGCTGCCGAGCATGGCCTCAACCACGCTCGGCAGCGATAGATCGCTCCCCACCGCCGCAACCAGAGTACGACGCTGTGACTCCCACGCAGCACACTCAGATAGAGTATGCTGCGCGGTGTCTGTCCCAGCGCCGCACTCATGGCATGCGGCGGTCGGCTCCCTGCGTGCGATCTGGTGCAGGTACCAACCGAAGCACCCGTGCCCGGTCAGCACCTGCACCAGTCTAAACGTCAGGGAGCCCCACTCCCTGTTCATCCATTCCAGCAGGACCGGGCGGACGGCGTCAATGGTATATTTACCATAACGTGCGTCCGCCAGATCCTGCTGCCACCTCTCCACCTCGTCCCTCCGGACCCTCGTTCTCATTTCGTCTATTTCCCTGGGAGCTGGAGGCTCCCCTCGGCGTTTCTTAGCCGCCGTATAACGATATACGGCGGAAAGAACGTCCGCCTCCAGCTCCCAGGGAAGGGAAGTTTGACCCACCTATGTTAAGCATAATCGAGCGCTGTTAATACTTGGATGGGTGACCATGTGGGAACACCGCGTGACGTTAGCTTCTTGTTATATAACAAACAATATTGTTGAAATGTTTCCCTGTGATACAAAAAGTTTCATTTCTCTCGTGTGTCTTTACGACACACTCTGTTTTTTTTTTCATTTAGTTCAGGATTCTTAGTGCGAGCCCGACTTAGTTTTTATTATATCTTATTTAATTTAAGCACATTCGTTTATTATGCAATGATTATTTTCGACAATTTTTTTTTCTCTTATATATTACGTTATCTAAAATAATTAATAGTAAATCATATTAACTATTAATTTCAATACGACTTTCGGATGGTGCGTACTGTCCATGTAATCGATTGAGATTAAGTAAAATTGCAATACAAAAAGAAACGGTGTCAAGTTTTAAAAAGATTATAATTGACAATTCTTATATCGTATTAATTTCTTCCGAGAAATTCATTTCCTGAATACAGTCAAACCGTTTTTTAATTAAATCAAGCGAAAGAGACAAAAATATAACGGTTAAAATTACAAGAATTTGAAATGAAAATAAAATAGGGACAAAACTGCACCGTTCATTAATATACCATAAGCAAATGTATGATTGTAATAACTTTGCCATTTCTTTATGTTATACATTTTACGGTTACGAAATATTTTTTTTTAAATCAAAATCACATAATATTTTATTTTTTATACTTTTATATTTAAACTATCTTTGATTTATTCCTTTTGTGGGAGCGGAATGCTATAAAATCTTTTACATCTTTCTAGTCGTGTTATATAAAACCTACTCATTATGTCATAATATTGATTTGAAGTATCTTCCAGTCTTGGTTTTTGCTGAGACTATTGAGATTAATTTAAATTCCAGTTAAACGTATTTAGGTGTTAATTTTGTATAACAATATTTGACATTCGTTTTAACGTTCTTGCTGTTGGTAGCGACGCGACAACACGCTCGATTGAGTATAAAGAATTCAGTTGTTTTTTGTCACAATTTTCTTTTTAAATCGATTTATAAGCTGATGTTTGAGCATAATCTTACTGGATGTTAAGTAATAAGGCGATTGAAAATAATATCACTCTAAATTTGGAGAATTAATTGGCCAGAAGGTGTAATAGATATAACCTTAATAACCTCAATGTATGTGACAATTTTTTAAAAGATAGATGAGTATAGTAAGCTATCCTTAAAAAAAAAGGTATATGCCATCGCAAATTTTTTTGTAGATCTATAAAAGAGGAATATCTCACTATGCATTGTTTTGTTATATCTCAAAAGAATTAGGCTGCGTTTTCGATGAAAATTCCCAGGCGGCTTGATTTTTTCCAATACTTCCAACAATTATAGTTATATTTTAACCAATTTACACAAAATTTTGACAAATTATATACCTAAACCTTCCTCATATATTACTCTATCTATTGGTGAAGACCGCATTACAACCCCTTCAGTAGTGTTTGAGTTTATCGCGAACAGACAGACCGATAGACGCGTTTATTTTATGATATGTAGTGATAATCAAGTTTTCTATTTCATTTGTAGTTGACAATCAAACGGATTTTAACTAACCTGAAAAGTAAAACTTCGCACGTATATATTGGCATGTAAAACAAGCTATGTACCCGCGAACTATCGAGATCATCTCCTTCGATTAGTACACCACGAGAGAAAGCTCAGGGAAATTGTATGCAGAAAACAATGTGCACGATTAATGGCGTTGATGGTCAGTGCCGGTGGTGAAAACAACCGAGTGTTACTTCATTATAAATTCTCAGACACGATATTACAGTGTAATCTTTTATCTGGTTGATATAAACTTTGTGCTTGAAAGGTTTTTATATTATAATTCACGGAAACTTTTAGAGAATAATGATTATTAAAATATATATATATATACTGTGTTTAAAAAGAAAAAAACATTTTTTTTTTAATTTTAGCCTTATGTATTTGTATGAAATTGCGCGTTTAATTTCAGGTTGATTTCAGTTTTCCTTCCATCTGATCATATGTGAAATGGCAGCTACTTTTCCTTCTTCTTTTTTATATTCTTCGCTATTTTTTTGTGTTGCTATTCAATCCTTGGCTATGTTCAAATTGTCAAATCTCAAGCTCATCAAGAAATTAGTTAAAAATCAATGACAAAATTCATGCCGAAAAGACGTACCCGAAAGCGTGTTAATAAAAACGTCAAAAATATCTCTATGAAATATAACAACTTAACTTACTAAACATCACAACTATGTAGCTCGGATTGTGACGATCCCATACACGTCTATTGTCTCGTAGCGTAGTGACAGGAAACTTTATATTTAAGCCCCGGTCCCTCACAGATCGTTCATATCCGATTTTTATGATAAACTAGCTGACCTGGCTAACTTCGTAACGCCTAACAGTCGATTCTTTAAATATTGTTTTTAATACTTACTCTGCTATTCTGGACCATCGTATAAATATTGACATTAATATTTAGACGATACTAACGTCAATGAATTGCTTTGCCTTCCCGGGACCTCTCCACTAACACTTAAACTTTATGCTATAGTATTAAAGTTCAAATTGACTCTTAAGTATCATTACGAATCGTTTGTATGGGAGTATAGAAAAGTGTTGTTTTTAGACATTTTCAGGCATTTTTTTTTTTTTTCTCTCCGTAAGATCCATCCTCGTACTTCAAGGAATATTCTAAAAAAAGAATTAGCGAAATCGGTTCCCCTGTACTGGAGATTTGAGCTTAGCAACACATTCAGCGATACATTTTTATATTATAGATATAGTTGTCAGTTCTATGTCAGAATTAAATAACAAGTAGAAATCGTAGTTCCTTAAAACTTTAATAACTTTTATATAAAGTGAAGCATTAACGATTTTTTTTTATCAGGATTAAGTGTCTAAGACGTAGAAGTAAAGAAAAAATTATCGAAATTTATTCAATAGCTTTTTCGTGATTCACCAGCAACGTTAGACCTATATCATTTTATTTATATAAAGTAAAAGATAACAAACCGAGAGAAGTATTTGACCTGCCACTATTAAAGGTGGACAATAGATTATTTTTTACATCAGTTTGTTGTACGTACTTAAATAGGAATTTATAAAAACCAATCTTGAAATGTGTCTTGAAAAATTCACAATTTGGAAAATCTCTTATGTGATTATTAGAGGTTAAGGCAATAACCATTTTGAATACAATAGTTTGCGTACAAATATCACCGGCGAATCTTTAAAATTTTGAAATCAATATGCATGTTATCATTTACGATTGAAGACACAAAATTTTAATAGATTGACAGAACTTTAATTACCTATATTATATATATTATAGTAAGAGTTAGTGTAAATCTAAATATGAGAATAATAATATAGTATTGAGGGAAATGTTGTATAGTTTTATTGTACTTTTTAATATAATGTTACTACTGAAATGTCTATTATCGCTGTAATGGAATGAATAATTTATAATACAATATTTTACTATTGATATATAAGAATCATTAACAACATATATTGAAACGCGTTGAATATCATTTATTTACTACTCTCAGAATATTTAAACAAGTGTCACAAAACGTTAATGTTGAAAGAAAGATAGCAAAAAAGCAAATTCGATGCTAATTTAAAATACAGTACTTTAAAAACATTTAAGATGCATTGACCTTTCTATTCGACTTGTTGCATCAGTTCTTCATATACTATAATAATAATGTATCATAAAATATTTACCAAAAACTTGTTTGAACTCTATCATCTCAACTAGTTTCTAACTTACAATCTCAAGTGTTAGTCTTTTCCAGTATTGATTACTAGTAACTGCGTAAAAGTGTAGAAATGTAAGAGAAAACACTTTAAACAGGTATTATAAAAAATATTAATGAAAGGATGGACCAAAACATACAATAATTAAAAAATAGTAAATATTAGCTTTTATTTTATAATTATGTTTATCAAAACGGATATTTCCTTATTGGTTCATAAAATATTCAACTGATTAAACACATTTTGGAATAAATGTATTAAAATATTCTATTTACACAAAAGTTAACCTTTTTATGACCTCACTTTGACATATATTTATTTTTATTGCCAGTAAAAAATAAAATATATTCGAATGACATAGACATTTTTTTTAATAGTTTTAATTATGTTTTCACGAGACGAAAAAGTGGTTAGGATGAACTTTGTCTAGAACATATATATTAAAAATCATTAATTTCGTGAAAATCCTCTATTGTAATCACGCTCTGAGCTGTTACTGTCTATGTTCAAATTACAATGTATATCTGTAGATTTAATGGTGTACATTGATGTTCATCAAACTGGCTTTTGGGCAAACGTTCTTTTGGAAATACACTGGTCAATATTAACGTAACACCAGGAGGAAGTAAAACGTACAAATTGATGTCGATGGCACGTATTTCGCAGTGCGTCGGTTCGTGCTATTTTTTATTGCAAGCCCGACGTGACCTACCTAGGTCGGTGTTCTTTAGTCACGATGGGAATTAAAATTTATTAATGTATTTATTATAACACTTCACGACTTACACTATCGTTATTTAAAATTCATGTATCTAACGGTGAATTTAAGATTCAAGGAATCGTCTTGGGTTATTATTCGCCGGCATATGTCTGATTCTAAATATCTATTAACTATCGTTATCGTAAAAATGGTCTTGTCATTTCATGGGAACTACGTTTATCAATTGTGGAATGTCTTTTATTTTTTTAATTATAAATCTTCTCTTAACTATTCTACACCTCCTCCACCAATTTCTTTTAAGTTATCTCTATTTAATTTTACCTTTAATGCTTGGCCTCTACGAAATAGCGTGATTATATGTAGTCCAGATTATACTCCGTAAAGACCCTTGTCTGCATATAAAATTTCGTCACAATCAATTCAGATGCTTCGGAATGAATACATATTAACATTTGCTTGGACAAACAACAGATACATCAGTTTAATATAGGTACATTCATCGTCTTTATATTTTCACCATCGAAATTGGTGTTTGTTTACATAACGTCGATATAACTTAACATTTTTCAGATGCTAATGGTAACATTTATTTATGACGTCATTAAATGAAGTGTTCTGTTTGAATTGGCGCCTGTTTAAAACCTCTCCTATGACTAACTTGACACTGGCATAATTCGTAAATGAGATGCCATTATAAAAAAGTTGAGCATTACAATATTATATACAGTATATTTATTTTGCTGACCGTGTAAAGATCTAAGAATTAACCGCGTAAATGGTTAATTGATACTAGTACGTAAAATATGTAGTTAATTTTAGTACACACCAGTAGAAAATTAAAAGTACTTATATTGTATCGAGTTAAAGTATTCGTTAACATGTATTGCCACTTTCGACTACTTTCACCATATTATCCCTTCGTTAAATGTGCGATTTACGATCTATATGTCTGGAGATCTGCTTCTAATTAAACTATTATATACTTTCATATCTACGTAACCTGAGATTGAAACTATAAAAGCATATTTAATAGCTAGTTAGGGGTATGTTGTGTGCTATTTGTTTTGCGTAAATATTCAAAATTGTTAATAAATATTCCAATTCTGGGTATTTTTCTAAGTGATTCTAGGATATATGAACGAAATATATTTATATTTTTTTTATGAGTGAAGAAAAATAGCCGACATAGTATATCTTTTTTGTATAAGTACTTTATAACCCGATTGTTAAAGCGACCTACAGGCAAAATTCTTTCCTTATTAGAGTAGTTTACAGTACTGATAAATTGGCTACCGATCTGAATGTAGATAGATGTATTCAACATAAGCGAACAGAAGCTCAAATGTCTTCTTAATTCTAGATTTTTTGGTGTTTAATTTTCTTCTTTATACTCTATATTTTCTTATAGCTTTATGCGGAAACTTATAAATAACCTTCATTTATGTCTAAAATACTTTTTTGATTCGTTTAGCTGTAAGTTTTCCTAAGAGTTTACAATAAAATAAAGGCCTAATTTCATAGTTTATTACGTTGTTATACATATTAATGTTATATATATTACGTTATACGTATTAAACTAGTAAATGTCCGTGACGTAAGAAATATTATAAACGCAAATGCGAGCTTGTTTGTTTGTCACATCTTAAACTACACAACCGATCATCATTAAGCATTGCATACACATTATCAGAAGCACAGAAAAGCACAAAACCTCTCAGCCAGAAAATAATAATATTCACAAGGAATAGAAGAATATCTTTTCCTACATAAACACGAGCGAAGACGAGGACAAAAGTTAGTTACAATATAAAATTAAATAATAATGTACTAATATTTTCAACAAAAGTAACAGATAGTGATACTGTTATTACAACGACGGATAATGTAATGCACTATTCATACACAACGTATAACAAAAATGTTGTAGATATCATTATTCTGCTGCTGGTTAAACGTTATCGGTTATTACTATTGATTTCATTATAAACGGTGTTGTCACAATGTACGAAAAAGCAAACATTATGCAATATCCAATAGGTATGAAAGAGAGAACACTATGTTGCATACGCGCAAAGTCACTATACGAATAACGCATATTCATTTTATTATTGTATTATTGTTATCGAATGTAATAAAAAACAGCAAATTACACACAAAATATTATATTATAACAGCAAATGCTGTAAAACGACAGAGCATCTTCTATAATCACGGATAATGTAGTTTTCTATCAGGAAAAAAGTTCTTAGAATAGAACATTGCCTTCGTGTATATATTTACAAATATTCAGAAACACTAACCTGTGTATCAATATAATGAGTATTAAATTTTGTAATGATTATATAGCCAAATTAATTTAAGCGATAATGGCTCAGTTAGTAGTGTGTTCGTACACAGCGTCGAAGGACGTAGGTTCGAATCCTGGCACCTAGGTCGGAGCTTCCGGTGAAGGAAAACATCGTGCTGAAACCATAGCATGGTGGTAGGGTTTTTTCTAAGTCCATCTCGTTAGCTACCACCATCCTCAAGTTCAAAATCTGTCGCCAAGCACATGTTGGTGTATTCCGGCAGCTGCACTACAGAGTTAGTTTCCTTTTAGGTTTAGCGTGACTACCTTCTTAGACCACATCATCATTTAATATCAGACGAGATTGTGGCGAATCGCTAACCTATAAAGTATAAAAAAAAATGCATAAAACTGATATTAGGAATTAGGCTTTTTATTTACTTTTAAAAATCTTGAATAGTTAAATATATTTTTCAATCATCATTAATAACTAAAATGTTATATAAGCTATACATTTATATTCAATTTATGATTTTTGTGATGTCTGTACATTTATTTAAAATACAAAGAATTGTAGAAATTACATATTGAAAAGTAACGAATCAAATTGAAACAAAAATCAAAGTGCACTGTTATCACTACATATTATAAAAGAAAGTCGTCTTTCACGTCTGTCTATCGGTCTGGATGTTCGCGATAAACTCAAAAACCACTGAACGGATTGTAATGCAGTCTTCACTCATAGATAGACTCATTTACGGGAAAGGTTTTTTTTTTGTAAATTGGTTGAAATAAAATGACAATTCTTGAAAGAATCGAAACAGTCAAGCTGCCTGGGAGCTTTCATCGAAAACGCTGCCTAATCCCTTTGCGATATGAGAGAACTCTTCCCCTTTAAATACCTCTTTTATATAACTACAAAAACGTGTATGATGACATATACCGATTTTTTTAGGATAGCTTACTATACCCATCTATCTTTTAAAAATGGTCATATATAATGATGTAATTGGAAGGCTATTTAGACGGATACATTATTAATAATTGTCAAATAAAATATATTACTTACCTTAAGCATTTCATGCACATGAGTGTATATTTTTTATTATCAGGGCAGGACAACGTCCGCCGGGCCTGCTAGTTACACATATTATAATGTTGTCTTCCTTGATCTGGTCACGAACTTAGCATGCTATTCGTATTTATATATATATACATTTTATATTCATAAACACCTGCAGAAACCAATCTGTTATTTGATCTCTCTCTCCGTAGGTGTAACTGGAACCCTATTACATACACCAGAGAAATGTAAGTGCTTATTAACTAACATTCAACATTTTCTTCCTCGTACCGGAGACATTTCTCAATTAGTATATATATTTATATGTATAGATATACTAACGTACTACATAGTAATTATAATATACGAATTTTGTCTGTATTATATATGTATAAAATTAGAAAAATTGTCTGTCTGTCCGTATGACTGTTAAGTAAAAAACGGCTTCACCGATGTTTGTGATTATGGTAATGTGTTGTACACGGTTATTATATTTCAGTTCAAGTTAATTGACAATAAGGATTGTTGATAATGCTTCTAGAAATAGTAAAATAAAAACTGCTTATGATGACAGTTTTGTATACGAAAGGCATTTTGCATTTCAAAATGTTGAGCTTTAAATTGACAATAATTATTTAAGAAATCATAAGATACTAAGATGTCAATAATTATTGTGTAATAAGCATGTGCGGAACCGCTAGCATAGTCTTATTATAAAAGTTAATGTTTGTATTCGGTTTTAATGACGTAATTTTATTACCAAAGATTCAAAGAAAATGACCAAATATCCTTGAAAAACCGCAGATCATTTATGTATAAACAGCATGTATATAAGTATATATATACAGAATGTGTCATTATTGCATTCTACCTTATTCTTACAATCTTTTGTTAACGAACTATAATCAGAAACGCGGCTTCGCGTCGCGCTCGCGCCACCAAAAGCGTAATTAATTAATTATGCTTCTTCGCTATGCCCCAACACATGCGAGAAGTTACACAACCGGTCGCTAGGTTGTTGCCACTTACCACAAACATAATATTATGTTTAAAATAGGAGGGGATCAACAGCCATATGCTATGGTAAGATTATTAATATTACAGTCATTATATTCTACAACTGTAGCTCTATTTCCTGGATAGTTGTTTTCCCTGACTTGTCGAATTTAGTGCACCTTTTTCTTTTCATTATAAAGGTAAATAATTTGGATTAAAATATTTTGTGACTTTAGTAGAAAAATATAACTTGAAGTTAATTTTAAACCAACATTAACGGACCCGTTATAATATATGTAGTCTTTCCACATATTGGGACACTGGAAATGTATGGTTGTGTGCTTTTTTTTCATATAAGAAATTAAATAAATATATTAAAACGAATTGGATTGAAAATTTAAAATCATTACACCTCGACAAAACAGCACGTACCGTGTCCAATTATAAACAAAACTCATCCAGGTGACTCCATAAACAGATAAAAAAAAAACAAAATTGCTCATGCTGTTTAAAATTACTAGAATTACGAACATACGTACACAAGAACTACATATATTACAAGTGGGTCTTGTAGATCTTGTACTGCCCTAACAATAAAAAAATCCTCAAACCAGGTCTCACCACCATCGTCCGGATCTAATTATGAATTTAAAGCACTCTCCCTTTATCCCTGGATACTCATATAAAAAAAATTAGAAACAGTTCAACGACAAACACACGTACACATGAATTATATATAGATATATATATATATATATTAAGATCAACATATATATCATAATTACGCAGTTAATTTGAACATCTGTCTTTTAGAGTTGAAACAAATAGCAGTGAACGAGAACCGATAAAATCTACGGAACAGGTGTGTAGGTAGGGTTCCTACACAAATATTACGTAGTGGTTTCTGACCCTTCCATACATGTACAAGTCGTTTGACCTCTTCGAGTTAAATGGGGAGGGCAGTGCAACTATCACCTTGCCTTAATATAACGACATATGTATTTTGCTTATTATGCACAAACATGTATATCTATCTTCTTCCATATATTATGTTGTGTAATATATATGTAAAAACTACTGTATAACAATTACGATATTTTTTCTGATTTTCACATCTTAGACAATTGGTCCTTATCTAAAAAAAAATGTCACTATATCTTCGTTTCATATAAAATTAAGTTAAGAAACTACGATTTTGATAAGAATAACACTTTCAGCAATCAATTTTCTTGCCGTGGAAAAGTGGGGGCAAACGGTGTGGTGCGCATGCGCAAAGGTGGAGGAGTAAACGGATAAAGAAATGTTGTAAGCAAAGAATTTTTTACTTTCATATTTCTTCTCTGTACATAAAATATATTGTTAAAATAATAAGCAATACATACAAAGCTGCAGGTATCAGCTAGTCATGGTATAGATTACATAAAAATAAACATATGAATAACAAAGGGTGAGAAGTAGTTATGATTAGCGCTCGGGAATTTATAAAAGACTTGTTTGTTCATATCTCATCTTTTGCACTTAATATAATAACAGTAGCAATAAGGACAGTACATCAAGGTTCAATTACTGGGTCAAAGGTAGTTTCCTGAGGGAAGATACGGACGTCATCACCACACTGTATTTTTGAGCTACGAGAATTTTGATACCATATATTTCTTCTCATACGGTGGTAGGTACTGCAACAACATTCTTCAAGTTCAAGTTCCTTCATGACGTTTTCCTTCATCGACAATGTTACATATTTAAATTAGTAGATTTACGTGAATTCCGAAAAATTCGTTTGTACACTTCCGGGCTTAGACCTTAGAACATCAAATCCATGTTCCACTACTTAAATCAGACTGAGTAACTGACTGAATTGACCGATTACTATTACTTTTTGTACTTAAGGTATCACAGTACTTTGTATATTTCTGAATAACATAAATATAGGTGTATTAAATATTTTATTTTCATTTTCACTGACCTTCGAAAGTTTGTTGTAAAAATAATCATATAATTAACGATAAACTGTGTTATTTCTCCATGTCATTAAAACCTTTTTCGTTTTATTAACCTATTAATTCGGGAAGGTCGCAGACGACTTCGGAGTCAAACACACCAATGTCAATTTCCATGGCCGTTTAATGCGACAACGATAAAGCTTAACTTGCTTAGCTCGGACCGTATTGATCTAATCTTATGACAAACACAGACGCGACTAAAATCCAAACTCGTGTAGGCATTTAAAATTTATTGCCGCGTCGCGTCGCGTCGTGCTGTTGTAACATTTTTATTTTCCCTATATATCTTTAGGAACAACATGTAGGTAATATTCTAAAAGTTGCAATATTTTATGAAGTAATTTTTTTACGCCTTATTAATTATTTAATTTTTAATTTAATAGTTGCTGCGGGTTACATACGCGGGTTACATATTCGTGGATTTAAGTAACGTTACAAATAATTATATACGATGTTTTGAAACGATAAACGATTCAGTCGTAGTAGTTACTGTATTTGTACACCTAGTCGATGGACGAATTTTAGAATCTCTGCAACGGACAGGAGTTTATGATGAAGGAGAATATCGTGATAAAATCATAGCATGATGATAAAACTTTCTTTAAGCTCACCAGGCTAGATACCACCCTCAAGTTGACAATCAGTTTTTTTTAAAGCGAAGCTTTTTTGTGGCGTCGCTAATGTTTTCGTCTATCTATCGCATGTCGCATTACAGCCGGCCGCGGAGTAAGGGTAAAAGGAACTCGACATAACTGATTCAATGATAAATTAATATTTATGTAAATTTGAACTCAGTATTTCAAATGCTACGATCCGAAAAAAAGTATCATGTGCATCGTGCTTTCATAAAACCACACAATTTTTTTTTTCGAACTGTCACCGCTATTGGCCTGACAGCTTTACCGGACTACAGATCGTCAATTATCCTATATATGCGTTTCGGCAACTGCTTTTGAGAGCCAATACTTCTTCTAGGTTTAACCGGTTAGCCTAATATACCACATCGTAATCTAGCATCATATTAGTTTGTAATAAAATACTAAAACCTAAAAGTATTTAATAAAAATATTCGTTGAGATTAAGAAGCCTAATTTAACTTGTTTGGTGGATGACGTTTCAAATATCGAGAGAGTTAGAGGGGCATTCTTATGTTCTTCTTTTTCAGTTTGTTCTCAACCAATTGGATTTAATGTCATATCCATTTGTACAAGGTAGATGTCATGAGTTCTTCCCACCACCTTTAATTCACTATTCAATACCCCACTAATTTTTCTTTTTTCCTGCAATGAAATACGGAACACTATGTCAATGGCAGATAAATTAACTCATCTACCTATTTTATATTAATAAAGTTCATGGGTTCATAACATAAAACAGATTTTGTAGGAATGTTATACGATTGACTACAATCACACCCAATAATTAGAGCCGATAACGCTACTACAATAATACTAGAAAAGGTTACGTACTTAGAAAATATATATTCAAATTAAAAGTACTATCTACTCGCTAGTAATTATATAGAATAGACTCCAAACTTGTATTGTAAATTTATTTAAGTCTTCAAACGTATTTTGCAACAATGTTCGCGTGAGTTACCAATAAAATATTATCAATTTTACTTGCTATTTTGCTTCTAAGACGCCAACGAAAGCTTTTGTTGTCACTTGTCAAGCTTAGTCAAGAAAGAGATTTCTTTAATTAAAGTACATAACGTCGTGTGCAAATCGTCAGTCGATTTTGATTAGTACTTAGACTTCGCTGAAAATCTGTCGCCAAGCACCTGTTGGTGTATTCCGGCAGCTGCACTTGAGAGCCAGTCTCCCTCTGGGTTTAGCGTGATTACCATCTTAGACCACATCATCATTTAACATCACATGAGATTGTGGTCAAAAGCTAACCTATAAAGTATAAAAAAAACTTTGAAAGTTCAATTCCAATTCTAAAATTTAACTAATTCTTGGATATTTTTTGGAATAGTTGAGTAAAAACTAGAGAAGTTTTAAAGTAAAAAAAGGTAACGTTCCCTTAAAGCTTGTAAATGCCTCTACTGAAAACGAGCCGTGTTTTAAATCTGCTTACAAACAATTGGAGTAAAAACTTTGGGACAGCGGAGTTCAAGTACGTATAGGTTTTGTAAGAAAGTCGTGAGTCGTCTTTTCGATGCATATCGCTACCTACGCGCTGGTGAATACTCCAGTCAACGTATAAACATTGCCATACAATGCAACGTGGCAATACGGGCATGCGAATATATATTTCTGGCAAAGATTTGGATGACATCATTGCTTATAATTTAAAGTTTATTTGGGTATCGTAATTTATAACAATAACACTATTTATTTATAGTCACAAATTGTTAATTATAGAGGTATTTAACGGAATAATAAATTACATTATAAATGTTTTATTTTTACTTTTGTGAGAATTTATACAAATATTCAAGCACGCGTCATAGACACGTTTCTCGTGCGCTCCACAGGTGCCACATTACAAGCAGGTCCCGCAGGAATGCAACTTCGCAGGGAACGGGCATTGCCCGCTGATCAAGCGGCACTCACACCACTATGTAAATTGCAATCGACGCCATTACATTCTTCTCCATTATATATTGACGTTATAATTTGCATTAAACTATATACTTTAGTTTCTATGAGACGATGGTAAATTGTTTATTTGTTTTATTTGCTTGATAACGATTTCATGACCGACAATTTGCACATTGTTTTTTTCTAATTGCTACATAAATCACTTTTGAAACCTCAGAATTCATGAATTATCCATTAGATATTACTTATATTACATACCTACTATTGTAATAATCTGATCCCTTTGTAGAAGTTTTGTTACCAATAAAATGCTAAATTATTCGTGAGTGACGTACGCCGTTATTTTTCATACTATAACTATGTTGATTGGTGATTCTTAGGGTATTATGTTTATATCTCAAGCTAGATTTTGTGTTATGTACGTATCTGTACCCTTGACAACGTGTACTGTTGTACAGACAAGTAATGTTTCTCAAAGTTACGTGAACTAATAATTCATACAACAGATGAAAAAAAATACAAAAGTGAATATGAAGGTACGTTTCAAAAACAATAGGCAATCAAAAGTAGGGCGACAAACTATTGTACACGGTCATCTCTACCTACGCTTAACATCTGTAATAATATATAGGCTTTGGTGTTTACACGGTCCAAGTAATTTAGGTCTCCTTTTATGTAATGTTCGCTTATTGTTCGTGGACAATGACACACAGGAAGCAGTGCAGTGGCGATTACGCGATAATTAAGACGAAGTGTTTTTAATTGTGTATCAACCAGTTAACACGAGCGTTCCGCAATGATGCAATATCGATAAGCCCTTCTTGCTGCTTTTACTTTCTACAAAAATAAAAATAAAAATCTCAAATAAAAACAAACGAATTAGCAGCTGTTTTAATTCCTGTTGTACATACATATAATAGAAATGAAGTGTCCGTATGCAATATCGAAATAACAGCTTTCACGGCATGGATATGACAGCGTATATGCTACTTATTACACAAAAACATTTTTTTATATTTTTGTCTGTCTATTTGTTTCGAATAATTTCCGAATTGGCTTTACCGATTTAGTCGGGAATTTCACTGGCAGCTGTCACCCTACATGTTACCCGTGACTTCGTCCACAGTGGAATATCCGAAACGGTTGGACCAATTCTAACAAGACTTTCACTGACATATAGTTGAGTTTATAGGAACTAACTTGAACTATTGTATGTTTAACTAGAAATAACAAAAGCCTTGATTTCAAGAAATGTTACAAGATACAATATGGCGTGAAAAAAGATGTCTTAATCCTTACTCATATTATGAAGTCGAGGGTGAGTTTGTTCGTTAAATTTTCACGTATTTAACTATACAACCGATCATCATGACATTTTGCATAAATTTTGTCTCGGATACTGAAAATGACATAGGGGAACAACGTATATTACGTGACCCGTTCAAGGGGGAGGGATGTGTTCAAAGTACCACGCTTAGTCTCAGGGAGGAGGGGAGAAACCGTATTTATGGATTACTACATGAAAACTTAAGGACGGGTCTTCTCATATACTATGGATGATCACCAAGGGGAGAGAGGGGCTAAAAAAATATTGTTAAATATGAGTCACGTAGGGTACATTTTATCTAGAAAAAAAATGTGCTGTTCCCTAGACATTGATCAAATATCTACATTAACGCTAGCGAAACCCAGTTTATTTATAGTTATTTCTTTGTTTTAACTTCTGTTTTATATTTTATTATTATTATTATTCCTACCCAATAAATAAATATTTTAGTATTACGTTATAAGTATCGTCACAATGGAGTTGCGTAAGAGTATACATTCTGATTACACTAAAATTACATATAATTTACAACGATTGTTAAAAAAAAACAACACAACAAACAGTTTGTAAGATTTATGCAACGGTGTGGGCAAACTTGTGGAACAAAATGTAAAAGTATTGCCGATTGGCTTTACGGCAGTTTTCTGAGCTCGCACGATTTTCGATGCTCGCGAATAAGCATTTCACAATAAGTTCCCTTGACATTTTTCATGTCGATATCAAGATAATAGAGAACGAACGCCGAGGTTCATTTTACGATAACAATTCATTGTTTGACGTAATAATAACGGTATATTAGTTCTTGTTTTTTTATATGTTATAGGAGGCAAACGAACAGGTGGGTCACCTGATGGTAAGTGATCATTGCCGTCCATAGACACTAGCAACACCAGGGGAGTCGCGAGTGCGTTGCCGGCCTTTTAAATATGTGGGCCTCTGGTGCTCTCACTGACCGAACGAAACGCAACAGTGCAACCACTGTTACTTCACGTCGGTTCTTTTGACGTTGAGTATATATAGTTGGTTAGTAGGTGAGTTAAGTGTATTGCATGCTTGTTTGCTATTTTATACCATAAAATATTGTACTGTAAAAGTTTAATAGCGTCAACGAAAGTATTACTGTAGCAAATCACATTCACTAGCGTTTTGTACACTAAGTACTTAATACTATCATAATAAAATTTGAAAGGTACAAAATATTTACAATTTCTTTCTAAAAAAGCATATTTTATTCATAATTATAATCAATCCTAAAGTCAGATAGAGTAACTTTCGAGGTCCATGAGAAAGGAACTGAATGAGTAAAATATGAGATTTTGTACAAAAACAATAAAAATCTGCGCAACTATATTAAGAAACGTTAAGAACTGATCATCTCCCATATATTACACAAGGTTGCTTCTGTTTGTCTGTCCGTGTACTTATGACTCGAAATGTACCGAATCAATTCACATGTTTTTATTTTACCTAAACCATTGAATATAAAACAATAATCTCTTACAATTAGACAACTTACTATAAAAACAGCAGTATCGCAAATCTAATTTTTAAACTAGTTTTCCAGATTTGCCCAACGCCTAGGGAACAATACTCTTTTCTGGGCGAAAGGTATCTTAGAGATAGATAGATATCTGGATGAAGACATAGGTTCGAATCCTAGCTACTGAGTCGGAGTTTTCTGTGAAGGAAAACATCGTGTTGAAACCATAGCATGGTGATAGGACTTTTTCTAAGTTCGCCTGGCTAGCACCTGTTGGTGTGTTCCAGCAGCTACACTCGAGAGTCAGCTCTAGGTTTAGTGTGACTACCATCTTAGACCACATCATCATTTAACATCAGATGAGATTGTGGTAAAACGCTAACATATAAAGTATAAAAAAATCCTGTAAACTTCTCTGTAGACCTGATAACGTGTACACAAAATTGATCGGTAACAAACAAGAAAACTCACATTCGTATTCATAATTTGTTTTTACTAGCGGTTTCGCTCGCGTTAAGTTAAATTTGATCTATCGCTCGAAAACAGTACATTTTCCTTGATGAAAGTTACCATATACCTATTTCTGTATCCCTGACAACGTGTATGCAAAATATCGTCATAATCGTTTGAGTGGTTAACGCCTGAAAGCATCACAAACAAACTCACATTCGCATTTACAATATTAGTAAGGATTTTAGTGACCGCTTTTACGTGACAAACCAAACTGAAAGAGTTTACCGTTGGCTGTATCGTGAACATATCTAGTGTTAATTATATTCTATAATCTGTCTTATCTCTTTATCGTGGATCTTTATTTTATTGTGTCTAAAAAATATCGCAACTTGTCATTTGACTCTCTTATTCTTTCTATAAAAGGCCAACACAATATGTTCTCCTTTTTCAATTTCCTCCATTATTTTTAAAGCAGTATCCATACCTTATATACACATACTGTTCTTCATGCAATTCATCTATATCTTCTTCGGTCTTCCTCTACTTCTATATTTGTCTATCTTCCGACTTAACATTATTCGCTCTAAGCCACTATAAATCTGGTGAGGCGCTCATATATGGCGATTTTTATCAGATTCTCTGTGAGAGACTTTATCCAATATTGATAAAAACTGCATAATATTTACATTGTCAGAAACAAGTGTACATATATCTACACTCATCAAAAAAGTCTAAGCAACATGTACTAATTTAAATTTTAGGATGGTTCTTCACATTGTAACGTTGTATTTATTTTTAAAATAATATCTTTAGGGTTCTATGATGTAAAAATAACAGCTGTTGTCTTTATAAGTTCTTTTAATAACAGAAATGAACAATATTAGAATATACTGTAGAAACTAAGATACATAAGAAACTAAACTTTTTTTTTACAAAATGAAATTTCTAAAGAAAACGTATTTATTGTGAAAGAATAGAACAATTTAATACAAAGTGTGGTTTCCTCTGCTATTCAGAACTTGTCGGCAACGATTATTCATTGAATTAATGAGACTGTTTATGTCATCTTGCGGTATTCGCTCCCAATGGAATTGTAGCAAATCCTTCAGCTGTTGGGTTGTTGTCACTCCATCCAAGTCCTTCAAAACACGTCTCTGGAGCATGTCCCATGCATGCTCGATGGGGTTGAGATCTGGCGATTGTGCAGGCCAGGGCAATACCCGGATGTTCTCCGTTGCAAAGTATTCACTGGTTTGCCGAGCTGTATGTGAACGCGCATTGTCATGCATTAACCTAAAATCGGAGCCAAAGGTTTGTGCAAATGAATAGACATAAGGTCTGAGAATATCCTCAATGTAATTTTCAGCATTCATGTTTCTATTTACAAAAACGAGCTCAGTTCGCCTGTTCTTCATAATACCCGCCCATAATATAACTGTTGAGCCGCTGTATGGATGAACTTCCTGAACGCACCTGAGCCTTTCAGTATTTCCGGGCCGACGATACACTTGCACCCTTCTTGTATCAGGCTTAAACCCGAATCGCGACTCATCGGAATACATAATTTTATCCCATTGTTCCTGGGTCCATGTTATGCGTTCTCTACACCATTCATATCGACGAGCGTGATTCCCATGACGTATCGGTGGGCACCTGATTGGGCGTCGAGCTCGTAGGCCGTACTCATGCAGTCGATTTCGCACATTTGGAGGACTTACATCAACACCACTTGAAATTTGTAGCCTCAAACTTATCTCTCGAGCGGTTAACATCGGCTGGCGTCTTGCAGTCAGTTGTATGTACCGGTCTTGCCGAGTGGTTGTACTCCTTTTACGGCCTGGATGCTGTTCAGCGGGTTCTCCTGTATTATTGTAGCGCTGCCAAAGACGACAAATAACACTTCTATGAATGCCAAAATGTCGAGATACCTGAGATTGATTACTTCTCGCTTGCAACATCCCTACAGCTCTTTGCATTTCATCTGCCATCAAATGACGTCGCTTCATGACCTAAAGAATATCTAACAATTCAATTTTGTCGCTAACTTTATTTAAATGGTTGGTAAAATTATAAAATCAAGACTAAACGTAACAATTAAAACGCACTTAATTTCAAACAAATTCGCAGTCATTTGAATTTTATGAAAAAACAAAACATAATCGAACTTTTTTTTTACAACCAGCCAGTATGTCATCAATATCAAAAAAGTTTACTTAACTACGCACTTTGTTTGAGTAAATACTTAGAAATTAATTAATATAAATGGTAAAATTTGTAATATCACGCATGTTGCTTAGACTTTTTGATGTGTGTATATCGCAAAATTGTGTAGTTTTTAAATTGTTTTAATTTTTAAATTATTTTTTCTTAAAAAAGTGTTGTCATGTATTGTGAAGGTGGGGTATACAAGCTTTATATCTATAGCTACTTCACAGTGTACTAGAGTTTGATGATTCTTTTAATGGCTTCTCTTTTGAAAATGTTCATCCTTCGCCGCTATTTGATAGGTGTCTTTTTCGAAATACTAATACTATAGAGATACGAATACAAAAACTCTACCCGGATGTAATCAAATGCCTGGAATTTTCCTTGTATCAAAGATGATTTTTTTCCATCTATGTTATTGGCCTGACGGGCCTTCACAGCTTCACCGAACTACTATATTTTTTACCCGTCTATCTTTTATATAAATATAAAATAATAGAGGTCTACCGTTGTGCACGCATCACGCAAAAACTACTGAATATTTCTCCACCTAATTTATTTAACTTTACTTCTTAGATATCTGGTCCTTATTTAACAATACATATCATGGTATCTTCATTTAATATAAAGTTATTAAAGTTTTAAGATATTACGATTGTAGTAATTTCTTTCATATAAATTTTGTAAGTTTTTTCTTTCCATTTTTTTAAGTGTTTTCGTCTGTACATAAAATATATTTTTAAAATAATAAACAAGGCAGATAAAGTCGCGGTTATCAGCCAGTATACAATATGTCGTTATATTAATTGAACAACTTGTAATTTCATTGATCTTAAAGGATGTTAATAGTATTACAGTGGTTTAAGCAAGCTAATACCCACGTCCTGAATGCCTTGACATAGTTCAAGCCTCGTTGATATATTTTGTTCCTAGCTACAACTGCTTTTACGTGCCTGTTAATAGTTGGTGTTGAATTATCATTAATGTAAATAAAAGCCAAGCTCCTGCTGAAGCGATCCACCAGCTGCACTTGATAGCCGGTCTCCTCCTCCCCCATTTAAATTTGGCATGTTTATCATCTTCGACTACATCGTCATTTAATTGTGGTGTGTGGTATTGTGGTCAAACGTTAAAACAATAAAGAATTTAAAAAAAAAGTGTCGTGGAACCCTCGGTCGGATCGAAGTTCCTTTCGAAATATATTATTATTGATAAACGTAGTATTAGTGACTAACAAATACAAATGAAATGAATTACTAGCGTCTGAGAGCAATCATTCAATTCATCAAATTCATTTAAACTTCATCAGATTACCGTAAGTATAAGTATACCTACACATAATACGTGACGAAACAACTGACGCGTATTCCGTGTAGAAACTATACTTGCGCAGCGGGTGCGAACTCATTGGCGGCCTTGAACTAATAAGCGCGCAAAAATGGTTGTGCCGGAAAACTCTTACACTTTTTTTCGCCTAGCTCCCATCCGCCAAATCTGTACCGTGCGATAAGGAACTTTATTAAAAAAAATAGCTGTTTTATTATTTCATAAGAGCTATGTGTTTTTTTGGACGAATTGTGGGCTGCCTTTTATTTGTGTAGTTGTTTTGTCATTATAATTTAACCCCTTTACTGATTTTAAATTACCTCTGTTGAATTATGCTTACCGCTTAGCACTATGAAAAAATCGTAATGGTAGCCAAGATAATATTCTAAAAACTGCTATATTTGCCAATGAAATTCTTGTCAAAATCGCTTCAGCCATGTCGGAAATTGAATCGCACAAACGGTAGATACCTAATTTTTAATTATATATACTTAGTGTACGTCAATAATGATGTAAAACTAATCAACAAAATTAACAATAAAACACTGAGAAAAAATGTGTCGTTTAATAGTAAAAGAATTTTCAGAATCGGTTCAGCAGACCAGGATATAACCTCCTACACATATTCACAAGGTGCTTAAATAATACGAGTTACTTTACTTTAAAATATGTGCATAATTTGCTGATGCAGTAAGAATCATTTTATAAATGAAACAAAGACTAAAATGGAAAAACAGTTTCATTATGACTTCACACGCGAAATAATTAATATTACTTAAGACTTCATAAACTACACGTAGTTATTAGGTACGTTTAAGTAGGTATAGTCATATTAAAAGATGAGTCAATTGTAAATACATTTTAGTTTATTGCAATACGACAAACATAAAGCACAAAGAGAGTATTGAAAAATACAGTGATACCAGTACGTTAATGTGGTGTATATAGTGGCGTTATATAGGAGCATAATGTTTTAGGGAAGACATTTTGTACAAAGCGGCCTCTAAATAAATGTCAAAACAATCGAGAAATTCTTAAGAGAGCACATGCGCAATGGAGATCCGATCAATGCACCCCGACAACGGATTGCGCGCGCCACCCTCACCCCAGTCCGAGCGCGGCCATCTACGCAGTTCGTCACACGAAAACACCGTCTTTTAATCTACTTTCACCGCTATACAAATAAAAATCAATTGGAATCTTTATTCATGGTCGGTTCAATATTTAAAAACTAACACCAAAAGCGTACTGAATCAAACACAGTGTTACGCCTGATTCAGCGTGTTAAGGACACCCACACCTTCCGTCCGTCTGCAGATCTCGAAGCAGTATCAAACCAAGTCGCTTCGGTATCGCGTGACTCATCGGATTATCCCGAAGATTTCGATCGTTTAATTCGTTACGATAGTGTTATTCGACAGAATCGGTGTTGTGTAGTTGTGTCCGTAATTAGTGCAAATTCGGATGCCGGTTAACCGGCCGCGTGGCTTTCATGAGGGTCCCTGCGTGTCCTGCTGAGGAGTGAGGAGGCCGACAGCCGCAGGGATGGACGACTGCGACACCATTTTCTATGACGACGACGCCGAAGCCCAGTGCGATATGGTACGTTCGATCCGCTTGACCTTGACAAAAACCTTCAGTGAGACCTAAACAATGCAATTAATGCAGCATTTCCCTACCGATATTACTTACAAACGATCTTGAACCTTATACGCTTTCAATTATATAACGGTGGAACAGGTTTACATGCATTGTGCAAATAATCTGCAAAATGGACGGTCGTGCAAATTTACGCAGTGACAAATCCATAATATTCAATAAATTTCGTATTCGTTTGATTTCGTAGTTGTGTGAGTGTGTATGTCTGTTGTTTGTCTGTAGTTTTGTATTTCTTAAAACGATTTCAGTGAATATGGTTGCTACGTCATTTGATTTTACGTTTGCAACCTTGTAAACAATGAGGCTATTGCGTCATTAGGTAACTACTTAGATCAAGTTGTAACATACGGTGTTAATAACTTATGAAATGGTAAAAGGTAAATAAAAATGAAGTATTATACTTTTGTACATATGCAAAGTTTTTAAAACAGCGTTTGTTATCATCGTATTAGCTGTTTATCGTTGAAAATGGAACATTTTTTATTTTATTGCTCGGTTTTATTTAACTACTTAGGTAGTTGTTTGGAATCAAAAACAATATATGGTAATCGCAGTAAGAAAGTAGACGCCCAACCCACCCATGTCACTATTATTACAATATTTCATTGAATCAGTTTTTGGATAACAATTTTTGTTTTATACCATTAACGTCTAAAAATGCAGTAAAAGCTGAACACCATGCTTACAAACTCAAAGATAAAATGAATGGATAAATGTATTTTTGTGGGAAACGAGTTGTGTTAATTGGTTTTGTAGCATCAAATTAGTCAATTTAAAATTACGTTGCTTCCTATCTAGATTGGAAGATTTCGTTAACGGCAATTATATATTGTTTACGGTAGTATATGTTAATGTTTAGTTCTTTTTTTATTTTTCGCGGAAGCAAATATTTCTTGTTCTTTGTATATTTACTAAACTGTTGGTTCAGATGATCTCCGCGTTTATCCAAAGTTTGTAAACAGAGATTATTCGTAAACAGAAAATGTGTTATATTCAATGGTGTATATAACGTTTGCGCATTAGGTATTTTGTTGACGAATCCGGTTTTAATATTTTATCTCTCTTAACATTAGTATTTATCCCGTTATCCTATGAGTTCACGTGATTATTATTAGAAAAGAGACCAAAAATTTTCGATGTAATATTCTTTTTTTTTTTATCGACTGTCGCTATTAGCCTGACAGCCCTTCACAGTTTCACTGGACTATTAAGGCGAGCGCTTAAGAAACTCAGCTGCTTGATTGTTACCAACGGTGCTAAAGAGACTAAACCTCGGCTTGGGCTGTTGCCTTGGATACAACATCGCGAATCTATCTAAGCTAAACTAGCTAAGTTGATGATGCATGTAATAATTAGCAAGGCATCCTTGTGTACCAGCATATGGACCTCACGAACTCGAACATGTATTTTGTATCTATGAACTCTGCTAAACTAAACTAACCAGGTTTGAAAAATATGGGAAACAACAAAAACCCTTTCACCATATGTGAGAATTCAAATATTAGCTGTAGTAAGTATTGTAGCTTTGGTAAGTATTGTATAGTTTAAGACCAGTTCTGAGAGGTAAGAGTTGAATATTAAATGTTGAATAATAGTGTTTTATACTATAACGTAACTGGACAGACGCTTGTAATACTCAATTATGACTCTGAACAGCAGGTTACTATAGCAACGAAAGACATTTTTTTAATAAAATTTAAAGAAATTCATAATAGTTAATTATTTATAACGTGTATAATTGTTAACTGATTCATATAATAAAGAACTCCGTTTACATCTAATATATTCTGAAATAAAAGGAAATATAAACTCAAAATATAGCCTAAGCTATGGTATATATCTGATTAACTTTGAGCATACAAACTTTCATATTTATATTTTGTTATTAACA
This sequence comes from Antheraea assamensis, assembly GCA_035772565.1. Classification (NCBI taxonomy): domain Eukaryota; kingdom Metazoa; phylum Arthropoda; class Insecta; order Lepidoptera; family Saturniidae; genus Antheraea; species Antheraea assamensis. The sequence continues at coordinate 1,806,252 of JAQQSE010000018.1, forward strand.
TTAGAAACAATTAATGTCTCTTACAGCAATCTTGGAGCTATTAATTCGATTCTGAACATTCTTTTACTAATTGGAAACTATATTACCTCAATTGCTGCTGACAGCACCTTATTGTTATTAAGTCTATAGCGTAATTAACGCGTACGAAGTCGTGAGCGGTTGCTAGTTTCTAATATGATTAATATAGAACGATGTTATAAAAGAGAACATCTTTTATTTATACCACCTGCATATGAATGATTCCGTGATATTTTTTTGTCGAATTACACAACTTGTTGCAGAAACCGGTTACACAAATTGTGATACTGTCTATGATTATGGAGAGCACGCATTCCATCCGTTTTGCTTGAAATACCGGCGCGGTGGCAGGCTGTATATATATTTTTAATTAAACATTATATGTTATTAGCTTTTATTCGCGGCTTCGCTCGTTTGAATGTAGATTTCATTGGTACATCGGGAACAGTACTTTTTTTCACGACGAAAGGCATCCTATGTCGTAATAAGTTTCTATGCAATATACACATATCGGCCCCAATACAGGCTTACCTTTTATCAAGAACGCTTATAATACTATATTGCCTTTCCGTAATGTTTTACAAAATTGCCTTTAATAGACAAATAATTGCCTTTTATTGAGTGTGAGGCTTAATCGTGACGAAGTAGACATAATGCTCGTATAATGTAAAATACTGGTTCAAACTTTTATGCGATTTAAGACTTAATGCTTTATTGTTGAAAATAAATATTTCACTATATACCAATAATAGATTTAATTACTAGTATGAAATACCTCATTTAAAAAGTTCATTCGAAGTTGACTATTGAATATAGAATATAGACTTGGATTGAAATTGATTTGATTGTGTTGGTATTTGTAGTGGTTTTTCAAATAGGCTAGGTTACTATAATTAAAAGGTTTTCTGTTTTTTTTTCTTATATTTTATAGGTTTACGTTTGACCATAATCTCATCTGATGGTAAATGATGATGTGGTCAAAGATGGTAAGTCACGCTTAACCTAGAGGGAGACTGGCTCTCAAGTGCAGTTTCCGGAACACACCAACAGGTGTTTGACGGTAGATTTTCAACTTGAACGTGGTAGCCAGCCAGGCGGACTGTGAAAAAGCCTACCACCATGCTATGGTTTCACCACGATCTTTTTCCTTCACCGAAATCTCCGACTCAGTTGCTAGATTCGAATCTACGTCCTACGATACTGTGTCCGAATACGCTATCAACTAAGCCATCGTCGCTTCAAAACTAAGCCAAAAATAATGTTAACCACATGTTGTATTTGTTTTTGTACTCATACGAAAGGTTATGACAAATCATTAACTTATAATTTCAACGCTCCATTAAGCACCAAATGAGACCTAAATATCTTTTGTGTTTCGAGGTCTCATTAAGAGTATTATTTTCATCACCGTATTAAGTGAAATTTACGTACCGTGAATGAAATGTGAAACTGCATGTAGTTCCAGTAAAATGGATTTTATTTGATATTTCAAAAGTACCTGCGTTGTAATGAATTTTTCAACTGCTTTTTAGGATGTACAAATGCCTGTCAAAGGTGGCCATGAGTTCGAGATATGTGTATTGTAATACAAGATAACCGATGGTGAGTGGCGGCCTTAGGGTGCAGCCGTGCAACATGACTCATACAATTCCATGTGCAATCACCATAAGTACCGTTAATAAAGCTTAGCGCTAATGCACCTGTTTATATGATCAGAGGCAATAATTCGTCAAACGTAATCTAATACATGTCATATTCACTTATATTAATTATGTCATTTTATTTGCATTTATTTTCTTATTATAGTTTTAATATTTTATAGTCATGGTAATGATTTATTGTATTTAATTTTGATTTATTCGACAATGAATACTCTGAAAGATACCAACTTTATTGATTCAAGTCAACATACACTGATTTATGGGATACAAAAAATCTGGAGCCGAGCTGGCAAACCGTGCTATAACAGTGGCCAGTAACAGCGGTGGTATTAGAAAATAATCCCAAAGAAGGATGATGTCATGCAGGCGGCCGATCGTAAAAATTAAGCCAAATCACATTCATAATTAATTTCCTAACAATAATATTCTGGATTATAGCCGTATATGTTTTGACTTTTGAGTAAATACTTTTTCATTTTGTTACCGCAATTAACTTCTTCTTAATAAGTGCAGTTCAGCTGCAAAAGGTTGTTGACATACATTCTCATGTATCACTTCCCTAATAGAATACGATGCATGTAACAATGGTTGACTAACTTCGAAGTTATTTTCAATAACAGCTTCCTCTCGCTTTACACTATATCTATTATTACTATGGTTTACTAACTTTACGTGACTCTTATCAAAGAAATCATTTTAAAGTATCGTTTAGTAACTTTACTAAGTATAATTTTATTATTTGTCGTTCTGTAAATATCTTTGTTGTCAATAATAATGTCGAATGACACTGATGATTAGTTGTCAAAGATTTGAAACTGAAAGTTAAAGAACAACTTGATATGGAGAAGACGCAAGTAATTTTCTTTATTTATTAATCTTTGAAAGAATCTGAAATCAACAGACGACACGGATGATAGAAAAAATAAGTTACAGTTGGCAATAATGGACAATTTCTTTAATCCATACTTAGAAGGTTTTTTTATTTTTTTGGTCTCGATATAGTTGACAGATATTTGCCCAAATTTGATGTCGTCTTAAAATTATAGGACAATATTTGTTAATTTATTATAAAGTGGGTTAAAATATTATTATAGGAATTTTAAATTGGCATTTATTTACTCTTAAGTTATCTCGACGTTATGTATATAATGTAATACGTAAAGTTGTATTCTACGCAACTGTATTCAGAGCGGTCTAAAAGATTGTCGAGAATAGATCGGACCACCATATACCAAGTGTACCAGTCGTAATAGTTGCATGTTTAAGCGGCTCGCTTTCCGGGATCAGCCGGTATGTATTCAGGTTAAATGTCAATGTATCTGGGAGCAATGGGAGTAGCGTCCCCATACTCACGAAAACTAGCCCAACATAATGACTTCCAAAGATTGGCGACGGCTAAACTATATTATTTAAACTTTTTCGATATATTATATAAATGCAAAAGTGACATCGTTTGTTTGTTACACTCTCACGCGTTAACTACTCAATGAGAATTATTATGAAATTTTTCATACACGTTGTGATGGGTTATAGAAAATGACATATCTACAAAGGGTAACTTTAATGGAGAAAAAAATACTATTCTAGAGGTATATGTTAAATCTATATTAACGCGAGTGTACAAAGATTAGTATACGTAAGAATGACGAATAGAAGAGACTTATAAATAAATTCGTCGACGGTATAGAAAAAAAAGACATAACTATTTCCCCATTTTCTTATTGATAATAGAGCTATAAGCTCGTTACAAACAAAAATAAGTAAAACTTTTGCCTAGTTGAAACGTTTATTTATCTACATTTATCTGAATACAGAAATTTCCTAACGAGCTGTTTGTTATTGCTATTAAATATTAGAAACGCATCCCGTTCGCTAAACCCCATTATAATATGAATAAGTTTACCGTTTAACTTGCAAGTAACACTTACATCGAAGCACTGGTAATATTTGTTAAGAACCATCAATTGACTACAGCTAAGAATGAAGGTTTACCGTTACACAGGGCCGATGATCTAGGGCTAGTTCTGAGAACTGTGTGCTTAATACGAGCCTTATAACGTAAATGAAAGAGTAACGAGACAGGTGATTGTTTCGTATCTTGATTGGTAAGCGTTATAGTTATTAAGAATACATAATGCCATGATAGGATGTCCAGTGAGCTGCTGAGCACAGATTTTACATAGAATCATTGACCTTTATCACGTTCGGTGACGCTGTTAATGCCGTCCACGGTTACAGTTAATATTCGTTTGGAAAAAAAATGACCTTTAAATCTGTAGACTGATAATATAAGCTGTCTACTTGTCGTTTCTGCAATAACCAGTAATAATAAAAATCAGTTTAATTGTTCCTATTAGTTTGATAAAAGATTACATTTGTCAAGATGGACGGATGTGTCTCTTTAACGCAAAAACTACTAAACGAACATAGATGAAACTTTATAATGATAAAAATTTTAAGCGATGATGGCTCAGTTGGTAGTGTGTTCGGACACAGCGTCGAAGGACATAGCTTCGAATCCAAGCAACTGAGTCGGAGCTTTCGGTGAAAGAAAACATCGTTATGAAGCCATAGCATGGTGGCAGGGCTTTTTTTAAGACCGTCTGGCTAGCTACCGCCATCAAGTTGAAAATCTGTCGCCAAGCACCTGTTTGTGTGTTCCGGCAGCTGCACTTGAGAGCCAGTCTCTCTCTAGGTTAAGCGTGACTACCATGTTAGATCATATCATCATTTAATATCAGATGAGATTGTGGTCGAAACGTTTACCTATAATTTGTAAAGGTATTGCTGAAACTGAAAAAATTATAACGATAAGTATCAAGTAATTAAAAAATCCTGCCGTTCTAGGGTTATGATGACTCGACCTGTATATGCCGTTACTGTTATACAAAGATAGCGTATGATGTCATGATATATCAAGACACAAGTACAGGTGGTTTTCATGGTGGTAAGGCTTTTTTAAGCTCATCTGGCTAGACCACATACATGTTGAAAATCTGTCGCCAAGCACCTACGAGCGTATTCTGACAGCTGCATGCGACAGTCATTCCCTTTTCGTTTAGTGTGTTTGTTATCTTGGACTACATCGTAATTTAACACCATGTGAGATAGATTATGTGATATAATAATTGACTGTGCTGGCGGTTTGTTAAGTACTTACTGTATTGCTATATATGGTGAGTTGTAACACAATGATTTTTATTTTATAATTAAAATATTTTAATCGGTCAAATAGGTTTTAGGTCAGATTTACTAATTTGTACTTAAACAAACATGTCATGGTCACCATTTGTTGATATCAGGTTCGTTTCGAAGTCAGTATATTAGAAGATTTACACTTAAATAGATTTAAGAAATTTGCTTTGTATGCGTTTACTTTCATATCCTTTTGTACAATCACTCCTCTTTTTCTTCTTTTTCTTGTTTTGGCCCCGCAGAAGCATTTGCCAGTGTCAATGTTTTGTTTCAAGAGGGATTATAGCAGAATGTTTACAAATAATATAAGTTTATTAAAACGTAAGAAGTTCCATGTGTCTTGTGATAATTATAATGTTCTAACAAGATGGTGGTTTCCTTGTTAGAACTTTCCATGGAGTTTTGGTGGCATCTCAGAATGCATGCTCCGTGATATTATTTCCCATCCACTTCACTTGTGCATAATAACCGAACTATATTACGTAAAACACCACCAATATTACAAAATATAGAGTCTAATAACACAAGATTATGAATAAAATATAAAAGCCACTACATGACAGACCAAGATCCCGCCAAAAACTCCAATCACTCCTCTGACATAGAATATCTGTCTTTTAAATATGATAATAATAAACTAAAAGGAGGTTTTTAGCAAATCAATCGAATAGTATATACTAGCAAACCAGGCGGACGTTTTCCTGCCCTAATAATAAAAAATATATACTTATGTACATGCATTGATTAAGGTAACTAATGTATTATATTATGTTTGATAAAGATGAAAACTGTATCCGTCTAAATAGTCTTCTAATTACCTCATTGCATGTGACCATTTTTTTAGAAAATAGATGAGTATAGTAAGCTATCCTTGAAAGATAGGTATATGCCATCGGAAACTTTTTTGTAGATCTATAATACAGGAATATTTCATTATGTATTGTTTTGTTATATCTGGTGACTGACTACGTTACAATCCGTTTAGTAGATTTTGAGTTTATCACGAACATACAGACAGACAGGCAGACACGGGGGACGACTTTGTTTTATAATATGTAGTGATAATAATCGATGTGCCGCAGTGCTGTTTATACACAAGTTATAGTAAAATAAATAGAACAACTTACTTCATGAAAAAAAAAAAAACATTATAGATATATGTCAACTTGCACGGTGATCAGATAAACCGTGTTGGAATTTAAAAATCTCACAATCATAAGAATATAACAATTTAGATATTTCTGTCGTTCGTCAATACAGATTGGAAGATAAGCTGCAGCTGCGTGCCGCGGAACTTGTGGTTAGTCTGCGGTCTTCGCTCATTACATGTATCGTGACTAGTTCTTACTACTTTAACTGTTTCCAGGAAGTATTTAAACTAGCAATGTTTTAACTCGATCGCTTAGGAAACGTTCAAAAACTTTATAGTCCTTAGATATTATAAAAGGTAACAACTTTCTCTATGTATGTCCATCCATTAGTGTGTTTGTAACTTAAAAATCACTGATCCAATTTACATGATTAATAAATAATTAATAGGGTAATCGGTGTTGCGTAGTAGAAACTAGTGTTTGAAAATTTATTCAGTGTCACTGTAGTCGCGCAAGCAATGTGCTCGAGGACTCCATTCCGGACGGTCGGACTTCGGCTTGAGCCGCTGCCGAGGGGGGCCTAGGCGAGTGTGCTGGAGCAAAAGTCACAGCCAAGCCGCGGCAGCGTGATTTGTGATTACGCGGGCGTGGACGCGCACACGCTCTGTTTCAAGGGATGGAAGGGTACTAAAAGTTAGCTGCAGTTATTTCGTCGGGAGGATCTGTAAAAATTAACCTTTTTTATATAACACTTATACAGTACATAATATACATAACACATTTTATTCGAATGGTAAAAATGTCTTTATGACAATTAAATTAAGAAAAAAAAACAATAAGTCTTTCTTGTTATCAAATGACCAAAAACACAAATCATAACGCGTGACATCCATAGCTTCCGAAACAATGTTCTGATAGTTGTAGTTGTGTACTCGTATATTCAAAAATAGTAATATTTAGAATGGTGTGACGTCAATCCAATGCCATAAGTAGTATGTGTGATTTACCAAGAATATTTAAAAATAATAACGAAATTAAATGATATTTTAAGTTTATTATTTTTTGTAATTTACATAAGGTAATATGTGTATAAAAGTTGTAATTACTGAGGTGATATCTGACAGGGGAGAGTGGAAGTGAAAAACATGTTTCACCGACCCTATTTAGATAGGATAAGGGTAAGAAGATGATGATGATGATGACAAGATTATATATATATCAAAGCGTTTACAAAAAATAATCTACACCAGGCCTTTGTATTTAATCCTATAGAATGTTAAACACATGGTCTGTATATGTAGGGCATTTAAAGTACATTATAGTTATCCGACCAGTCAATTAAATGTAATGTCCTCAACACTAGAAATTAAAAAACTAAGTGGTAAAAGTTTCTTTATCTATTGACAACTATCCATTGAATGTAATTTATTCCGAACGCGTGTCCAGTTCTGTTTTTATAATAGAGTTTCGAGGCATCCAGTTATCTTTAGATGAGAATTTCAGATTTCTACAATAACCATTCGAGATACCCAGCATTGTTAGAAATATACTGAAATTTCTCTTTTTCCTTCATATTTTACGAGAGTATTTTAATTTTTTACTGAGAGGCTCTACATCTAAAAATTATATTAAAAAAATCGAATCTATTTATTGTACAAAAAAAAGCTATTGTCCGCCGCTCGACTCAACCCACGATAATTTTTTTCTACAATAATATAGACGTCAAAAGCATGCCAAAAATATGCTAATGCTATATTAAATTGGCAAGTCTCATAATGTCCGAGTACCTAATATCAAATTAATAAAGTTTTATATTGACAAAATACAAATATTAATAAGAACTAGGTTTTGCTCGCGAACGTTTCTCGCGGTAATGTATTTGACGTATCTCTCGGGAACTGTACTTTTTTATTCTCCCGACGTGTACGCAAAGGCATGAGTAGGTAAGGCATCATCATCATCATCATCATCTTAAGGCGTGACAGCTTCACAATTAAACAAACTCACATTCGCATAGATGATATTAGTAAGGATTAATTAATACAAACTAAATTTAAGGCGCCACTTTTTTAAACGAACTAAAATTTAGACATTTTTGCTTTTTAGTCTCATGTGTATATTAATTTTAGTTTCTTTCCATGAGATCATGTATGATAATTCTTCTTCAATTTTTCTTTGAAATTTTATTTGAATTGTGTGTAAAATTTCAAGTGTCTTAGTCAAAAATGAGTTGCAATTCTACCCCGTATAGACATACAAGAAAGCAAGTTAACAAGAACGTGGTATTTTACCAAAATTATATGATACTTATTATTTATTACTATATTCATAGCATTTGAAAAGGTTGGACTATTAACCTTGACTGTTGAGTCAAGTCAAATAAAATGTGTAAAATATACGAGTATGTTGATACTATTATAATGATTTAATATAATATTTGAATTAACATATTATATTTTGTCGTCACCTATGACGATGCTTCTCTGCAATCTTTGATAATGTAATTTACTATTAACACATTATTCTATACAAGCTTTCCGCTTCGGTTTCGCACGGAAATAGTAACAAAAAAAATGAAACAAAACTTCTCTTTCCAGTACAATCATGTATTGTACAGTACAGGTAACTGAACGTAAATCTGTTAATTCTATCAATATATTACACACACACACTCTCTCTCTCTCTCACACACACACACACCCATGTACGCACGCTCGCACGCACGCCCGCCCTCACGCACGCACGCGCTCACGCACGGATACACGCACACACGCACGCAAACGCACACACATATTCTCACTCACTCACTCACTCACTCACTTACTACAAGCACTTCTGAACAAATTGAAGTTGCATTTCATTCATATGGACGGTGTTGATATCTATGACACAGTTCAATACTAGTACAGATATCAACGATAATTAATAAATAAAATAAATCTCCTTACTGTTTTCTGTCTGACTCATTCACTCTCTCTTCTTTTGAATGGAAATTTTTTGACCGACATTGTTCCCGCGTTCCTATAATTTTTCAAACTTTTTATTTCATACAAGCCTTGTCCTATCAACTTCAAACACAACAAAGAAATAATTAGCCAAATAGGTGTAGAAGGTCTTAAGTGATGCGCTTACATATATTCGGCAATTGATTGTTATAGTTAGGTTTTAGTAAGTAAATCGTATTTTAATTATATATTTTATATCCTCAAGGTTTAAATATTATTGATGGCATCCATTATAATGAAAAAATATAGCATAAGTAATTTTATATGATGAACCTTATATAGCCTGATTATAGGCCTGTAATAGTATTATACACGACAAGTCTATTGTACGCGTGAATAGAAATGGAGAGATTAGAATGATGGCTCACTATTATATGTGTGTAGCGGTTAGTTCCCATCGCTCACCGATTGAATTATAGACGGGAAAGTGCGCTTTGTATATTACACTTATATACAATCATGTTTCGCTATTATGTATCACGTAACTTGTAAGTAAAAGCATGCATCGTTATTATCCTCATTTTATAGTAAACTAGACGATGCCCGCGACTTCGTTTTCATGAAAATAGTTTTGTTATCTTCTTTTTTTATGATTTATACGTTTTAGTTTGTGCCCGTAATCTTATCTGGGGTTAAATGATAATGCAGTTGAAAATATTAAACAAAGTTAACTTAATAGGTGCTGGCGAAAGATTTTCAACTTAAAGGAGTGCTAGATAGTCAGACGGTAATTATTTCTTTTTTAACTGCCTACACTGTTGACCTGGCAAGACCTCTACAGTTTCACTGGACTACGATCAGCCAGACGGACTTAGAAAAGGTTTTATAGTTTATTCATGATGTTTTTATTCATCGAAACAGCTTCGGCTCATTCGCAAGGATTTGAAATAAATTTATTTTTATATTGCATTTTCTAACATTATTCTTTGCATAAAGTAATACTGAAATTGAATACAGAAAAAGTATAAAAGTGAAGACTACATTTCCTATTTTCAATTGTCAAAAATCTGCTCGAGATTAAATAGTAAAAAAATAAATAAAACCAGATTAGATCTAGACCATAAACTACAAAGAATATTTTTACTCATTAGCTATCAACAAAAAATAAATAAAATATGGTCATCGATTATTTGCCTAGACTGTTCTAGAGTCTAATGAATTAGAGTCATTTTAGTAACTCTAAGCACTCGTACATGAGTATGTCAAGTCGTTAAATCAGATGATTTGATAACGATTAACAATTTCATTTAAATACCAATACGCATGTTCTTGACGAAATCGTGGATGTCACAATGATAAAAACCATGGGAGGAACCATGGGAGGTTCTCAGGATTGTTAACAGTACGAACGTTCTCTATTTTGATTGTGAGCTGTGGGGCCGTGGGCGCTTGTATTATTAACATTGAATCGACTTGGGGTTCAGCTGATTCTCACTTATGCATACGTGTTGTAATATTCATGAGAACTACGTAACGCATTGGACCGTTTACTGCGCATTCGAAAATGTAGTAATGGACTGCAATTAAAATATATTATACTTCAGATTTAATCATTTCCAATTTATCTTGTTTACATATTTCGTTAAGTAGCATATATGCAGTCCGAGTGATTTTAATCGTTTACTTAAACCTGCAGCAATTTAAGGTAAAACTCAAAAGACGGCAATTCTCAGTTCCTAAAACATAATGGGTTGCTAATTCTGAGGGCTCGGTTAGAATGCCACATGTGCCGGTAGATATGTGTTACCGTACATTAACCACACCCTATGAGCATAGCAGTATAAGCATTTCTACTTTCCGACAAAAATAGGTGTGTCAATGGTGTTCTCGCTTGCACAGATTCATATTTTTACTATTAATTATAGAAGTTCTTCTTTTTCGTTCGTAACAGATTCTTCGTTTAAGGTAAAAATACTTTTGGATGAATAATATATTTATTTAGGCTTATACATAAACTTTCAATTAATCGTCAACCATTTAATCACTTGTGTTTATAATGACAGCCGTGATATAATATCGTAGTTAAGAGTATTATCCAGAAAATCTATAAAACATATTGATTTAGGCCATAACCTGTGTTAACCATTTAATCACTTGTGTTTATAATGACAGCCGTGATATAATATCGTAGTTAAGAGTATTATCCAGAAAATCTATAAAACATATTGATTTAGGCCATAACCTGTGTTAACATATATACTCTGCACAAGTCCATAATTAAAAATTAGAATGCACGTTACTTCGCACTTCCAGTTGGAATTGTTTGGTCGCTGCCAAGTCTTACTGCAACAAAATACGGTTGTGAAACAACTAAACGTAATTAAAAGGCGTCGTTGGTCGGCCAACAGTGTTAATCGACTACAGGTTCAACTATCTGCCATCATCAAGTTCAACTGCCAAGCAACGACGCTTTTTAATTAGTTTTAGTTGTTTCACAACCGTTTTATGTTGCAGTAAGACGTAACAGCGACCAAATAATTCCAAGCGGAAGTGCGAAGTAACGTCCATTCTAATTTTTAATGATGAATTTTCGCAAAGTAATGCCTTCATCAATCAAAAAACTCACTTGTCAATTTTAAATATCTGTATGCTTGTCAGCCTAGTCAAAATTATTTTAACAGTTTCGAAGATTAGCCCGGACAGAAAAGACATTTAACTTTTTACGTATTAAATAATACATATCCCCGGATATTATTACTTTAGTGCGTGTATTAGTAAGCTTTATCTATATCGCATCATTAAATGCATATTATATTTATAAGTTATGTAGCTAGAACATTCCAAATTAAGCTGAATTGGATTCCACGGTAAATTAAGACTTCCAAATAACTACAAGGGAAAATCATTTTTCGTTGACAGCCGAAACAGAACCAATATATATTAATGATCGCGCGGCATCCGAAGCAAGAATGCTTTATAGGTTGGTTGATTCTAGTATTGAAAACTGCTAAAGTTGTTATCGTTGGTTATGAATGGTACAGAATTTATTTCCGTGGTAATCACTAGGGTATTATTGTCAATTTGTAACCAAACCCAAACCCAAACCCAAAGTACAAATAAAGTAAAATAAATGTTTATGTATTTTATCTTATTTATGAACAATTCAGGTTCATGAAATGACACAGTTTTTTTGTCATCATACGTTTCACAATAATTTCACTTTATGTTATATGACGGTGCTAGAGCTGGTCGCTACCGGTGCGGCAAGCCCGGCGGGGGCTCGGCTCGCGACTCATGTTTAAGAGAAATAACGGAATAGGTATTTTTTAGCTTTTCGATGTTTTCATTCCGAGAGTGTGGCTAATATGAAAATCGAGTCCAAGTTCCGTGCATGCACGTAGAATTGTAGGTATATTACTGACAAGTAGGTGGTCGTCATAATTAGATCACTACCAATCCTGAAACTTTCCTTCGCGTCACTAATCCACCTAACTAAAGATGATAAGACAACAGGTGTGAACGCTAAAATACACCTACAGAAACTTTGAGATACATTTGTCAAATGAATATTGGTTACTAGCAAAGCCAGTATTAGAAGACACTATGGTTTCAACGCTATATTTTCTATACCAGATGTTCAAATCAATCGAACTACTATGAAGCTGTCTTCAAGTGAAATATTAAGGATATATCTAAAACATTACCACTTCGATTACAGAAGGAAGGAAACGGGGTTTGGATGCCAAATATGTCACGATGCCGTCATTCACTGAGAGGCTATTGTTTAGAGCCGGATTCTACCTTGCGCCATATGTAGCTTGTTTGTGTTATAATGTATGTACAGTGTACACCTGCTATGTTGTATTCTTTCAATAATAATATCTCATATGATAACCAATTTTGATAATCCTAAATTTATTATAATTATTGTAATTATCGTTACACCAAATATCCGGATATACTAAATGTATTTCTCTTTAGAATAGAATGTGAAAATCACGGATTCATATGTTATTTTAAGCGTTTGTAATTTTTTTTTTAATATGTATATTATCTTTACTGTTTCTACGCTTGTGTTTTACTACAAAAGTACCTGGTGGTAAGTATTTTAAAATTATTAAATATTTAGCCTAACAGTGGGACTGGTATATTCGTTTATTAAATTTATATTGTTATTATAATGTAACTAAAGTTAGTTTCCTTTGTTTCATGAGCTAGACATGTGTATTGTAAACTGATTTCTAACTTTGATTGTAACACGCATCTAAAACGTTAGATAGCCCGTTCATGGAGAAAGGTTCTAAGCTAGATAACTTAACACTACAAGCGGAGCAATCATCATAAAGTAGTAATTTATAAACTGAATGTTAATGATAATACTATGCACATTATTAACATATTTATAGGAACAAATTATCAAATGGTGTGCATAATATAATTCAAAAATAACTTTATTTCCATTCTTTATATGTTTTTGCCTTTCCTACTACACCATCATTACTTGATGTTAAATGACGATGTGGTCCAAGATGGTAAACAAGCAAAAGCTAGAAAGGGGCTGGCTCTCAAATGTAGCTACCGGAATACACCACCTATACCGGCTTGGCGATATATTTTCAACTTGAGTGTGGTAGCTCTCCTGGTGGGCTTAGAATAACTGTAGTAGTACAGGGATATAATTTCACCAAACCTTTTGCTTCGCACAAAGCTCTGCCTTATTCTCAAGGAATCTAATCTACGTAGATTGACGTGGTGTCCGAACACGCTAACCATTGAGCCATCGTTTATAGTGGATGAGAAATCGGCAATCTATCGGAAGTAGTCGCTCGGTATGATCAATATAAGTAAAATTTGTTCACAGGGTCATTCTGAATCGAAAGGTGCAAAGAAGAGAGAAAAGAGCCAAAGTGGGAATGGTAACGGCAAGCCTAGCCGTGGGGTGGCCACGTCGTTTGGGTTTCGCCGTCGTCCGGCAAGCACCTCACGCGCTGACGACAACGCTCGTCGCAGGGAATCCCCTCAAGATAAAAATGGCAACGGAGGTATGTATGGTTTTATATTATTATGATGGTTAATTAATAATAGTCTCAGGTAGAAAAATGTAGACAAATTGGTAAATGAATTACAGTTACATTTAGGTCTTAGCTGGACCAATATTACAGATGGTGTTCCCAATCATATTCGTTATAATTTGAAACACAAGTAACATAAATACTGCAAGTGTACAGAGTGTATAGAAAATAAATCGGAATAGTAAATATATACTAGAAGCTGTAAATCAATAAATAACATTTTTTTTATATATATAATAGGGGGCAAACGCACAGGTGGGTCACCTGATGGTAAGTGAACACCGCCGTACATAGACACTAGCAACACCAGGGGAGTCGCAAGTGCGTTGCCGGCCTTTTAATATATGTGGGCCTCCGGCGCTCTCACTGACCGATCTGTTACTTCACGCCGGCTTTCTGTGAGAGGGTGGTACTACCCCGGGCGAGCCGATCCATTCATTCTGAAACCAGTAATGGTTTCAGCGTAGCTCTACCACCTACACCTACACCTACACCTACAATATTTTCGTAAAGCACTATTACGTTACTATTTGACTAATAATATTATTAAAAGTATTGTATAAAAAAAGCAAACAATACTATGTAGCCACTAATCAGCAATAAAGTCAGTTTAAGTAATTTAAAACTCCATTGTAAAATTTTAAGAAACTTTTTAAATTGAAGTTTATATACGGGTACAAAAGAAAGTCACATAATAAATAATATCTACGCTGTCAGTACAATGGAAATTGTGAATGTAAATTACAATGTATACGGAGACGAAGTTCTTAGCGCGTTCCACGGATCGACCATGCGGGTATCGGATCCATCGTGTTTTACGTCAAGCAATGAAAGACTATGCTCGGAACTTGTGATTCAACTGTAGATTTAAGGGTCTCTCACATACCGCGATACCGATGTGCATCAATGCTCCACTGCCCGCATTCTTTTATTATAATATTTTTTTTATGAAGAGAGACCTTAATTTCGTGCCAGCTTCTGTATACATTATATTATTCAGTATTACGCAACACATTTTATTACAAGAGTGGTCGTATTACAAATCTAATAGCAGAGTGTTATTATAGAAATATCTTTATTTCTAGAAAACTTTACAAAATCTTAGCCTTAACAATGGCCGCAAACTAGGCAGTGCCTGTATCATGGAAGCCTAATATCTACTTGATTTAGCTGATGGTGACGAATTTTAACTTGGCAATTACATTAGTATGTTAAAGTTGCAGAGAAATATCGTTATATTAATCAATTAAAAACTACATAATTGTGTAAGAAAGTGTGTGTATGTTTAGTTATGATGAGAGTACGTGTGTGAAGGTAAGTGAGTGTACGTGTGTATATAGGATGGTTACTAACAGAGTATCTTAAATAGGTCTTCCGTCTGTTCATAGGAAATGCTGAGAAGCCATCGTTTGGTGACAGTGGTTACAGTCATTAAGAGCAATTTCTATGGACCTTTTTTTATATTATAGAGGGCAAACGAACAGGTGGGTCACCTGATGGTAAGTGATCACCGCCGTCCATAGACACTAACAACACTAGGGGAGTCGCAAGTGCGTTGCCGGCCTTTTAAATATGTGGGCCTCCGGGGCTCTCACTGGCCGAACGAAACGCAACAGTGCAACCACTGTTACTTCACGTCGGCTTTCTGCGAGAGGGTGGTACTACCCCGGGCGAGCCGACCCATTCATGCTGAAACCAGTAATAGCTTCAGCGTAGCTCTACCACCTACAAAATGTCCTGCTAAAATGTCGCAAGTTCGAATTGATCATATGATTGGTTTTTATGTGATGAGCATAGTTGTTTCTGTGTTAAAAGTACTAATAGTATAATGTATATTAATTAGCTGTTCAGTTACTACTATCGTTTGCCCACAGTTTCGTTCTCCTTAAAATATTAGTAAATAATTACGATAATAAAAGCTATACTTGGCTTGGATTTAAATGGTTGTATGTGAAAACGTCTCGTCATATGCTTATTGATATTACATTTAAAAACAAAATTAAAAACGTACTTATCCGAAAACATATTCTATTACAAGATTGGTAGAGCCTGTACAAAGTGCGACTGCAAAAGAACACTATGTTCCTATATTCTCCATTGGCATGCGAGGCTTTCCAACTCGATGCCCAGGAGTAGGAACCTGTTAATGATTGGTTTCAATTAAGTCTGTTGTTCTTTCGTAGTTGGTTATAAGTAACTATAAGTTAAAGTAACCATTTCTCATCAGGTGAATTCCATGCCATATCGCAACACTCAAAGTCTACTGGATAGATTTGAAATTCAGTTTTACTTCTTAGACACTTGATTCTTATTTATAAAAAGAATTATCAAGTTAGCTTCATTGAATATATAAAGTTTTGAAAACCTATACTTTTTATAAACACTACGCGGTCAGGTATGTGTATTTTCCTGATGTGGAGAAGTGGGGCAAGTGGTATGGAGCCTATGTTTTCTCCTTTGTACCTAAAAAATATATTGTTTGGATAATAAATGACGCAGACAGAGTCGTATGTATCATCAGGTAGGCATAAATAAACTTATACACTTTACAAAACGAAGTAGTAATATAACAGGTCTTTTAACGCATCGTAAAGTCGAGTCAAGAGGTCGCGGTAAAGTTCTTGCACGAGACAGTTTTCATTATGTTACATTCTGTTGCATTCTGAATAAAAATAATTAGTATCACTATGTAGGTTATGAAACAGGTGTAATCACGTTAAGTAAGTGAACATGAGAACGTGTCTCGAAGGGACGCCCACAGACGACAGACGGCTTGATAAAATTAGATTTACTAACAGGATCAACGGAGGACCTTCGAGCCGAGGAGGTGTTGTCGGGAAGGTCCACGCCACTCGCGAGACCACGGAAAGAAACAGCGGGCCAGCCATTACGGTCAAACAGGTATTAAATAAATTAGGAAACATTTTTTATAGAATTACTTTAGCGTAACTTAATTAATGATATTTACTTATGCATGCGTCTTATTCTATATCATCGCTATTTTCTTGAGTTCACCGGTTTTCGCTTATTATTCTCCAATCCCTTCTATCTGTGGCCATTTGGTGATAACCACATACAGTATTATAGTGGCAGATGTGAATTTATTTAAGATCATTCGATTTATTATTGCAGCCAAAACTTAGAAATCATTCTTTAAAAATATGTAAAAATGTCTTACAGGGCGTTTTCAAATGATAATATTTTCCGAAATAATAGTAGTTGCTTATCATATCTGTGTGCACCTTATCAGGCTCTAAATGGTATACTTAATGGATTTTGAAATCATTTTTACCTAGATGCGTTTGATGTAAAAATATTTTATATTGGTAACGCTTTCGTTATCAAAATATTTTTTTTTTTTAATATTTCCTATGTTCTTGGCAAAAGCAAGTTAAATACGATCGCTTTATATGGAGAAACAAGTATAAATAAACTTCATTTGAATATATATGTTCATTTGACTGTAGCTATTAGTCCGTCATAGAACGAGTCAAACCTGACTTTGCATTAGATTTTAACTATAACTGAGGATACATACTGTGTATTTATCATCCAACCATATACTTTTATATAAGCTAACAGTGGACTAGTCAAGAAATTAAATGCAAATTTATTCATTAAATTAGAAAGTTTAATAATCTCACACGACGTCTATTGCAAGGCGGCGTATAGTCATAATATTATAGCAAAGTATGTGCTAGTAACTTGAATAATAGTTTAACATTAACTGAATCATTATTTACATTTTCAATACAAGTATCCTCTTCGAACGCGCAACTGTCTATTGGTATCCTAAACGTTTCTTAATGTTTTATTTTTCGAACATGTTATAGATATGAATATGCATTTTTATATTATTCTATTTTTTGAATTTCACTACAATTTACTATATTAGTTGAACCCATCAAATTTTAACCTCTGAGAATCTATAAATTTTAGCTTAAAGTAATGTAAAAACATCACGACACGTTGACCAACGACTCATCGGTTATCCATTACTGATTATTGATGTCATATCTGCTCACGAAACTCTTGATTACTAGATATACCTAGCTGGTTATGAAACACGACAGAGTATAAAATAGACACTGATGTGTTTATCACTCACTCGAGTTACATCTCTACCATACTTTTTATTTACTGCATATAGACAGGATTTTCCCGTACTGTAAGAAGCCTAAGTATACCATTATTATAGTGTTACATGTAACAAATGTTAATCGCAATCTAGCTACACAATTATTTTATCATATTACCAAGCAAAAGTCAGTATTTTATACCATCAGCAGCAAAATCAGCCTATGTTTCTTTGCCTAATTTATTAAAATGCAAACTTTTTGAGGCATGTTGAACAATGAACAAATGTAAACCGTCACGCTTCTTCGTTGACGTTGAATCGAGCTTATTCGGCTCTACTCGGCATCAAGCGTGCTCTGGTCGGATCAGAATCGTGTACTCTCAACAGCTCCAGCCGGCATAAATCACGTTTATTGTCATAATAATAACGTTTTTATTATTACGTGTTATGATAATAAAAAAATGTTATCTTAGTTTTCATAAGTTTACACTTCTATCTTGTGAGCACAAGCACACACCCACGCTTTTTTTCGAATTATTAGAACGTTAGAGACATATTTATTCCTTTTATCATATAACTGGAACATACTACAAAGGTGATCAAGATAAGCGCCTTGTGTTTTCGTTATAACTTTATTGCCTTTTATTTTGAGTAGGCGTTCGTTACATCATGTGTAATAACAGAAAGTGCCTACCAGACCAATTTAGTTAACGACAATAATAGTGATTACAGATTTATTGCTTAAACATTTCCATAGAGCGTATTAAATTAAAACTACAATTATATAGCGACAGTTACATAATTCATGTTTAGTACGTTCATACAGAGCGAGTTCTTGTATGTGACATAATAATACCATTTATATATTGTTAAATTTGATAAAAACTCTTGATCGTGCATTAATAATTAAAAATAAATAATTTAAAAAGTATCAAGATGTGCGTTATACTTTGAAATCTAAAATTTGTAAATAAGCGTTATGTACTATCAAACAGTTTTTACTAATATTAGTGGTGGAACTGTAGAGGCCTGACGAAGCCAACAGTATAGATCAGTTCGAAAAAAAAAAAAAACTAATATTAACAATGATTACAGAATCGTGTCATTTGGTAGGTTCGGTTTCAGACAATCTCACAGCAAGACGGCGAAGGTGGGAGACGTGAACATCGTCGCGGAACAGGCCTTCGGCGTACCCAAGGATAAGGAGAGCGCCATTAACAACAATGCTCTCGGTAAGAAGCTTGTAATGTTAAAAGTAAACAAATTAATGAAATAGAAGCCTGTCTCTCTGATTTCGAAATAAAGGGTATTCGAATTAAACTCATATTATATAAATATGTTTCTGAAAATCCAAACATTATTTTGTTTTTATTTTGTTATATATTGGGTTTTCAGTAGCAGGTTATTAGTGGCGAATATTGTTGTAGTCTTTAGGGGTTGAATTATGCGGTAGTGTTGATCAATGAAACACAATGATTAATCAGAGGTAAATAAATAATAAATGTTCAGTAATTGCATGCGGAATTCGGGGTTAAAAAATTAATTAGTCTAAAATATAAAATGCATGATTATTGTAATCGTATAAATAAAATAGCCTATTTGTTTGTTACACTTTCACGCTTTAACTGTTCAACCGTTTATCATAAAATTTATTATACATGTAGTCACAGGGGACAAATAAGGTTATAGGATACTTTGAATTCAGAATAAAGTACTGTTACCCGAGGATAGGTACAATAACATATTTTACAGTTGTGACGCGAACGTAGCCACGGGTAGAAACTACTATATTATAAAGCTAAATCGATAAAATACTTCTTTATTTTTAGATAAGAAAAGTACAAACGTATCATACAATCAGCTTCCACTACTTACAACCCAAGTATCTTCGACGGGAGTGACAACTGTAGTTGGCGCTGCCGGCGTACCGAAACCTGTTACTAAGCAAACCGTCATACTCACCTATCAGCCGCAACAACTATCATCCCAGGTATAATTATTATCTATAGTAATAACATTATAGTTCTGTGTGTACATTTTTTTTTATTGGTAATAGACGTCTTACGTAGTAGTAATAGTACCTAATTAACTTATAGCAATAAAGTATTAAAAACCTTAAGGAGGGATCATGAATATGGCGTAAAATAAAAATTCTGTATGACTGTTTAATTTTAATTCAGGAACGGATTTTTCGCATTTCAGAAATTCTGTAGCCGGCAATTTCAATTATACCTCAATGGATTGAGTTAAAGAATTGCGAATAATATTTTTAAAAATTGTAATACAGATATTATAATGTTCTTTTTTTTAATTTAAATTAATTATGATAGAATATTGTAGACGAAAATTATTCAAAATATGGCTAGGTTTACTTCACACCCTATAAAAAAAATATTTGAAAAAATACAATTTTTATTTAATCTTAGTGAATTCTCATGAAATTTTACACATAAGTAGAAGCATAATAATTGATAATACTGTTCTATAAAGTATAGATATTCACAACCGAATTTCATTGCATTTTATGTATACCTGTGTAGTATATGACGTTC
The DNA here is from genome assembly GCA_035772565.1 of Antheraea assamensis. Classification (NCBI taxonomy): domain Eukaryota; kingdom Metazoa; phylum Arthropoda; class Insecta; order Lepidoptera; family Saturniidae; genus Antheraea; species Antheraea assamensis. The sequence goes on from JAQQSE010000018.1 coordinate 1,826,864, forward strand.
TTAAATTGTTAGCATATTAAAATTATCAGTAACACTTTTAGGAATCATAACATCTGTTCATAGGATAAAAGGATGAGCCGAAATTAATTACCGCATTAAAAATGCGCATCGAACCGCGGACAATAGTTAGTATTATAGTTACTGGAAGAATTTAAACACTTTTATATATGTCTTCCCCATTTGTGATCGAGTGTCAGTATACTCGTGTCTTTTAAATATCGGTAGTTTGCTGACAACTGATTAATTAACCAACACTTAAATTATGATATTAATATATCACTACATTCGAGCATACGCTTAGCACGTAGCTGAATCAGAATTAACCATAGATCTAGGCATTTTTTCGAATTATTTTCACAGGACGGACGAATGAAATCAAATAAAATCGGCGAACAATTCAATCCTCGTACCAATGCAGCCGCACGAACGCAACAAGTAATCGAAAGGGCACCTGGAAAATACACCTTCCAAACGAACCAACTGCCAAAACCTCAGTACCCCGCTGTTAAGAATATTGATGTGAAAACGGCTAAGCAGGCAAGTTTAACATTTATAACGACATCTCAGACGAAAATGAACTATTAGGTTATTTTGCTTGCAAATTTGTTCGGGGCCAAAAATCAGTTGAGACTGATTAATCTTTTTTGCGGAATTCGCAGAATTCAATTACGCTTACCCAATTATTAATTAATCAAATTTACTTATAGAATAGTATCAATATAGAATGTCTCATAACTTCTTAAACGCACAATGATTACATCGTATCAACAACTATGTATTATCGCTTGTCAAAAGCACCCAAATAACATTTCCTCGTAATTATAACATCCATTAAAATTGTATGTATTTACTAGTTTACTTGGCCCAAAAGCATTCATGAATCGATACTAATAAAAACAAACTTTAAAGTTAGGTATTGAAGGTGATTGTTCGTTTGCAACGAGAAATAGGTCACAATAGTACTATTTCGGTGCCACTTCTTTCGATGCCAGCCGCCGACGTTTGCTGAAAATAACACACTATTGCATGTTGCACCCGTATATTTACAGCTCACATGAGATAAAAACCTGAAGATTGGAAATATTAAAATTATTATATATATATATATATATTATCTGTATTTCTAGCAATATTATATCAATGTGAAGTTTGGTCGTTTGTAGGATAATTTTGATTAGGGAAATCTTGGAACTATTGATTCGATTCAATCATTTATTGTACTGATAAAAAGTTACGTCTATTTAGGATATGTATACCGCACCCTTAATAAAGTAAAGGCTTAACTTACAGAAATAGTTTTTTTGGGAAACCGCAAAAAACAAATCGACGATCATATTTTTTTTATATAATTAGGCCTAACTACCTGATTTACAACGTCAATGCCATGAAAATTTACTCTTTCTGTGAGATACACCTTGTACAACTATTTATAATGGAGTCCTTCTGATGCAAAAACGAAAATACCTAAAAATTCGTTAGGTGGCCTTACTTTATTAAGAGTGCGATATATTATGTTTTATTGTCATTATATTTTATATTATGCTTTTATTCCGATGAAGTCACCGGAGCTTGGTAATTTGTAATGAAATTGTAAATGTTCCTTGTTTGAACACAAGTACCTTGAAAACTATTGAACAAAGCTGAATGTAGTTTGCAGCCTAATATAGGACTGACCCCGAGAATTTATATATATATATTATAACTATAATCCTTCGACTTATAGAGTTTATTTGAAAACTTTTCGTTCAATCAAACTTCAACATCTAGACGCATAGTAATGCAATTTCGATGGATGCAAGTAGCACAAAAGCAGTTTTAGTCGCGATATTTGAGGGAGGCTTATGTTCAGCAGTAAACGTCTTTCGCTTGAATGGATAGAGTGATTGAATATATCATACAATGGAATAAAATATAATATGTTTGTTGTCAACTATATACACCCAACAAAGTGACGGGAAACTGCCACTACATCATAAACACTCATTTCTATCAAGATTTTACACACATAAAAATAAAATAAAAAACGTTTTCCATTTATTCTCCATGTTATTTTTCTACAACAAAGGTTACCAAACGGGGTTAGTGGAATTAAGAATATAATTAATGCATTATCATTTATCACTTCGACTTATTACAAATGTTATGTCCTAAAAATGATAAACAACTTAATTCTGCCTGAAAATCTTTATGTAACGGATACGGTCTTCTGTTAATCTGACTTCATTATACGATTTAAAGTGCGTTCTAAATAATTTTAAAAGCATAAGTACGTAGATTGTGCAAGCGGTTAATTAAAAAAAAGCAAATTAATTATACGAGCATTTTCCCCTCGTTCTAGACCGTGACAAGACGTGCATAACGCGTACAGTACATTATTGCATTTAAAAAAATAAATGATAGCAGTAAAACAAATTAAATTTTAGAATTACGGTGAAAGAGAGCTGTTATTGTCTCGAGATATATTTGAGGTATAAAATTACGTTTATGATCGTCGGTTATTTTAAATAGGTAATGTTTAACTACGGTTGACTGCGCGGGACATTTCGACATCAGTTACCGTAACGTAAAGGGTTTCGGACGTGTTTGTTGAAACTCATTCAGGATGCTGTATGTTTGACGTAACACAATGGTCATTATTTATTTGCGGTCGTTGTGCAGCAGTGTTGTGAAAGTGTTACCTAACCGTGCGATTGTTTACAGGTGGTTAACAATACAAGGAAGGCAGGTGCCTCCGAAGGATGGAGAGAAGGTAAGAGTTTTGTAAATGTAACATAAACGAAATACATACAAATTGATATAATATATGACGCTAAATTATGTGATTTAGATTTCCACTTTAGGGCTATGCTTTTGATTACGAAATTGTACGGCGGTAGTAGCCTCTTGTAAAGATTACTTGGCTTTTACTTCAAGTAATATATATCAGCAACATCTGTCAACATGTATTTATTAATATGTGTCAGCTATAACTCATGGAAGGTAGTCTTTATTGTTAGCTCAGTATACTACATTCTTGTTACATAATTAGTTATAACATTAATTTGCAATACAATCAAAAAGTACGATACTTTGATTTATGAACTAACATTAGCTGTTGGTATCGCTTACATCAGTTATACTGAGAAAACACGCTTTATTCTCGGCATCGTCTTTACTTTTCACCAGCTGTTACTGAGGTTTTTTTTTTTTTGTTTCGAACTGACTACACTGTTAGTCTGGCAAGGCCCCTTATAGTTTCTCCGGCCCACTAAGGGGAGCGTTTAAAGCACTCATCCGATTTTATAGATGACTAGCACAAGGGCGCACGGCGCGCCGCGGCTTAGGCTGTCGTCGAATAAGTCGAGTATAAATGTGTTACTGAGGTGAAGTGTCGAACAATATATAAAAAAAAATTAATTACTGTTGACTAACTTGTTTTGTATGTTTTCTTAACTATATGATTATTGCAACTGAAAAAATAATAACAAATGAACGATAGATAAAGGGCTTACATTATCTGTATTGGTACAATTTGAAAATCTTTAAGAAATCGTGTTTGATGTACGGTTATGCCAATGTAATATTGAATGGATATTCGCAACTTCGAGGCTTGTCATTTACGATTTATCCTTTTTTTTGGAATTCATGTACATAGATTTATTAATTTGATTTGAATTACTCCGTAAACATATCCTCTTAAAGCGACCTGTTTGTGTTATTCAATTAAGGTCCATACGTTTACTGGTTGTTAACATCATCGTTTTACGTAGAGCCTTAAGAAATACTAGAATCTTGTAAGAAATATACGGAAATGTATATTTCACGTCGTTTGAAACCACCAGTACGTCGACAGCCGGCATGAATATTAAACTGGTACCTTACTTAACCCAGCAATGGAATATTTGCAATCAGAAATTATTGCATTTGTTTCTGTTAGTAGAAAGAACATTTGCTATTTGTTCTGCTTGTAATTGTTGAATAGGCTCTTCTTTCCCAGTATCTTGCAAATTCCTTAATTATTTATTTTTATGTTACACGCAGGTGCAGGATCAGCGGTATCATCTGACTCGGGAGTGTGGACAGGTGGTGAGGGTCCGCCGGGCTGCGAGGGCTCCCCACATTCCCGTCGTCGACCGCGAAACTTGGAGATGGTGATGCGAGGCTCTCATAATTTTCATCTCAGAGAGTTGCAAGTCACCGATCTTGATATAATGGGTATGTCATATCTTTAATTTAAGACTTAATTTTTTATTTTGTTATATTATATATATTATGGTTGGTAAGATTACATGTGGCAGAAATGCGAATGTTAAGATGGATGTGTGGTGTAACTAGAATGGATAAGATTAAGAATCAGTATATCAGAGGAAGTTTGAAAATAGCACCAGTGACAGAGAAGTTGAGGAGTAATAGATTAGCATGGTACGGGCAAATTATGAAAAGAAATGAAAGTCATGTAACAAGAAAAGTTTTGAGTTTGAAAGTGGATGGATATAAGGGTAGAGGAAGACCGAACAAAGTGTGGATGGATTGTGTGAAAAATGATATGTGTATAAAAGGTGTGAATACTGAGATGACATTTGACAGGGGAGAGTGGAAAAGGAAAACATGTTGTGCCTACCCTACTTAAGTGGGATAAGGGTAAGATGATGATTATTATGGTTGTGTGGTGGTAAGGATTTTTCTAAGTCTCCTTGGTTGGCTACCGCTGTCGAGCTGAAAATATATCGCCAACCATCTGTAGGTATGTTCCGGCAGCTGAACTTGACAGCCAGTCTCTCTGTAGGTTTAGCGTGTTTACTGTCTTAGACTACATCGTCATTTAATATTAGATAAAATTGTGGTGAAACGCTCAAAATGATAAAAAAAAAATCGCTGATCGATATAAGATTATTCAATATGCAGTCTAGTAACAAGGCTTATTTCGCAATATTCTGCACACGTAATGGTGTTTCGATACCTCTTCGGAAGCAATTAATTCCACACTTAGATATCACAATAACTATACATTGAAACTGATTTTAGCACAGTTTTGCATGTTTAAAAGGTTTTAAAAAAATAGTAAAATAAAATTTAATATGCTGTATAATCAAATATTCAAATAAATATACAAAATTCGTACAATATTATAAAGACAGAATGTGTAAATATCATGGGTTATTGACGTTATTGTATACACTTTGACATGTTTTTATATGTCACTAGCTGACCCCGGCGAACTTCGTACCGCCTCACAGTAGATTCTTTAATTTTTTTTTTTTTTAATACTTCTGCTATTCGGGACCATCGTATAAATATTGACATTCATATTTTTACGATACTAACGTCACTCAATTGTTTTGCCTTCCCGGAACCTCTCCACTAACACTTAAACTTTATAGCATGGTATTAAAGTTCAAATTGACTTTTAAGTATTATTACGAATCATTTGTATGGGAGTATAGAAAAGTGTCGTTTTAAGACTTTTCCAGGTAATTTTTTTAATTTTTCTCTCCGTAAGATCCATCCTCGTGCTTTAAGGAATATTCTAAAAAAAGAATTAGCGAAATCGGTTCAGCTGTTCTCGAGTTTTGCACTTAGCAACACATTCACCGATTCATTTTTATATTATAGACTAGCTGTGTCCGCGACTACGTCCGCATGGCATTTAATGCAAAAACCCGTGATTGTTACAACCATCTGAATGTATATCTGTTTATCTTGTATATTTGTAATCCGACTCTCGAGATACCTGTGGTACTCAAAACAACAGTTGGCCGTGCTTCAGACACCTGCTTATATTTATATGATCGATTTTCTTACTTTATACTAATTTACTTGGAAGACTAACAGCCATAACACACAATAAGTACTGATTAGGATAGATACATCAAGTCGTTTACTAGTCCTCTCTGACAAAATATAATATACGTGTGTTATTCATATAAACGTCCCGGAAGAAATTCTCTAAATGGTAGTGAAAACTCGTATCAAAATCCGAGCGCACATGAGTGTAGTGAAAAAGTGACTTTTTTAAAATATAGATAGATAGATAAATAATAAGGTAGACAGACATAAATGATGTATTTACTTTAATCATTCTTTCAGATGAAGCTGTAGTAACTGGTCACGCGGTCATACCTCTACCAAAACTTCCAAGTTCGTTTGAAAGCGACCTATCTCCTGAATACTGTACACCAGTACCATCATACTTACCACCGTCTCCAATTTTACCAAAGCCAATACAATTGCCCGAACCGCAAAGACAAAATTCACCAATGTCGACCTTGGAACGATACAGAACTAGAAATAGGCCGACAACAATTCAAACAAATTTGGACGAGGAGAAGTTTGTTTTGGACAGAGCTCAACCAGAAAAATTAAACAAACAGGTATGTAATTTATTTTACAAGAATAATCTTGTGGTATACTCGTATAACTACTTCAATGATATTGTAAAATATTTACTAGAATATACTGTATTTTCTTAATTATCTATAAAAAAACATAATCTGAGACATGCATGGTTGTAGGGCTTTTTCTAAGTTCGTCTGGCTAGCTACCACCCTCAAGTTGAAAATCCGTCGCCAAGCACCTGTTGGTGTGTTCCGGCAGCTGCACTTGAGAGCCAGTCTTCCTCTAGGTTAAGCGTAACTTACCATCTTAGACCACATCATCATTTAATATCAGATGAGATTGTGGTCAAAACGTTTACCTATAAAGAATAAATAAAAAAATATATATATATATATACTTATATATCAGTACAACTTACACTTCACACATTTCTATATTGATAGTAACCAGTAATAATATTGGTGAATCCTTAAACAAGATAATGTTTGAAAATTACAGAATTCTTTTGTGAAATCATCAAGTGGCATCGTTTCTCCAACGACAGTGAACTCGAGCAAGGAATCTAGTCCGTCGTGTAAGAGCGAAGAAAGTCATTTCGGTAACAGCAGTGCCTGGCAGAGTCATGCTGCTGGGGAAGCCATGGCCACCAGGTATTATGGAACTACGAAATACTCTGTTAAATAAAATCCACCATTGTATGGGAGCTATAATAGACTAACAGCTTCCCGCAAATTCGTTCGCGTTTGTATCTTTATAAGGGACTATAAAAGACATTTATTTAATTTGAAAATACTATGAAACACATTTTTATTGCTTTCTAACCGAACTGCTAAATATCAATTTTTATGGATCCTAAGTTCAAAAATGACGGTATCTTTATTTAAACTTTTATCACCTTTTCCATTACCTTCGGGATTGAAGTTCCAAAAAACATTCCTATGTTCATCTATTGTATAAAAGGAATCGTTAGTTTGTCAGTTAATCAATTATTTCTTCTTTTACATAGATATGTGGCTAATAAATCATACTCCTGTAGTGCTATGTAGTGAATACCCCTACATACTATTATAAAAAAGACTTTTATAGGTAGTAACTTTAGGTATAATTTTACCTTCGATCATTTTCATTTCTGCATAGGTCTCAAGATGATGTTTCACTAGCATTGAGCGTGTCGAGCTGTGAAGATGACAAGTCGAAATATGAAAACAAGGATATTCAAAATAAACCCGCAGAAGAGGAAGTACCCAAAAAAACTATAGTTATCTTGGATGAACCCCCGGTGCCTCATCCACTGTTAATGAAATCACTGACCCTGAGTCAACATGATGCTTTACGTAGTACCATGATGGGTTTGTATTAAATTACTTTGAATTAATAAAAATGTATGTATACACCAACCAATATCAGATTTTGTATGATCAACACTATAGATGATAGTACATAGCTTTAATTTTATAGCATAATGATAAATAGAAGGAAATCCAAATTACTTTAATTCAATTGAGGTCCTAAGAATTACGTTTATGAACGTCAAAACTACTGCCGGTTGGGGAAAACATCCCAGTCGTCGAGAAAACCCGGCAAGAAACTCGTTCTGATTTATCTTTTAATCCCACATCCTTTTATAAACATAGATAGTTATATTCGGTTTTATCGGATACCCAGAAATAATTGTTAATGTCTTCCATAATTCATTCGTTTACAACAGAGATCCCTAAACATTTTTAATATTTATGTATGGATATGTGTTTATATTATTAGAATCTATTATTTAAGTAGTCCATTTATGAAAAGCCAAAATTAAACCCACAACCTGATTAAATTAGTTGAACTACCGTTTACTCCTAATTCCATTTCATGAACCTCCGATTTCTTTTTCGTTGGCATCGGTCCTTTCACTCGTCGTTGCCGACCCCTGGGTATCGATAGAAACCACTTTTGAAAAAGCTTAATAATTTTTTTCTTTTTCTATTCAGTAACTTATATCGGTTGTGATAAAATTATTTTTTTAGGATCAATGACGAGCTCTAACTATAGCACGACAAGCACATGCACAAATCAGAGTGAACACCATACACTGACACTAACACTGGAAGGGTCTAAATTTGATATGTCGGCCTTGGAAACGTCCACCCAAAGCCTGTTGGACGACGAAACATCACCGGCTGACAGTCTTATATCATCAACGAGCACAAGTGACTCCAACAATGAACTTCACGTCGACAGAGACGCTCCATCGATATCGAGTGCATACCAAACGGAAAACACCAAAACTAAAACCCCCGAGCCAATTGTTGAAGAAAATGATAGCATTGATGGAGAAGTCTTAATTCATACTAAGGAAATGAGGTAAGTAAAATTAAAATTATTTTTAAAAGTATAGTCCTTATGGCGTTATCGTGTCATTGTTTGATTACATTATTTAAAATCAAGTGTAGCAGAACTTGTATAAGGTTCAACTGCGGAAATACGATCAGTACACCTATTTATGTCATAAACCAACAAGCTACTACTTACTTGTGTTACGACCCAAACGATTCAACTAACCTCTCGGGAGTAACAATCTCTTAATACAGACTTCAGATATGCAATACTTTTGAAAATAAATATTACAATACAATTCCACACGAGGTCGATAAATCTCAAATTAAGAATAGCCTGTATTATGATAATTAAACTGCTTATACCAACCATAAATATTTAAAACCCAAATTACAAATTGATAAATATTCTCATCAGACGCATATATCAACACAATAGTAAACCACTACGCCACAAGGATTACCTACTAATGTTCTTCTATTTCCTAATCAAAACTGTAATAATAGTCATTAAGCAAACTGTGACTATTATAAATAGCTTTAAGGCTTAATATAATGCAAAAACTTGGTTAGCTATCAGAATATCGAGTTCAAGGGAAAAGATTCAAAGATTATGTACAAATACCTGACCACCGTTTGGTACCAGTATTGAGAAAGGTACTACTATTGGATAAGAACTCAACGTGAATTATGGACAGCGTTTTCGTGGCTGTCATTTGGTTTTTTATTTAATCTAAACATATAAATAATAGTAGCTGTTGTTTATCCGAGATTAGTTCTAAAAGTTTGTAACCGATTTTGACAAGATTTTAATTTACAATTAGAGAGCTTTTCTGAATAATATACTTTTTTTCTTTTTGAACTGACCTACACTGTTGGTCTGGCAAGGCCTCTACAGTTTCACCGGACTACTAATGGGAGCGCTTAAGGCACTCACCCGATTTTTACTTAGGGAATAAAATACTGGTTAAGCGTCATTATACTTTTACATAGGGGCTAAGTAATAATAATAAAATTTTACATGTATGACTTAAAATAGATACAATTATTTTAGCAGTTAGGTAGTAATTGTAAAAGTATATTGAACAATATAAAGACATCCCATAATTACCCTAGATAAAACCGATAGTTGCAATGAGATAACAAAACTATTTCCACGAGGACAAAGTTTTTACATTGCTCAAATTTTTTCGTCCATCTATCACATGTCGCATTACAGGTCGCCGCGGAGTAATGGTGAAGTGAAGAGCGCTCGGTACAGCAACCAAGTCCAATATCATTGTCCAATTATTAAGTTGAGATTAAAAACGCGATATAAAACCCTAAATCATATAATTTTCCAAAAATTTTCAGTTAAATGCCTACGATCTGAAAAGTTTCACTTGCAACGCAGTTTCATAAAATCACACAATCAATTATTTTTTATAATAGTGAATTGATAACCGGTGGCAGTAACGGAGACAGCGGATCCGGCAGCAAGCACGCTACACCAGAGTCACCGGGCACACCGACTCATGTTTCTGGCTCTTTGTCTCTTTCTGATGGCCGTGATTATTTCGACGATGAAATTGCTGATCAACCTGCTTTATTATTCCGCAGTAAGTTCATTGTCCATCAAAATAAACCGTAATTCTAGACTCTAAGCAAATATTGTATATATATATATATATATATCATAAATAGACAGAGACAAAACAGTTAAGTACATCTTCCCCCTCTGTGTTTTAACCGATTTTCTTTTTTTTTTCTTTAGTGGACATAGCTTTAGTACATTTTTTTTTTAGAAAAACGTCGTTGTTTTATTAACCTTAAAATTTGAAAAATCAATAACTTATGGATGACATTTAATTGACATAACGATAAAAGTAAGAATTATGTAAATTTGACACACGTTACTTGTGCATGATGTCAAAGTAAGCATTTAAATTTTGTTAGCGTTTTGTTTAACATAAAATCGTATAGTAAAGATGGAATAGTTAATAACATATCACATCGATTCGATTCTAAATATCAAAAAATAAATAAGCAAATATATTGTACAGTAATGTTATCTTATAAACTGAACAATTTAAATATTTTACGCTTAAAACATTTAATACCTATGGATATTTATACAGCATACTTTACAGTATAGTATATTTTATATATATGAAAAATAAATGTATTATCTAATTGTAAACATTACTTCATATTAGAAAATAATGATGGCAGTCAATCAAGCAAGGCTTCTGATTTGGATACGAGCAAACAACTAAGACGGTCACGAGAGCGTATCACTTCTAGTCCATTGGCTCAGAGAAATAGAAAATGTAAGTTTATTTAAGGGTTTATGTAAGGGTATCTGTTTATGTTTGAAATAACTCTTTGTATTTTCATATTGCTTAATTTTTTTTTTGGGATTTTTACAACGAACCTTTCCTTTGCGTTACAAAAGGTAATGAGCTTTTAATATGTATTCGTGGAAATTTCTAAACTTTTGTAATAAACTATTTCAAAATCAGCTATCGCCTAACACTATCGGTTGACGGTGAAGGAAAACATCGTGAGGAAACCTGAACCTGAGAAATGTTCGTGTAGTACCACCATATGTGGGAAAAGTATAGAATAGTGGATTTCTCAGAGTTTCAAATCACCAATATGTTGTGGGCTGGCGTGGTGATTAAGCCCATACTTTCCTTATGGCTTATGGCCTATGGCTCTGCAGCGGGTCTCTTGCAGGCTGATGATGATGAAAATTTGCACCACTCTGTAATACTAGTGCTAATTCGTAATGTTTCATAATAGTTAGTGATGTCACTTACAGCTAACTGGTCATATGTTTACTGGAGTTGACTTCCCAAAAATTTTCATTATTACACTTCAGTGGTCACAGGTAAATATTACAAGAATTGAAGTTAATTTAGAAAAAATATCCCTAAACCTTATTCAATTTTGTTCTCTAATTACCCTAAAATGATAGCTTATGAGTTTTGGCTTCTGATGGATCTTATACTATAGTGTTATTAAATATTTTATAGTATGCGGAATACGTAATGGTGGCGCTGAGCGCACTCCATCATTAGACACGCTGTCCAGCCTCGCATCTGATGACCTCATGATGGACAACGACCTAGCGCATTCCGTCACCAGCTTACAGAGCGTTGATGATTACATCGAAAGGTACTTGTACATTTCTATATTACTTATTTGATTTATGACTCCGAACTAGCATAATTGTTATATTGTAAGTTTCACTGTAGATAGATATATAAAAATATGTAATTAAGGCAAAGAAACATTGCCTCTCTAATTCATAGTTCGCAAAAACAAAATGTAGCCTAATCTTAGGTAATGAATGGCTTTTCTTAGGTAATGAAATTAGGGGTTTATATTGAAAGAGTAAAACGACAACAAAACAAATGATTTATTTAATCAAGCGAAGTATGTCGGTGACCTACCATTATTATCTATGTACTTTCTTCATTTTATATGTAGTTCATTGATTGCCTTGCCGAAGAAATTTTGGGAGCGTGAATCAATAACATTTAGTTAGGACTGCCTCATCCGAATTGTTTCTTTTTCCTTGCAAGAAATTGTCCAAATTCCGTCATAAGTCGTAATCTGTTGGACCATGGTGTGGGATTATACTGAGTGTCGGAGACATTCCAACTGCAATTCCTCTCATTTAGCGACCGTTTGTCGTCAAGCGTTTAGTGTTATCCTGAAGCAGCAGTGGACAAGAGAGATTGAGCAGTCTCGATTGTTTAACAGCTAGCTTTTCCACCATGGTTTGCCATTGTTGACCTGTCTGGCCAGATCCTAGGAAAGTATAGTGTTTATAGTGGTGCCAGCACTGGTTAACCAAACACTCAGTGGTACCTGAGTCAACCTTTGCGTGGAACAGGATATTCGGCCGGATCTCCAGAGTTCAACAATGCGGTGTTAGCATTTCCGATTGTAGTAAATGATCCATTTCTCGTCACGAGTAACGATACGATTCAAAAGGCGCTCGTTATTGTGATAGTTGAGTAATGTAACGCAAAACTCAATGCGTGTTTATTCGTCGGCTTCAGTCATTTCATGCGGTACCCGTTTCTGGAGCTTTTACCATTTTTCCAATTTATTTCATTTGATTTAAAATTGTTTTATCACTCACACTCTTTAAAATCGCCAATATGTCGTGGGCTGGCGTCGTGATTGTGCACATATTTTCCTTCGGGAAGAGTCTTATGGCCCTGAAGTGGGTCTCGTATAGGCTGATCTTGTGTGACAATTTTTAAGATCGCTAAAATGTTTGGTTAGCACTAGTACACAATATAAATTTACTCTTTATATCAATTTATCGCGGTACTTAGTACTTTCTAGAAATACGTAACTTATTCTGTTGAATATGTATAAAGCAGTATTTGTATAAAAGTTATATCTGAGAGCCCTAACTTTAATTGGTCATATCAGTGATCACTATGTATTATGTACACAATTTCAAAAGTTACCCATTTTTTAATTGGTCTAGTATAGTTAAAACTTGACGAATAGATATTTTGCAGAAGCGGTAACAAATAGTCATCTACCAAAATGAATATAGAGAACCAGCGTGGATTATTATGAGTAGAAGCAAAATTTATAAAAATGTCAAGGAATAAAAGTTTAACATCGTGATATAAGTTCTTAGATAACTTTGCACAGAACTCTGTTAGCGATTTAAGTAAGAGACAAATTAATAAATTAATAATAATAACATAAAAAGGGAGGCGTAATCGTATTATTAGAAATACAAACACGTTTGAAATATTTAAAATTGAATATTAATATTAACATTTATTCTACTCCTGTTCCTGTTTGACGAAACTTCGGCTACTTGTCGCGCTATAAACTAACCTTAACGCTAGTCCCATACCTGCGCGACGAAGCTTCGGTCACTTGTGCCGCTAAAAAGTAACCTCAAAATTAATTCCGATAAAGGCGTAGAATAACGTTTGCACACCATTGTCATTTCGATAGTAACTCGAAATTAGTGTCCGATAAATTCCTTTGATGTGCGCGAAAACTGCCGGCCCAGTTATCGTGTTGCGTGTATCGCCACGCAATCCGATAGTTCGTAACACAGAACGATAATATCTTCCCACATCTGCATTTAGTCTGACCATAGACAAAACTTCGTGCCGATACACGCAGGTATGGGAGTACCATTACAGGAATTCCGGTAAAGACGAATCAAAACATTCCTACACCCTTTGTCATTCAAATAATAACTCGTAATGTGTGCTTTCATGTTTCTTTGATATGCGTGAAAACCAAGGGCCCGGTTATCGTACTGTGTCCATCGTCATGTAAACAGATAGCTGGTAACGCACAGCGAAAATGTGTTCCCACATCTACATTTATTGCGACCATAGACAAAACTTCGAGGTGATGCACACAGATATGGGAGTAGCATGAGTCTATAATAAATATATGTCTATGCACATATTTAACTAATATAAAGTACACTAATAAAAGGGACCAATAAAACAAGATAACGTTAATGTGTCCATTATCCAATTCCAATTATTTCTGATCGGATGTAATGGATGGATCTTATCTTCTATTTGCTTTGACCGGTTGATAACTGCTTTTATGTTTATAATAGTAACAAATAACTTTAATACTTAGTTACATGGAAATGTAATTTCTATTAAATAACTTTAAATAAGTCTATTTTAGTATCCGAAAATTTGACTTTGTATAGTTTTAACTAAATGAAGAAATCTATTTAATATAATAATAATTTATTGATTGCACACATTTTTACACATTTTTAGTTTATACATTCAAACGTATCTTCTATATGGAAAAGAATACACACTCTTTGTCCGTCTAACTACCAAACTAGGTTGCCCTGTATCATATAATTAAGGTTTTTTTTTTATCTACACAAGACTGTATTGTTATAAATGCAATTTATAGTGTACTATTAATCACCCACGACTTTTTACACATTTACTATTGATATTACAATCAATTACAGCGTATATTAGCTTTTGCTAGTGCCATCGCTCGCGTTAATGTACATTTTTCCTTGATGATAGGAACCCTATGCCCTTTTCTGAACTATTGACAACGTCTATATAAAATTTCATGATGATCTTAAAAGCGTAACAAACAAACAAATATACTCCACTCGCATTTATATTATTAGTAAAGATCACCTACTTTTTATTAGTGAAAGAATTTTTAGATATGAATCTGTGGTAGTCCTACAAATATATTCACAAATGTTGCCTGTTCATAATAACGGTACAAAAATGCAAGCATTCCGTTTATCTGGTAAATACCTAATGGAGATTAATAAGAATACATTAGAATGCAAATGCATGTAACTGTTTCTAGTCATTTATTTATACTAATGGTCGTCTAGTTGTGGGAATTTGAACATAATTCACAATTTTCTTAAGTTTTAATATTAAGGTACAAAAAGAACTACATCCATTTTTTCGATAATAGTTTTCGATAAAACTAAAGTTCGTCAATATCTACTTGACAAAAAAGTACATAGACTGAGAGACAGATTGGGAAGATGTACTGTTATGTCTCTGTCTATTTATATATAGATAAGTACATTCCTGATAATTAAAATCTTGACCATCGCTTTATTGTTTTATTCTGTTTGCTTTTCCCATAACTAATTATAATAACCATCGGCATCAATTTGGCGAAGTTTACAATGAAAATTTCGTAAACATACATTGATTGATTACTAAATAAGGCCTGCGTTTGTATCCGTGTTAAATTTACGTTATACACGGCAACCGTATCGCCCAAACCTATACAGCCCGCCTGCGTTATTACATTGTTCTCAATGAGCGTACTTACTGCTCCTAGACTTTATATCAAAATGGCTACCTTCCTATTACTTTTCTTTCTTTAAAATCTCAGTGATAGTTCCACGGAATAACGCGTTGAAACAAACACAAGAACAATCCTTGAGTATTATAATATTCGTACAGATTATATTGTAATTTGGTTAGGTTTGTCCCACGAAAATAAGCTATGCAAATTAAACAGTAATTATCTCCACTACTTTGCGCAATTCAGTTCCTCGGTTTACCAATAATAGATTCGAGTGACGAATTGAATCGAGAGATATTCGATTTAAAATCACAAATTAAAATGTCAGTAATAAAAAATATTTAAAATAATGTTCTTCATTGTATTTTCCAAGTATGATGGTTCCTTTGCGACTTTATATTTTAGTTTGTTCATTTATAACATGCAAATAATTTTGAATATCTGTTACGTTTACTTAATAACGATTTTGACAATATTTCTTTTGAGAATAATCAATTTTATTTGTGTTCTGATTAGAGTTGAAATTGTTAACGATACTTCGAAAGTTGCTGTTATATATAGGAAAGCTTTCACAATTTCTGGGAATGTTGAGAAAACGTAATGCTTAATAATATATTTTTTAATACAACTAAAAGTGGTTTACATAATGTGTACAACACATTAGCCACAATAATGAGCGTGGGTAAATAACGTGGGTGAATGACGTTCACATTAGAAAGTTTTACGGAACGATTTCCAAGTTTCAGGGGAATTTACTTATATTGACTATATTCTGTTGCGTTTCTAATTGTTAACTAGCTGATATCTGTAACTTCGTCTGTATTGTTTATTATTTTAACAATATATTTTATATCCAGAAGAAAAAACCTTAAATCAAATTGAAACTGTAAAATATACTTTTGCTTTAAAAAGGTATTTGCAAATGAATGAATGCAAGCAATGGTATCCTTTTATGTTCCCTCTCTGGCGCATGCACACCACACTGCTCGCCCCACTTCTCAACAGCAAGAAAATATAAGAACCAAGTGTCTAAGAATTTATTTTTGTATCGAAATTCTTTGAGTACTCTCTGTATAATGAGCACAAAATTGTGGACGTCTCTCATTTTATTTATAAGTATATAAGAAGATTAATTACGTGAATTTAAACATGGCAATTTTATTTAGGCTGGATAGCTCACTTCGCAGTGGTCTTAACTCGCTGGACGAGAGGCAACTGCGTCGGGAACTGTCGTCGTCGAAGACAGCTGTACGCCAGTGGAGTCAGCTGTTGGAGCAGAACAACATGCTCGATCGACAACTCGCAGCCATGTCGCAGGGGAAGAGCGCCTCCGACTCGCTTACCGCCAGCAACAACAGTCTTACCAACATCGGGTAAGTACATTTGAAATAATTTCTTAATTGACTGACCTTGTGACGCACTAGTAATGGTCGTATTGCTTAACCATGACGTCATAACTTCAGAGTTTTGTGGGATAAACCAGATTAGTATTTTTATTTGAATTATTTGACGACTTTAATAATATAAATAAACTTATATATCAAGATATAGACAGGATATAAAAACCTAGTTTGGTTTGGAATTTACTTGTCTTTTATTATAAGAAATAATTAAAAACATAAGTTACAAGTCAATTAATAATATGTTAACTTATTTCCAACAGGCAACAATTGTTTACCGGTGTATTGAGTTTTATAAATGACTTATACCAATTTACCATTCAAGTGTGCAACCCAAATGATTGAACCTTGAGTTAACTAAGAGAAACTGTGTACTGCAATTTGAAATGATAATAGTCGTGTTTATGTAAAACTGGATTCGGTTCATATCATGTTCTCATGACAATCGATAATAAATATTTTCAAATATAACGTTGTTACCTCAAGCCAAATGAGGCCGTGCCATTGGTTCCGCTTACGGACAACAATGTCATCTATATTATCGTAAATTTACATCGACAATTCCTTATCAGTCAGTATTATTTAGAGATTTTCAACGTATCTATATAAAAAAAGTCACTTCCGGAACGACAGCCAATTAATTTAATACAAAAACTATTCTTTAACACCTCGCAAAACTTGCAAATTACGTTACGTTCAAATTCAAATATAAATACACTTCAATATAAAAATATCTATTATAATTTATATTTATGTCTAACCGTTAAGAAAACATTTTTTTAACAGACTTCAGCAACAACAATATTCTCAATTCGGTTGTATTTTTTTTTTGTAGTCGTCATCTCTAAACTTTGTGTCATTTATAAACCCATTTTGGAAATTCTTTTTGAAGTTATACTTCTTCTTTGGCGCGTTGGGGAAAAATGATAAGAGTAAATTTTTACGATGCTCGCGCACATACCGTCACGAAAAACCAACACCCCTGAAGTTAGCTATAGTCAACATTTTATTCAAAAAAGTATGTATGTATTGAATACCTTGTTTCTATTGTTAGAGTCGTTTTTTCTACAAACATAGAATAAGGCGAAAGATAAAAAAAAATTAAAGATTTTTATCTTGTTACGCCAAAGAAGTATAACTTCTAACGCGTGTACATAAGTACACACTATCTTTTTTTATTATTGTATTGAGATATTTTCGAAGGGAACACTCCTCAAAATCGTATATGAAATATGTAGGTATGTGGCAATCAAAGACAGAGTAAAAGTACATAAATAAATATGGTCCAAGATATTCTGATGCAACTTTTTAAAGTAGATTTTTTTTTAAGTCGCGCTTGATGTTTTTCGAGCCTGCAGAAAGTGTACCTACCCCTTATTCAACTGCATGTGCTTCCCTTAGTGATGCTAAAGGGTAACAAATTTTTGGTCGCTGCACTGTTCCATATAAATTGAACCTCGCCACGACAAATGTAAGCGATCAATCGATGATATTAAAAAAATATGGATACACTATTTAACCATACGAATAGGTAAATAATGTCGCTCTCATGTTTTGTTCAAATTTTCTTATTGGACACAATCTAAACGTTACTCAACTTTACAGGTGATATTAAAAAGACGTGCTGTATCTGTCTGTTACTGTATTTAACCGTTCATTGTGATTCATTCTCCTCGTATCTTCAAACTATTTTATTATTAGGGTAATTCAAAGTATTTAGGTACTCATTTCGATAATAACAGACCGTTGAGTTGGGTCCTCTAACACGGCAACTATATTCGTTTTGCATTCCCAGGTTCAGTTGCCTCTGGAGATATATATAGAGTTATGTTATAGAATAATTTCTTTAATATGACTAACCAGAAGAACATTTCACACGATAAAAATCTACGCCCACTTAAAATGAATGTACTGTATCGCGTGAGTATCGCATAATATCAGACAATGCTGTATCAATTGTATAGATACGTCTATCCTACTCATGATACGAGTTTAATAAAGGCATTGTTTATACCTCACTAGAAACAATCAAACAAAAGACGATATTTACAGTGACAAAACAAACAAAGGATTCTTAAGAATTTGATACGGAGTATTCGATCACTGATTTTAACTGATTTCAATGCAATATGGCCTTTACAATTTATGACAACGACCGGTTAGTTACCATTAATTCGTCTTTTTTTTTCAAAATCAACGTTCGAGTCTCGTATTTAACTTATAAAAATGTAAAATATTACTACTTGTAATTTATGTTACACGCTACATTGTTTTATATAACTATGACTTTTTTTAGTTATTTGTGAATTGAAATAACGAAAAAATTATAAAATACCAATAACTTTCCCTACTATTGATTATTTTTTTTATCTTTACACCCGATTACATTGCGTTGCCACGTGAAAACTATAATTTAATATTATACAATCACAACTAAAAATTTAAAGATGACATAAGCTTAATTAGCTCTTCAGGAATCAGTTCCTTTTATCTTATTTTGTACCGTGAATCTTTACAATAATAAAACATAAGTTTTACTACTCATCATCGCTCCTGTAAAGTCCACTATATGCAGTTATTATTTTTCAGGGTAGTTATAAAAGTGGTTTCAAGTTATAATAATAAACATCGACGGTGGAAGGCTAATTGACTAATATGTCTTAGACAGTTTTGCAAGTTAGTCGATTAGTGTTTCCATCGTTGATGTGTAATAGTTGGATGAAAAATTATAAAATTACTACGTACCTATAAACAAATTCCTCATAAATCAAAACTCGATAAATGAAATAATGAGAACTGGTCCAAAAATTTAAGTTTTCTCCCACCATACTAATAATGTAAGTTTCAATAAAAGTGTGTTCTTTGAAATTCTTACTTTGTAACTATCTCACAAAATTCCGCTTTAATGAACAGTAAAGGGTTTATTTTATGCGCCTTTTACATTCCACTTATTTCAATAAGGTCAATAATTGTCTCAGGTATTGACATATTATACTTGAACACTATGCGAATATGCAAAATACGAATGTCCGTTCTTGAACGATACCGCGACAAGATATTTATTATTGGCGAATGTTATTTCTTACGGTATTTTATAATACAGGTTAATTTATACGTTAATAGTACAAGTTTTATTGAAATAATATATAAATTAAAAAAATATATAAAGTCTCTTACCTTCTGTTATTCCTTTAGATTATTACTAGCAATGCTTTGCACATGTTTGTTATTATTTATTGCGCTATTATTACTATTTGTTGTAACAAACAGTTAAGTTATAGTAAAATGGATGTTACGTATATACTATCTGTGTGTATTTTGTGTTGATACCACAGTACCACCTAGCAGCGAATTAAAACAAAATTGATAGCAAAACTCCTGAGAAAAAGCTATAGTCATAGCTTCGCACATATTTGTTATTATTTTTGCGCTATTATTACTATTTGTTGTAACAAACAGTTTAGTTATAGCAAAATGGATGGTACGTATATATTATCTGTGTGTATTTTTATATTGGCGCCACAGTATCATCTTAAAACAAAGTAAATAGCAAAAATCTCATGCCAAAAACATTTATTTGTACCAATTTCAATAGTTGCGATTTCGACTGAATGTTTTAAACGCTCACCCAGAAAGCCCAGTGTAGCTGTGAAGACCCGCGTCAGACCAAGAGCGGTTAGTTAATTCGAAAAAAAAACATATCTACATACACCAGTACTGTTAAATAAGCAAAATCAGGATAACAAACATATATGGGATATTATATAAATATTGTATATAATACCTTCCTTTGGGAAGAGGCCTATGACCCTGCAGTGAGTCTCTTACAGGCTGGTGATGACATCAATATTAATATAGAGACTTAATTTTCGAATAAATTCCTATAAAATCCTTACTAATATTGTAAATGCGAAAGTTAATTTGTTATGCTTTTACATTCTAATTGTCAGGAGTTCAGAAAATGACAAAGGGTTATGTGGAAATAATGTAATCTTTAATTTACATTATCGAGAACGAAGCCGCAAGCAAAAGCTAGTAATTATAAAAATAAATTATGTGTAGCCGATATTTTTATTTTATTACGGCGAATATTTTGATTGACGAACATTTCATATTAAAAAACATAAAACTATGTTATTAGCGGCATTTACTACTACTAGGCTCCAATTATTACATTAATCGTGTGGGTATGACGCGACGGCGACCTCCATGCTCTTTGATACGATACAATAGCCTCTATTAAAAACAACAATAGAAACGGTATCATACTCACAACAGATATCGACTTGCAAGACTGTTGTTAATTTATAGTTTTAAAGAAATTATAAATTCTTGTTCAAAGCAATTATACTTTTTTTTTTCAATAATAAACTCCTTCCTCGTACTTGTAAGTTTTCAAAATCAGAACATATCTCATGTCATTGATAGATTCACGTCACCACTGTTAAGTATCTTTCAATAGAACGAGGTCGTAGACTCGTAACAGCCGCCTGCTCGAATTACGACCACAGCTGTCGAAAATTTGTTCGGTGTACCAAAAAAGAAAAAACAGTACTCAAACGGACACATTTCGTAAGAAGAATTTCACGATTCGAGCAGGGGTTTTCAAGGTAGATTTTACGGTGAGCTTTTGTGTGTCGAAAGGTCCTTGCTCCATGCGGTAATCAGATAAAGAGGCAAACGGTGCAGCTGGCTCGGGGCTTCGGTTCATCTCTCGTCGTGCCGGCGCGGCACGGCGGCGGCGCCCGCATGTTTTGTCAGTTTGTACCGATCGGATGTTAGTCTGTTGCTCGTCGCGCACGCGGCTGTACGTAGCACGCACAACGCCGCTACTCGATCTGACCCCGCGTTTCATCTCGGACAAACAAACGAAACGATTTTCCGAATTCCGATAAATCGATCGAACGGGTCACTGAACGCTTCGCAAACGCGCATCGTTTGTTTACGCTACCTTTGAATAGAATTGGTGAATTACATATACATACAATAATAAAATCCTTAAGTGGGTACCCTCGTAATTCAGTCGGTTATGCACAACTTTGAAATCTGTGACGAGACCATTTCAAATCGAAGTATTCTTTAAATGTATAAACAGAACAGTTTAGCTATATTCGAGTTTTGTATATGTCAGGAAAATAAGTTAATTATATTAATGGTCATTCACACTGTGACTAATTAGATATTATCGGTAAAGTACTATCTCGAACGAGGGAAATAAATAACACATTTCCTTTTTTCCAACTAAAGTGATAGTGATATTATACAGTGATAACAAACATGCCGATTTCACGTTTACATAAATGAAAGCCGTGAAGTAATATTGTTTACACATTTCAGTTTACTAAACATTTTACTAAACTATATAATTGTATAATAGATAAAGAAAATAATTTAGTTACACTGAAAGATATATTTTTAAAAATTTTGACAGTCACAGCACACGCTCAATGATAAGTACATTATTATTATTATTAATTTTTATAGCATAAGGTTAGGTTTCCTATTTACTTCGCAGTGTTACTAAAAAGAATGTCATCGCTGTACATAATCCATAAAATGCGGTCAGGTTTGTATATACAAACGTTTTACAAAGTATTCGATATATTAAAGTTTTTGCTTATTGTATTTAATATCTATACTAATTTGTTACTTTACACCATGTATTATTCTATTGTTTATGACTTTTCAATAATTACATACAGTGTTCATTACATGAATATTTGTTAGATACGAAAATCGAACTTGTGAGTTTTAGAAGCAACAAAATTATTATAATTTCCATATGAGTTCAGTTTTGATCGCTACCTCATTTTACAAATGATCAGAGTTTGGTAAAATTTGGAAGATTTTATATAATTTATATTATAATTCTAAATATATAGACAAAGAAAAAAAATACCAAATTAAATTCAACTTTTCAATAATACTAACCTCTCAAAAATATCTATGTGTATACTATATAGAAATAATACAGAATATCAATAGACAGAGTAACCGACATTCTCAGCTGTCGTCACAAAATCTTTTTTTAAAATAACTATTATATCTATTTATCTTCTTCACCCCACGCAATTCTCGGAAGTATAACGCGAAACGTTATTGTTGTCCTAAATTCGTTTCCATGACAACATTGAATAGCTTCTCCAAGTCATAAAACATTTTGTGAGACACACCTAGAGACCGGTGATTTTACAAATTTGTGTTTAAAACCAAATAAATATGTTATTTTCGTTTTATTCTTGATACGTTAATAAGTAATGTCTGCCTGTTCATGAAGAAGCTTTGAATTGATCAGTGAATTCGTGTCGTGGATTTAATTTTGTTTTTAGGTTATAATTTTTATAAACTAACCCAATCTAGCACTAATTATTGTGATTTTACACTGTTATACATCATTGTATCATACATTTTCCATAATAATAATGAAATATTGTTGTAATTCAGTTTTTATGGATTTAGATCTTTTCTATTATTGAAGGTAGTAATTGAAAATCTTCTTTTTTTTTCGAACTGACATACCCTGTTGGCCCTGCGGCCTTTACAGATTCACCGGACTGATTGAAAATCTAGTTACAATCATTATATCGTTTAAGCACCTTTAAGCTTGATCAGTGAACGACCATGATTGTTTACATTTTGAATAAATGACATTTCTGTGGTTATTATCCAGAAATAAATATTTTTAAATGACTTCGAAAGCTTCAATTATTTCCTTTGATGATTGATTCATTTCTCGTTAACGTAAAATATAGTATTTATATATTTAAGTTTTGTTTACTACAGTACATAATCTTACTGAATACTATTTTACTTTTATCAAATTCATAATAAACAGGAGTTTATCCTTCACTGCACATTTGTCTCCATTAGCTTTCTGTGCTTCCAACTTTCTACTTAATGTTCAAATAAGTGTCAAAAATTATAATAAATAGTAGCGGAATGTAAATAGATGTCATTTTCACCTCCGTTACCACAAATTACAATGTGCAAAGTATGTCATGACCGGCTTAATAATATTTAATAGTATTTGCTGTGTAATTAATTACATATGATAAATATTTGTTTTTTTTAATATTTCACAGATTATCGATCTTCTTAAATAATTAGAATATTAAAATTCAATTTCTACGCTTTAAACTGTAATCGATAATATTTCTTTTGTCATCAATTATTGTTATTTTGTAAATTATCAAGCACTAAAATCAATACACATAACGGTTAATGGTATAAAACACAGTATTTTCACATCAGAATGATTAATAATTCAAGAACAAGATAAAACTGAATTTCATTGAAATATATTTACTCATTACTTCAGTATTCTAATCATGTAACTAACAATTTTGGTTGAGAATGAAATTAATGACTTAAAGTGAAAACAAGACAAGCTTAAGGCCACGTGAAAATATAATAATAGGATAGGAAACGCTACCCAGATTCAGTAGGTAATGTTTCTAAATAATTATCGTTATATTAAAGCAGTAGCAAATAACAATAAAGAAACATATATTATAAGACATACGTGTATTTATTGTAAAACTAATTTTTCTCTATTACTCAGATACATTTCAATTGTTTGACTTGTCATTACTGTCATAAAGAAATAATTTTATAATCTATGTTATTATTAATATTGATTTTATCAAAAGTTATAAAGATGACACCAAAAAGGTTGTCCTCTTGAATGGCGGCCTCTTATATATTTTGTTTTTTTTTTGAGTGTGGTAGAAAAAATCATTAAAACGCCCATCCACCTGGATGGTCCAACAGTCATAGATATCCAATAGTCCTTCCTACACCAGAAACCCTTAAAGTCCGGTACATAAGCCGCTGTTGAGAAAACTGTCAAATAGTTCTTTTCTTTTTTTTTCATTAGTGGTAACCCAGTCCTCTACACAGACTATTAATGCTATTTTCACGTATTAAATTAGTCTCTCCTGCTTTATGCGATTTTCTCCTAATGGAAATATGTTCCTGGCTAATCGTGTTGGCCATTTCTGAAGTAAGTGTCTTGTGATAATCTCAATGTTCTAACAGGATGGTGGTGGCTCTTGTGTTACAACTAACCATGTAGTTTTTGTGCCATCTCAGAATTCATGCTCCGTGGTGTTATTTCCCATTCACTTCACTTGTGTACAATAACCGGACTATTATTACGTAAAATACCAACAATATTACAAAATACTGAGTCTAATAACACAAGAGTATGAATAAAATATAAAATCCACTACATAACATACTAAGATCCCGCCAAAAACTTCTCAAAATTCTTATAATTTGCAATGCAATAATAATATTTGTGACTTATTCTTGACACTATTCATTACAGGCGCCATACTTTTTTTGTTATTTTGTACTTAAATTTTTTTATGCTTTCCGTTCCGCTTTTAAAAACGTTTTATATTGAAATGACATATTTAAATAATTATTGTTATATTATTTATATTATTGTTTAAATTTTACATGTCAACATATATTGTTGCTATTTTGAAGGTTTAAAACCATTTATAACTTTTTTACTTATAATATCAGTGGTTATTACATAATGTCGTAAACGTATGTAACATAAATCTGAGTTTTTATTAATAGACACTCGACACGACACGCTTATTTTGTTTTTTGGCATGTAGTTCAAATTTTTACGTTAACCTCTTTGACTGATGTTGAAGGCGTTGAGTAAATCCGTTACATTATTGGCGGTTAGTTAATAATATGACCTTTGTTGTTCTACTCTAACGGACATTTTAATACAAACTTAATTTGTTTTTTCCATATTATTCTTCTCATTCATAATGTTATTTTTGTTATACGATAGTTATAACATAAGATAGATAGATCAAGTTTTACAATATATTTAAATATATGTTACCAAAGCAACACCCACGGGACCATATTACAAAGGTTTTAAGACAAGCGTCAATAGTAGATAGCCAATAGTACAGAGGTGTGCTTATCGTTGTATTAATGATGTATGTAAGCAAACATCTGTGAAACGTTACCAACAACGTCAAACAATTGTTTATAAAGGGCATTTAATAAATAAATATTGAGAATGTAAAAATAACGCTAGTGATTCTAGGTCCTAGTGACTCCTAACTCAAACATCGTGGAAAGCGCAATACAATTTAACATAAAAAAAAACCTTGTGCTACAGTATTTTGTACTACTTCTCTTGTCACTCCTGTCATAAAGCCAGGACCGGGTTGTACAGTTAAAGCGATGGTGGCTCAGTACTCTCTGACTTGTACCTAATAAATGACAGACGAATCTTTGTGACTTTACTATATAATGCTCATGCAACCCGTCAATGCGTAGGGAAGTGACTCGTATCAAATCGCGACCACCTGTCTCTCCCATTATATTGTTAATTCCGAATACACCTATGCGAAAACAACAACCTTTAAAAAAAGTACTAGTGTGTTCAAACACCTCTCCTTTCGACGTATGTTTCAATCCTCTAATGAGATGAATTCTTTGATGAAACAATGGCATTGCTGTAGGGAATATTCTAATACTTTCCAGACTACCTAACTCGACTTGAAAATCTAAAGCCATTCGGTCACTCTAAGCTTAGCATGTTAACATCTTAGGCTACATCATCATTTGAAATCACATGAGATTACAGTTTAAAGTTAAACTTACAAAGCAGAAAAAAACGTGTGCTTGCTTATGACCACACGAAAGAAGTAATAACTTCTTTATAAAAACAACAACAAAAAACCAACTCACACGGTGTTCCCAGGTGGTCACCCATCCAAATATTGGTGTTTTCAACACTCAACCCGACACAGTGTTTACACCCCCTCCCCCCCCCTCTTTTCGTCATACCAAAAAAAGGTTGCGGATCAGAATTTCAAAGCCCTCTCATAATAATTGTCAGTTCAAACGATACTAAAGGCTAAATATCACAAGAAATCGCTTTCCACCGCAATACCTTTAAGAACTCTTATGTATAAATTCAGATTTTCCAATATTTTAATTGGATACTCAGTCCGACTCCATCTTTAGACTATTGCCACTGTTAGTTACGTTCCTCAAATTAAGCCGAGCAGTTATCATAAAAGTACCTTTGTATATGTTCTGGCAATTGTACTTGAGATTCAATTGCAATTCAATTTCTAGGTATAGATAGTTCGCCTTACCTACATCCACGTCGTCACTTGATATCGTGTGATTGTTTTGAAACAGAAGACTATGATATGACGTCATAATGCCAAACTACATTATTTATTACATACTTCAAAATAGATATGAAAAGTTAAATTAAAGAAAGGAATACTGACGTTTTTCATTTTACTAAATGCTATATAAATATATATATAGTAAAGCCAAAGTTTGTTGACTGTGTGTAATATTTAGTGTTCATATAAGATCAACTGAGTGACGAATGAATAAGGAGATTTATTATATATATAAGTGAACGTGAATAGTGTAGTGATGACATTAATGACGATGGAAAAGCCAAGAACGATGCTGGAAAGGGAGGCGCCGGTAAAGGGAATCGTTGCTCAAGTAGTGACCATGCTCAATGGACAAGCACAAAGGTACGTAAGATAAATTTATGCATACAAATAAAACTAAAGTGTTAGCTGTTTATCTAGGCTGATCTCTGAAATGTCTACACCAATATCGACGATACTTACTAATAAATAGAAAACATCTCACACGTTTTCCATATGCTTAAGCGGTTATGGTGAAATTCAACAGTAGTAAGTATTATACTAGTTAAGTAGTAAGGATAAAATTCTCTAAAAAAAAAAGTAATGTGTACTTATGTACACGCGATAGAAGTTATACTTCTTTGGCGTAACAAGATAAAAATCTCTACGCTTGTAGAAAAAACGACACTAACAATAGAAAAAAGGTATTTAATACATACATACTTTTTTTGAATAAAATGTTGACTATAGCTAACTTCAGGATGTCGGTTTTTTGTGACAGTGTGCGCGCGCATCGTAAAAATTTACTCTCATCATTTTTCCCTGACGCGCCAAAAGAAGTATAACTTCAAAAAGCAACCCATAATTAATCCTGGTAAAAAATACTGCCATAAGATACCAAAATCGTTTTGGAGAGTACTAGAGTATAATTACAATACCAAAGATACAGAACTGGTGAAGAATCTTATCAGGAATAGGTAAGCATTCCTATTAAAAAAGTCATATGTAAAGGACCCACATATTTTTAGGAGATTTCTTAAAAGTAGTAATGTGAATAGGTTTCGTATGAGGTTTAACCATTAACAGCCTGGAAATGTCCTATTATTTCTTCAAAGAATATAAAGTTTCAATAGCGGTACAGCTTAAAGAAATACAAATAGCTTTAAATACCAAATAATAAAATTCTATGCATTTTCCTATTAAATATGGAAATTATCTGTCAAGCGTTTAAGTTTTCTCAAAATGTTTTTTCCCTGCAGCGTCAACTGAGAGTGGTAATCCAAACAGATTATTAAATGTATTGCGAAATAACCTTTGTTATAAAAATATCGATGGATGAAATCTAACGATAAAATATGTGTTTATCCTCCACGCATATTTTCAAACTAAGATATTTTCCATGTTGTGAATGTCAGCGTTCTGAACAAGGAATCTAGAAAAACATAAGGTTAGCACGTACTACTGTTAGTCGCACAAGATTATTCACTGCAAAACTTAATTGCGTACAAGTGCAGTGACACTTGTAGTTTTTATTAAGATCTGCACACAAAGTTTTACAGTTAGTAAAAACGAACGGCAATGTGTTCTAGGTCTTATATCGTAAAAGTTGGATGGACCCTGTAGCGCATGGAAGGCAATTACAATAATCGAAATCGAATTGAACAAATTACATTTAAAAATCCTGCTTAAAATTTTAAATTATAAAAGAATGCCCATTTATTTGAGACGAATTGTAAACGGTTTGACGGATGTGTTATCGTTAAATTTGCATCAATTGCGGAAGTAACGTTTCCTATATATTTTAAAGTCGAGCTTTTTGTTTTTCTTTTTAAATAACTTGGTGTATTTAAATCATTAAATAGACATTACAAAAAGTGAAACAAAACTTCTCACCATAAATAGTTACAAAATATATTATGTTCGTCCATTGATTTTTTTGCGATAGGTAGGTATATTCGTTTTAACAATGTAATAGCCCGTATAGCCGTTAGTTGTTTAATAAATAACAAGCGCGCAAAAAACCGTCCAGTATAGATTGGATGATTTGAAATGGAATATTTTCGAACTCGATTATATAAAATATTTTACGAGTTGAACAAGCCCATAATAAATTAAACGTGTAATTAGTTAATAGGAAACTATCATTATATAAGGATTGTCTAATCGGGTTTGTATAAGAAACTGTATAATATCGATTAGAATCTAATTATAAATATTTCAATAGTTTGAACTGTAAATTTATTGCAAAACAGAATGTCTTCACTTTTTTTGCTTACCACCTTCTACGTAGAAGGGAAATATGTTTTGGGTGAATCTATTTGCTTGGAAGTTGTGTAGCTTATAAGTATAGCTTCTAGGATTTCAATATATAGTGTAACTGTAGAGTAACCGGTGGAACTGTGGAGGCCTGACGAAGCCAACAGTGTAGGTCAGGTCGACAGAAAAAAAAAATATACATATAGTGTATCGTAAAATACGTTAAAAGTAAATTAAATAAGCAGAAAATATGACGATTTACAAAATTATTTTTTTAGATGTAGTATTAACTTGAATACGTGGAACTGTGAAGGCCTGACGAAGCCAACAGTGTAGGTCAGGTCGACAGAATAAAAAAATATACATATAGTGTATCGTAAAATACATTAAAAGTAAATTAAATAAGCAGACAATATGACGATTTACAAAATTATTTTTTTAGTTGTAGTATTAACTTAAATAAATATAAAAATAAAAAAAATACTAAAATATTATTTAGGCCTTCAATGCATATTCATATTTCGTTCAATTATCCATTGATTACGACAGTGTTGCCATAAAAAATGCTACATTCAAACCCGTGAAAATATTGTATTTGTGCTATTTTATTACACCTTTACATGTATCGTGACAAAATATTATTTATGTCAAGCGTATACATTAATGATACTAGTGCATTCTCGATTAATGAAGCGAGTCAGGGCAACTTGATACTCCACGCTTCGGTGGGAATCAGTAGTCGATGCGATCTAATCATTTCGAATGTCACGTTTGCGGTTACCTCTCGCAATTGTTCTAGTTGAGGTCATGTGGAATAGACGGAATTCTTTTGTTTCTTTTTGTATATGTACAATATAGCATTACCAGCAGTTTTTGCCGCTTTACTACATGATGTAGGCAATTCTTAATCTGCGATACACTTAGGAATTCTAGTTTTAAATAATATCGATATTTATATCGAATGAATAAAAATATCGATAAATAAATACAAAATTAATTTATTCAATTTAGAATCTGAGTAAGCGCTTATGACATATAAGAAAATCGTCAGTGTTTTTCTTTGCGTATTTTGCTATGCCAATTATATAAGTCATAGGTCGTTGTCATATTTTAATGGATGTACAAAGAAGCGCATCATTGCCAGATATTACTATCGTTCACGTAATCATTCACTCTATTATAGTCTTTTAATATTAAAACTTGTTCGGCATGGTGCTTGTACTTACTGTCCGACAAATCAGTAATGTGCTTTGGAACCCTTTCGTAGAAACTTACCACTTTTGCTTAAAAAAAACAATATTAGTTTTACTGAGCTTAAACCATGTGATGGTTAATTTGTCATTATTACCAACATTAAAATATTTTCGACGTTTCCCATAATTTCCCATAATTTAAAAAGGATTTGTTTGGGATAGAGCTAAGATATTTAATTTTTGAAACTATATCTTTACGATATCATAACTATTATTATATTGAAAATTTCTTAAGCTACCGGTTTTTGTTTTTTTTTTATAATATAACGTTCAAATTTTTAGTATATATTTAATAAAATTTCTTTAAAAATACTAAATAATAATGCAAGTCTTGGAATCCAATGTATAAAAAAAAACTTCAAATACGTATTCTAACTAATGTTATAAATGCGAGTGTGAGTTTGTTTGTTATGCTTTTACTCTTAAACTATAAAAGCCACTAGTAAAAAGTAGTTTGTTTATAGAAGAAAAAGGTATTCAAAAAATATTTCCTTATACCCTATTTCAATACTTCGTGAAAGTTGCTTCGTCTTTTGAAAAAAGACGTTGGGCTGCCACACCGATGTGGCGACGATAGGTAAAGTGTTATTTAATAAAAGATGGGGTAAGAACCACACATAATTAAATGCAACTAAAATCGAAGTTAATTTATAATTTTAAAATGTTAACACATTTTCGATGTTTAGCATTTTCCTATACCTACTTATCGATGATGTTATATCGATTTTTGATTATCGTTGCAAGCCTTATCATACTGCCTGATACTCAGTCCTTTTATAGTTCAAGGTTAGTCTATTATCGTCATTTCAAGAAGTATTTGTATATTATACGTATTATGGTGTTATTAATTACTTTGTAGGTGGTAGCGCTACGCTGAAGCTATTACTGGTTTCAGCATGAATGGGTCGGCTCGCCTGGGGTAGTACCACCCTCTCACAAAAAGCCGACGTTTCGTTCGGTCAGTGAGAGCGCCGGAGGCCCACATATATTAAAAGGCCGGCAACGCATTTGCAACTCCCCTGGTGTCGCTAGTGTCTATGGACGGCGGAGATCACTTACGATCAGGTGACCCACCTGTTCGTTTGCCCCCTCTAATATAAAAAAAAATACTTTTATCCTAGCTCGGTAATGTATCTGCATAGTATATAATACTGAAGTAAATCGAATACAATGATTACGTACCCACGTATTATTTATTAGAAGGTCATATTTCGTTTTGAAAGAACTTCGAAATGCTAACGTTATCGATGGAAAAACTCGGTACCTGCGACTTTTATAATGACAGTGACCCCGACATCAAGTTGATGATTCTACTGCTATTATTTGCAATGGAATCTCATCAAGCCAAAATTATCATTCTTCTACTTGGTCAACCCACAGGTTAAGCTTTACGCTCTACATGTATTAGATACCGCTATAAATAATTACAAACATCAACACGCCTACAGGCCGTAAAAAATACTCATTAAAAATTGAATAGGATTGTTAACTGTTGTTAAATCATAGATATGCAAAAAAACTTTTTAAAAGTTATATAATGAATCTCATACATATAAATAAATATATAAGTAATTGAACAAGTTGACATAATTATATAGTATTCAGTTTTTAAACTATGAAGTTA
This sequence comes from Antheraea assamensis, assembly GCA_035772565.1. Classification (NCBI taxonomy): domain Eukaryota; kingdom Metazoa; phylum Arthropoda; class Insecta; order Lepidoptera; family Saturniidae; genus Antheraea; species Antheraea assamensis. The sequence continues at coordinate 1,859,000 of JAQQSE010000018.1, forward strand.
AAGTTTGACTCTTATTTAAAACGTATTTGAATCAAGTAATTGTTAGATAATAATTTTAAAATTAAATTTGTCCAACTATTTAAACAACGTTAAAACTCGCAAAAAAATTGAGATATCTCCAATTGACCCTATTAACGTTTGATGTACGTGCTTCTTTTTAGTTACGTGTTCCATCGACATCATCCAATTATAATATGCAACTCGAAATAGAACGTAGCGGTATTTATTATGTTTGTATAAAAACATTTTAGTGCAACGTTTATATTCTGCAAAATATTTTTTCTACACATGGTGTACATAACAGTATAATTCTAAAATCAAATTTATAATTAAAAAAAAAAACGACAAACCATCAACAATCGCCAAGATAATTCCGAATGCTTAAAATATGTTAATAGTAATACTGGAATGAAACTTTTTTATGGACGATATCCTTCTTACACGAAGCTAATAGTTATAGATTTACGATAAAGTATTTGCAAAAAATATGAAGACTGTAGGAGTTCATACGTCCTTTTTTTGAAGTTATATTTCTTTTGGCGCGTTAGGGAAAAATGATGAGAGTACATTTTTACGATACGCGTGCACACCGTCACGAAAAACCGACGCCCTGAAGTTAGCTATAGCCAACAATTTTATTCAAAAAAAGTTTGTATGTATTAAATACCTTTTTTTATTGTCAGTGTCGTTTTTTCTACAAACGTAGAATAAGGCGAAAGATAAAATTTTTGAAAAGATTTTTATCTTGTTACGCCAAAGAAGTATAACTTCGAACGCGTGTACATAAGTACACACTACTTTTTTTTATTTTGTAGAACAGATTTAACAAGTAAATACCAGAAGGATCCCGTCTATAACAGTTGTTATATAGCATTACAATATTTCGCTTTTATATGCATCTGGTAAAGATTGAAATTATATAAGATAATTTTAGATGAAAACTGACTTACCTATTACATGAATTGCGCAAGTTATAATTAGGAACTTTCAGAATTAATTATCAGACGCATGCATTTTGACTTACTCGAAACATAAGAGAGTTATGGGTATACACTAAATGGTTGAATTAAAAGTAATAATTAGGTTAACATGCTTAGCTCTCACTCGAACGTTCACCTTTACCACTCGGCCCCTATGTGTTTGCTTATAACGCATTTGGTCCCCCATAACTTTATATGCTCGCTAAGGTGATCACCTTGAGTTTTTTGTACACAGATGATAATAAACATGGCGTATAAAACTTATGTAGTATTTATAGCTTTTATTGTACAGAACTTTAAAAAGGCACAAAACTTGTAGATAATAAAAATTATAAACAACAAAATTATTAGAAAAAATTGATACTGTCATGATCTCGTAATTTAATTTATAACTGTAATTACGTATTCCTAATTGTAAGTAGTATATTATTTTACCTATAAGTTACATTAAAAATTCTATTATCACATTGTAAATGACTCTACACTAGTAGTATATGTACATGTACAATATATTAAATTGTAAAATTACATTGTTAAATAAAAGACGTTTCATGTAACATTACCTGTTATGTTATGAAAAATAAAGAATTAGGAATTATTATGATAATAGAATTTGAATTTTAGTACAAGCCACATTTAATTATATACTACGGTATACACTCAAGAATAGATAATTACAATTATGGAATAACAAAAGAGAATGAATGGGAATAGTAAAAAAAAAAAAAATAATGTCCACGAACGACTAGTGAAATGTGACATGATAAAATAGATTTATATACAATGTTTATTGGCGGTTATTTTACTCGACAGGCGTGTCGATAGCATATAATAAATAACCAATAAACTAGTTAACAAAATGTTGCACGTATTCACTGTAATAATAAAATCGCGGAAATGTTCGTTTATTATTTTTAACGAATCTTTTAAATTATCGAATTTGAAAGTCTGCTGTTTTTTTCGTTCGACGGAAATAATAAATCTGTTAAATATTTTGACATAAACGCTTTTTGAACTAATTAATGTATTTGGATTACATCTCATAAAAACTGCTCGAAACTTTTAGTATTAGTATTAAAACATTAAAATACATTTCATATCGTTTGGTTTTTAAGACTCAATAATAAAAATGTTAAATATGTATCGAATAAAATTATAGTAAGCCTTGACTTTTTTAATGCTTACTGTTGTACAAAGGGCCGATGATAGAATCTATATATGGAAATTATAGTTTATTTTTTAAGTTATTTTTATTTAAACTGTACAACAGTGAAAATAATTTTTATCACTGTTATTTCACAAGCGATAAATGAAAACGGGCTAAATACCTATTCATTTTATGAACATTATCACATTAGACCTAATTTTTTTCCGGCAACCAATTCGAAGAGTTTTTACGAAGGAACTTTGTATGTGTTTATAGTTCAATTCAGTCATGTCCAAATTTAATGCGACAAAGGAAAAGACAGATCTACGTAAGGGATCATTTATATTATTAATTAAATTCCTTTGTAGTATGTGATAAAATAGCAGTGAAAGAAATTCAATCCTACCTATATATAATATAGCAGTAATACAAATTTGTAATTAACATGTGCAAAATTATTTTTCATTTCATATGAAAAATAGCAGTTTGTATGAAATGTTCCATGCCTAGTAGAATGTAACAGACTGTACATTGTAGACAATAAGGTTGCGATCGAGGCGACGCGACGTCGTAGACTGTTGTTGTCAGCATTACATTGTGAGCCGTGACCGCCAGACGGCGTTATGTGCGCCATAACCACTCCCCTAATTTAAATCGAGTTTTTACAAAATACAAGGATATCGTTTCAAACGAGCCAATAAACACAACATAAACCGTGACTTGTACCTTCGGAATGATGTCATCTCATAATCGAAATGTAATTCACTCGCTTGTTATTTATTAACCACAAGCTCAATTCTATACCAGGATAATAACGTCAGAAGTATTCAGAAAATAATCTCATTACGACTGATTTTGCCTTGCTAGAAATATTTTTAGAGCGAGGGAGCGTTTATTGAACGGTCGTACACATGCGCAATGCTCATTTAGAGACAGTATCTGGAACTACGAGTTTGTGTATAACAAATACATACTTCAAACACTGACTGACACTGGCTGAAAAATGACGAGTTTTTACCATAAGGTTACTGGAACGAATTCGTATAGTTTTTCAAATGTTGAAATAATTAATGAGAATGCTAAGTCGAGATGTTTTGATCAGTGTATTGTTAACAATTTTCCTAGCTTGTCGGTTGTCATGTAATACAAAATAAACAAAATCACGTGGAAAAGAAAGTGGTCTCGGTGTCCGTTCGCGGTCAGTGAGCGTGACGTTCGCTGTGACGGAGCAGCCATTAGAGTCGCTCGTTCACTCTACTCCCTATTCGACACACCTCGCCGCGTCATTCGTAATGCCGCCGTGGCCAAACTAGAGTGTCAGTGCCCCACACATGCGAAATTTCGCCGTTTTATTCATGACGATACGAGATGAATCAGAACCGCGTCAACCACGCTCCGTACACTTATAGGTTTAACTGTAAATCGCAACTAGAGTGCAACGTAAAGAAAATTTATGGCTGTGATCCGATTGGCCTGAATGGGTAGGGTCGGAGGCGTGAGATCTGATTTTTCCGGGCGAGCTGGTGGGCCAGCGGTGGTGGCGCCGATAGCGTGTACCGCGCGCGTTTCTCAGTCAGCCGCGTGCGTGCGAGCTGTGAAAGTCTCCCGCGCGTTATGCGTTCTGTTTCGAATGCGTCTTCTTCATCGGGCTCTGGGCTGTCCCAGCTGCGGATGGGTGCACGGAGACAGAAAACGGACCTGCAAGTCGCCGAACCTGCGGCGGTGCGCTCCTGCAGCCCCGCGCCGAGTCTTCGCAGTCAGAGGGCTAAACAATACAGGTGGCATAAACATTCATATAAACATTCGTGATCGCGTGTTCTATTCTAAACCATTAAATTTTAAAATACAGTTTTCTACGTCGGTATCTAAAATATATTTTACATTTGTATCAAACTGTTTATTATATAGACACCAGATTTCTTATCATATCGGCAAACGAAGGTGAATTTTATCTCGATTATATCAAGTACTTTCAATGTACAGTTATCTATTTGTAACATAAATACCTATATATGTAGAATATTACTGAAAGTAGTAACTATAATATTGTTTGTAAAACAGGAGGAAGTCTTTTATATTATATTTCTATTGCATGACAATACGCACTAACGGACACAAGTTGTTATATTTCATGTGTTTTATTTATGTAGAAAATTGCATTAAACTTCGCTCTACTTGTATTTGCCGGAAGGGACGTGTGCAATTCGGCCAAAGCAATACCACAAGGCCAATCTGAAACCGAGAGGTGATTGCATTTAACTTGTAAGCGTAGACGTTAGTCTCATGTTCAAAATTAAAATTCATACGAATTTTATCATCGTTAGATATATTTTATTTTTATTTTATTAAGCAATTAACAGACCGTCCATTAATTATATGAGCGGTTTTTTATTTTAACTCCTTTTATTTGTATCTTAAACTGTCTTACGTGCGATTTACCGTATTACTGTTATATGTATATATATCGGGATCGTTAAAGCAGAATAAAGTTTTTAAGGTATTATACTATCCAGTTTGTCAGAATTTGCTACTAGATGGCGCTGCAGTATATCAACTTTTATGCCATTTAATCGATCACCACGAAAATCTGTATTAGCTATTTGAACACGGTTACTATAATAATTAATAAAAAATGAGTGTGTGGAGCCACGGGCGTAACTTGTCGTCTATATATATTTTCGTTATACATTTTGAATTTTAAAAGGTCATACGTTATTAGGTGCTCATAATGTTATGAATACGGAATTAATTAATAAGGAAACGTTCGCTATTTGGAGGGCAAATAATAACAATAATGTTGAATATTGTGCTTCATATTGAATAGTAACAGTAACTTATTGTTTTCAACTACTAGTGATGCGACGGTGAAAGAATTTACTATACGTATGGAAAGATAAAACACAATGAAACATATGTTTTCAAGAATTAAATTTGTTACAGTACATGCTACTTTTGTTTTTTTTTTTTTTGTTTCCAAACTGACTACACTGTTGGCCGGACTGGTCTATACAGCTTCACCGGACTACAAAGGGGAGCGTTTAAACCACTTTTATCTATGTTTACGCCGTTAGTGTGTAGTAAGCGTGCTGATTATTAGATGAGTTGTTAAGCAACAGTCATGAGATGAAGGCTTATAATTGCTAACAGTTAGTACATTATGTATGTAATTTGTATCAATAAAGATGCAACGCGTATGTAGTTATTAATACTACTTCAAATACTTTAAAGTCTTTATTGTTTGTTATTTGGACAATGTTATTTGACTTTGCATTTTTTCAACTCGGAACAAAACTAGTTCCAATTTTGAATCAACAATTTTCAGCCGACGTCGAGCGCTATTAGTGATGACTAATTTGACACAATGCTGTTTATTCGCTCTGATTTACTTCGTCTTGTCAACTCGACTAACAAAAATGTGGAGCGTCTAAGAAAAAACGTGAGCTGCACTAAGAAATAAAATGTAACATTGCTTGTCCTACTAAAGTTATCCGATTCTCTCTTAACCTTATAAGGCCGATGTGGCTGCTGCGGTCAGATCCGTTAAAGGCTACTTGATGAGACCTTGTAAATACGCCCGCGTGGCGTTTGAAATTTAAAATACAATATGTTATTCCTTATGTTATTAATTTTCCTTTTCTTACATTGGCGACATAATCTATAAGGATGCCGACGTCATATGTAATTATTATTGTCTTAAGTAAAAAAAGAATTATTTTCGACTGAAACACTCTGGTGAAGTATTCTTACATGGCTGTGAGGAGTATTAACGAGATTTTTAGCACTGTAAAGTATCTAATGGTGAACATTAACCGTTCTACTTAGAAAAGTCTACCTATGAACACCATCTGTTCAACTCAGAAACATTAGGGTATAATAATATGAAGCGATGATGATTCTATGGTTAGCGTGCTCGGACACCGCATCGAACGACGAAATCAAAATATAGCATACTAATAGGCCTAAACCCGCCTGGGTATCTACTACCCTCGAGTTGAAAATCTGTCACCAAGTATCTATGGATGTGTTGTGTGCTCCAGCAGTTGTTCTTGAGAGCCAGTCCCTATAAGTTTAGCGTGCCTTGGACCTTATTGTCATTTAATTCAATGTGGGCAAACTTTAAAATCTCTACAATATACAAAAACAACTGGTTGATTTTTTTAAATTATATTATATTAGCATTTATAATGTATTTGATCTCTCGTTCACCTTGGTATATATTGGAATATAGCCTTTTAAGCATTTATATTCGAAATATCTGTCAGTTTCTACTGCGATTAGTAGACTCATTTAAATCGAACTAAAATGTATTCTACAAATAGAATCGTTAAAAGATAATGAGTGTATTTAATTATTTAAGAATGATATGAATGAATTTAATAATACATTATAAATGTTTGTAAGTATAGAATTGGTTAGAATTTATCCATACTAAATGTAAATACACGAAGAAGTATTACATAGTTTTAGTATGATATAAATACACGAAGAATTAGAGAAGATTTTAGTATTAAAGAATTTACAATTCATCAAACGATTTGGTCTTAATTATTAAGTAAATACATTTAGTTTATTACGTAATATAACACAATAGCTATCATTGATATGACATAAATAACACATAAAATTTAACACTGAATCATTTGTATCATTGTTTCTGTACAAGTAACAAAGGTATAAGTGCCCCAGTTATTACATTTAATAATACCAAGATCAATAAGTTGTTATACTGAACAGAGTAGAAGTCTGACCTTTCTGAATGTTATATGAATATTATATGAAACGTATAATCCTTACTAATATTATAAATTAAGATGAGAGTTTATTTAAATTTTGCATCAACGTTGTAAAGGGTAACAGAAAAGGATCATACGGTACTATTTGTTCAGAAAAAAACACTGTTCCCGAAGGATAAGTCAAATCTACAGTAACGCGAGCGAAACCGCGTGCAAAATCTAGCAATAGATATAACTAATTTACACGGAAAAAAATGTTAATAAAAGAAGTTGCATTCCTGATCTTTAAAACCATAATTTTACAAAAGTTATAAAATGTATTATCAATGTATATAATAGTATGATATATATAGTTTTGTATCCAATACTTAAAAGTCTTAGAACGGTTATCGTTGTTGAAGTTTTATACCTTTCTTACACGCACTATTGGCTCTTGGTTTCGTAAGCGGATGTTATCGGTTTTCTTTTTCCAATATAATCATAGGTATTACAGGCCGACTGCCATAGTGCCAACGAACAAAGTTATATCTTTATTTTACAGTGTCCAAAGCCTATTAAGGCACACCTTAATGCAGGTTATTCACATATTAACTTTTAGTTGTGTCTTCGTACTGTTTATGACTGTAAAGTTCAGTATTTAATTTATATATTATCTATATCTATCATGTTTTTTTATCTGTCACAGGACCAGTTGTTTTAATATTTATGTGACCCTCATTAAAATAGTCGAACGGACAGTCTTGTGAATTTTTCATACGATTTTTAAAAACTATCAATTCGAACATGGCTCTGGAAACTTGAACATAACAGAAAAGAATGACTATTTTTTTTTAATATATTATAGGGGGCAAACGAACAGGTGGGTCACCTGATGGTAAGTGATCACCACCTTCCATAGACACTATCAACACCAGGGGAGTCGCAAGTGCGTTGCCGGCCTTTTAATATATGTGGGCCTCCGGCGCTCTCACTGACCGAACGAAACGCAACAGTGCAACCACTGTTACTTCACGTCGGTTTTTTGTGAGAGGGTGGTACTACCCCGGGCGAGCCGACCCGTTCATGCTGAAACCAGTAATAGCTTCAGCGTAGCTCTACCACCTACTAGTTTCTTATTTATTTTCATTTATTTTCGAATTATATCTTCGATGTTTCCGAAATGCAATAATGCCAATAGTTCTATGACTATCGAATGTCATTATTTACGAAGATTGGTTGAAACGCGCTAGTTTATTTTGTAGCGGAGATGTCAATCAAACAATTGAAACTCATCACTATATAAAGCATCAATTTATTGAAATATAAATCAGTATTGTTAACACGCTCCGGGTATAAATATTGCGCTCCCGGAATCAACCTGCATCCTACATAAAGCGTTTTCTTTTGTCTGTATGTATGTTACCTTTTAACTACCTAACCTCTAAGGAGATTGCAATAAAATTTTGTATAGAGATAGCCTGAGAACTGAAGAAAGATATAGACGAATAGTCAGAAATACAGGCAGACGGAACTGCAAAAAAAAACCTATTCATTATTATAAAACCTTTCACTGTAGGCCTGTGTATCATGCAAACGTTACTCTACATTTATGTTAAAAGGTGTCAGTTTAGTTGTCCCATTTCGCTAATTAATTTGTGACGGTGAGTCACGTTCACGCCCAACCGTGAAACGAGGGCTCCAGTGTAATCAGAAAATGTCACTATACAGAGAAGCCATACTGTTTTAATCATTCTATGCCCGAATAAAAATCTAATTATAATTAATGTCTTCAATTAAGAGAACCTACTTTGTTTCATGCATTTATTATGGTAAATTATATTTCCTTGGCTTGTTACGATAAGGGTGTAAGTAAACATAAATTAGCTCTAATTTACTCCCTGTTGATTTTGATATCGGTACTAGAAAATATCGGTATTGTAATTAAATATTGAATAATACCAAATGCTCAGTTTAGCTTATCTGCGAGATCGCTAAAGTCTCGCTGGCTCAGACTTATTATCGCTCAAATCTTGAAAACGTTAAGTCTTTGTGTTGCTACAATTTGGCGGTCTCGGTCTTGTGAAAATGTAAGAACAAGACCGATTTTAAAATAAAACTAAATATAAGCCAATATGAAAGTTTTTTTGTATACAAATTACATGCACATTTAACTGGCCGGACAAAAGAATCCATTACATAAATTTGTTTTAAGTTATCTTACGTCATACGCATAAGTTAAATATACCATAAGTAAGCAGAAACCGTTTGTAAGAAATACGGAAACATTAACACAAAGAATATAAATAGATATATATCAATATTGCATAACGTCTATTGTAGGTTTCGTTCACCGCAATATGAATACGAGTTAATTTTACTGTCACTTTTCAGTTATTTGCACGTTCATCAATTTCGTCATGCTTTCGCTATTGCAGCAATGTATTTATACGTGATCAATATTACCCCAATCCAATTGAACGTATCAAACAGCTTTAGACTGGCTTCTTGTCTTTTTTCATATCTTTACTTAGATTTTGCTCGCGGCTTCACTTCTATTAATTTAAATTTGATGTATCCTTCAAGAAGAGTACGTTTTTCTAAATGAAAAGTACCCAATATCCTTTTCTGTACTCTCGGGTGGTACAAATTAACAAACTGACGTTCGCATTTATTAGTATGGATTTTTTTTATTGTACTTTGATAAATAGATTAATTATTTCTCATAAATTAATTTTTTTTTAATGAAATTCAAGGGAGAATCTGTTCAGAATGTTCTTATTTTTGTTTTGATAAGTAGCAGTGTAATCCCAAGGAGGGTTGATGTCAGGCGCGCGCGTCCGATCGTAAAAAATAGCCAAATCATACAACACTACATAACAAGCATGTTGTACCGACCCTACTTACGTGGGATAAGGGTAAGAAGGAGAAGAAGTAGCTGTGTAATCCAAAAGCTACGGCGACCATAAAGAGGTTACAATCCATTATCAATCGCCGCTGTTATCAGCGCTGTCAAAAGCCTCTCAACAGCTGATCCCAAAATGTGATTGCCTGGTTTATTTGTAAGTGTATGTCACTGTTGCAAATATTACATTCAGTGTGTGGTGCCCGCGACTCTGTCCAACACAATAATTGTCGTAACATATAACCTGGAAATATCATTGGTTTGAAAATGTTAATTTTTATTTATATAATAAGGTTACACTGTAATCTCAAGCAACGATGACTCGTGTTAAACGACGTCAGTTCAAATAATTTCTGACGTAAGAAAATATTGTGATGAACCAGCATGGTGGAAGGGTATTTTCTAAACGGTGTAAGCTATTTACTATCCTAATGTATTTTTTTTACTTGATATTTGTTGTTTAATTTTCATTTCTAAAAGTCATTCATATCAAAAAATACTTTATTCAATTTAGGCCCTAAGAAGGCGCTTATGAACGTCAAAACTACCACCGATACGAAAAACATCCCAGTCATCGAGAAGAACCGGCAAGACACTCGATCGGGTTTATCTTTTTAACATATACTTATATATTTAAAATTCATTATACATTACAATCGATTTTAGTGGATGCACAGAGAGGAGTCTATTCCAGACATCACTATCATTCACATATTGATCCTCCACTCTATAATAGCACTTTAACATCAAAACCCGCTTAACATGGCACTTAAACTTATAGTCTGGCAAATCGGTAATATACTTTGGGACTTTGTTATAAAACCTAACACTATTACCTAAATAGTGTTAGTGGTTTTACAGAGTCTAATACATGGAACGACCAGTTTGTCACAGTTTCTAGTCTTTAAATCATGCCTGTGTTTTACGAACTCCAGCTTATCAAAGTTTTTGCGAACATACATTAAATTATCCAGAATGTATTGGGAGGGCAGAGTTAAGATACTTATTACTCATTATAGAGACGGTCAATATGTAAACGATGGCGATCTATGAAAATAACACTCTCCTCTATGCGTCTACTAAAACCATTTGCAAATATAATGCATTGTCATAAAATATGCACGATATAAAAATTAAATCAGGTCAAATTTATTGCCGGTTCTTCCCGATAACTGGGTTATTATGACATTTATAAATGCCTTGAAATGGTTTAAATTTAATATAGTCATTTTGATTATAGTAAAAAGTCATTCACCTTTCTAGGTTTAACTTGTTCCGACTCTAATCACAATACCAATGAACAACACGTGAAATTGTGATTCAGACGCTAGCACATTACTATATAATATAAAACAAAGTCGCTTTCTCTGTCCCTATATCCCTATGTATGCTTAAATCTTTAAAACTACGCAACGGATTTTGATGCGGTTTTTTTTAATAGATAGACTGATTGAAGAGAAAGGTTTATATGTATAATAACATAAATTAAATTGTGGAGAAATACTGTTATTTTTGAGGTAACTCCAAATTTAACGCGTGCAGTAATGAATAAATCAAAACTACTGGATCGATTTTAATCATTTTTTCAGTGAATGACATAGGCTATACATTTCATACCAGTACGAAGCCGGAGCGGGCCGCTAGTAAAACTATAAAATATAATTTAGTACATAGCTACAATGAGCACAGATTTCTCCATAAGAGTCCAATCTCATTTAAATACGTTTAGTGCCATAAACGTACGAATTCAGTAAACCGGTCTTCTTTGCTGTTTTTTAGGCTCAGGCCAAGGTTAATATTCTCGATTTTACTCGGCCTTAAGCGTTATCCTATATGAAACTATTATTATTTTATAATTTAAAACATGGTAAATCATAGTTGTCTTTCAATAGATTATAATTATGTTGGTAACTTGATTACAATACAAAATAACAATTTTTGTCTTGTAATCATTTACATTAAAAATGATGTAATCAAGATACAGTTATACACTACTAAAGCTATATGATGAGGACCATTTGATGGAGTATTTTTCATAGATGGTTCTAAGCTACCCACCCTATTTGTTGGATTCGACTGACCCTTTGCCATTTTTTTAAAGCCCAAAACAGCAGGCGGGAATCGGCTAGAACTTTTTTTAATAATTGTATTCTACTCCAAAATGATAATTATGTAAATGAATATAAAATATAAGGTGCTATTACTCATTAATGTAGAAATAATTATATAAAATAGATATATATATAAATAGAAATGAATTAATCATATAAATATTTTTCTTTCTGAGAAATATTTTTAGCTCTACCTTCTGACTATGATTCTCGAAAATGTAATTATAATAAGACCTGCCTATAATATAATCTCACTATGAGATTATAGTAAAGGGCCTTTTCCGAAAAATGATTATGTTGATGTTAGCGGGTTTTTTTTTATATGGTGGTAGGGCTCACATTAAGCCCGCCTGGCTAACTACCACCCACAAGTTGAAAGTCTGTTGCCAGATTCCTCAGAACTTAGCATGTTTACTATCTTAGGCCATATCGTCATACACCGTCAATTGAGATTGTGCTCGAACGCTAAAAGCTATAAAGTATAATAGAGGCTTAATCATCCAACGATTATATCAACGAGCGTACGACGTATTGATTGAAAAACCCTTCTATGTTGTTTTCTAGGGCCAGTCTGCCTGTACGCACAGCTCGGTTGCTACAACGGTCGCGCACGCAGACACCGTCGGACGCGGGCATCAGCGATGGCAGTGCGTCGCCGTCGCCCGCGCCCGCCTCTCTGCTTCAAGACGTGGTCGACATTAAGACACTGCTGCTGCAGCTCAAGCGGGTCTTACAGGAGGTCTGTCTTGTAAATCTTGTTCTAACGAAATATACATTAGGTTGCGTAACAAATCTCAAAGTGAGATGGGTAACCTAACATATAATAATATATATAACTGTATATGTTTTTTAAATAAAATTAATTACAGAGTGTAACCATTGTTACCATACAGACACTACTCTTAATGATTCAATTGGGACAAATTATCCACTTCTTGATACGCAAAATTTTAAAAATCCCAAGTAAATAAACTAATTCTTAGTGAAATAACAAGTAAAACAATAGAAAAATCGTATTATATATATATATATTTATTATTGGAATTCTTTATTAGATAAAACTAAAAATCAGACAAATAATTTTATAAACATTTCAACAACGTTTTATGTAATAACAAACAATAGAAAGTAAACTAATCTAAAAAAAACACATCTCATAATCAAGTGCTTTTCAACGTGCGGGTCGCGAAGCCTTATTTAGCGGAGGGTAGGGATTCCCTAAATAATTTTACGTATTAAGAGGGCGGTGTTTTGAAAAAGGTTGAGAAAAACACTGCTATAACCAGTGACGTAACTATACCACCTGAGGCCCGCGGCAAATTCATTGGATAGGGCCCCGTAACAATCGTCACATTGTAAATTAATTTTAAAGTTACGTAGTCTCTCTTGCCCTATATAATTCTGTAAATCTGGGGTTCCGGGGGTCTCGTCAGTGCCACTTTATAGTTATACCACCGGCTATAATCTAGTTTAATAACAAAAGCACTCTTCTATCGATTAATACAAACATCAGCGTGAAATAAATTAACTTCACCATCTATGAAATGAAAACAAAAAAGTCAATAAAACTTTATGTTTAATTTAATGCCCGTGTAAATAATTATGATACAGTTTCCATTGTTCCGCATTATAAATTTTGTTTTGTTGCGCATATAGTATAAACATCTAGCATGTGTAATTATTGGACTATAGTGTGAATACATAAATAATCAGTAGAAAGAAACTAGATGGTATTGTAATATTTCTTGCAATTTCCTGTATAAATGTGGCACCTGACCGCTATTCAATTCTGTCGATTTGTCGTACATTATTGAATCGAATAACGCATGTCGTTTGTAGAATTGTTTTGCAAAATGTTTTTAACGCACTAACTTAAGTAAACAAAGGCTTTTTGTTGTGATGATGGTTTTGTGGCAATAGCGTGTTCGGATGTAAGTTCAAATCCTATACAAAGCTCGTAGTTTCAGTGAAGGAAAATATCGTGTTAAAACCATAGACGATGGTAGGCCTTTTTCTATTATTCGCAGCTGTCGTTATTGTGTTGAAAATCATTCGCCTAACTGCTATAAGCAGATGAACTTGCATCCAATTTCCTACGAAGTTTAGCGTGTTATATCGTTATGTTTATAAGTGACATTATTATGAAAACGATAAAACCTACAAAGTATAAGGAAGATACATTGTATATAGTTAAATCAATACATTATATGTATTAAACAAAATCATGCTTTACAATAATATATTTCACATATGTGTATATTATTTCCTCGTGGTTTTAGTTTCAGAAATAAATTAGTTCAAATAAATTTATACAATACACCGCTTAATGTCATCTCTTTTGTAGTAATTAAATAGCAAATAACTATACTGCAAAAAAAAAACAATATGGCGGATCAATTTTCGTATTCATTGCGTGACCGCAAGTTGATATATATAATTGTTAAAATTTAACATATTATAAAAAAACGCACCAATATGTGTTTTACAGTTGTTTGACCCCGAACCTTAAGTGGCTTATTGATTTAAATCCATAAAACGCTACATTATAATATATAATTTTATCTTAATATAATGAGATGAAAAACGGTATATAGAAACGGCAAATATCGTAAATTATAATAAAAATATCTTGTATTATAATAAAAAGTGTTTTATTGTAATTAAATGACTAAAACTGTACACTCTTAATTGAATAGACCTCTCTTTGTCTCTTCTTAATTACCGTCGTAACATTGTTAAGCAAATATCATTATTTACGATTTGGTGGTATATGGAACATATCTACACACTAATATTGTAAATGAGAAAGTAATTATATCGGTTTGTGCCCTTTTATGACTACACTTTTAATTCTAATGCAATGAAGTTTAGCATACGAGTAGCCTAGGATATGTAGGTCACAGAACAATCGTTATAACGATACTAACTTTTGCTCGCGGCTTCGTTAACGTTAAAATAAATTAGGATCTACCCGTCGGGAGCAGTACATTTTTTCTGAATAAAAGGTACCCGTTTCTGTACCCTTGATCTTCGTGAGAAATCCACAGTTCTATATTTTCCCACATACGGTAATACTGCAAGAATATTTGTTAAGAGTTCAGATTTTGCCACGATATTTTCCTTCACCGTAGTATACGTACGCGAATTCTGAAAAATTCGTCGGTATAAGCCGGGGTCGCTATAACCTACGGAAATATAATTAATAGTAAGCCTTGTGTTTGCTTTTTTCTACTCTATATTGGAAATATTAGTGAGTTGTATTTGTAGATTTGTAGTTATTTTGATAATATTTATGATTGCTTGTAAACAATTAAAAAGTTTGTGTTGCGTGTTGTAACTTATTGTTTATTTGGTTGCATCGCCTTGTTTGCTGCATGCAGCCTGGGGAGGAGCATCATTCGATGAGTGTAAGTATCACACGGCGTTACGCAAGTACATACGAATACAGTATCTCAACTAGATAATTAACATACCTATATCTATTTTTGTTTAGTACTAAAAGTGAGAACGTTACAATTATACATAGTTGACTTACTGTATAGATTATATTTTTGCTGTTACCTTGTTTCACGCCCACTGCGCTTGTTCACGGATAAGGTACAGTTTTATTTTGCTTCGAATGCGAAATACAAGGTTTGTGTTGCTAATTAAAGTTTGTATTCCTTATAATTATATTTATTTGAAATGTTTGATACATATCAGGATATTGAAGCCCTATAACATCCTATTCGAATCGACAATGACATAAATATAATTCGTTTGACTATTGGTTATTTGTTTGTCGTAAAAATGTATCCCAATTAAATGTTCGTAACTATTTGCATGTTGCTTTATATCAGGTACATAATATTTAATTAATTTCTTTCTAAAGTACAATATTTACTACTATCATATATAATACATATTATTACAGGTAATATTAGTATTCCTACTATACGCAATACTGAGCGTTCAAAAGAATTAATTTTTCATTCTTGTCCGGTTCTGGAAAATTGCTTTCTAATAAAAAACTAGTGAATTAGGAATAATTTAGGTAGAAAACTGAGATCAATTTTAAAACTTTTCTGGTAACTGAAACATATATATAATGTAATTTAATAATGCTTCAAGAATATTACACATTTTTCTTTGCACGATTTAACTAATAAGGCTATAACAATAATCTATCTCTCTTTTGCTGACTCGTCAAAAACAAAGTGCGACAGATCGGAAAGATGATATTTTATGTGGTGCTTGGTTCTTGTTCTAGTTTGCTATTCGAGTGGCTGCATTGGTTTCGACAAATTTTCCTTAATTTGTTTACTAGTCTAGTGTAATAAGAGTTATTTAAAAAAATAAATTTATCTATTTAAAACTTCCTTAAAAACCAGTCAATCGTACACAAAGATGTCGTAGAAGATGGTAATGGAATATACGTGCTTTTGAATGATGTTGTTTTTTTTTCTTTTGATATCCCCACGAGGCACTACTTACTGTTTCTGTATTATTTATGTCTTTTATTGTCAATAGAGCGAAACTCTCGACCCGTTGCTGGCGGCGTGCGCGGAGAGCCCCGCGCGCGGCAACGGGCGCCGCCCCCCCGCCTCGCCGCTGCACCCGGACGCTAGCGCCGAAATGCGCCGACAGATAATCTATTTGCAGGTAATAATACCAGTCAATACTTGAACTTAACCACAATCCTTCGTGATAACACTACAAACAATGCTATATGTCTATACAGAGACTGATTCTGAAACTGAAATATCGTTTTTTTTTTCGAACTGACTACACTGTTGACCTGGCAAAGCCTTTGCAGTTTCACCGGACTACATAATATATAGTATATTATATAAACAAGATATTTAGAGTTCTGCCGTTGTGCGCGCTTCACTCAAAAACCCACTGCGTATATATGGATAGTATTTGTATAGTTTGACTTCTTACTTTCTTTAGTCCTTATCTAAAACAAGAATTATCACGTTATCTTGATTTATTATAAAGTTATTACAGTTTTGGGAAAATACGATTTTATAACCACTGCAAAAGACTAAAGAAATTTTATAAACAAAGTATAATATATTGGGCTTCCAATTTTTTAAAAGTATTTACGTACATAAAATATATTGTTAAAATAAATATTGTAAACGAAGTCACTGGTATCAGCTAGTTATTTTTGATTCGCCATCGATTTTACTGATTCGATGAGTAGCATTAGGTATTCGGACAGATGAATCAGGTGTGACTGTCCGAGAAAATATTCAAGAAAATATTAAATATGCACCCCTGGAGTAAACGTACAGGCTATTAATGTTTCTCTTATTACTAATTCTCCGGTTATCCAAATCTTGTACGAGATGGAGGTACAAATTTAATTTAACTGGTTCATTAGGTAATACTCGGTAGCTTTCATGTGTTTTATTCTTGTTTTGCAGGGTCAGCTAGAGGAACGTGATCGATTGGTGCGCGTACTACAACAGCAGATGCTACGAATGTCCGAGGGGCACGAGCCGCGCGCTGACGACACGTGCAACGTTGCCACACAAACTGATCGGGTATCTGTTCACATTTATGTAATAATACTGACGAGAAATGTAATCAAACAAAATTGTCGTACTCGACCGCGCAAACCAGTCCTCCTGATGTTTATGTGTTACCGGCCGTATCCAATGACCATATTATCACAATCACCCTATTTGCCAGAACATGTTTCAAATCATATGCACTATTTGTACCAAAACAGAACACTGCGAAGTACTACTGCATAGTAAGTAGATCACGTAACCTATAAAATAAAAAAAATATTTAATTTTATTAATATAAACATGTTTCAGTTAATAATTCATCATATTGCAGGTAGTTTTTTTTTGTATTTAAAGTATTACCCACCTATTATTATAAGCCTTACCTAGTAGTCCGGTGAAACTGTAGTGGTCTTGCGAGATTAACAGTGTAGGTCAGTTCGAAAAAAAAAGAATAATAATAAGCCTTACCTAGTTACTACTAAATATAAGTCTACGACTTATAAGTATTTTAATTTTGCTCCTATGTCATTTTTATTTGAATATTAATTAATTTGCATTAATAGAATAAATAAAGACCACGTATTATGTACAAATGACACCAGTAATGTTCTAAAAATGAATACTATTCACATTAGCTATGTTAAACAACGGTGCCAAAACAAAAATAATAAAAAAAAAACAAACAAACTGTGAATACCATTCAACTTTTCGTCGCAAGAAAAAACGTATATAGAAGACTGTAGATATGGTAAAGCTTATTCGATAATCGAGATATTTATTGGCCAATTCGCTGGTTGAAGATGATCATCAACCAGTCAATTCGCATGTTTTTTGAAAAAACTGCACTCATTCGGCTCTCACGGTCCCGGAGATTAAATGTAAATGGCTTAACTATTTAGACCTCACAAAGAATAGCATAGTTACAGTTTCCCACTAAAATATTTGTTGCACCAGCCCTTAATTAAGTAATCAAGAGGTGCTATTTGCTTCTTTGTATAAAATCCTTGACAGTCAGACTGAGGCAGCTTTTTTCCACACCACTGCTGTTTGTGACCGAAATAGGTGAGGTGGTGATGCTTTCGTAATTGAACTTTACATGGGCTCGCATTACTCCAATCCATGCCCATTTGGACTATTCATCAGTAAACGCATGCTTATGAGCGCTATAATTATTAATTGCGGCAAATGAAACAGAATTTTGTTTAATTCCAAAATATTTATTTCCTAAAAGATTTGTTTATTAAAATCAATTTTAATGTTAACATGTTATATTTTATAAAGTAACCGATAAATTTAAAAACAAATAGGTAAACATAGCAGCGGTTCGTAGCGACGTACTTTTCGTTATACCTTATTACCTAGTCACAAGGAGATAATAATATTTATTAATAGATATCTGAATTTCTTCTTTAGAAGAGACTCAACAATTCGATTGCAATATAACTTCTCACCTTAATAGATTATTCATTTTAATTATATTACAATTTTGACACCTATGAATATATTTATCAACACTTACATTGTATAAGCAAAGGTCACAGTGGTCAAGAGTTCAAACAATTTGATAGATAAATTAATCCGTAAAATACTTTAAAAGCGAATATTATTTCTGTAGGAACTGAATATTAAGATTTTGCTGTAAATTTTAATGGTTCAACCAAAGATATAGCATTAAAACTCATTCCGAAGTATATTTACTCAAGAATAGAATCAACTATTCCTGTTTAAATTGGGCATAAACGGTAGCCTATTAGCGTATGAAGATATCTTGAATGGAGTCGTTGTCTAAATCAATCTATATTTTCATATCATATAGATAAAACAATAGATTACGACAGGATCTTTATTTCAAGTAATATAAGATTTATTTCCAATTGCAATACGAATTCTTATATCACCAATTCCCCCTTTTATTAATAGAAATATTAAAATCCAAAGAGAATATATTATACACCAATATTATCCACAGGTAAAATTCGTGAATACGTTTGAGATAATCTTTAAAACGGGTCATCATACGATTCTAAAAATTATTTCACTATTACCTTTTTTTAATATATTATAGGGGGCAAAGGAACAGGTGGGTCACCTGATGGTAAGTGATCACCGCCGTCCATAGACACTAGCAACACCAGGGGAGTCGCAAGTGCGTTGCCGGTCTTTTAATATATGTGGGCCTCCGGCGCTCTCACTGGCCGAACGAAACGCAACAGTGCGAGCACTGTTACTTCACGTCGGTTTTCTGTGAGAGGGTGGTACTACCGCGAGCGTCGGGCGAGTCGACCCATTCATGCTGAAACCAATAATAGTTTCAGCGTAGCTCTACCACCTAGAAAAGCTATATTATTTGTTTTTACATAATATCATATTGTAATTAATGTGAGAGGAGTAATTCATAAATATCGATTAAGAAAGCTCCTGTCTGTTTGATGCTATAATTATTTTAGTAATATTGTATCGTTAACGTGTTTTCGTTCCAGTTACGGCCGCCAATGAGCTCGGCGCTAACGAGTTCTGACAATTCCGGATTAGTGAGGTAATCTATTCAATCCGTAATACCGACCGCTCTCTTTCAATATACATTGCTATAGAATACTATATTTTCAGCCTTGACATTCATCACCAAAACGATCTAAAGCTAATCTCCTATTTATATTTACATATACTTTACCAATTATAATTTATTGTTTTAGGTTTATCCTCGCTTCGTTAAAGTCCATTTACAAAACAATTCATTCAACTTTCACTATATTTTACATAATACCTGCAACGCCATCATCACATTATCCATCTTGGTCGCAATGCAAAGAAGTTTGCTCGTCAGCTGTTAAAACTACTATATCAAAGACCATATGTTTAACGACTCATATAAAAAAGTCTCAATGGATTGTAATGTTCACGGAATACATGAACAAAAAGATGACATTCACACCCACTTCGATGTGCCGTATCACGCTAAATATGTCACCATTCTTTACCGGCGTTTTCATATAAACATTTTCTCGCTTTTATATTTGTATTATTTAGTTACTAATATCCCCCGAATGCTAGAACGTTCTCATTTGTGTCATGTTCATCGACCTTCCAATGTTCATTTTGTTCTAATTTCCTCACATGCTGCTTTCAATCGATCGGAATATAAATGAAAAATATAATTGTCGTTTGGGATACGGCAGTTTCCACTTGGGTACGAGGGTTCGTCCGTCGGATCAGGTAGCGTGGCTCGACTGCTTGCTCGCTGTTTGCCTATTGTGTTCCGTCAATGTTTTATGCTTACTGCATCTCGTGTACCAGGCTGTAGCAGACAGCGTTTCTGGGAACTCCGATAGGGACTTCAATGATATGTGTTATAGAATGTATAAGTGACGTAACTTGCATGAGAAGCGTTATTTTCAGCGGAAATATTAACAAAAATGTCATTTCATGATATAAAGTGCACAAAACATTCATAGGTATTCAATGAATTATTGTTCCTCGAATATGGTGCTGTAAGCTACTTATTATAAATAAAGGCCCAAGGCATGTCATATAATGTTTGTTATATTAGCATAACTCTTTTGACTAAGCACGATATTATTGGCACATAGTAATTACAAATATTAATTAATTGGCTTGATAGTTTAAGAATTTTGATTGATGTGTTTTTGTTTCGAGTGAAGACAGATAAATATTGTACTTACATACAAGGTGCTTTACAAAGTTAATCTGTTAATATAGAATTATTGTATTTATACTTTGATTATGAAACTCGCTTCTGTATTACACGCTGCCACTTCAGAACTTGAAGGTAAGGGGTAAGGGGTTCATAAGTCGATGTTATATAATTAAATTCAACGTAAACTATTTTAATACCAATTTTATGTATAGCCCATTCTACTCTGACATTATAACTACAGATTGATATGGTATCAGATAAAGCACGTGGATTTAATTATATATACTAGAACTGTTAATTTCACCAATCGTAGTTATTTTAATTTAGTTTGAAATTAACTGATAATTTACAGTAGATATTTTGAAGAGAATAGATTTTATTTGAAATGTTTTTCATGTCCTTTAGTACTTTGGAACTTATGCCTCTCTCTCGAAGACATTGTTGTATGTAGTTTAAAATGTTTATAAAAAAGTTACCTAACGATTCAACTACTTTTCGCAGTTGGAATGAACAAGCTAGCACGAGGAAGCTGCCGTCTTACAGTGAAGCACAAAAGACTAAAAGACCTGTTACTAACGGAACTGTTGTAAAATGTCAGTGCGGTGCGAGAAAAGTGATCGGACTCGCTAACGGAGACGAGAACGTACAGACGGACAAACTAAAGGACCCCGTACACATAAAAACCAACAGCCGCGTCGGAACTAAATACTTACAAGCTCTAGCCAACACCGATAACACGAACAGACGGTACATCAAGCGAGATTCGTCCGTCGGTGAGAAATCCGAAAGAAAAGCTACCCTTTACTCCAATCGATCGCGTTCCATTGAAAATTTCCATAATCAATACGCCGCGACCGAACCGAGAATCACTAAAAACATAGTTATAGAAGAAACACCCCTAATCAAACATCATACTTCGTACGGAGATCTGTACAACGGCAGGATAAGTAGCAAGGAAAGCGTTAACGGGAACAGACACAGTCCAACGTTGAATGGCCAATCGACCGACACCGATTACAGTTCAGACGGTGGTTACAAATCATTGCCCTCGTCTATAAACTGTAATATCATTTCCCCTAAAAAAGTGAGCGGTATACCTCGAAGATCGATCGAACAGAAATTTCTTTCCACTAAACAAGTTAAAGCGAGCGCTATCTGAACGCACATTTCCGAAAATTCTACGCTCGATGACAAAATTAAAGAAGCTATAGAAAATTAATCCATATAATAAAAAAAAATTCGCTTGAATATCATCGAATAACTAAATAAGCTATTATAGCTTTTGAGGTTATCTGAAGTGTCTCGTCGAGCGTAGTATATTTGTGTAATTGTGCCATTATATGTGTTGTCATGACCCAAAGCGAGACGCTACAGCAACGCTTGTTCGCATTTAAAAGCTAATATATATATATATTCCAATACATCGTGAGGCTAATTAATGATTTCAAACTGCATTTAGTTGAACGATGCCAAATTAATATCAATTTTATAAGAGTATAAGAAAAAAAAATGTAATCAGACGTCATCTCCTTGTAATCCCAATTAAATGGTAATTTGACATGAAATGTTATTATTTCATTGATGGTGTGTTTCAATTTATTTAGAATTGTTTAATGCATTTTTTTTTTTCAATTTTTTTTTATTTACCATATATACGAAATTTGACTTGTGTGTCGTATAATAACAACAGATAGTAGGATGACCTGAACGGAAACTAATTTTGTAGGTTTATTAATTTACAAATTTGTATGTATACAGGCGATAAAAAAAAAATGTGTTATCTTAGATTTTTTATGGTAGATAACTTAGTAGTTAGAGCTGCAATATGTGATAAAAGTGGCTGTAAGACTCTCCTCCTTTTCGGGGCAATTGTAAAGGTGTTTATTTAAAGTTTTCGTCGGGCAATTATTAAATATTTATCACGATTAACTTACCTTTAACTCCAGACGGTATACAGTATTAATACGTTAGTATTATTTAAACTATATATTTTTTTGAGGGAAAAAAAGACATATCCTGTGGTTAAAGAGGAGCGTATCGTGCGTCTAAAACATAATTAATTCTTTTGCAATTCGATCTCGCAATAATTTTTATTAAATTAAAAATCATAAATCATTGTCTCATAATACTAACAAATCGGTTTCAAAATTTTAAGTTAATACCTATACAATCGCTTTTACCATTATCTTCCGTACTGTTATATTATCATAAGCATAATTATCACATAAAGTTAACATCTCCAAACAATTTTGTGATCATTTATTTGCTACGTAACGTTATTTAGGGAAAGTAGGTATCATAATAATATGGGGGTACAAATATCAAATGCTTGTGAGGCGTTTTAATAATATCTCATCATACTGTATTATAACACGTTTATCGAGTGTGTTATTTAATATATATTAGTGCAAAATAATCTTCAGCGAAGCCTAAAGTTTAAGTATCCTGTATTGATTGGTACCTAGAAAATTATTCAACAATTGTAATGGAAACTTAATTATTATAGTATTTATTATATTATTAACGTACTTATGGCTACTTATGTCTCTATACGTTGTATTCCGCTTTCCTATATTAGTTGAATAAGTAATAAACTCGATAGCTTTAGTAAACTGTAAAAGTTATTATTGATTTATGAAATTGAAGTTGTTTCAATAAATGATTTTAATTTTGATTTCTTTGTATTATTTTAATATTTTAAAAAATAACTCTGTAACCTATACACTTAATTAAAAATAAATTAACGAAAGATAAGTTTTGTGTTTTTTTTTGTTTTTCGAACTGACTACACTGTTGACCTGGCAAGGCCTCTACAGTTTCACCGGACTACATAAGTTTTGTGTCGTATCTTGTGTACGGTACTTAATTCAATAATTATTCTTGTAAAGCGATGATGGATTAATATATTGAGGTTAGCTATTGGTTCAGATAGTTTCTAGATAAACTTGTAGGATAGTGGTAAAGTTTTTTTTAAAACCAGTTTGCTTATACCCCGTAAACTGAAAACAAGTCGTTAAGAAAGCACATAAATATGTAAAGACAGCTACCTTTGAGAAGCAGTTACTCTTAATTTAGCGTGTTGTCATTTTTCTTGTTAGATTTAAACGACTTAAATTTGAATCCTTGCGAATGAGCAGGAGCTTTTGGTAAATCCATAGTGTTGGTGGTAGGGCCTTTTCTAGGCCCGCCTGGTTAGCTACCACCAGAGCCGTAACCACAGCAGTATCAACCGAATCAATGATACGGGCCCCCAAACTGCAAGAGGCCTAAAACTCCTCGACCCAGGTCGTGACTAGTACGACACAATTCAGCAGTAAAATGACTTTCCCCAGAGCTTATTATATAGACCCCTTTAAAACTAGCTAGGTTACTGGCTACCACTCTGATGATGCAAATTCGTCACTGAGCACCTGTAGGTGTATTTTGGCAGCTGCAATTGAGAGCTAGTCTCTTTCTAGGTTTAGCGTGTTTACTGTATTAGACCACACCGCCAAGTAACATCAGGTAAGATGATGCTACTATAGCGTATGAAATATAAAAAAAAGAAGTGTGTACTTATGTACACGCGTTAGAACTTAAACTTCTATGGCGTAACAAGATAAAAATCTTTTCAAAAATTTTATCTTTCGCCTTAATTTACGTATGTAGAAAAAAGGACACTAACACTAGAAAAAAAGTATTTAATACATAGCTACTTTTTTTGAATAAAATGTTGACTACAGCTAACTTCAGGGTGTCGATTTTACGGGACGGTGTCCGCGCACTTCGTAAAAATTTACTCTCATCATTTTTCCCTAACGCGCCAAAAGAAGTATAAGTAAAAAAATTCAAAACGCTTTGACTATAATAATCATTGTGGTTACCCATTTTTTTAAACATTATAGATTTACGTGGTTGATCAGAATCTCACCGGATATTAAATGATGATGCGGTCTAAGATGGTAAGCACACCAGACAGTAGAGAGATTAGCTCTCAAGTGCACCTACAGAAACACCTTTTTTTATGTTATAGGAGGCAAACGAACAGGTGAGTCACTTGATGGTAAGTGATCACCGCCGTCCATAGACACTAGCAACACCAGGGGAGTCGCAAGTGCGTTGCCGGCCTTTTAATATATGTGGGCCTCCGGCGATCTCACTGGCCGAACGAAACGCAAGAGTGCAAGCATTGTTACTTCACGTCGGTTTTTCTGTGAGAGGGTGGTACTACCCCGGGCGAGCCGACCCATTCATGCTGAAACCAGTAATAGCTTCAGCTTAACTCTACCACCTATTTAACCTACATGGGCTTGGTGACAGATTTTCAACCTGAGGTCGGTAGCTTGCCAAACGGGGTTAAGACAACGCCCTACAGATTATGCGCCTATATGTAATTAACCTCTTGACTAGAGTTGTCTATTCTGGCCTTTGTTATCAACAATCTTAGCTAACTAATAACTTGGTTAATGAAGCGATGATGGCTGGTAGTGTGTTTGGACAAAGCGTCGAAGGACGTTGGTTCGAATCCAAGCAACTGAGTCGGAGCTTTCGGTGAAGGAAAACATCGTGATGAAACCATAGCATGGTGGTAGGGTTTTTTCTAAGTCCGTCTGGCTAGCTACCACCCTCAAGTTGAAAATCTGTCGCCAAGCACCTGTTGGTGAATTCCGGCATCTGCAATTGAAAGCCAGTCTCCCTCTAGATTAAGCATGACTACCATCTTAGACTACATCATCATTTAATATCAGATGAGATTGTGGTCAAAACGTTTACCTATAAAGTATAAAAAAAAAACTTAAGAATTTTGTCTTAAAAGTCCTTTTGTCTTAAATAATCTGTCGCTAAATAAAGACTTGCTTCTACTCAAGAAAGAACGATTTTAATAATTATTAATAAAGACTGAAATAATTTAAATTATTAATCAATAATACTCCGTAAAGAGCAGTTTTAATCTCCTCTTAATATTTGCCCAGTGGAAATAAAACATTTAATTTGATTTGGATTAATATATTATAGATAAATTGCGATACAGTAAAATCATTACTGGCGAGGCAGGCGTGCTCACTAAGCGGCTTGAGAACTTATTATGGCTGAACACGGGGATGCGTGTCAGCCTAACTGTGTCTATAATTCTGGTGACGTGAAAATTACATGAACGATAGCAGGGGGTGTATAAGAAGCGCTTATTCGCTTACCGAATCGCCCCTGGAGCCTCGATGTTGGTGGCCACTGAATCGTTCACTCACAAAGGTTGTCTTGCGGCGAGATATGCGGTGATAGTTTCTCAATAAAACCAAAAAGGTTTACTCATATAATATATATATGGCGGAGATGTAGTAGTATCGCGAAAAAAGTGCCCATCAGTCAAAAGTGACAAATGTCACCCCCGTATCGAAAAATGAATTTTGATATAAAAACCACATGGTTGAGCATCCGCCTCACCAATTACATCATTATGTTTCTCTTCGACGACGATTTCTTCACCGAAAATCGATAATGTACTAAAATCAAAATTAGTTCAAGAATAATAATGGATTACAAATCGTTAATGATTCATCGTTGTAGCATTCCAAAGGACAAACGAGGAGATATTGGATTACTTCATGAGTCTTAAGCATTTGCTATACAAAGGCATATAAAACCTAATTGTGTTTTTAATAATAACCGGCCTGAATTAATAACCGCTTATGAAAAAGAAAAATGAATCCTATTTAATTTGTCCGTACACGTAATTTTATTGTTATACGCTTGAACCTTGGACGATCGTCGATAAACACGTGCACAGCGGCCACTGCGTCTTTTACATACCGCATAATAGTACAAACAGTGCTCGTAAAGTATCACTCCAACTCCGTTGTTAGTATACGTCGCACCGATGTTCGAAACACTGCGGCTGCGACTTCCGAACTCTTGTGAAAGTTTGAGTAAAATATATAAAACTTTCTGTGACTTGTAAAGCAAGGAGGTATGTATTTTTAATTATATTTTGCATCAAATTTAAAATTGTATCTGTTTGGTGAGAAACAATACGATTTGTTACAGAATTATAAAATTTCGTATATCAATTTTCTTTTATTGCTGTAGAAATAAATATGATTTGAAATATTGTTCGTTGTCTCGGAGTGAATTTTAAATCTAAGATTAATCAAGATGAACGCATATATTTATGTATATTTTGAAATGTCTTGGAAAACTTACTACAGATATACACGAAATAAAATACAGAACCTAACATTAAAATAAATAAACAATTGTAGTATCCTTCAAACCGATTATCTAATTGTTAAGTCCCACTAGCATAGTTTAGGATACCATATACGTAACACAAGCAGTTCGACAGACACAAGGGGAATAATGGAAGATAAATAAACAATCAGATAAAAATTAATGACCTTGACCAATATTAAGAAGAAAAGTATTGTAATGTCTAATTAGCAAGTTTCTATATAAGTAACAAACAGAACATTAGTTTTGTACACATGTAAATGTGTCATAATATTACAAAGTATGGGGGAATGTGTGATAGATACATCGTTATCGTATCAAACATTCAATAGGGTCACAGCTGATAGACGAGAGTCAAGACAACTGAATGTCCGTTGATAAAATACATACCGTATTAAACAAAAACTATCATTAGCTAATGCAACGGTTACTTGTGAAACAGGTGTCCATTACAAACGTTATTGCAATACTAGGCTCTGACGGCTCACGGATTTATTTCATAAAACTTAGAAGTCGATAGTGCGTGCCTGTATTTTTTACACAAGTACAAGCACATAACTTGCACATCATTTAACTGTACTAATAGAGTAGTAGAATTAGAAGACCAAATACTTTTTTTTTGTCATACTGACTTCAGTGTTGACCTGGCAAGGCCTTTACAGTTTCACCGGACTACTAAGACCAAATACTACAAAGACTGATATAGTACTTTTTATTATTTAGTACCTAACACAGATTTATTTAGTCATTTTTTTTTCAATTACTTTCCTTGACGAGGAACGTTTTGTAATAGTCAATTTATTGTTGCAAATATCTTTGTGCAACCTTTTTCTTTTCGATTGTATTTAATACAGATACTATTAACTTATTTAGGAATGTAATAAAATCGGGAAAGAAACTTTTTATGTAAAGTATTTTGGTCATATTTTATACATAGTTAAGTTTACTATAAATGAGAAAGGCCTTTTGTATGGAATGTAGTTAGTGAAAGTAAAGGCGATCGTATCTTTCAAATATCTCACTGGACACTGCAAAAACTTTACTAATTTTATTTTCTAAATAAATGAAGTTATTTATGGAGACAGTACAGTTAGTTGTTTATGTCTACTTGTGTACTTTTGTGTCAATAAATATGGGTTAAGAATACAAAAGTAGGTAAATTTATTATGTCCGCTAATTCATGTATCATTTTTAAATATAAATTTTTATTGCTCTTTGCATGTAAGATACAGGTCATAATTAAATAGATTATTTATTATAACTTCGAATTACAACAAATAATTTTTTTTTAAAATATGATTTTTATTTTATTACATTCGTGCCAATTATGAATCTAAAACGAATGTCAAATTAAATAATGAAATGTATTCGAAAACGTTCAGTTAATTTAACATTTTTATTTGAGTACCTATCCTTAACTGAATATTCCTCAAAAGTTGTTAATTATTTTTTCAATAGCTTCTGGTGATAATCAAATAGTTCCGGCTGTCCAATATTTACCCGTTTCTATAATAGGTAAAAACAAAACAAAAGATAACCTTAACTTTACTTAATTAAACACAGATTAAATATGATAACGTGCTTGCCACCGGTGAATGTAATTATTCTGAACTGTTTACATTTTTTGTACACTTTACTAGATATTAACGGTAATGATATTAACGACGATGTAATCGTTTGAATTGTAAATGTAAATGATACAATTTTTTTCCTTATTTAGTTACTTAGTATTAATACGATTTTTTTTTGGTTATATACATAAGTTACAGAACGTTAATAGAACTTTATCACACCGGTACCAATGATTACATATTTCAAACTCTAGCACTTATCCTATAATAAGAAAACACTGATGAAAAATTACGATAACAATTATAACAATATCTAGTAAATCACAACTATAATACACCTACGTACTCTCTATTTAGTTTGACTTTGAGAATAAGTAGGTATTGAAAAAAAAATGAATTTTCTACTAACATTTTGACGTCATTAATACGTATAATTATTGCTAATATGGAATAAACTTTACAAAAATCTTATTACAAAGTAGCTGACTCCCGCCGTTTTTGTTGGGCATTAAAAAAATTGCTGAGGGTCAATAAAATCCCAAAAAGAAGTAGCCTAGAACCGTTTACGAAAACTTCTGCATCGAATGCTTAGTAGTTTTGATGGGATTTAGCCTTAAAGGAATTGTATACTCATTATATATATATAAATATTACAATACAGCTTATGACATATTAATTTAAATACTACGATAGTAAAGTCACATGTTCAACTGGATGGTATAACTTTATATGAATTACTCAGTGGTTATAACTACAACACGCATTGTGTCATACCTATTATAGTGATATATTCCTGGGCATTGGTTATAGGTATCACTTAGCATACATCTAGCTTATCAGAGGCATTCACTGACGAATCTGCAACTGTCGAAATATCTTTAACTTATGGCTATCGACGACTGTTTGGACTTCACGTAAATAGCATACATATTTTTTTAGCACTAGTTAATTATAGCTAATAGTATCCGGCTCTTTATTTTACTCGCCGGGAAGAAGACCGAGAGAGTCGGCTAACTTAGGATTTTGTATATCATTATCTTTGTCTATCGCAGTGTCGCATTGTGCGATAGAGAGAACGCATAACAAAACCGAAATAAGCCGATTTTAACAAAACGTCTCACTCTTATCCCCGACTGGCAAAATCAAAAACCTGGTATGATACAGTATTTCAAATAAGTGTGTAATTGTAACTTCTCATACTATTTTATATTTTTACAACTTACATTTTAACAGCCGCATGTTGTCGGAGTATTTACGAATATAATATATACGACTTCTGTGAAATCGTAAATCGGACAAGAATAATGTCTACGACACAAAAAAGGAACATTCGAAATGTCATAGTCCAGGAGATATACACCTGTTGCGCGTTTTGGATAGCTGTGTCAGCATTACCGGCTCTGGCGATCTCCTATGTCGGTAAGAATCTAAAACATTTATAAGATTTAATAGCAATATGTTTAAGTGAAGAAGGTAAATTACTGTAAGCTTAGTTTATGTCTTAAGTCAACAATTGGTTAACGGTGAAACTAGGATGTAATAATTTTGACTCGGCGGTTACCGTGTTCGGACACCTCGCAGCACCATGTAATTTCGAATTCATACGAATATGCCGTAGCTTTCGGCGAAGGAAAAGATAATGTTAAAACTACAGCATGGTGGTAGAACTTTTTTAAGAACATCTTGCTAGCTAATAAACCTCAAATTGAAAATTCATAACCAAACATCTATTTGTGTTCCGGCTGCTGCCCTCTCTAGGTTTAGGATGTTAACGTTTTTTGTAACAAAACGTAATTTAACATCAGGTCAGATAGATCCCTTTCACACGATAAAATTTATAAAATACAAAAAATATATATCTTACGTCACATTCATTGTATATATTATTTTGACTGAGCTCAAACGTAAATCGGTGTACAAGGGCGGGTTTTACTATCGCGAAAGTTACACCAGTAGAATTACTAGTAACTCGTAAAAACTCAACAGAGTGTAGAACAAAAACTCCTTGGTATTTTTATGAATATTCTGAGTCATATTTCTTACCGTAAAATACTACTAGTATAAATAGATCGAAACATGTACCAAGTTGATAATACCGAGGTTTAATCTCTGGTCGAAATTAAAATGTTTCAACAATAATTAAAACCGTATACGTTACTGTATGCTTAAAATACTAAAATATTATTCTGTTTCTAAGCTAAGTTTTATTGTCGGTACAATATTTTATTTAATAGATATATCTAATAAAATAGCAAGTTAATATTAAAATGTAATACTACGTGTATATAAATTGTCCAAACCAAAACATAATAATGTTTCCAAGAATTATTACAATATGTATAATATAATATGTCTTCTTAATTTGCTCCTAAGAGGTTAACGTCTGATATTAAGAGCGATAAACTATATCCAAATACATACAATAATCTCACGGCTTATTTATTACCTATGAGTAATTTATCAGGGAAGCTTAATTCAAACGCAATTGTATAATTCGAAATTAAAAATCGATTATTTATGTGTCAAAAATATTAATATCTATTTTCATCCATATTTTGCCATATTAATGACAAATTAAATTGAATATTTCAGTTCAATATCATATTATTTAGTTGTAAGTCCACATACAAATAGTATTAACAGTTTTGCTTTGAAAATATCAATTTTAATATTTGGAATTTCCAGTGGTTCGAATAAGTAAACATTTATGGTTAAAACTACTGTCAAGCAGATACCCACACTTGGAGTTTATTAGAACAGACACAGTCCGATCTCTACTTGATACGCACAGGAATCAGGGTATCATCAATGTATTGCTTTCTGTAAAAGGTTTGTTGAAATACAATTGATAATTTTAATTTAAGCACAATTCGCTCGTCATTTCTTCGTTAGGACAAAATGCAGTTTGAAGAAGCGTCAGAACTTAAATGTAACGTAAACTATTAAGGAATTGCCATTATTTGATCTAGCTCAATCCAAAACTT
The DNA here is from genome assembly GCA_035772565.1 of Antheraea assamensis. Classification (NCBI taxonomy): domain Eukaryota; kingdom Metazoa; phylum Arthropoda; class Insecta; order Lepidoptera; family Saturniidae; genus Antheraea; species Antheraea assamensis. The sequence continues at coordinate 1,890,767 of JAQQSE010000018.1, forward strand.
GCCTCAGAGTGCACTGGTTCAAATCTTACAATTAGCCAAAACTTTTCGTGAAGGTAAATACCAACATGAAAGCATAGAATAGTGTCGGATTGTTTTCTAATATTCACCAAAGTAATTACTAACTATAAGATAAAATCTGGTGCCACCCACCCACCAGTATATTCTAACACTAGTACTTATATATTAACTTTTCTCATTATAATACAGTTTGCCACTATCTCGTCACATAACATCAGTTGAGACTGCCATCAAGTTATTTTCTCTTCTTCACGTCTATTGAAAAATCTAGCACTTCAATTAAATAATCTATCACCAGTACAGTTAATGTTTAGCAGTTGTCCTTGTATGCCAACTATTTCGTTTTGTAAGTTTAAAATGTACTAAGTTAGACCTATCGTCATTTAAACCTGGTGAAATGCACTTAATATTTTCGTTTGTATATAAAATAACTATATTATAAAGGACTACAATTTGAATGTTTGTGAACTACAATTCCGATTCAATACATTATTTTATCGATGAAAAGCTACCTGCTTGAATGATATGGTCATTATTTATTATGTATTTTATCGTTGATATCAACTTATTTACTAATCTGGTCTGATCGAGGTCACCAACAAGAGTTTTTACACTCTAGGTATACAAAAAATAATGAAAGGTAGGTCACATCCCAAAAGTAGGCTAATAATCACAAACAATACAAGCGCATAAATTGAACATCAAAATGTGAAGTTCGCAAATGAATACGCGACAATCATAAGCTTATAATATTCCAGGCACCCTTAACACGGATCAAATAAGAGATAAACTTATGGAACATGTCATTAATAAACGTGATAAAAACGGCGAACTCATGTTTCCAAGACTGCGTCATGTGCTGGTGTCCTGCTGGGGAAACTATGCGTGGGATGCAAACTTACCGTTCCGTACTGAAAACCATTTCATCATAGCCAATACGGTGTACAGAGGTCGTCAAGTCAACGAAAGCAATATACAGGTTAAATTTCAACTGTTTTATTGTAGTCATTCTACACAATGTTGCATTGTATGCTGTAAGCTTAAGTATGGAACAGTGAAATATAATGATAAAATTATTTATCTAAAGCGTTTTGTCAAAGCCTAAAGAGTCGCTGAATCAGTCTGTGTATATGTACAGTATACACTAAGTGACTTCACCGATACTGCCAGCATGATATAGCGATATTTACTTAATACTCGATAGCCGCAATTGTTCTTGGGTTGTACAGACGTAATTACATGTGGTCTAAACAGGCATCACTGAACGTTGATGGACTACATTTATACTATTAGTAACAATATTATCTCACTAATTACACTAATGATTTTATCAAATGATCTTTGAATTTCAGGAGTGCGTCAGTGAAATTGTATCAAAATATTTTCCACCGGACCAACCACCCTGGCAATATATTATAATACCCTGTACCACTATCGAACCGAAATATTATATACTGGTACGAGTCCACCACTTACTTCTTTCAGGGCAAAAGTCTCTCAATATCGGTGACTTACTAATGGTTGAACAACTCAATTCATCCGATATAATGACCGAACAGGAGACTTCGCATACGAGTCCACTGACCAGACTATTTCCAGCTCCATCAGCTCTCCCAGAGTTATGGGGAAAGTTAAACGAAAGTATGTCCAATACTTGGAATGAATTCGTATCGGAATACGATCCCTTAGAGAGTCCTCGAGTTTTAAAGACATTGCCAGGCGTATTTCACGTCGCCGGATTAATACTTATATCCAGTGTAAATGCATTTAGAGTTTTGGTTAAGAGATCTAATGGACGGGAGTCGAGACCTACGGAGCCAATCACCGCAGTAACTTTTTTAACCGCTATTCAAATGGAATGCAAGAGAAGAAATTTGACGATAACCAAGGTTAGTTTCTACAAAAAAAATGATACATGATAAGTTTATTTAAAATATGGGACATTTAAAAAATAATTCATGCATTCGAACCACGCTGAAAGTAACTAGATTTATAGTTGATCGAGTCTGGTAAGGCATTATGAATTTAAGTCTCGTGCAAGTCCGATACAAATTAGACAGTAAGCCTTTGTAAGTAACCTAACCTATGCCAATTTATGGGTATAATTTAACAACTTGTGATATTGGATATATTGTACGGTGCAAATGCGAAGAACTTTTTTTTGTATAAAGATGCCCTTTTGAAATATCAGTTATGTGTACATTACTCAAGAAAAGAAGGTTGACTATCGATAAGTTAGATTCACAGCACCTTGCTGTGAGCACTCTGTCCGAGTGTGCTGCGTGGGAGGTGCAGCACCGCACTCTGGCTGTGGCGGTAGGAGGAGATCTTTCGCTGCCGAGCGTGGTTACGGCCATGCTCGGCAGCGAAAACGCATGGATGGCGATGGCCTCCTTCTGCGAGGAGGTCATCTCGCAGAAGGAGGCGGCGGAGAGGGCCCGAGAGGCGGATCCTCTCAGCGGCCGTGTCCGCCAAAGGAGGGTCGGTGGAAGAAGGCGGCGATTTGCCCGCCTCCTTCCACCTCCGTAGCCGAACCTGAGGGGATGGGCCGGGGGGCCCATTTCCTCTTTGCACAGGTAGGTTCGGCTGACGAGGGGAGGTAGCTGATCGTGTACACAACTACCTCCCTATAAGGATGGAGCCCGGCAGCCATCTGCCGCCGGGCTGACCGCTGGGAGCGGCATGGTGTTAGCCTAGTACGGTCCCATGCCGCTCCAACTTAAAGCGGTGGCCGGTGCACCGTGGGGTTTTAGTCCGTGCGAATCGGACATAACCCATTCTCTCCCCCGGGAGGATGGGTATCCGTTAGGGATCTCCCCACGTTAATAATAAAAAAAAAAAAAAAAAAAAAAAAAAAAAAAAAAGATTCACAGCAAGGTCGCATGCCGCCCCAGTCGAAAGCGGTGGCCGGTACACCATGGGGTTTTAATACGTGCGAGTCGGACATAACCCACTCTCTCCCCTAGGAGAGTGGGTATCCATAAGGGATTTCCCCACGTTAATAAAAAAAAAGATTGGTTATCAATTTTAAAACCTGTATATTTTTCACGTGTAGTTAGGTATAAATATTACTAATTGACTTATCCTGATTTCGATTTCAGATACTTGTGTCGCCTCTGATAACTGCAGATCCACGGAAATGGCCACGCCGTACCTTCGACACCTTTCTAACTTCAACCCGCATGTTCATCAAATTTCCGTTCCGTTTACGCGATGAACTTGTGGCTCTAAGCGAATTAAAGAACTATGGACACGCAAAACAACCGAACACAATGTCGTGGAAGTACGGCGAATTAGCATATTTATGTGCAAGAGCTACAGGCGAGGCGTGGCGAGGACTTGTCGAAATATATAAAGCTCCTTCAAAGCTATGGACTGATACTATAAGAGCTGACGATGGCAAAAGACATTTGTTGCAAACTGTTTCTTTGTGTGGTCGAAAGGTATTTCGTTTTTTTCTAAATTTCCTTAAACATTCAAGGTACCAAAGTATACAATATTTATATTAAGTCTATTATATCTTCCAATGTAATTGTGACATATGGAGCTATAAAACAGACAATAATTCTTATGGCTAATTAAAGAACGGTCTTATGTATGACATAATACATAAGTATATTAAAATTGCTATAAAGCATTTTTTTATATCTTAGAGAGCAAGATTAAATAAGACTAGCAGTTGACTGAGATTTCTACTGATTAACTGATTACCTTATTCAATAACAATAGAACGTAATATAAAACCAACCTGAATGTAGATTACTATCAGTGAAAGACATTATAGTATCGGATCAGTAGTTCCCAAGATTACTCCCTCCCACAAACGTATTACTACATTTCACTCCTTTATAGATAATATTACACTATTATACTATCTGGTTCCCACGATTCTGTACACGTGGAATGGAGCGAATTTCTTCAATGAAAACGTGCGCATAGTACTGGACCCAGCTTCTTTACTTTATTATATTTGCGCATCAACCTATTTTTTAATCTAAAATAAATAGTCTATGTTACTCTTGATGACATCAGCTATCTGCCAGTGAAACTCTCATCACAATTGGTCTAACCGTTTCGGAGATTAGTCGGAACAAATAGATTTTTTTTTAAATGTGTTTTTTTTGTGAGTACTGTATACATAATTCTTTCATATCAGTATAGTAAAATACTGTTATTTTGGTATTACAAGCAGACACTTCAATTTTATTTACCTATTTGTATAGACGAGATAACAATGAGGTAACTTTTTTTTCTTTTTTTTCGAACTGACCACACTGTCGACCTGGCAAGGCCTCCACAGTTTTACCGGACTTCCAAGGGGAGCGCTTATGGCACTCACCCGATATTATATGGGCAACCAGCACAAGGGCGCACGGCGCGCCTCGGCTTGGGCTGTCACCGAATATCCCGAGTCTAGCTAAGCTTGGGCTAACTACTATTTCATACATATATAAATTTGTGAAACATACACGTGTACCAAGCATGTATATTTCACGAACTCATACATGTATCTTAAATCTGACTACTAAGTTAATCTAAGTTAACTTCGTTCGAAAAAGGGATAAAAAAAAAAAATAATAAACTCAAACACTATGTGTACCTACATGTATGTATGTGCACGTGTGTGGGGTGATCGGTGTTGTGTTGTAAAAACTAATGTTTGAAAATTAATTCAGTGTCACTGTAGTCGCGCAAGCAACGTGCTCGAGGGCTCCATTCCGGAGGATCGGACCTCGGCTTGAATGAGGTAACATTGTTACGACGTCGGTACTGAATAATATATTCTGATTGTGCTTTGTTTGTTTCCCGGTTTATTTTGTGTAAAACTTATTCAGTAAACTTAATTTGTGCACTGTTTGATCTTCTATGTTTTCCAACGTAGGTAGTGTGCTGGTCTCAGCCTGTATCTAGGGCGGGTATGGAGCGTGTTGCCCGAGCGCTTGGTGTGTCATGCACAGACATCGCATTGTTTGCAGCCACTGATGCACTAAGAGCGTTTTACGAACATTCCCACGCTGACCCACCGGAGACCATACTCACTACAGCGCGAGCAGCTTCTGAGGATTTTTTATTCACATTCGCGGAGGGCCAAGGCAAAGTTTATAAAAAGTCGCAAACGGGCGGTAAGTATATTGTTCCACTTTTCCTGCTTATAATGTCCCAATGGATTACAAAGTTATGTTTGAAATTGTCAGGACAAAGTTTATAGAAAAGACAATATTTGAAAAATCGTAACGAAAAGTGAACAATTTGGGTTAAAAGATTTTCATACAAGATTTGAATGAATGGACAAAATAGAAGACAGTAGGAATTTCTTCAAAAATATTGGCGTCAGTTGCCATTTTATTTCATTACATGGTCGTAATGTCTCATGGTCTCATTTTCTTCATATATTTATGATCTATATCCCAAAATATCTTAGTTACCTCTAAATTTTAGTTCAGTACATTGTTTTCGTCATTTATTAGCGTCTGAAGTAAACTCATCTTATGTTAAATATGATTTTAGGCCAAGATTTTAACACGCTAAATTTAGATAGAACTGGTTCTAAGGTACAGCTGTTGGAACAAATCTACAGATTGTTGGCGACAGATTTTCAACTTGAAGCTGATAGGTAGACTTAGAACAATCGCTGATGGTGATCATCATATTTTCTTTCACCAAAGGTTCGGCTTTATTATAGAATTAAAACCACCGTCCCTTGACGCAACACCCGAATACGTTAACAATGAGCCATAACTGCTTGAAAGTAAAGAAAATATTTCCAAAATAAAATAAGTCTCAAAAACCCAAATGGAGTGTTTTACAAAACATAAAAACAATTATTGTCCAGCTGTCTTCATATAAACGAGGTAAGGCTCAATTTATTTGTTTTAAGGCATGATCTGTCTATCTTTGCCTGTCGGTGGAACACCTCGCCGCATCGCTTCTGTGGTAGAGCAAGCGTGTAGTCGGCAGCGAGCGCTGGCTGCGGCGTGGGCTGCCCAGGCGAGGTGTGGAGCCTTAACCAGAGCTCTTCCATCTCCTCTCGCTAGATTGTCGCTTAACCTTCTGTCTCGACGTTATGCTGTATCTTACGCTGAAATAAATTCCTCTGTGGACGCAAAACCACGAACGACACTATGGGGGCAAACTGTCGAATTTGTCGTGTACTGGCGTCCACCCCAAGCTAATATAAGTGAGTTGATTTTATTAATTATTCAAATTGTTTTTTTCTTAATCTAGTACGGCATACCGACTGTATCTAATGTCAGCCATAGTGTAATCAAAAATTACGACTCCAAAAGTCCAAATATCTACGCTTCATTGACAGTTATCGATATATATTCGTATATAAATATATATTAGTCCGAGAGCTGGTAGGCATTTTAGGATAGGTATTTGAGGTAAGCTGAAAACTTGCCCTATACCTCTCCTATAATATTTGAACACTTTATCTGTAGACCTGACTCGGGAGTAGTGGGGCTAAATCAATCCTTATATTGAGGCAATCTGAATTTTTTACGGGATATTATTCATAGTTCAAAATATTTTTTATAAAAAAGACATCATTTTGGGACTAATCATAGAATTTTACATGTCTAGACATGCCACTATGGCAGCTATTTCACTTGGTATATGGTCGTTGAAATGCATTCATTTGTAATTCATCATCATCATCATCAGCCTGTAAGAGACCCATTGCAGGGCCATAAGTCTCTTCCCTAAGGAAGGTATGGACAAAAGAACCGCGCCAGCTCACGACGTGGTTTGCGATTCCAAGTTCTGTGAAATTCACAGTTCTATATTTATCCCACATTGTACAGTGGTAACTACAAGAACATTTCCCAGGTCAGGTTTTATCACGACGTTTTCCTTCACCGTCAGTCGCTAGTGTTACCAATTTAAATTAGTAAATGTACGCGAATTCTGGAAAATTCGTTGGTCCATACCGAGATTTAAACCTGCGGACATCAGATTGATATTCCACCGACAAAAACCACTAGACCACCACGACACCTTCATCGGATGCAACATATTCTCTAAGTACCATTTAAATATCTTTCTGGGGCCGATTCACTATGCTTCTGCCCCTTCATCAACTCATGTCTTCAATTGTTTTCTCAGGTATGTCCCTAACAGTGATTCAGTACGCGGACTCAGTTCGCATATCAGTGATGACAGATGCTAGGCTTTCTCAAGCACACATCGTCCCAGCAACACGCTGGCCCACCGCTATCAACCAGCTCATTAGCAAAGTCGATCAGGAGATCGCCAGAATATCTACACAGGCGCATGTATCTGCTGGAATTTCAGAGACAGAAAGTATTCGAGAACTTTCCCATGTCGTCACTGCTGAAGAAATAAGTCCCAGTGAAGAGGAAAAGTCTGAAAGTACAAGCACACTTAAGCCGCCAACGCTGATGACCGTCAGTCCGCCTCCATTTCGCCGCCGTTTCACAGATATTTAAGTTCTGGTTAACTGAGAGTTTTGGATGTATAAAAAAACCGAGCATTACATTTAAAAAACCGAGGTTTATATTTATTTAAAGCGCTGTATATTTTAAAACCAAGCTGTACATTTAAGAAGTGGAGCATAATTTAAAAAAAATCGAGCGTTACGTTTAAAAAAAAACACCATTCTGTTTAACAACCGAGGTTTATCTTTGAAATACCGAACTGTATCTTTTAAAACCGAGATGTCCGTTTAAAAAACGGTGCGTTATTAAAAAACCGAGCATTATATTTTAAGAAAATTGAGCTTTACGTTAGCTTTTTATATATTGACTACTGACATTGTTAATATTAAGTACTGTTTGCATAAAACATTAACAATTATTTTTTTATATCTTACGTGTGCGTGTCGTCACTTTTTCCTTGTAAAAAAAAACAGGTTTTTCTTTAGAATTCAGAAGATTTATGTATAAGGACATGAGATATCTTTAAAAAACCGAGCTTTACGTTAGATTTATAAGTCTGACATCGTTATAATATGTACTGTTTGCATAAAACGTTAACAAAATATATGATTGTAAAAAAAAATTTTTCTTCGTTTTTTCTTTAATCGTACGTTTTTCAGCACTTTTGCTTGAAAAAAACCTGAGGTTTATCTTCAGAAAACCGATAAAAAAATAAAATGTTTAAAAACTGAGCGTTTTGTCAAAAACAAAGCATTATATTTAAAAGAAACCGAGCTTTTCGTGTGCTTATAAGAATTGGTGAATATCAACGCCTAACGTTGTTATATTATGCACTGTTTACATAAAACATTAACAAGACACATGATTGTAAAAATGTTTTATTTCCTAGATTTTTTCTTTTTTGTCGTACGTTTTTCCTCGCTGTCTTTCCTTTTCTTTTCTTCTGTGACGACGTTACTGGTTTGCCTCTTTTTAATCGGTGTTTCCACCTCGTCTATTTCCATACTTTGATTCTCAGGGACATAACTAAATCCTGGGATATGCGGTTTCACCAACTGAAACACTAACTTCTGATGCTGTAGATTGGAACTGTCGAGGCTCAAACGGACAGTGAGTTCATCAAAAGTCTTCAACGTGACGTCATTACACACTTGTATATGTTCCTGAAAATTAAATTTGAATATAGCATCAGTAGTTTAAAACCGATTAACGCCACAACACGATATAAAGGTTTAATTAAAACCAAAGCAATCATATAAAAAAAAAACAAATATTTCCAATACCTCTTCACTATATTTAAACTTGTCCGACGGTAAGTAAAGTGGTCCTTCGAGCCCATACTTCGGTATCAGTACTTGGAGTGCATTACGCTTCACTGAGAGCACCACAGCAGATTCAATTTCCACTCTATTCTTGAATAATATCTACAAATAACGATAATTATATTCATAAAAATTATACTCATAATTCATTTAAAGAAATGACGTTCTTTATCGAGCTTTGTTTGTTTTTTAATTTCTATGTTTTTTGATGCAGTAGATTTTATTGAACAGGAATAAGTTGCCATAAAAAACCAGGGAAATCTTAGAGCAAGAATACTGACCACTTCACTAGAATATTGCTTGAAGTTTAAAGATTAAAAAAGATACTATGTATTTACGTAAATTTGACAGACCTATGTATAACCATTCGTTCTTATTAATTAATAAATGGAGCACACGCGTTTTATAAACTGCATTAAAATAAAATAGCCCAAAAACGGTGTAATGAAAGGAACTTTACGAATAAGTGTCGTGGGAAATACACGTGCAAGTGTGTTGCGGAATATACTATGTGTTGAAAAATGTACGTGTATATGTATATTGTGAAATATACGTAGTACACGTAAATATAAGTACCTTCGTATTGGGAAATATGCGTACGTGTGTATTCGAAAATATACGTACCTGTGTGTTGGGAAATATGCGAACCTGTGTATTGGAAAATATGCGTACCTGTGTGTTGGGAAATATGCGTACCTGTATTTTCGGAAATATACGTGTGTGTGTGTGTGTGTGTATATAAGGAAATGTACATACATGTATGTTGAGAAAATGTACAAGCGTATCGGGAAACTTATATATGTTAGAAAATATACATATGTGTTTTGGGAAATATGCGTACATGTATGTTGGGAAGTATACGTACGTGTGTGTTGAGCGCGACGGAGGCGCGGCCCGCGTACTGCGCGTGGCGGTGCCGGTAGTTGAGATTGTCGCAGAGCGCGGCGGCGGCGCGCGCGTCCAGCAGCGCCGCGTGCGTCGAGTCGCACCCGAGGCACGCCGCCAGCAGCCGGTGCACTATCACGTCCGCGTATCTATCCATACACACGGTACACTATTTGAATATTACACAAAAACCTTGATATTACAAAAGAGGCTGCTTTAACAAAAAAAAAGGAGAAGAAAAGACCAAAAACAGTTGAGAAGCAATAGGTTAGCATGGTACGAGCATATTATGAGAAGAGATGAAAGTCACGTAACAGGAACATTTTTGACTTTGAAAATGGACAGATATAGGAGTAGAGGAAGACCGAGAAAGGTGTCAATGGATCGTGTGAAAAATTATATGTGTATAAAAGATGTGAATACTGAGATGACATCTGACGAGGAAGAGTGGGAAAAGGAAAACATGTTGTGCCAACCCTACTTAGGAGGAATAAGGGTAAAATAGTGATTATGATGATGGTGTATTAATTCTTGAAATAACCAAAAATGAACAATTAATGTTAGTGTAAATTAGTATAAAACCTGCGTATAGGTGAAGTGAAGTGCGTGTATATGGGGCACGCGAGCCCGTAGTGGTAGTACTCGTCCTGCACGCAGGAGCCGCTCACGAAGTACACGGCCTGCTGCATGCACCGCGTCGCCATTATCCGCAACAACGTGTTGAAAAACGGCCGGCCCGGTATTACCGCTTCGTCGAGCGATTTCGAGAACGATTTGTTCGTGGTCACATCCAGCTCGAAACCCTAAACGCACACAGTTATATAAATCGAGTGATTTAGCCATAAAAAAAATTAATAAGTGTTGCCAGTGACATAAATATAAAAGATCCCTAATTTATTTACAATATTCCACAAAACAGAATGCTTTAGTTAGTTTTACCTCATTCGGATTCTGGAGTGTTCTGGTTTTTGTTTTCGGATATAGTTTTACCATTACTACAGATTGGCGGTCATCACTATTTTCAAATTTCTATTAACTAGCAATTCATAAAATGCCATATTACTCTATGGAATGAAAAAGATATACTATAATTACCTGTTGTCGCGCTGCTTTGAGGAACGTAGTAAAGTTAGCGACTGGTGGAGAAGGATGCCTCCTCAATAAGGCGCACTGCGGGAATTCAGTTAGTATCTTCTGAGCCACACTCGTGTTGGCGAGCAACATGAACTCTTCCACCATTGAATTTGTATCCATAATCTTCTTCGCTTGTACCTCGATGGGATCGTGAGTTTCAGAATCGACCTGCCAATACATTTTTTCTACTACAATAAAGTATAGAATACACGTTGTTCTTTTAGCACTATATTAGAAATATTCACGAGCGTGCTATTCCTAAATTCCTAAAACGGAAGAAGACAAAGAAGTATACATTTGTAAATTCAAATTATTATTATGAAAATCTGTGTTTGGTGTGTGGTTGTACATTAGTGTGCTTATTACTGGAAATGTTTTATGTGCTTTATTATATACGGCAATTGAAAGTATTACAAAATACCAGAGTAAATATACCCGTATATGAATTGATTTACCAAAACATCATGTGGATTAAACAGATCAATCCTACCACCTGTTTTATCTCTTATAAGAAAGTTTTCAAAATATATTAGTCATTAATATATAAAATGACTAATAATACAAAATTAAATGTTATTTAATTTGACTTCATTTTATTGAAATTGTACCTAAGATTTTGTTACCACTACATAACATTTTATCAATGTTAAGTGTCTAGATACTAAGTCGATATTCTGAAAAATCTTCTAGAAAAGTGTCGCCAAAAACGGTCACGACGTTTCGGATATTAATCTGAACAAATCACAAAACTCTCATACTAGCTTTTGCTCGCAATTTCGATCACGCTAATGTAGATTTGATCTACAGCGTGCAGTACTTCTTTCTGGACGAAAAGTACTCAATATTGTTTTCTGTATCGCTGACAACGTGTATGCAAAATTTCACATTGATCGGTTGAGTAGTTAAAGCGTGAAAACATAATAAGCAAGCAAACAAACAATCACATACATGTTACGTCATCGCAACACACTATAACTGCTGACCAAGAATGAAGACCCACGGTACGCCAGGTGCACGAGGCATCAAGTCAGCAATTTCAGTGGAAACGTTCGGCATCCCGATTCCTAAGTTCCCACAGTGTTTTAATCGAGTCAACAATTTCAGTGGAAACGTTCGACAACCTGGTCCCTCCGTTACCACATTGCTTTGGTATAAATTATTAAACCAAATTGTCATTTGTCAGTGTTAACCTAACATCGGTAACACTCATACATTATTAGCTTTAGTTCTATTTTGTAGTTGGAAACAAATTAAGTTAAAGTAATTTGTTTTTTTTTGGATCCTCCGAATCTGACTTTCGTAACTCACACAAAAACAAACAAACAAACCTTCGCATTTATAATATTAGTTAAGATATTTTTATTTTATTTATTTTTATTTTAGAATAGTAGGTGATCTTACAGCTAACAAAAGAACAAATAAAGTAGTAATAACATAAATAAAGCCATTTAAAAGTTCACACATATATAAAATTGTATAACATGAAACGAGTTGGTAGAAAAATTAATTACAATAAAAAAAAGTACTGGTCATGACTTTCTTCAGTTTGAGATACGCTGTGTGAAAGAGGTCTATATCGAGGATTGTCGATATATAGATCATAGTTCATCATACCTCGAATCTTATCTCCGGAGAAGCGAGTAATAATGCACCATTATCCAGCCTCTTGCGTTTAAGTTTCTTCGCGAGCGAGTTCAGTGTTCGCAGCGATTCAGCTATTTCATCCCTACGCGAAGAATCGTCGATCGCGAGTTGAGCTTCAGCGTAAGTCATTGCCGATGCAGACTGGCGACATCAAAATACATCCTCATTGTTATACTAGTCTAGAATATTCTTTTTACAGTGATGATGACTTAATATGTTCGGACCCTGCGTCGATCGACGTCTGTACGTAGTCGGAGCTTTCGGTGAAGGAAAACATCGTGATGAAACCATAGCATGGTACCACCCTTAAGTTGAAAATCTGTTACAAAGCACCTGTTGGTGTGTTCCGGCAGCTGCATTTGAAACTCAGACCCCATCTAGATTTAGCGTGTTTACCATATTAGACCATATCGTCATTTAACATCAAGTGATATTGTGATCCAAAGTTAGAACTTTTTTTAAAAGTATAAAAAAGTTTGAAATAAATATTTAAGGTTACGCACAACTGTGAATAGTAGTGATATATTGATACACTTATGCTACTCCCATATCTGCGCGACGAAGCTTCGGTCACTTGTGCCGCTAAAAAGTAACCTGAAAATTAATTCCGATAAAGGCGTAGAATAACGTTTGCACACCATTGTCATTTCAATAGTAACTCGAAATTAGCGTCTCCAAGTTCCTTTGATGTGTGTAGAAGCCGCGAAATCCGATAGTTCGGAACGCATAACGATAATATCTTCCCACATCTGCATTTAGTCTGACCACAGACAAAACATCGTGCCGATACACGCACGTATGGGAGTAGCATTATCAGATATCGCCAAATTTTTGGCTCGCTCTGAAGTTGCAACGGGCATATGTGTTGGCGACGCACGAGAGCTCGCGACTGGCGCCGCTCACTACTTGTGAGGACGAAGCGCGTCAGTCGCAAATTTGTATAGATTGTGTTTTAATTATAGAATTTTGATTATAGAATTTTAATATAGAATTAAGTCGATCATAGAATACATAGAAATTATAACATAGATATAGAATTAGATAGATACATAGAAATTATAATATAGATTAAGACATATTATAGATATAAACTACATAGATTTATAAGTTACATAGATATTATAGATGAAGATTACGTGAGAAATATAAACTCAAATTATAGAATTTACGTTGATGTGTAGATTACATTAGCGTAAATAACTGTATGAAGAAATAGACTGCATCGATACAAATTGCATGCATATAGATTACATTGAATTACATAGATTGCATGTGTATCGATTGCAGAAATGTATAGATTGCATGCACATATAGAATGCATGCCTATATAGATTGCATGTATATAGAGTTTGCATGCATGTGAATATATATATAGAAATAATACATGTAAACACAAACGTAATATTACGCGTAGTAATAGGAGCGCGCCAAAACTCGCAGCCGGTAAGAGAAAGTTGTGAGGACAAAGCGCGCTAGCGATGACTCACGACCGGGAGCGATCGGTTGCGAGGACGGGACGCGCCGGCCTAATACTTAGAATATAGAAATGCGTAATTATTCACTATAAGTATGGAATTTTGTGTTATTTTAAGGAAAAATAGACTAAATAGATTTAATATGCATGTTGTAGAATAAGTATTGATAAAATATGAGGTAGAATGTATAGAAGATAATATTGAATAAAAAGAATTGTGCATGTTAGCTTGTAAGATCATTGAATTATTAATTATTAAATGTATTTAGGTTTAGATAACATAGAAGTAACAAATAAATACAAATATGGAAGAGATAAATAGAGAAAAACCCTATAAATGTTAAAATAAGATTTTAACACTAAGAATTCGGTGAATTATTGAGGGTTTTTTCGCCTTTGTGTAAAAATTATTTAAGTTAGAATTAAGGTTATGGTTTCATTTTATGCGGATTGTGCTTACGTATAAAATAACATATAATACATGTATATAGATTGAATATCGAAATAAATATAGAAGAAATCCCGAGCCAACATAAGCAAAATAGAGTTAGAGCCGCCTCATTTTCGGGTGGCTCTCATTATGGTAACGCCGCTATCTACCTTAGCGCTAGCGGCGCTGTAGGGAAGTACAGTTCGAGCGCGCAGTATCTTATTAAGCAACACATGGAAGAATCGCCGAGTACTGAATACTGAATAAGTGAACAGTGAATATCGAACAGTGAATAGTACTTCGATGGATTTGAACATTGATTAAATATAGAGTGTTGTCAATCGTGTAGGTTGTTGGCTCGGGGTTGTTATTAAATACAACTTCGTGTTTTATTTTACAACCCGAGTCAGTGTCAGTCACTTTCTCGAGCGGTTCGTGCATTATTGCACTGCATCGGCCCCTATCGGCTATTGCCGGCATCCGGCTGACGTCACCGAGGCGGGTTACCGGCGCTCTCGCTCACACCTTTCGAGAGTGATAAACCCGCCCGCCAAGGGGAACGCCGCCCCACCGTACCTCACCTCACCCCCTCCGAGGCGGTGACCGTTCGGTAGCGGTGTCGACCCCAACAGCTGGTCCTTCGAGCCGGATTTTCACGGCAGTCAAGATGCCGGTCACGAGGAGCCAAAAGGGATCACCGGTGCAGCCAACCGAGACTGAGGCTGCAGCACAGCAGAGCAGCGCTACGGAGACGACGTCGTATGAAACCTACGACACTTCAGCTACGGGCACAGTGAAAGCTACCGAAGCATCCACATTACGGAGACACAGGCCTGCATCCACGAAGTCTCAAAGGAGACGAAAAGAGCTGGAGGCCCGTGCAGAATTAGCAGAGAAGGAGCTTCGGGAGGCACAAGCAGCAACAGTAGCAGCCAGGCTACGCTTAGAAATCATCCAGGCGGACGATGAAGATGACGACTCAGTCATTGAGGAGCCAGCAGATCGGGAGGACCAGGTCAGGGACTGGGTCCAGAACTCGGCAGGGCACACGGAGCGTAAGAGCGCCGGACATATAGAAGAAGTCCGGCATATAGACACCGCTTCTGCCCCTGCCGCCGAAGCTGAAGGCCGACCTGTGAAGTCCACCGATGATCATCGAAGCCTGGCCCAGGCCATAGCTGAAGCGATGAAGACTGCGCAGCATGGAATGATGCCACAGCCAGACTACGTGCATCAGCTACCATCATTCGAAGGAGACTGCAGAGAGTGGGTGGCCTTCAAGGCCGTCTACGATGACACCGCTCCGCTCTTCTCTGACGTGCAGAACATGGCGCGACTGAGAAGAGCATTGAAGGGAGAGGCACGTGAAGGAATTCGTAGCCTATTGTACTCGGAGAGCACACCCGGGGAAATCATGGAGGCGCTGCGACGGTCCTATGGAAGAGCGGATGCCCTAGTCCTGGCAGAACTGAACAAGATCAGGAAGCTGCCAGTGATTAGCGACTCCGCATATGATATATGCACGCTAGCGAGTTGCATTAATAATACCGTCGCAGCTATAAGAGGGCTACGAAAACCACAGTATCTGCAGTCGCCTGAGATATTGAAGAGCATCACTGACAAGATGCCGACCATATTGAAGTTCCGGTGGTATGACCACACCGCGGACAAGATGGATGGAGAGGATCCAGACCTGAATATGATGGCGAAATTCCTCAACAAGATGGCGGATCGTTGTGGACCCCACGCCATACCCGAAGAAGCGACCACGAGAAAGCCGCTTCAACGGAGACAAGCCGCGCACGCTGCGACTGATGTTTTGCCACAGAGGCAGGCTACTCAGAGTACTCCGAAGGAGAAGCCAGCCTGCCCGCACTGCCGAGAAGAGCATCGCCTGCACGAGTGTCCGAAATTCAGACGTGCTTCCGTGCAAGAGAGATGGCAGATAGCCAAGCAATCCCGCTTGTGCTATAAATGCCTGCACGGGAAGCATCGCAAGGAGACGTGCCAACGACCACCATGCCGGACCTGCAAGCGATGGCATCACGACCTGCTACATCAGGAGAAGACAGAGGTGGCGACATCAGAGGTGGCAAACAACGTACAGCTACCGGTGAACTGCGTGAGGTCTTCGAGAGCGTATTTGAAAATGGTGCCGGTGGAGATATATGGACCGACAGGGTCAGCCAGAGTCCTGGCCCTGTTAGATGAAGGCTCCACCGTGTCACTGTTGAAGTCCACGGTGGCGGAACAAATCGGCCTCAAGGGGCCCAAGGAGGCTCTCCAGCTGGACACCGTCGGTGGAAAATCGATCACCAAGGGCGATTCTATGAAGCTCGACCTTAGGATCAAAGGGCTCCACCAGCGGAAGAAATGGACAGTCGCCGGGGTACGCACAATAGACGACCTACGTCTAACGCCCCAGCGACTGGAGAAGACACTTATCGAACGCTGCGCTCATTTAAAAAACCTAGCAGAGTACCTATGCTATGATGAAGAGTCCCCGAAATTATTGATCGGTCAAGATAACTGGGGACTCATTATCACCAGAAAGACGCGCAGGGGAGGGAAGTATCAACCTGTGGCGTCTTTCACGCAGCTAGGATGGGTGCTGCACGGCGTAGATGGAGATGCGTCGAGGCCAGTTAACTTTGCTTGCGCGCATGTATCGGCAAGCGAAGCAGCTCTCGACTCCCTCATTAAAGAATACTTCGCGATAGAATCGTTGGGAGTCTCGCCGAAACGGCCGAGTACCGACATGGAGGCGAAGGCCCTCAGCATCTTGGAGGGAACGAGCAGGAGACAAGAAGACGGAAGGTTCGAAGTCGGCCTTTTATGGAAGAATGAGAACGATTTCTTACCAAATAATTACAAATTGGCCGAAACCCGATTAAGAGGAATAGAGAAGAAAATGGATAGAGACCTCGAACTGCGGATGGAGTACAACAAACAAATAGAGAATCTCATCGAAAACGGATACGCAGAAGAAGTCCAGCATGAATCATCGTCAAGACGCAAGTGGTACCTGCCGCACTTTGCAGTCACGCATCCTACGAAGAAGAAGAAGAGACTGGTTTTCGACGCTGCTGCCAAATATGGAGGAAGAAGTCTCAACGATGCGCTTCTGCCGGGACCAGATCTATTACAATCCCTCTTCGGTGTGCTGTTACGATTCCGCCAGAAACCTGTCGCCGTGGTTGCAGACATCAAGGAGATGTTTCTGCAAATAAGGATAAGAAACGAAGACCGTGATAGCTTAAGGTTTTTATGGAGAGGGGAACGACGCGATGGCACCCCAAAGGAGTATCGGATGACGTCAGTCATATTCGGGGCTGCTTGTTCACCGAGCGCTGCTATTTTTGTCAAGAACAGGAACGCAGCCGATTTTAAGGAGCAATTCCCGGAGGCGGCACGTGCAATAGAAGCAAACCACTACATGGACGACTACCTCCAGAGCTTCGATACTGAGGACGAAGCTATCAATCGAGCCAGCGAAGTGAGCGACATTCACAGGAGAGCTAAATTCGAGCTGCGGGGATGGGCGTCCAACAGAGCCAACGTGTTGAAAGCGCTCGCGAACGAGGCCGAACAGATAGAGATAGAGCTCGGCTCCAAAGAGGAAAGGACGCTGGGACTACGATGGTTCCCAGCGACTGATGAGCTGGGATTTCGCGTGCGCCTGAGCTACGAAGCCACACAGGACTCCGAGGACGTCCGACCCCCCACGAAAAGAGAGGTCACGAGCATCGTGATGGCCACGTTCGACCCCATGGGGATCGCGTCGCCGGTGCTCGTGCAAGGCAAGGTTCTCATCCAGAGCATATGGAGGAGTGGCGTGGGCTGGGATGAGACTATTGTCGAGAAGGACATCGAAGCCTGGCGGGAATACAACAAGAACGTTCGCGTGCTGGAGCATCTGCGCATTCCAAGATGCTTCACGCGCTCGAATGACGAGGGGGAGCTGCACATATTTACGGACGCCAGCGAGACGGCGTTCGCATGTGCGCTCTACTGGAAGCAACGGAGCGACGAAGAAACCTACCACGTCGCCTTACTAGCCGGGAAAGCGAAAGTTACCCCGCTGAAGCCGGTGTCCATCCCGCGGCTGGAACTGCAGGCTGCACTTCTGGGCACCAGGATGGCGCAAGCAGTTCAGGAAGAGCTGGACCTGAAGGCAAAGACGAAGACGTACTGGACGGACTCCAGTACGGTCCTGTCCTGGATCAAATCAGATCCTAGGACGTTTAAGCCCTTCGTCGCCCACCGTCTGGCAGAGATCGAAGAGTCGTCGAAGCCGCAAGAATGGCGCTGGGTACCCACATCCCAGAACCCAGCAGACGACGCCACTCGGGGCATCCCAAAGGGTTTCGACGGAGGACACCGTTGGTACAACGGACCCGCCTTCCTAAGTCGAGCCGAGGAACACTGGCCGAAACCTCGCTCGATCAAGGCGGAACCAACAGGGGAGGAGAAGGAGAGGTGCACGGTGGCGGCCGTGAGAACCGCCGCCACGCAACCCACACCTGACGCGGAGAGATTCTCAAGCTGGGTTAGGTTACAGAGAGCGACCGCGAGAGTACTGCAGTTCATTGAGGCATGTCGGAAACGCAGAGAAGCTACCTGCGTATCCAGGAAAGCTGAGAAAAGCGATCCGACATGGAAAAGATCAAACCGAAAAAGAGCTAGTACAAAACCGCGGTCAACCACCAGCGAGAGAATAGAAAGGAAGGCCGTCATGATCGACGAAAGCTGCCTGAGAAGAGCCGAGACTCTGCTATTGAGACGGAGTCAAGAAGAGAGTTTCGGCTCGAAAATAGCTACAGATGGACCAGGCAAGCCGGCAGATCGTCCTGACAAACTGAAGAGGCTCGACGTGGTAATCGAAGACGGCCTACTACGATTGAGAGGCAGGATTGATGCAGCCACCTACGTCAATAGTGACGTCAGACGTCCTGTCATCCTAGACGGACGAGACGTGATAACCCGGTTGCTGATTAAGCACTATCACGTAACGTTCAACCATGGAAACCACGCGACAGTAATGAATGAAATAAGACAGAAATATTGGGTGCTAGGTCTACGGTCGGTAGTCCGGACGGTGGCACATGAATGTCAATGGTGCAAAGTCTACCGAAGCGTGCCACAGAAGCCACCCATGGGGGATCTGCCCAAGGAACGATTGCGGTTCGGCGAACCTCCGTTCAGCTGCACCGCGGTAGATTACTTCGGGCCGATGACAGTTACCGTAGGCCGACGGCACGAGAAGAGATGGGGCGCTCTGTTCACCTGCTTGACAACGAGAGCAGTCCATATAGAGCTGGCAGCGTCATTATCGGCAGACTCCATGGTGCTAGCTCTTCGACGGATGGCGGCACGGCGAGGCATGCCCAAGGTCATGTTCAGCGACAACGGCACCAACTTCGCCAGAGCCGACAAGGAGCTAAGGGAAGCCATGGAGCCGAAGAATATGGAAACGGTCGCTGCCAGAACAAACCTGAGGTGGAAGTTTATTCCGCCTGGAGCACCGAACATGGGGGGTGCGTGGGAACGCCTGGTACGTTCCATCAAAACGGCGCTTGCGGTCACGTTGAAAGAGAGATACCCGCACGAGGAGACGTTGCACACACTTCTCCTCGAAGCCGAACATGTCGTCAACTCGAGACCACTCGTTGCCGCGGAACAGGATGGCGACAACGAAGCCCTCACCCCCAACCACTTCCTCATCGGGAGATCTTGCGGGCTACCCAACACGGGCAGCTCCAGTGATGAAGACCTCGTCGGGCGACGCACGTGGAAGGTGGCGCAGCGAATGGCCTACCAGTTTTGGAGCAGATGGCTCAAAGAATATCTGCCCACTCTGCTCCCCAGGCGAATCGGCAAAGAAATCACCTCGAGAGATCTGCAGTGTGGAGACCTGGTACTTATAGTGGACTCCACACTACCACGGAACACCTGGCCTCGAGGTGAAGTAGTCCAGGTCTACCCTGGACCTGACGGTCGCACACGAGTACTGGAGGTGCGCACCGCGGGCGGACTGCTGCGAAGACCGAGCCGCAAGGCGGTGCTGCTGGTTCCAGCGTCGGCCAGCGACGAGCAACGAGCCATCGAGGAGTCCTCGGTATCATCGCCGGAGCCTGGAGATGCAACGGCGTCGCCAGGACATGGAGTTGGTGCTACGCACGAGGGGGAGGATGTTGGCGACGCACGAGAGCTCGCGACTGGCGCCGCTCACTACTTGTGAGGACGAAGCGCGTCAGTCGCAAATTTGTATAGATTGTGTTTTAATTATAGAATTTTGATTATAGAATTTTAATATAGAATTAAGTCGATCATAGAATACATAGAAATTATAACATAGATATAGAATTAGATAGATACATAGAAATTATAATATAGATTAAGACATATTATAGATATAAACTACATAGATTTATAAGTTACATAGATATTATAGATGAAGATTACGTGAGAAATATAAACTCAAATTATAGAATTTACGTTGATGTGTAGATTACATTAGCGTAAATAACTGTATGAAGAAATAGACTGCATCGATACAAATTGCATGCATATAGATTACATTGAATTACATAGATTGCATGTGTATCGATTGCAGAAATGTATAGATTGCATGCACATATAGAATGCATGCCTATATAGATTGCATGTATATAGAGTTTGCATGCATGTGAATATATATATAGAAATAATACATGTAAACACAAACGTAATATTACGCGTAGTAATAGGAGCGCGCCAAAACTCGCAGCCGGTAAGAGAAAGTTGTGAGGACAAAGCGCGCTAGCGATGACTCACGACCGGGAGCGATCGGTTGCGAGGACGGGACGCGCCGGCCTAATACTTAGAATATAGAAATGCGTAATTATTCACTATAAGTATGGAATTTTGTGTTATTTTAAGGAAAAATAGACTAAATAGATTTAATATGCATGTTGTAGAATAAGTATTGATAAAATATGAGGTAGAATGTATAGAAGATAATATTGAATAAAAAGAATTGTGCATGTTAGCTTGTAAGATCATTGAATTATTAATTATTAAATGTATTTAGGTTTAGATAACATAGAAGTAACAAATAAATACAAATATGGAAGAGATAAATAGAGAAAAACCCTATAAATGTTAAAATAAGATTTTAACACTAAGAATTCGGTGAATTATTGAGGGTTTTTTCGCCTTTGTGTAAAAATTATTTAAGTTAGAATTAAGGTTATGGTTTCATTTTATGCGGATTGTGCTTACGTATAAAATAACATATAATACATGTATATAGATTGAATATCGAAATAAATATAGAAGAAATCCCGAGCCAACATAAGCAAAATAGAGTTAGAGCCGCCTCATTTTCGGGTGGCTCTCATTATGGTAACGCCGCTATCTACCTTAGCGCTAGCGGCGCTGTAGGGAAGTACAGTTCGAGCGCGCAGTATCTTATTAAGCAACACATGGAAGAATCGCCGAGTACTGAATACTGAATAAGTGAACAGTGAATATCGAACAGTGAATAGTACTTCGATGGATTTGAACATTGATTAAATATAGAGTGTTGTCAATCGTGTAGGTTGTTGGCTCGGGGTTGTTATTAAATACAACTTCGTGTTTTATTTTACAACCCGAGTCAGTGTCAGTCACTTTCTCGAGCGGTTCGTGCATTATTGCACTGCATCGGCCCCTATCGGCTATTACCGGCATCCGGCTGACGTCACCGAGGCGGGTTACCGGCGCTCTCGCTCACACCTTTCGAGAGTGATAAACCCGCCCGCCAAGGGGAACGCCGCCCCACCGTACCTCACCTCACCCCCTCCGAGGCGGTGACCGTTCGGTAGCGGTGTCGACCCCAACAATATGTTTGCGCAATAAGTAACACAATCTTTATGGGATTTATCACATCACATCACATCATATTATATTGTTATAATTATACATCGGATACTGCGTAGTTACTTGCAGCAACTTCAGAGCAAACATCTGTGATAAAACAACAAAAAAAAAGTTAAATACGTCACGAAAAACAAGATTTTTTGTCTAATTTTTAAAACACACCTTTCATCATAATAATTAAAAGACATTTATGGTGCCACGATATCGAATTGAGTACCATTATTTAGATTTTGTGATCCGCACAAGCGAAGCCGCGAGCATAGCTATTATGCAGGTAAGTAACACTCGTTAAAGTTGAAGATTTACCTTAATAACACTTTTGTGAAATTTTGTAGCGAGGACATTAGCGTTTTCGTCGATTTCCCAAACGCACGAGAACGCGAGTCTCTCTTCTCCACCGCGCAACGAGCACAAATTTGAACTGAGCAATTCTGAAAGCGTACAGAAAAATATAGATTTCTTTTAATATTCACAAAGATAATGAGAATACGTACATACGAACATACTATAATTATTATAATAATCTTTACGAATTGCTGCCCAGTAAAAAAAAAAAAAAACAATTGTTTACATATATGTTAGGAGCAGCAGCAACAAAAAAATTCATAACGACTACAATTTGTGTGTATACGCAATTTCCAAATTGATAAACATATATATATTGTATACATGGTTAATTCAATTAAATCAAAATTAACAAAAAAAAACATGCCAAATTCACTGATATAATCGATTTTAACTCGATTTAATAAAAATATGTATATTTTAAAAAGCGATTTAATAAGAAGACTATTATGGCAAAAGAATATGTGGGATTATAATACCCGTGCGCATGTCGCATGCACGTTTCAATGGTGTAATGGTCTACAAAGCGGCTAGTTAATGATGAGTCATGGCCCAGATATTTATGGGGCAGTCCATGCCATATCGAACACTTTTACTTCAGCTTTTTCTAAAACTTTTAAATTTTTTTTTTACACTATCGAAAACATTTTTCAAAATGTTTAAAAGAATCCAACCAAAAAAGATTTTTTTAAATGGCTTTCTTTTTATAAAATACTCATATCTCTTTTTAAGAATGATTTATCGAGATGTTTTTTAATGTGTTATTATTAGTAATTTTTAGAAAAATATAAAAGAATACGGATTCTTCTTCAACATTTTTTTTTAGTTTTGTTATTTTTTCAGTTGAATAAACGATTCATGGAAAATGTTTTGATAGTTGTTCAAAAAAGTTATTAAAAACGTTATTAAGAAGCAATGAATAATTTTTTGTTTTTTTTTCGTAAAATATATGCAAAAATGAACAGAATAAAAAAAAGTAGTTTGGTCCGTTTTTGCCTAAAACCTCTTGAAAATTTCAAAGAAATTCATTTTTAAACATAATTTGTTTTATTTTAGACCAGCTGTTACCCGCGACTGCGTTTGCAGTGGAGTCTTCAAAACGATTGGACCGATTTTCATGGGACTTTCACAGGCCGATAGCTGACCTTATAAGGAGTAGCCTATGCTATTTTATTTTAGACTAGTTTTTACCCAACTTCATTCATGTGGAATTTAGTAACAAGAAAATTGTTCAGCACAAATGTGTACCTGAGACGCGCGCTGTACTGGACACGGCTTCTTTAATTTGCTATGTCTGCACGGTGCAGTGTTAAAATAAATGTTGATATGTACGTATCCTATGTGCTGTAATGTCATTTGTCTGGATATAGACCTTTATTAAAGCTTGTTGTTACACTAGCACGAAGATTATAAGCATAGTACAATTAATTGTCACTAGATAGCGCGCAGCGCGCGTGTTGTACCTACAAATGTATTCCAAAAATAATTCCTTTGATTCTACATCTTACAATTTGATATTTCTTTGGTTAGGAATCAGCTAGTTTTTAAACGAAAACAACCAATATTTTTTTTACTTACCAGGAACCATATCAATTCTTCTATCCACTAAGTAAACGGTGGTCGACCTAGACGCCGCTTCTTTGTCGATAGCCGTATTGGGACGTACGAAGTACGTAACATCCGCAATGTGGACACCGACTTCATACTTTTTAAGTCCATCTTCAGTGAGCCCAGGTAGCGGTCTCGCGTGGAGTGCATCGTCAATGTCCGTACAACCAGGCGGATCCACGGAACATATACATATGTCACGAAGATCGACTCGTTTCTCTATTTCCTGATTGTTATCGAAAATACATAATGATTTATTTCATTTAAAGCCCATCTTTGTTCCACGTGGGCAGTGAAATTCATTAGATAAAAGTGTAGAAGTGGTAATTTTTAGAGCAACTAATAAAGCATTATTGTTAGGCAATGGATAAAGATTTCTTGCAAACACCATTATTCTGTTGTTGGTTATATGTTATCCCTTACTATTCTCCATTATTATTAGTATGAAAGTACGAACTTGTTAAAGTCTTTATATAGCGTGGGCAAGCACTAAGAAAAGCATTGTAAAAAAAAATCTGTTCTGAGGGTTAAAAATACTCAAAGTAATTCTTGCAAATATTGTCATGCGGGAAATCCCGTGTTGCATACGGGGAAATCCCATAAAACACAGAAGTAATTTACTAATTAATCTTTAAAGAAGCTTCTAGTTACGAGAATACATAACAGATAAACTATTATCTTGTGTAAGTTGTGGTGGTCGAGTGGTTTGACCGGTGAAATGTCAATTCCATGCCCACAGGTTACAGCCACAGCATATATCAACGATTTTTTTCGAAATACGCCGTACATTTATTTGTTTAAATTCGTAACATTATCTGCTGACCGTGAAGGTACTTGAGAAATGTTCTTGCAGTATCTACCACCATATGTGGGAATATATGAAACTGTGGATGTGGAGAATTTCTTGGAGTTTAAAATTACCAATACGTCGTGGACTGACGCGTTGATTATTTTCATAGGTTACTTTGGGAAGAGGCCTATGATCCTACAATGGGCTCATTAAAAACGGGTACTACTACTAACATAATCATTTAAAATTATCAAACCAGCAATTTCAGCTTAACATACCTCCTTCGGTATAATCCAGTCATTCGGAGGGAGGCAATCAAGAACCGCTTCACTGAAACGCGCGTGAGGTACATCGTGTTCTAATAAGATTACCTCGTTCTCCGCATCTTTGTCACCTTATAATGTACAAAGTACAAGATACCGTTATTGTCAATTAAGTAATCAAGCACTTTCACGTTACAACTAGGTTTGCCTCCTTTCACGTGAACACATATATACTTTGTATGTTAATTGTAGTAAAAAAAACATTGCATCAAAATAAAAGATGTCGCTTACGACATCACTGAAGCTGTGAGACTAAATATATATATATCTTGTCTAAATTAAGATAAACTCTTTTGGTCTTGTATTTATTATATTAAAACAAATCATAGAAACGTCATATCTGATGTAAATTCTTTCCAAATACCTTTATCGTTCACATAAAGTATAATCACCGGAAATAACATACGAAACGTATTTTAGGATGGCGACCTTAATCAAAATCGATGTATCTAATATTAAGTATAGATACAGGTGTTACACTTATAAACGAACGCATAATCCTTTGATAAAAGCAATTCCTCACAGAAAACCAAACATCACAACGACTTATTCAATTATGGCCCAAATTACAATAATAAACATGTTTCTTAAAAAACATCTCTATAGGCGTTTAATGCGTTTCACCAACATTACAGTTATCGAATTATTTTTTCCATCTTATTTGCTTCAATCACATTAAATATTTTATTCTACACCGTGGCTCAGATTACACACTTATTTTATTAATTCTCAGGAGCTTTAGTGGTAATAAGAAAAATAAAATCTATTAACAACTTTTTTCAATATTTAACAAATATCATTGAGTATAATCTCTTTTGAATCGAACGAATAGAGAAACTCATGCTATTTATATGAGTTGCAAAATTTAATTTAAACACTACATTGACAGAAAAATAAACAAATACGAGTGTATGAAGCAAAATAGTTCGTTGTTACAGCTATATAGTTTAGACGTTGATTTTTCTTAATCTAGTTTTGTTTCTTGTTTTAGTATCTTTTATTGAATACTGGCAAATCTATTGTTTATAATACCACCATGTAATGTAATAAGATGGAAACTAAACATGAATCTGTGAGTATTTTTGAAGGTATACAATAATACAATTTTTCTAATATTTTCTTTCGTACAAATCTTGCCTTAACAATTATAAACAGAACAAAAAAAAATAATTAGACAAATAGATGAAGCCGTTCTGAAGTGATGTACTTACATATAGCACATATACTATAGATGTTTTGTTTAATGTATTGGTTACATTGAAATATAAAAATCCAACATGCACGATCTCGACCAAAAGTAACGCTCAAAATGTATTTTTGCAAATTCAACCTTACTCCAATTGTTTAAAGTTGTTTGTTCGATACGAGATTATTTGAAATGAGCGCACAATTTCAATTTGTGCGTTCATTTTATGCGGACGGTGTTGAGACGTTGAGTGTGCATCTTTGGTTTTTATGTATATCGATGATCGGTTAGTAGTATTGTGTGTACCTGGAAGAAATAAATAAATAATTCTGACCTATAGGACCGAGAGCTCGAACGAAATGTCCGAGCGGGTAGCGCGAGTTGCGCGGCCACGAGTCGAGCGCGACGAGTATGCGCTGCGAGGCGAGCACGTCGCTCTGCCGCGTCTCTATGCGCACGCGCGGGATGCGCTTCTCCGCCGGCGTGAACAGGTGCCGGGTCGCACCTAACCACCATACCGTGTTTAATTAATACCACAACACAAGTAGTCCGGTGAAACTGTAGAGGCCTTGCCAGGTCAACAGTGTGGTCAGGTCGAAAAAAAAAAAACACAATCCGTCATTTCAAAATTGACTCTATATGTAAGATACCTAAATTACATTAATGCAACTGCTATACACACAGTAGTCGATAATGTCATATCTACATTTGACGATAAAATAGCTAGTTGGTTTTACAAAAGAACAAGTCATAATAGTTGTTCGCGACATTCTTTCATTTGATTTTACAATAAAATGGTAATGAATAATTTCTATTTTATTATACTCTACTTTGTAGTGATTTATGTAACAGATATAGTACATTATAGTACTATTATATACTTTAAATTGGATAGAATAGTTGAAGTGGTACTTAGTAAGTATGTAAATCTATGCATATAAATAAAATTGGAGTGTCTGTTTGCAATATCAAAATAACGACTTTTTACTGATTGGATATGAACGTATACACGATACTGATAACAAAACTACAGTTTTTAAAATTTTTGTCTGTCTGTCTATATGTTACGGGTGATCTCCGAAACGGCTGGACCGATTTTGACAGAAACTTCACTAATGGATAGTTAAAATTACAGCGGGTGACATAGGCTACTTTATTTTAGACTAGCTGTCATCCGTGGCTTCGTCTGTAGTACTATCTTCAAAACGATTGGACCTATTTTCATGAGACTTTCACTGACAGATAGCTAACAGCTAACAGCTAGCTAAAAAGTAATTAAAGCTTTTTTTTATTTTGGACTAGCTTTTACCCATGGCTTTGTTGGCAGTACTATCTCCAAAACGTTTGAAACATTTTTCACTGAACTTTTACTAACATATAGCTGATCTTATAAGAAGTAATTTACAATTATAAAAAAAACGCATGCGGAGCAGCGGGCAACAGCTAGTACTAAATAAAAAGAAAGCAAAGGGTGCCGCTGTGTAGTGTCGCATAGTATTGCCGTCCCGCTCTTGACAATAAGTCGCTCTGGCGTTGCGCACGGCATCGAAAAGATGATTGGTAAATCGACGTCCTGCAACTGGACCGCATTATTTATAGTTAGCGAGGCACAGAGCGGCTTCGCATGGTGAAAAAGATTCAGTGGTGGATAAAACGATTCGCAAGATGATTCACATTGTAATTGAGTTACATCTTTAGCAGCATTCTTTGCCCTTACATTTGGAATCAAGATATATTACAAACTCTTAAAAAGTCGTTATTTACGTACATTGAAACTTAGACCAGTATAGTCTCAATAGTTGCTAGCCAATCGAAGATGGATGCAAGTATGCATGTGATATCCTTTTATCATAGGTATCCGTCCAACAATTTTTAGGTTATTAGAGTACTAAATAAAGGATAAGACATGTATAGCAAACAATTCAGTAAGCAGAATGGACGGGCAGATAATGATAGAACAAATCTGATGCGACACTAGAATGATTGTATTATCCTAGACTGACAGGTACAAGTTAAAGGCTGTGAATGTGCATTTATTTAAAATAATGTTGTCATAATAACTTCACATAAAGATATTATAAAGTCTGTAAATGTAACACGTCTAGTATAAGCATGTGGTCAGAGTTAAAAATTACAATATGTACACATATATTTACCTGGAAACTTGCTAGGTAATAAAATACCACAGTACTGTCTCCACTTCCGTTTTATAATACCGACAATTTTTCCAGTAGGCGTCACTTCATCATCCTCTTTCTTTACCGGTTTCACTGTGTTCAATAATACTGACTCCTCTTCGAAAAGGTCCCCAGGATCATCAGCTTTGTCTTCTAGAACTATATCACTAGGCTTCCGCCATTCATCCTGAGGTAAGAGCTCTACAGCGACAACATCACCATCAACAGCTCTGTTTATACCTATATGACCTTGAAGTAGAATCTGTTGAAACATTTATCTTTAATTTAAAAATGATTTTTTTACACTAGCTTTGTCATCTTTCTATATTGACAATAAATTTAATGATAGTCTGTTGACTCGTTACAGCGTAACTAACAAACAACAAACTCATATTCTCATATATAATATTAGTAGGGATAAGTGATTCCATGGAACAACAGAAACTAAAGCAATAGTCACGTCAAAAAAAGATTACTGAGACGGACAGAAAAAACTTTGACATTTACACCAGCTTCTACATAATTTAGTTTGACTTAAAAAATAAATGGTCTACTCCTTAAGTGTCAAACACTAATGCATAAATTAAAAAAAAATCTATGCCAATGATTTTCTTTTTCTTTAAGCTTATATGACTATATAACATTCTTTATCATAATTTATGTTCGATTTTATAAAAATACTGATATTTATATCTGTCTGCCTTAAACTTTCAGACATATTTATTTAGATTTAAGAGAATCACAAAAAAAATCAAACATTGTTATGTATATTTATTTCAAGTCTCTATAGATTAGAGATTGACCACAATCTGGAGTTAATTGACATTATAGATAAGGCGAGTGACAAGCTAAGGCTCGAAATAAGACAGAATATCAAATTATGCTACGAAAATATAGCAATGCATGCGTGATGGTTAGAAAATATCCCCCATATGAGGGAAATTTCATACAAGATTATTTACTTCGAAACTAAGCATACCTTGTATTATGGTAACTAAACTTCTGATTGAAATGCATATATTATGCTATATGCATAAGGTAGGTAGGTGGTAGAGATACACTGAAGCTATTACTGGTTTCAGCATGAATGGGTCGGCTCTCCCGGGGTAGTACCACACTCTCACAGAAAGCCGACGTGAAGTAACAGTGGTTGCACTGTTGCGTTTCGTTCGGTCAGTGAGAGCGCCGGAGGCCCACATATATTAAAAGACCGGCAACGCAATTGCGACTCTTCTGATGTTGCTAGTGTCTATGGATGGCGGTGATCACTTACCATCAGGTGACCCACCTGTTCGTTTGCCCCCTATAATATAAAAAAATGGTCACACAAGTTTCAGGGTTGGATTGATAGCCTCTGAAATCAACAGTAGGGCTTAGCCTTATTACCAACCACTGTGCCATGAGGTCCTACATCAAATTCTTACAGAGCGAAATCTAAAGCATACATACAAATAGTTAAAATAACAAATACTCACTGGCTTCTCAAATCCATTAACAGTTACAGTACCTTCCAAGAAATTGTCACGGGAAGCATGGAAAGTGCCCTGATACAGTTTCTGGTTTTTAATACCTACATGTATTTGACTTGGTGTTAGGTGAGGCGGATAAAGAGCATCTTTGATACAACTCTCTGGTATTATATTTTTAGACAGTTTGTCAATGAGTCCCACAAAACCAGTTACGTTTTCGACATAGTCTTTGACTGAAAATTATAAATACATGTTAAATATAAGGTTTTATTTAAAAATTAATGTAACACAAATTTAAAATGAAACCTAAATAAATTATATCTTTTCTAAATGGACTAACAGAATCATCAGTTATCCAATAATAATTAACTTTCAGGATTAACATTATGTTGAAATCACATCATCATCAGCCCGTAAGAGACCCACTGCAGGGTCATAGGCCTCTTCCCAAAGGAAGATATAAGGCATAATCACCACGCCAGCCCACAACGTATTGGCGATTTCAAGCTCTGAGAAATACACATTTCTAAATTTTTCCCACATACGGTGGTACTACAAGAACATTTCTCAGGTTCAGGTTTCCTCACGATGTTTTCCTTCACCGTCAGCCGATAGTGTTACCAATGTAAATTAGTAAATGTACGCGAATTCCGAAAATTTCGTTGGTACATGCCGGGGTTCGAACCTGCGGACATCAGAGTAACTGATTCCATCAGTCAAACCACCACATATATATACTTAATATAGATGACAGAATGCCTAATAACTCATTGACACTCTTTGCAAGCTACTCAAATAACTTAGATACTTTTATTTGTTACACTTCAATAATATAATCACTCGTATGACTAAGACTAAGAAAATAGTGTACAGAACTACCATCCTATACAAATATAAATTATTATGTAGACTGTTTTTTAAACTATATTAAAAAAAAAAGTTGAAGAAAAAAATCATCATAACTTACTAGTCGAACAAAGGATTCCTTCCTCTTGAGCGATCTTCCTGCTATTTTCGTCGTCAGTAAGCAAAATTATTTTCGGTGTTTTCCCTACAACACCATTGATCTTCAGATGTGATTGATACCATGCTGCTGCTTTGCGTATTGCTCTATCATTTCTATCATTCTGTTTTTCACCAGGGTTACGTTCTATGTATGTATCTCTGTTATAAATGATAACAATTATAGAAGAATATATAAACAATCATGTTAGGTAAACTTTAGACTTGTTTCGTAACAAATATAATCATTGGCTAGTCATTACAGTCCCTAAGTCCTTTATATAATTAGACATGTAGATAACTTGTATATTTCTTCATCATATATTTAGTCAAAAATTTAACACACTAGTAGTGTATACTATTGAAAAATGTATAAAAATTGGCTAAGGACGAATCAGATTCAAACGTAGAGACCACACCATCATATATTTGTTTATTTTTAATTACCTAAAAGGTTAAATTTCTTTGCAAGATCCTTTAAGTCAAATTCACATTTGGCCAGTTTTATTAAATGTTATTGTAAGCCACAACCACATAAAATTTAATGCTTGTCTGTATTATTGTTTTCAATGTAGCAAAAAAAAAAACAAAAAAATTCTTATCTTTTTCTTTTAATTATTGTTAGGATATCTACCACAATATTGGAACATTTCATATACTGTTCAAAAATTTTATTGATTCTTCAAAAGTTTAACAGATGAATAGGGTTAGCAATAGGGTTCATCCTTAAGATTAAAAACTGAAACCTATATCATACAAGGCAAACTCATTAAGCACTATTGACAAAAAGTTTCAATGGAAACATAAGTGATAAGTTAATTTCTAACTGTAAATATCTTGATAAACTTAAATGAATTTACAAGTAATTGTATAAGGTTCCAAAAAGTTGATGAAAATGTGGTTTATAATGTAATTCTATTATAAGTTTACTTACTTATGGTGTTCATTAACAAAGGAAAAGAATTTTCTCTTTTTATGACTAATTATTTCTAGAAGTCTCTGAAACAGTGCTGTATTTTGATGTTTCACTTCTTCTAAAACAGTTTGTAGTATTATCACATTGATTAATGCATCTTCCTCTAAAATATCTATTTGATGGAGCACTACATTGGTATCCAGTATCAAGTAATGAGGATAATCATATAAAGTGCAGTTAGACTGAGGTTCTGCATCCAAAACTAGTTCATCATCTTTATGTGGGCAGGTGTTGCATGCAGCAGATCCACATAATAAATCATAACGTAAATAATGTTCCCTTACAATCTAGAAACAAATTTGTATAAATGAATTGGAATAAAAAAAAATATTTTATTTCCTATACCAGTAAAGATACATAATTATTAACAATATTGGCATTATATTGTTCCTATATGCAAATTCCTTACAACAACAAAAAAAAAGTCTTTAAAAACACACTACAATGGAGTCCTAGCAATAGACTGTCAACACCTTATGAAAATCCTTCCAGTAATGACTACAAGCTTCTAAAATATCCACTCCACTTTAATAAAGGTATTTATATAAAACGCAACTCACTAACTAATAACTCACTACTGAAGCTTACATTATTACTATAACCTTAGGAAGATTTATGCCAATCATATTATGTTTCATATGCTTTTCTTTAAAGAGCAAGCTATAATAATCGGAAGTATTCAAAGACAAAACAAATCAGCTCTAGTTAAAATTAGTTGTATAATTAATTGAGAAAAAACTTTTGAATACAACAAAAACATAACCTTACTTTTAGAATATTTCCACGTTTAGTTTTTGTTAAAAAGGTTTTCGTGGTCCACATAATTGCAGTTTAATGCGCGTATTCACAATTACTATTTAAACGCACATATAATATGTACTTCAAAACTAAGCAACTACTAAACCAAAAACCATAACAACAATAACAATCTGCAAAAACTTCTCCAATATGAGTTAATCTGTGGCAAAAACACGACCTAAGCCACAGAGTAGTTAAGCTTATAACGAGCAGTGTTGTCAGAGGTTGAACGGATAGGTCTCCATCAAAATCAACTTCTAAATCCCACAGAAATGGGGCTTATAGCGGGATCTTAGTTTATCATGTAGTGGCTTTTATATTTTATTTATAACCGTGTAGTATTTGACTCAATATTTTGTAATATTGAAGGCATTTTACGTAATATAGTTTGGTTATTGTGTACATTTTTTTTCGTACTACACAACTGAAATGGATTGAAAATAATACCAGTTAGCATGAATTCTGAGATGTCATGAAATATTCCTGGATACTTTTAACAATGGGGCTACGATATTTTTAGAACATTGAAATAGTTACACTACACTTATAATATTATTTATCTACTTGACAATGGCACTAATAACT
Organism: Antheraea assamensis; assembly: GCA_035772565.1. Classification (NCBI taxonomy): domain Eukaryota; kingdom Metazoa; phylum Arthropoda; class Insecta; order Lepidoptera; family Saturniidae; genus Antheraea; species Antheraea assamensis. The sequence goes on from JAQQSE010000018.1 coordinate 1,924,235, forward strand.
TAGAAGATTACTGGCCACAAATTAAATTAAAAAATACCATCAGAAAACTAGATACTTATAAAAAGACGCATATTTTAATAACCAGTAACTTCCTTTCTAAAAATATGTTGACTTTTTTTATGTGACTGGAGGCCAATGAATATTAGGGTCACCTGATGGTAAGTGATCACCGTTGCCCATGGACATTTGCTACACGAGGGGAATCACAGATTTGTTGCCGGCCATTGAGAAAAGAGTAGGCTCGTTTCTTGAATGTTCATCAGTAAGTATTGATCCAGAAACGCTTACACTTGGATGTTATTCCAGGGAACTGACGTATGTGCTAAAAACGCACGCGAAAACCGCATAGTAGACGACTTTCAAACATCAAGATAACATAGATGGAATTCCAATATGTGGCGAGTCATTCGGGGATGGAGCTCTGCAGGAGGTATCAATCCAAACAGCTCCTCGGAAAAGTCTCCGTGGTAATTTATATAAAAGACGCTAAGTGACGCAACGTCCATTCGAAGCGCCAAAAGGTCGAGCAAAGGAAAGTACATGGTCACCGAAAATTCGAGCTGCTGTACGTTGGTTTTGGTTAACAGGAAGAAGATGGAATTGAGCTGCTCCAGCACAGAGATGAGAACAGTATTCCATGTGTAGACAAACTTGCCCCTTATGTAGCTGAAGGCGGTGCTCTGGTATGAAATAGCGTCCTGTTTTGTTTAGAACACATAACTTTCTTGAGACCAGCTTTGTTCTGTCTTACAAATAACCACCAAACTGAACATTGCTTAGTATGCCGACATTAAGGATACTGATATTAGGTTTCGTGTCTAGGGGAACTACCTGAAAATTAAAAACTGCGTCAAAAGAGGTTTTTTTATTTATTATGAAAGGAAATAAGTATTAAAAGTAAGTAAGTATAAAACAACTACCTTTACTATTACACATTCCGTAACAAAATATTATTTTTATAAGACCAGGAATACATCAACAAATCACAACGTTTATTGGTTAATCGACTAATATACTATCAGCTATATTAAAATATTGTCATCAGCACGTTCACAATATACGCATACTTTCGTTACTCAGCCAACTACAGTGCTGCCAATCCGGAGGTACAATACAAATAAATGGAACAATGGAAAAGTGAAAGTATCCTAGCCGTAGTGTTTTTATTAAATAAGAGCGAATTTTACTTAGTGGCCGAACACCACAAAATACATTTTTCCGCTAAATGGCGCGGTGGATTAAACTAGTTTTATTGAAAAATTCACTAAGTTGACAACACTAGCCATGAAATATCCGTTAGCAAAAATCAATGGTGGTTAATTTATTATATCGTACATTTCAGAAATAACTTTAAAAAATTATTAACGGGCTATAGTTATAATATTAAAAACCAAATGCTAAGAATATCGATAAAATAGAAACAAATTAGGTAGATACTATAAATGATTGAATACATTCACGTGTCAATTTCGTAAAGGAAAACGTAACTACATTATAATGAATTTCATTGGTTATTTATTTATTTATTTATTTATTTATTTAATAGGTTTACAATCATTGTTACATCGGCTTAATCTGAACAAACATAATTTCTTTAATCATTGACTACGATGTACAATTTCTTAAGTAAACACAACTTGCATAATACAAATAAAATAAAGATTATTATTATTATTACATATTAATTTAAAGTGCAGACATTTTTATGCTAAAACGTAAACTAAATAAAAATATAAGAAACATGTAAATTAACTATTTTTGTGTTTGATTGAATATTTAAATTTTGATAGTGTTATGCCAAATATTTCTAAGTATTTAAATTTATTATATAAGTTACTTATTCTAGAGACTGGAGAATTTGTACCTAATACTGTTTTTCTAATAGGAGAATTAAGCAGGGTAATAAAATGACGAGGATATCTGGAAGGAGTCCTGAATCCAAACATGCTCAGTAATTCAGGGCAATCTATGTAATTGTTGAACAATTTAAACAAAAAAACTAAATCAAGGATATTTCTACGCTCTTCTAATGTTTCAATTTTGAATTTCTCTAATATATCACGATAACTAAAATCTCTTTTTTTGATACCTAAGCAATAAGCTAAATGCCTAGTAAACCGTTTTTGTATTCGTTCTAACCTCAAAGTATGTGTTGCGTAGTGTGGACGCCATACTACTGTACAGTACTCTAAAATGCTTCTTACTATACTATTATATACAGAGATCTTAGTTTTTGGATCTTGAAAACGTTTAGTATTTCGAATAACGAAACACAATGCTTTACTTGCTTTTGTAGTAAGATTGTCCAAATGGGGTAAAAAAGTAAGTTTACGGTCTAATACTACTCCTAGATCTCGTACGAGCTCTTTTGTATCTAAAATCGTCCCATACATATTATATTGGAAATCATTTACATCATGTTTACGTGTAAATATCATGTGTGTGCAATTGTTTGTATTGAGCTTCATGTTATTTTTGAGGCACCAATCAGTAAGTTTATTTATATCCTGTTGTAACAATTCTGCATCATTTTGTGATTCTACTACACGGACTATTTTCAGATCATCTGCAAACATGAATGGAGTGGAATGGGTTAAGTTTAGTGGGAGATCGTTAATGAATATATTAAATAAAATTGGACCTAAATGTGAACCTTGCGGAATGCCTGACAAAATTTTAAATGACTTTGACGTATACCCATTTACAACTACATTAAATGAACGGTTTTCTAGATATGAGCTTAGCCATTTGAGGATTGATCCATCAAATCCATAGGCAGAAAGTTTTTGGAGTAGTAGTCGGTGTGATACTTTGTCAAAAGCCTTTGCTAGATCTGTATAGATAACGTCAACTTGTTTGTTCATATCCACAGAGTTTACTATTTTTTCGAGAAACAGAGCCAAATTAGTACTGGTGGACCTTCCAGATATAAATCCATGTTGATGACAAGAAAGATATTTTTTTAAATAATTTTGTATTACTGGACAAATTAACGATTCAAAAACCTTTGCTAGTATTGGAAGTATCGATATTGGTCTATAGTTATTTACAAAATTTTTGTCGTCCCCTTTATGAATCGGAACAACTTTTGCGCGCTTCCACTGTACAGGAAATATACCTAGTTCGAGCGATTTATTAAAGATGCAGCTAATGGGATACACAATTTGGTTAGAACATTTTTGAATAAATAACGGTGGAATATCATCTGATCCCGATCCCTTGGATATGTCTAACTGTTTTAATTTCTTATGCACTTCCTCAATATCGACGTGCAAGCTTGTGAGGCTGTCAAAGTTCACCGATAGAGTTTTAAAATATGGAGAGTCATAAAAGTCATAATTTGTAATATTAAACACTCGATTTATATAATTTTATAAATACTTTTTATTACTTAATTTTTAATATTTGTTATTTGCAGATATCACCGAATGTAGCAAAACGCTAATATTAGTATATAAATAATTGGACGTGGATTTTATAGCTATTTCGTTTAACGGAAAATATGGTATATCGTATTTTTTCTGTAGAGTGTGTTTCTCAGGACGTCATAATGTCGCCCGTGAAATGAAATTAGCATTTCGCACTAAGCGTGCTACAAAATAATCGCAAAAATAATAACATTTATATTTAAAATAAAGATGTTTTAATAATTACATAGAGAAATAATAAATATCGACAAATATTTCAAAATTTTATATTATTCCATAACTTTAATTTTAACAAAATTATAATTATAGAAGTTTATTTATATAATATACTAGCGGCCCGCTCCGGCTTCGCACGCGTATAAAATATATAGCTTATGTCATTCACTGAAAAAATGATCAAAATCGATCCAGTAGTTTGGATTAATTCATTACTGCTCGTGGCCCGCAGGCGTTAAATTTGGAGTAACCTCAAAAATAACAGTATTTTTTAGTACAGGATGTCTCAGGATGTCAGTAATGAATTAATCCAAACTACTGGATCGATTTTGATTTTGAGGTTACTCCAAATTTAACACCTGCGGGCCACGAGCAGTAATGAATTAATCCAAACTACTGGATCGATTTTGATAATTTTTTCAGTGAATGACATAAGCTATATATTTTATACGCGTGCGAAGCCGGAGCGGGCCGCTAGTATATTATATAAATAAACTTCTATAATTATAATTTTGTTAAAATTAAAGTTATGGAATAATATAAAATTTTGAAATATTTGTCGCCTTGGAATATGATATTTTTTTAGTCTGAGAAAATGCAGCCGAGGTCCAGAATAGGATGGGGAAATGGCAAGAAAAACTGGAGAATGTTGGTTTGAAGATTAATAGAACAAAAACTGAACATCTCTTTGATTGATGAAGGCGTTACTTTGCGGAAATCCATAATTAAAAATTAGGGTGGATGTTACTTGGCACTCCTGTTAAAAAATGTTTGGTCGCTGTAACGTCTTACTGTATCAAAAAACAGTTCTAAAATAACTAAAAATAATAAAAAGGTGTGGTTGGTCGGCAGTTAAACTCCATGTTGGCAAGTGGTTGAACCTGTCGTCGATTAACACTGTGATATTTAATTTTGACCATTTCTTTTCCGACTTCGGTGGTCCCTTCAGTTTTTCTCATATAGTCTTATTCTATTACATAGTCATATTCTTACCAACTTATTCCATTTTCCAGTACCTCAATTCATTGATAGAATACAACGATGGTATAGACAAGGCCGTGAGAAGTAGGATTAATACAGGGTGGATAAAAATGGCGAAAAGTGTCTGGGATAGCTTGTGATCCACGAATGCCCATAATACTCAAGGGGAAATTATATAAAAGTAAAGAGAGAAGACTACATATGGCACAGATGCGAATGTTCAGATGGATGTGCGGTGTAACTAGAATGGTAAGATTAAGAATCAGTATATCAGTGGTATATCAGAGGCAGTTTGAAAATAGCACCAGTAACTGAGAAGTAGAGGAGTATTAGCATGGTATGAGATGAGATGAAAGCCATGTAACGAGAAAAGTTTTATGTATGAAGGTGGACGGATATAGAAGTAGAGGAAGACAAAAATTATATGTGTATAAAAGGTGTTTATACAGAGATGAGATCTGACATGGGCGAGTGGAAAAGGAAAACACGTTGTGCGACTCTATTTAGGCGGGATAAAGGTAAGAAGATTATGATGATCACTATCCCTAGCGTTTTAAGTATTGCAGATTCCTATCAAAGGAATCCGTTGATAGAAATTTGAATTCAAGTTTGTGGCGATGTCATTAGTAACTTGTGGCATCAGAATGGAGTTTCCGAAGATACTTAATGATAGACAATAACGTTTGAACTGACATGGGGTATAGTTTCGGGAAAGATGATTATGAACAATATTAAGTATTGCAGGCAGTTCCTCATAAGCATGGCTTTGCTGTGTTTTGCAGGATGCATGGTGACTGATGTATATACATACGGTACTGCTATAATGTCCTATATATTAGATTCAATTTACACACGTTACTGCAATTGTGATAGATATCTAGTGATAAACAATAATAATAATACTAGCTTAAATAATCAGTGCATTGCCCCTGATAAATATAGTGTCAATATTATGTTATGCAACTAAGTAAAATGTATCTTATTTTATATGAACACATATCAACATTGTCAATGATTTGCTTGAAAACTATTTGCTATTTAGAAAAAGTTTGTATATGCAATTAAACTTTTTTGTTCTATTTTTTAAATTATGTAAGTAAAAAAATGCCTTAAACCTTTAAACGGAAACACTTCGAGGTTTAATTTCAAAACACTACCTTTTAATAAGACGAATTTACTTTTATATACGTAACACTGATTATTAGTGGTTTTTTAAATAATTAATAACTTCATAAACTTATGGAATGTCGACATTTGAGACGAGAAGAAATGATAAAAGCGGTGGTATGTTAGAAGCCGTTGTTATCCAATGTCAAGATACCAACACTCTATATTCAGATTATGGTAATATGGTAATTATGATATTGTTGGTGATAGAGAAAAAGCCACATTGGGATCAAAATGTAATACCACGCGTAGACTAGACCATATTTTCTAGAGCTTTAGAAAAACTCTAGTCAGACCACCAGCTGTTAGTAAGCGATCAAATAGTCAGAAGAAGACTATATAAATTTGGTTTTCATTCCAATAGATCCCTTCCAGCACAAAGGCGAGGCATACCCGGAAAGCTGCTTATTTGAGCTGAAGAACACTTGTTATGGGACAATGACCAACAAACAATGGTTCTTTTTACTGATGAGTACCGGTCTATGTTTAACCCAGATTCTCGAGTTCCAGACATAGAAAGCCGACACCAGCATCCTCAAGATATCCTTTAGTTGCTACTGAAGTTGTGGAATGATTTCATATTTTAGGCAGGAATTGGTATTGGTGCCAGAACTCGCTTGATTTGGATAATAAACATAACAAGTATTAAAATACCGAAAAGAAGTTGTAGAGCGTGTGATTATCACTCATAGAGTCCGAATGGCGCAGCAACAAATGTATGATGGTGCCACTATATTTATTTTCATGGCTAGCTTACATGGCCTTCAGACTTAAACTCCGTGGAACACGCTTTGCACATATTGTAGTGAAGATCTTCAGTAATTTTCCGTCAAATTTGATCATAAATAATGAACTTGTCTATCATTTATAAAGAGATGGGAATATATAAACGAGAGAACATACATATTTTGAGTATTATTAACAGACGTAGATGTGATATTAATCTATGGTAAAGGAAAACACACTGTTAAGTAGTTTTTAAGTCTAACGAATTTAAAAAATAGTCTTAAAGAATTTATTAGTTTTAGCGAATTTTGTTATATTTCGAGTTATCGTTAGTTTATGTTTTTATTCTAAAATTAACTTTAACAATTTACTTCATTATTGTTAACATTATAGAACATAAAATAAAATTCTCACCATTACTACTTCAATGAACAAATTAATTATACTTTTATCGAACATCAACAATGTCTTAAATTACTCCAGAAAATGTTGATGTGGCTAATTTAGTAGCATTGCTATTTTAAAAGGGCTTGACATGGTATCAACATTTGTTGGTGGGGCTTCTAAATGCTGATTTATATCTGGCTTTCGACGACATAAGTCATAAGAGACAATAAAAACTAGGAACGTTATTGTCAAATCGTTTCTATCAAAAATCAATGTCGAATCCAGCCTATTAGTAATAAACGTTTGTGATTAAGGGTAACACTGCGAATTCTTGAGTACATACAGCTTTTTGTAGTACCAAACCCCGTATTATTGATACAGCAATACAGCATTTTGTTAGTATACTGAAGTAATTACAAGACAAATCTCTGTGAAACGGAATAAGTTTTGCTATAATATTTGTAACCGTGAGGATTAATTGTTAAGTCAAGAAGACGAGGCCGACATATACCTTTGTATATAACATTTCATTAAAATCTATTAAACGATAAATTTTATGACAGATCCATTTTTTTAATTTTGGTTACATTATAGTTTTTTAAGACTCTGCTAATATTATTGAGACTCTTGAAATAATATACTACTGACAATATATTTTTTTAAGTGCTTGTTTGCTGGCAGATGTTTAATCAGTTAATTAATTTTAATAAATAAATATCGCGACAATGATTGATGGTTGTACAAAATTATCACTGGAAATGAGAACGACAGGTATCCTTCGACTTGACGCCAAGGCTAACCAAACTAGGCCTGTAGTCCACCTACGATAATGACTTTCATTAACTTGATAACATAAAGTAATCTCCGACCTTCATTTTATCGTCAGTGTTCTTCTTTATCAATTAGTCTTTGAAATACATTTTGGAATTTTCTATTTAAAATTATTTTCGTATCTTGCAATCACATCGATAACATAATTGTGATATATTTGCTTAAAGGACATAGGTCCAGCAGCCTTGATAAATGATAGCTGTCAAAAATGTTAATTAGCAGAAAATAAAGAAAATAACTAAATAGATTATAGATCTTTACCTAACTCAAATACCTTTATCCAAAACCGAATGGAATGCTGTCGTCATTTGTTGATTTAATCATAATTTAGGTGATAACATATCTTTCAAATCACATTTATATTGGACTTGCTAAATTTTACCTGAAATGTATTATGTAATATATTATGTCTAGTGCATTTATATAAAACATACATTCATGTGTCTTAATCAACAGTAAAAATGAGTGAGTGCTTTATTAAGTTCTCAAGATATCTGAAGAATGCTGTCAAACTCATCAAACGTATTACACGTAAACAGAGTAGGTTCAGATTGGATATTATCAAATAAAAAAAAATTGGATAATTGCCGTCTCAGTGTATGCTCGAGATAACGCCAGTACCGAGCGACGAGCGGTCGCGCGATCGTCGTTTGTATTCGTTTATTATATAGCCTATGAGCATCGTTTATTTTAAAATGTATTGGAATTTGAATAAACATGCCAGTATCATGAGAAAGAACAATATAAATGCTGGACTCGTAGCATAATTGGAGTTTCAGTAAATTATATCGATAATAAATTAGTGCTTATCTAAAATAAGTGATCTGAAATTATGCCAAAAAAGAAGAGCTTCAAAACTCCACAACAAATATGGGAGGCAGCCTCTTCAAAATCTGTGCACTTTGTAGAAGAAATATTCTTTCGGCTTGGTGTTTGTGTAGCCAGAAATCCATGGAAGACAATAATTTTGACATTAGTGTTTGTGAGTGTTAGTTGTATTGGATTATTAAAATTTCACATAGAAAAGAATCCATTACAATTGTGGGTGCCACCGGAATCAGATTTTTACTATGATACAAATTGGTATATTGATAAATTTGGAACTGGCTTCAGATTTCAGAATGTACTCATTACTGCAGATGATGTGTTAGAACCTGAAGTATTAAAAAAAATCTATGACATAACCAGTGAAATAAAAGCTCTTGAGATTACTCATAATGAAGAAATATTCTCTATTTCAAATTTGTGCTATAAAGTTCCTGTTGTGAATTTTTTTACTTCAAAACAAGAAACTTTACAAGAAAATTCTACTATTTTTAAAGACAATAAGAATGACGAAGATAATTTCTCAGATTTAACACTGTGGGTGGATGAGGACTTTTATTGTAGTGTTCTAGAAGGATTTCAAATGGCATGTCTTGAAAATAATATCTTAAATATATGGAAAAATGACATAAAAAAGCTAAATAATATAACAAAAAAAGATATTGTAGCTAAGGTTAACACTATAAAAACAAATCCAATCACAGGTCATCCAATAGATTATACTAAATTCTTGGGTGGTGTCAAATATGATGATAATAAAAAAATTGTTTCTGCAAATAGTATTTTGTTAAAATGGTATACTCAGGTTAATATGTCAGAAGTAGATTTAAATGAAGTAGGAAATATAGTAGGAACTGAAGATTGGGTATCAGTTCCATTAGCCTTGTGGGAAACAAAATTTCTAGAATTAATGAAATCAATATCCCACAATGTTACCGGGATTCAAATGTTTTATGAGGCTGGTAGGAGTTTTGGAGACATCAGTGAACAATCTATGTTTTATGATATGGATAAATTGAGTATAGGTATTATTTTAATGTTTTTTTATATCCAATTTGGCCTGTCCCGTTACAATTGGTTACAAGTCAGGTTAACATTGGGTAGTGTGGGGTTATTAAGTGTGGGCTTATCATATATATCAGCTGTTAGTTGGTGTTCTATATTAGGTATATCGTTTGGTCCAGTTCACAGCTCTTTGCCGTTCCTTTTGATGGGTCTCGGTGTTGATGACATGTTTGTAATGAACGCTTGCTGGAAAAATCTGTCTGAAACTGAATTAAAAAAAAGTCTTCCAGTAAAAATAGGACTTATGTTAAAACATGCAGGTGTATCAATTGTTATCACCTCATTTACCGATATTGTCGCATTATTAATAGGTGCTATTACAATATTACCCTCTTTGAAGTCATTCTGTATTTATGCTGCTGTTGGTGTATTTTTCATATTTTGCTATTCTGTTACGTTTTATGTAGCAGTTTTGACATTAGATGTTAAGAGAATCGAAGCCAATAGAAATGGTATTCTGTTTTGCTATCAACATAAACAACCAGTTCAAATATCTACTGATAAAACAATGTTGCAAAAGTGTTTGGAGTCCTTCTATAAAAATATTGTTTTTACAATTCCCGGTAAAAGTATTGTTATTTTGTTTACCTTAATAATAACAGGATTTAGCATCGCGTCTGTCCTTCGATTAGAACAAAAATTTGATCCAAAATGGTTTATTCCTGATGATACATACTACAAACAATATTTAGACGCTTATGATTATTATTATCCAGAAAAAGGCCATGCGGCTATGGTATTTTTAGGTGAATTGGATTATAAGGACCAATTTGGGAATTTACTTGATATGACACAAAAATTAAATGACGAGAATTATGTCAATGAACTTGTTTCCTGGATTGATTATTTTCATCGATATGTATTGACAAACTATAATCGTGACCTTAGGAATTCTTCAGCCGTATCAGATGAGGAATTTACTAAATACTTAACAAGATTTTTGTCTAGTTCAATAGGTGGAAGATTTCAATTAAACTTAAAATTACCGGAAAAGTTTCAGTGTGGTGTACCCGTTACACATATAGTTGCTTCCACGTTACAGTTTCAGTTCGCTAAATTTTACGGACCGGAAGAATATATTCCAGCGATGAACCGAGTAAAGAATATAGTGAAATCAACGAATTTAAGTTCCAGCGATGGTTATCGGAGCGTATGGTCCAAAGTTTTCGCAAATTGGGTTACTGACGAAATAATAGCTGTTGAAGTAGAGAGAAATATTGAGCTAGCATTAGTATGTGTGATGGCCTGTACTGTTATACTTATAACAAACCTTCAGATGTGTTTCTGGATATTTCTATGTGTTTTTTTGACTATATTAAATGTTTTAGGTTTTATGCAACGATGGGGTATGACTGTAGACATAGTTTGTTGTATTGGTCTCGAGTTGGCTATCGGTCTTTGCGTAGACTACGCTGCTCATGTTGGTCATTGCTTTTTAACTACAAAGGAGGGATCGCGAAATGACAGGGCATTTAAAACTGTCACGTCCATCGGTACTGCGGTTCTCTTGGGTGGAGGTTCAACTTTTCTGTCGTTGTCCCTTCTCAGCTTATCAAAAGCTTATACCTTCCAATCATTTTTCAAAATCTTCTTCCTCGTTATTATGTTTGGTTTATTCCACGGTTTAATGTTCCTACCGGTAATATTGTCACTGATAGGACCCGACGCGTATACGTCGAAAGATAAAGATGATGTTATCAAATCGGAGACGGTAGAACTTAATGACAAAAATGAGTTAACTGAAAATAAAGAAATCGAGGATGGTATGAAACGATAATGTTTGATTTATAAATATTCAATTGTTTTAGTACTGACGATGGAAAGGCTCATTTCACTAACATGCAAATAAGGAACACATGTCTCATGATCTTTGTACGTTAGTTAATTAATTTATTCCATCGATATAATAATTCGTAACGTCTAACTTCAGTGATCGCTTATTTCAAATATTCCATTCCGTGTAAAACATGAATTAACAAAAGTTAACTCTGTAGTTATAATAAAATATGAAAACCAATAATTGATTGATATTAAACAAACTCGGATGATATTAGTACTTAAGCAATATAAATAGAAAAATCTAATAGGTAATATTAAAAAGGTGATTCGTTCATAGATCGATATGATGTACACTAGACCGAAGTTATGTTTTTATAATATGTGCGAAATGCGATAGTTTAAAATATGTTATTTTAGAAAAGAAATTGAAAATCGTAATTTTCATTACACAAAGTATTTTGGCTCAAATTTTAGTATAAAATACAATATTATTGTGAACAGAGCAACTCATCCATGTAACCTGGAATGGACGAGATACAGAATACAATGTTATGGTTAGTTTAAAATGTCGTTTTTCAACCTAATGCTCGCCTACTGGAATACATGCTATATGTTTTTAATATTATTCATATACAAAGTATTCTTTCATAAAAGTATATTCATTTTAAAAACCAGTATTTTTTTTAAATTAAATATATATTTTGATATATTATAAAACTATGAACATTTTACGTTTATCAGCATTACACCGGTCGATAACACGGCGACAATCGTTTTCTGAATATCACGATTTATCGTTTTTCTTTATAAATGGTTCGTAAACGTTATTGAAGCGAAAAGAAGACACATTGGATTTGACTATTAACTATTTTTACTGTTTTTTTAAGGGAATATGCTTCAATAAAATAATACTTCGTATATGAATCATGAGTTTTAACGTATCGCCTCTATTCCAGAAGGCGAGAGTTTGGTTAAATAATTACATTTTAAACTAATTCTGACCTTATCCTCTGTATCTAGTTCATTCTAGACTACAAGTTGTTGTTAACAATAATATTTCTATTTTGTACTAAATAAGATTTGAGCCAAAATAGGCGTCATGTTGTTTTTTTTTTACTTTTTGACTATTGTGTAAATCGCGACGCTAAAGATGTTACTCTTTGAATTTGTTTATTTTAAGCTTACTCGCACAAACGACATGTCGCTAATAACTGCCTCTACAAATAAATAAAATGCCGCTTAAAAATTATATACAATTTGATTTTAATGTCAGGGTGAGCGACCTCTGTTAAATGTTGCAAAAACATACCTACTCGATAAACATGGAAAGTGAAACGGAAAACAGTTTAATGAATTGCTTATTTAATATTATTAGCTTTTATATAGCTCCTTAGCACAATAAGACAGGTCGACTATATCGATGTGTAACAAAGTGGAGGCATTTAGACCTTGTAAATGCGCTTCAAATATACTTCACCGTATTGTCAATGTATCAGTAAATCGGGCATAAATTGGAGACGGTAATTTATGCACGATAAAGGCGACATTTTTTAAGTAAATGTATACTGAATGTAATCTCACTCCATTGATTAATTTCTGGCGAATACTTGTAATATAATAATTGCTAAGTAACTTAAGATTATGACATTTTATTGTATTGTACCATCAGTTTATATTCTTTCCAGTGTGTCTAACGGTCATTTTTATACACACGAAAACCATCAAAATGATTTGGTAACAATTTGATTGAAATACTGTCGGAAGGTTTTAGTTTAGGTGAGAGATCGGCTTTTTCATTTATAGCCATGTTTATGTGTGATGGTGTCAATCAAGTATCTAATTGCTTTAAAATAGTGTAGGCCATGGATGTTCCTCTGAAAATCGAGGTATATCCTGCATGTCTAAGTGAATTTTCAAAATACAATGTATATTATGTAATAAATACAATTAAAGAATTATTATAAATAGCATACCTGTAAAAATATTTATGTATAAAAGATAAATTAAACAATATTGAACGCGCCATGATTTTTTTATTTTGACAACTAGATACCCGCCTTTTCACATGGGTGCAATGGACTTATGAATGTGGCGTTACAATCATCACAATGACAATTTCTTGGCACTTTAATATCTACATTTCATCAAAGCTTTTTGCGTGACTTTACAAAAATAACTTCTTTTTGTTAAACGTAATTTTAATTTACGGGAAATATTCCACGTAACTAACCTTTTGAAATAGTTTGAAACAGATTCGCAAATGAATAATATATTTTTTAATAAAATCTAAAAAAAGAAATGGTTGCCATGGCCTATTCTTAAAGAGATACATACACATATATACTATCGGGGCTTTATTGTAGGCATTTTAAAGGTTTTCCGTGGTACATTATTTTGTTGTATCTCGTAACATTTACGATGTAAGCGCTATCGAATTTTCTGTTTTCTATATGTATATATTATATTTATATAACTTCCCGAAGATATTCTTTATATACCTATATAGAGCGTAAGACGTATCAAAATCTGATGCACAATTTAGAATAACTAAGGAAATATAAACTTTAAAATAGAACAAATAAATGTATATATATTTTTAAAGCATTATAGTATTCTATACATATAAGTAAAATTGTAGTGTCTTCTTTGTGGAAATTAATGTTCCAAAAAGCTGAACGAATTTTAACTAAAACTTACTGGAAGATATAGAACATTCTGAGTATTATTTATATCACATAATACGTTTTTGCATAGGGGCTGAATAGTAATTATAAAATAACAATTCTAATATGTGTGTGTATATATATATATATATATATACATATATATTATACTTTATAGGTTAGCGTTTGACCACAATCTCATCTGATGTTAAATGATAATGTGGTCTAAGATGGTAGTCACGCAAAACCTAGAGGGAGACTGGCTCTCAAGTGCAGCTGCCGGAACACACCAATAGGTGCTTGACGACAGATTTTTAACTTTAGGGTGGTAGCTAACCAGACGGACTTTAGAAAATCTCTACCACCACTTTATTAAAAATAATTTGTACCATTTTATTATAAATAATAATTAAACAAAATGCTCATAAACTTAAAGAAATAAAAAAAAAGTCGTGTGTACTTATGTACACGCGTTAGAAGTTATACTTCTTTGGCGTAACAAGATAAAAATCTTTTCAAAATTTTTATCTTTCGCCTTATTCTACGTTTGTAGAAAAAACGACACTAACAATAGAAAAAAGGTATTTAATACATACATACTTTTTTTAATAAAATGTTGACTATAGCTAACTTCAGGGTGTCGGTTTTTCGTGACGGTGTGCGCGCGCGTCCCAATAATTTACTCTCATCATTTTTCCCCAACGCGTCAAAAGAAGTATAACTTCAACAAAACGATTTCTAAATAATCATTTAGTAATTTCAATATTATTTCTTCATTTGAACAACATTTATCATAACTTAAAAATACATTTAATTACATTAGCTTTATACGAGGCCTTGAAATTAAATAAGGATGTAAAGAATGATGTTACATCAGATTTTTGTTCAAGACGTACCTAATAACTACTGATGAAGATAAGAAAACGGAGTAATTAAAATTATGTACCAGTATATACATACATCAATTTGATATCATGGTAGATTTTATAAAAAATTAAACTTATTTGACAGATTGTTTTGTTGGCTGTCATGTTTATATGATATGATGTGGATGTGTCACAAACAAAGTGCGATTGTTGGGATAAGTTTACTCTGTTTGTTCTTATTTTACCTGAGCAATGTCGGTACAACACATTTTCTTCCATCCTGTTGCGAATTGTTGGCTTAATGTTCAATGACCGGCCGCTTGCCTGACGTCAACCGTCCTTATGAGATCCTTATTTGTGTCGAGTCCACGATATGTAAATAGCTACCTTCATTGCTTTTAAGGCCTTCCACTACTGCTTTTTAAGTATAGGAATTTGCAGATATTTTAAATTATGAAGTCTAACTAATAGTAGTTTTATCTTGGTAGCTATTAATGTGGTTAGCTTAACGAAGGTATTGGGAAATATATGTATATACATTGATAAGTTTACTTACTCATATTTGCCTATCGAGGTCAGTTGTTTTAGAACGTTGTTGTTCTGAATTGTACATTATCAATATAATACTTTGTCGCTTTATGAATTTAACTATAACTTATTAGGCCAACACAATGTATATAACATATATTAAAACTGGTATCAATAATTGTATTAAATTGGTATTAGGTACTTTGATAATACTTATTGACACATTAATTAAATAATTCTCAAATTGACAAAGTAAAACTGTAAAACTAACATTGTCGTAATATAATAACTCATAAGTAATGAGTTGAATGACTCAACGGTTCTGTTTAATATCCTTTGTTTGAAACATGTTTGCAAATTAAGACTACAAATAAAATTAAATACAATTATAATCAGAAAAAAATCTGATGTTTTTTAATAACTGCCTGTTGTCCTCGACATCTGAGATTTACTACGTTGCTCCGGAGATGGTAGATAATACGAAGGGTTAACTACACACAAACTAATTGGCTAAAACATAATTACTTTGTCGAGTTTGTACTGTTTCCTGACATATCTAACTTGTGCGGATGTAGGTATGTATGATAACTGCTAGGAACACTCCTGAGATATCGAAAAATGTAATTATGATATATATTATAAACAGCTATCTGACGGTAGTGTTGACACAATTATACCCAATTCAACCGTAAATGTAAATTTATAGGGATTATCTAATTCTAGAATTAGGAATATAACAGACGAACACTGATTTGTTAACTCGTTTACTTAGAATCAGCATAAGAAAAAATTACTTCGACAGTTAACATCAAAATCCATAGTGATAAGCATTGATAGTCCCTCATTTCGGCGCTATACATTTACGGTCAGTCCGAATGTCTTCTTATTCTGAAACTTGTCAGCTGCTATGACAAAGATGACTCTCGATTGGGTCTAATCTCACTATAATTACAATTAGGTGATGAATAAAATTTGTCTTTTTCCTGAAATCGTATAAGGGAATATGTGTACATGTTAGGCCAGATACTGGGTATGATTTACGAGAAGTTATCAATTAGTCGATTCTTTTTTACGAGAAGTTATTAATTAGTCGATTCTCAACCTATGTATTTTTAAGACATGTTATTAATTAATCGAGTCTTGACCTATGTATTTTGTACGAGAAGTTATCAATTAGTCGATTCTTGACCTATCTATTTTGTATTAGAAGTTATTAATTAGTCGATTCTTAATCTATGTGTTTCTTACGATAAGTTGTTAATTAGTCGATTCTTAACCTATTAATTTTTAGACATGTATTTTACAATAAAGATTTCAAATATAATTAGCTCTTACTATTTATGTGATAAAGTTTAGTTTAGTTTTTATATTTTTATACAAAACTAATCATTATCATAATATGTACGTTTTAATTTAATTAAATATAATACATTATAATGTCAATTAAGTGTAAGAAGTTAGAAAAACAAATCAAGAAAAGTAAATAGTGTATTAAAGAAATAAAGAGAAACGAATTAAATTTGTAGCACAAATTTAAATATAAGTTATATTAATTATATATAAGATTAAAGTTGTTATTTTTATGACATATATAGATAATAAAGAAATGATTTCTTAGGCAGTAGGTTTAGTTGAAATTTAATGCATTGGTATACCATTTATTATTTAGTTTATTTCATTTGGTGAAGGATATTTCTATTTTCACTTGGATATCCGTTATCGTTAAACCTTGTAATCGTCTGAAATTGTTGTTTGCAGTATAAAAAATTATAGAGAAACAAAAATAAAACCCAACACTCTAAATACATTGAATTTTTCATAAATGCAAAAACTTTAATGTTTTTCTTTGAGGCTGTGTCTTTTAATACATTGAGTTATGTTTATTTTATACAAGATTGAATGTACCTCCTTATTGTATAACACGAGTAGATATAAGTTACTTGTATCATCTCATTTGTACGTTTGTTAAGGAAAATTTCGAGAAGTAAATACAGAAGCCTGATGCCGAGCTGTATCGAATAATATTTTCTTTTTTTATTGAACTTTTATAAGTTAATAAATGCAATAATAATATTTTATTCAATACATATCTGAAGTAAACACAAATACAATTCTTTTTATTGTGACTAACCAACTATGATAAAATTATCTAATCACAACTACATATCAACTACTACTAAAACCAAACAACATTGTTACTATCACAGCTAAATACTAGTTCAAACTGGAACAAATCAAATCAAAAATACTTTATTCAGTTTAGGTCCTGAGAAGGCGCTTATGAACGTCAAAGTTACCACCGATTCGGAAAAAACCCAGTCATTGAGAAGAACCAGCAAGAAACTCGATCTGATTTATCTTTTCACTAAACATATTATAACTCATATTTTTAAAACTTAGTTATAAATAATTACCTTCGGTTTTGGTGGATGCACAAAGAGGGCGTCATTTCCAGACGTCATCATCGTTCACATATTGATCCACCCTGTAATAGCCTTTAGACATTAAAACCTGCTTGGCATGGTGCTTGAACTTAGTATCCGGCAAATCGGTAACGTGTTTTGGAATTTTGTTATAAAACCTAACACTATTACCTAAAAAACTGTTACCGCTCCTAGTGAGCCTGAAACATGGAATGACCAATTTGTTATTATTTCTTGTATTTAGATTATGTCGGTCCTTTACGAAATCTAGCTTAACTAAGTTTTTGCGGACGTACATTAGATTTTCAAGTATGTATTGGTAGGGCAGAGTTAGGATACCGAACTCCTGGAACTTAGCTTTTAATGATTTGCTAGGCCCCATATTATAAATTGCATTTACATTTTGATGCTATTACTAATTGTTAAACGTTTCTAGTCATCATGTGCTACTTCTATCTTATTTCTATCTGCCCTTATTGTACTACATTTTTCACTCAGTAGAAAACCTTATCTTCTCGACTAGTGGCACAATAACGAAGTAACGGGAATACCAAATCGCCAGAATATTTTAATCAAGTACATGACTGTATGTACTCTTCGAATGGTTTTACAAAAAATATTTTCTTTGATTCAATTGCAATATCTGAGCGAATGTCTTGCATAGAGAAAGGAACATCTATTGAGGTAAAATGTAAAACTCAAACTATAACTGGATACGTAGTTTCATTCAAAATTTTTGTAACTTGTTCTGTCAAACCAATTACATTCAGGTATCTATAGAAATAAAATCGTAGGGTCTGCCGTTGTGTTACATCAAAAATACTGGCTGAAGTTTGATCAATTTTATTGTTTTATTTCTTAGACACTTAGCTTATATATAAAAAAATATATCACAACATATTTATTTAATAAAAGGTTAATCTCTTACTTTGAGACTTTGTTGACTCGTGCGGACTAAAACCCCATGGTGTTTTTTATGCAGGTTTATAGCGGGGAAGAGAGGTTTGTCTATGCATATGATAAGCTGGGAGGTAAACGGTGTGGTGTGCTCGCGCAGGAGAGGGGAAGTAAACATAGCATTGTTTAAAAAGAAATTTAGTAAACAAAGTTTTTTTTTTATTAACAAATTGAACAACACAAAGTGGCGGGTATCAACTAGTGTACAATACTTTACTTGAATAATAATATATTGCACTGTGTAGTAATACCTAGAAGTCACTTTAACATATACCACGTTTTGTGAGTTGAATATGTAGTAAGGAGAAACAGAGTTGTGTCGGCAACATCAACTCCTTATTAAGTAAACTCGCTGGGAAACGAACAGGAAACAATGTGTTCCTGATTAACTAGACGGACTCAACGACAAAATTGCTCTCGGATCTACTAATGATACAGAATGGGATACAAAATACTCTTCGGTATAATAATATTTTATTTATCCTCATTCGATTAGTTTTAAGAATGTTTGAGTGTTGTTTACTACTATAATATAATTCCACACGACGCGAGGCAACAGGAACAATGTCGATTATAATTCGGTGTGATTATTTGCAACCGCATTTAAATGTTAAGATGGAAAATGTTCGAGGGTTTGTGAAAAATTTACTTATTATTTAAATTCAGCAAACATTCTATTCTCAAGTTACCCTATATCATCATTGTAAGTATGAATAAAAATAGAACAAAATGTATGTGTTACCACCAATATAGCGTTTCAACATAGATTGAAATAAAACTTTTAACCTTATATGAATACATTAATGTAAAATATGTCCATTGTCATTGTAATATTGTGTACGTTTCTTGGGTTGTTTAAATGTTGTTTCTGTATCTAACATTTTCGTTAACCGATTTAAATATAAAATGTAAATTAAAAGTTTTAATCACTTGACACTGGCAAAATTTTGTCGAAGTATTTGGCGCATGTCACCATCTGTGACAGAAATGAAGTATGGAGAATGGAAAGAATTATAAAATTCGATGAAGAAAACAAAATTGTTAATGAACTATTATGTTATATTTGACATATGTATGGCGGACTTCGTAATAAAAAAATAACCTAACACACTTGAATGCCAAGCAAAATATGAAATATTGGAGTATGATCAAGGTTCGAATAAATAAATTAATAATAATAACATTTCTAACACTTTTGGAATAAAAAGCATATACTACGCTTGGTTAAAAATAATAAAAAAAAATGATTACTGTTAAACGAGTCACTTTTTTTATACAGTGTCACGGATTTGTTCCAGATTGGAATCACAAGAAATATGTTAATGAAAATAAATGTATAATATATATGCATGTACTTTCGTTATTATTTCATACTATTTTTATACAAAAAAAAAGTATATTTTGTTATCTGTAACAATATAATTTCTATTTTGATAATTGGTAAAAATTATATCCTTAATATTGGATAATATTCAAGGTGAAATAACGGAACGATGAGGATTTGTTATGTTTAAATATACATTTTATATAAACATGTATACACATAATCAATATTACAAGCATTGATATACGTAAAAACCCATTTTTTATATATCAAGGATTCGAATGCCTTTTGAACACACCCTTATAACGCCGATACTGAGCGGCGTGCTTAAACAAGCACGGTAGTCACGGATACATTTATTATTAACACAAACGTCATGAGCATTCTACAGTACATTTAAAAGCAAATATGTTTACACCTATACTGGTTATTTATTATCTATGACAAAGAATCAGAAGTAATGCTATGGGAGTGTGTAGAATAAGTTAATTAAAGTCTCTAATCTGTTGTAATCTTTATCTTCTATTGTTATATGAATTAGAAAAAACATGTGTGTCCCGGTCACTCGGGATGGAAGTGACACATACAAAAAATGGTTGTCTGTAAAGTCGGTGTACAGACGATAACAATGATCTGCAATGAAATCCTCCTTTAAAATTTTTTGTCATAAATATGACGATTCAAATGTTCTGAATCTATCCCCGTTGGCCGATTTTTTCCATCACGTCTAGATTTTTGGATATGATTTTTTTTCTGCTTATAAAGCTTTAGGATGCAATATGTCACTCAAGATTCATTTTTTGGACTCTCATTTAGATTTCTTTCCTGAAAATCTTGGAGCCGTATCAGATGACCATGGTGAAAGGTTTCATCAGGATATTACGCAGATTGAAAAACGCTACTGTGGGAAATGGTCAGCAGCAATGCTCGCTGATTTCTATTGGTCAATTCGCCGAGAAACTCCAATTAAAACTATGAAAAGAAAAAAAACACAAAATATCAAATTTTCTCACCATATAATGAGGTAACTGACCGATATTTATTCATTTTGTGACTATGATTTAGGATTTCACTGTAAAACTTAAACCGTAATATTTTTTCATTTCGTTATGAGTCATGCTTTTTCGTGGCTGCAACCGGCATTCACCGATCTTTAAGACGTTAGCACGTCAAAAAAAAATTAAAAGAAACGATACACTTGAACAATACACAAAGCCGGTTATAACGCCTTTTTTCAAGGCTTCGTAATACGCAAGCGCACACAATACACATACTAATATACTTATAAACATACATATAACATACAAGATACGGGTTGGAGCAAGTGGTATTAGGTAGTGCAATATACAATGAGGAGACCGCGAATTATATTAAACACTGTATAATGTGTTCTATCTCATTCCTTCGCACTTTAAATCATATGGATGTATATGATTGTGTTCTTTTTAATGTAACTAAAAGAACACACTTTTTAATGTAGCTTTTGTTTCAGATCACAATGGGGCTAAAGAAGGTTTCACTTCAAAATTCTGCAAAGGCTTTCATTATTTATTTGTTGTAAATCTTTTCTTTATAATTACTTCGTTTAATGCGAACGATTAATGCGAATAAAAATGTTTTAAATTAATATTTACTTTTAAAACAATTGATAACTATATCAACACGTTACGAAAACATGACGACACTATGCTTTACGCTAAGCATAGTACAATGACGAACAACGATCCGTCGCGTCGGTCAAAGGGTCAAAGCAGTATACAACTTGAGCAATTTTCAGTATACAATATACATTTTGAATAATTTGGCAGAGAATTACAGACCAATGCAGCGATGGCATGTATTGTAAATCTCTCGGTAATTGTCGTTGATTTTCACTGTGCTTACAATGACGTGTCGTTAGTGTCGTCTCTTTGTTACACTACAATAAAAACATTTGTAATGAATATAGAATAGGGTTTCAGGGATAATAAAACTGTAGTCCGGTGGAACCGTAGAGGCCTTATGAAGCCAACAGTGTAGGTCAGTTCGAAAAAAAAGGATAATAAAATTTTCGATAGGCAACTATCTCTTTCTCATGTGTTAAGTAACCTTGTCGACTATAGATTTGATTAGATTTATGGTTGAATTTTTTATTTGAATGTACCTATAACCTATAACAAAATACTGATAATGCGAAGGATATAAAGTACTTTAAGCATTCGACCACTTCATTGGATCTACTTATTTATTTAACTAGAACTAAAACTGTCCACATGCTAATATCTTCGTCAGAGCTTTTATTACAATCAAAAGCGTCACGAGTTCGTGGTGTTTC
Source organism: Antheraea assamensis (assembly GCA_035772565.1). Taxonomy (NCBI): domain Eukaryota; kingdom Metazoa; phylum Arthropoda; class Insecta; order Lepidoptera; family Saturniidae; genus Antheraea; species Antheraea assamensis. The sequence goes on from JAQQSE010000018.1 coordinate 1,946,715, forward strand.
GCAACGAGGGTTATACTTACGACGAGAGTTTGACTATTTTCTTCATAAACTTGGTAAAGTAAAGAAAAATAAAGACAAAGCAATATATAAGGAAATTAAAGACTTATTGGTGTAAGAGGAGAAAATGATAAATAACAATTGTACAGATAACACAATATGTTACAATGTCCCCTATCTAATACTACGTATATAAAATACGTGAGTAACAGACTCAGGGTCATTCAGCTCAATCAGTTATCAGTTTTGCGTGAAAACGTATGTTATGATGTCTAATCACAAGTTAGTAATACTATATGGAGATTTCAAGCTCTATTCTTGCCAATTAAATATAGTATTTTTATATTATTTCAAAAGAAAAAAGGTTATCGTAATTCACCCAAAATACGTACAAAATATGTAATGAATTATTAGAAACGGCTTCGCACGGGTATGAAATATATAGCCTATGTCATTCACTGAAAAAATGATTAAAATCGATCCAGTAGCTTTGATTTATTCATTACTGCCCGTGGCCCGCACGCGTTAAATATGGAGTAACCTCAAAAATAACTATTTAATTTATGTTAGTACACATATAAACCTTCCTCTTCAATCACTCTATCTATTAAAATAAAACGCATCAATATGCGTTGCGTAGTTTTAAAGATTTAAGCATACATAGGGATATATATAGGGACAGAGAAAGCGACTTTGTTTTATACTATGTAGTGATTTAAATAAAGGGAAATATTGTCGCAATCCGATCAAAATATATATTCCAATAATACATCGTTTAGCAGCTGTGGTAGAGTGACTACCACGTTGCTACATTCAGTAGGTGCGGAGGTGAATAAAATATCTGATTCCAATTACGTAGATTTGGAAACGCTTTGGCAACTAATGTACAAACCCTCTTTTATCGCTTTGTAACTGTAGTCCGGTGGAATTTGTAGTCCGGTGAAACTGTAGAGGCCTTGCCAGGTCAACAGTGTAGTCAGTTCGAAAAAAAAAAAGCGTCGTAAGTCATCGTCAATATAACATTAATAATAATGCACTGTATTTTGTGTGCAGCTTTATCGGTGGAATTATAATTACACCCAGGTAGCATTTTGCTCGCCGTCGGGGTGGCGAGTCTTTAATAGTCGCGCTCCTAATCTAACTAATCTCTGCGCGCACCTGCGATATGCACAAACACGCGACCTACACAGACAGCTACTTCTGATTTATAGAATAAATTATTGTAGTACACGCAATAACGTTGTTTGTTAGTCGTCTGTTTGCAACATGTTCCTTTTAATCGATAACAAAAGGTATGTTTCGTCTATCCCTGGTATGATTTCATGTTAGTATGTACGCAAATTTCTCAAAAAGTACCAGGCTCGATTTTATGCATATTTTACTAGAGTATACTATTGTTCACTTATTACATGCTTACACTACTACATTAGCGTAAACTTCTGGAAAGATTTTAGTATATTATCTTTATGTATTGCATGCCAAAGAGCAGCAAACAGGCCCATCTGATGTGAAATGGCTACTGTCGCCTAAGAACAACTGCAACAACAAAGGCATAATTGTTATGTTGACGACCTTGAAGAGCGTGTTTTAATATCCTTTTAAGGCGACCCATTTCATAACCTTGTGGTAACCCACGGCGATAACGTGCGCATAATGAAGGTTCTAGAAAACATTATGGTTGTCGCTATTTTACTTAGTTTCAGAGTGTGGGATGAGCTACCAGTCCGCGATAGGAGGTGCGAATTTGGAACGGCGATAAGGGCCTCATATTGAAATGTTCATCAAATCCCTCTCCATTGTACATCCGGTAAAGGGCATATAGAGACTCAATGTCTCTGTGAAATTATGTCTCTGTGACTCTAGACTGCATGTTAATTCGGGACCGTTAACAATACGAATAGCTCGCCTTTGCACGAAGTTAAAAGGAGAAAGCTGGTAGGCAGAAACACCAGTCCAAATGTGTGAAGTGTACTTGTGCTTTATAGCACACAAGCCGTAGCTTTGGTATGAAGTACTGCTTTAAACCGTTGATGATGCCTAGCTTTTTAGTTGCCAATTTGGCTTTGCTTACCAAATGACACTGGAACTGCACATCGCTGGATATGTTGCCACCAGGGATCAAGGTCCAAGGAGCAAATTTTAAAAAAAGAGCCATGTGTAGTTGGGTGCTATAACGAATAGTTTTTTGTTCGCATAAAGCACACAGATCTGTGTCTTGTACGTATATGTGTATTATTATACAGAATTGTATACAATAGCTACTTTGGACTTGTTGTTTTATTTTATTAAAATAGGGTTATCTTCATCATCAGCACCCTGTAAGAGACCTACTGCAGGGTCATAGGCCTCTTCCCGAAGGAAGGTATAGGGCATAATTACCACGCCAACCCACAACGTATTGGCGATTTCAAACTCTGAGAAATCCACAGTTCTATATTTTTTCCCACATACGGTGATAGTACAAGAACATTTCTCAGGTTCAGGTTTCCTCACGATGTTTTCCTTCACCGTCAGCCGATAATGTTACCAATGTAAATTAGTAAATGTACGCGAATTCCGAAAAATTCGTTGGTACATGCCAGGATTCGAACCTCGAAACCTCGAAGGACATCGGATTAATTGATTCCACCGGTCAAACCACTGGACCACCACGACTAAATAGGGTTATATTCTAGAAATATTTATTACTGGTTCTATTAATAGGCTATTTATTTGTGATTGACATTATACTAGAGATGTGTATAGAATGTCATTGAAATCAATTGTGATGAAATGTAATTTTAACTTTTTTGCTACTTGATAAAGTATTGTTGCCAAGTCTTATGCTCTATCAATTGCAAAATGACATCTTATTCTTGTGTACAACATTTCATCAAAATCAGTTGTCAATTAAGCCATCTATCACAAAATTTCAAGGAAAAAAATCTATGGTACTGACAGAACTGTAGGTATGTAGATAAAAGTATTTATAACGTTGATTTAAAACAAAGTTTAAGTTAAGTTTAAGGACATACAAGCAAGTTGCAATCATAGGGTTTTTTTTTAATCATATATGGAAGTAGCACTCCAAGTACGCTCCGTTCTGCTCTTTGAATTTCTTCACGTTTTTGACATGTAATTTTACTTTTAATTTTAGTTTTTAATTTATAATTTTAGTTGAATATGTCTGCGTCTGTACGTTTGTTAAAACTATTGACTTGGACGGAGTATTTGTACATTTTCGCCATCTTTTTAGGTATCTTACTAAGGACGTCAAAACAAATTAGAAATATATCTAATCAGCATAATTATTAGATAGGTATGTTAAATATGTACCTATCGACAAGAAAATTATCTACAGTATTAGAAAAATAAACTTATCAAATAGAAAAAATTATATAACTAACTGATTAGAAACGTTTCTATTGTTCAAGAAAATTCTAAAACCTTGGTGATTTGAAATTAAATACCTACAATTAATATTGTTTGACAACGAATAGTGATTACATAAGATTCATGTACTGTATAGGAAAATCTTTTACAAATTTGTAAGAAATACGCTGCAGTAATATCGCGTGACAATCTTATGAAGCTTGTACGGAGAAAAAGTAAGATCTGACTGTGATTGCGTAGAAGTGTGTTGATTCGAATTGACCTACACTGTTGGCCTGGCAGGGTCTCTACAGTTTCACCGGGCTACGATTGCGCAGAGGTGTGTTGATTCGAACTGACCTACACTGTTGGCCTGGCAGGGCCTCTGCAGTTTCACCGGACTACGATTGCGTAGAGGTGTGTTGATTCGAACTGACCTACACTGTTGGCCTGGCAGGGCCTCTACAGTTTCATCGGACTACGATTGCGTAGAGGTGTTAACGATTTGAATGCTAATTTACTAAACCTCCTTTATCCCGCGGAGTAAACATATAATCATAACAGAACAAAAATATTTATATACTACATATAATATAGTACATTAACTAATGATTACATATGGAATGACATACATTTTATATGTAGAATTACATAAATTAAAAACACAAAAGTCATTACGATAATTAGATATAAGAAAAGCTGGGAATAAATGAGAATATCTGACTACTAAAGTAAAACAAAGTTAGAACGGAAACAATGCTCCGTGTTGTATCGGCCAATGAGATTAATCGACACAAACACGAGTCAGAAAATTCGGGTAGATTTAGGTCACCATGTGGATGAAGACATTTTTGGAGTCGAGCGTTTAGTTCACATGGGCGCATTTATTTTTCGTAAAACATTTGAGCTGTGTGCATACATCGTAAGCTTATAAAACGCTATAATATATATATAACGTTCCTTTCAAAACGCGCTTCTCGTTTATTAGTCCAGATTTCATAGTACACACATATTACAATTGATGTGTAAATGCTCCTCGCTATAAACAATACAAGACACTCAATTTCTAATAAACCAAGGAAGGCGTTATTCGCAATCATTATTTTTATGTTTTAATATAATGCATGGTTGCAATGCATGCTTTCATGTATGCATGCATGCATGCTATTTCTAAGCCCGCCTGACTAACTGTTATATACATATGTATGAATATGTAAATCAACTATTAGACTTGATTATAAATCATTTTAGTGTATAAATGGTGCACTGGAGTTTTAAGAACATGTATATTATGCAATTTATTATAATTATAAATAAGTAATAAAAGTATAATAAACCTAAAAAGATAATTTACCGATGCATTAGTTATTATTATTATTTATTTTTTTATATTATAGGGGGCAAACGAACAGGTGGGTCACCTGATGGTAAGTGATCACCGCCGTCCATAGACACTAGCAACACCAGAGGAGTCGCAAGTGCGTTGCCGGCCTTTTAAACATGTGGGCCTCTCACTGACCGAACGAAACGCAAGAGTGCAACCACTGTTACTTCACGTCGGTTTTCTGTGAGAGGGTGGTACTGCCCCGGGCGAGCCGACCCATTCATGCTGAAACCAGTAATATGTTCATATCAATAGAAATAGAAACGCATTAGATTCAGAAATTGATGAAACAAAAATCTGCTTTGTGATTGGTTAAAATTTTAAAAGACAAAATTCATTTTCATTTATCTCTCGATAATTATTTTTTTTAATTACATAAATATACCAATTTTTAAATGTTCCACTGATAGATAAAAACCTTTTTTCAATGAAAAGGGACGACTACAATGTACAAGTTTTTATACTGCATTTTAACGATTTCAAAAATAGGAGTATTTTTATACATGTTCAGATTTCCTCAAAATGTTCTCAGTCACGGTCTGTCGATAATTTTATTAATTTAAATGCAATAGTTAATTTACATACAATAGACAAGTAAAAAAGTATCTAATCTTGGAAGGTCATCTACTGTGAGTGCAATACAGAATTAGAAGTTTTATATTCGGTTACTTTAAAAACAATATAATCGTACATACGAGTATATATAATATCATGACAATATTTAAAGTTTTAAATTTAATTAATCTATTTGCTCTCCATATAAGACACATGTATAAAAAGTAGTAAATTTAATAATATATCAATAAATAAACCTAAAATCCCACGACCAAAAGGGCGGCAAACTGACATCATTCTTAGCATATTTTAAGCCACGTTTGAGAAAAACAAAATACTCATGCAACAAAGTTACCGATTACTATATTATGTTTAATACGTCTATAAAGTCCAACTTCTGTTCATGTTAGAATTTATTGAGAAACGGTGTCAAAATTTTTGTAAAATAATCTTCCTACGTGGACATCTAAAACATATCAATAAAGATAAATAAAAAGCACAACGATATTAACGATATTTACTGTTAACAAAACGCGTCCGTGTCAACAACAAAGTCGAATGAATATAAAAAATCCGACTAAGCGTAAAAAGTAATATTTTAGTATGAGCATTATGCTTCAAAGGTACTCTTTTATTTATTAGTATTAAAAAGTAATCAACATCATTGACAATGACTACTTTCGTAGGTATTTTACGTTTAAACGGTTATATTAATAACTTGAAAATACCTATAAAAAAGCTTATAGCGTTTTAATATTTTTAAATGTAAACGTACATTGATTTCGACCCTTTTTCTTCTGACAGTATATCGCTTACTTTTTTTACAGACATTCCGAGATACACACTAATTTTTTTATTAATTAATTTTAATTTCATATTTACACCTAAAACAACATTTGTCTCAGCGTTCGATGAATACAGTATAGTTAAGGATATCCTAGCAACAAGTTAATCTTAGGTGTAAAAAACGTGAAATTTGCAATCCCTTTTAACGCTTCATTTGAAATAATATTTACTCAACCTAACTTTCCTTAAATTGCAATGATTTATCGTCAATCATAATAACGTTAGATACGATGAATATATTTGTCAATAACAGATATGCCATTCGCACAATAAATAGGTATTGTTGTTTTTCTAAATAGTAGAAAGAAGCACCTATAGTGTCAATACATGAAAGTGAAACGAAAATAGAAATAAAAAAATATAGACCTTATTTTAGACACATAACGAAAATAATGATAAATTTGTTTATTCATATATTTGTCGTCTAATCTGTAAATCTGTACCAATTCAGCAACATGGTTTTATGAAAGAAACGCTACACACTATATACTACTTAGATACTGGACAGCACGTTAATATTACACCGATTTCGAAAAAGCGTTTGATCGTGTGGATAGCGTTATCTTGTTCCAGAAACTTCCATTTTGTTCCTATAGTGACAACTTCCATAATCCATAGATAGTTTCAGTCCATTATAAACAGGATGAAAGTTATTGTAGCGGTGTTTCTTGTGGTGATTAAATTAAATGTCATTAAAATACAATATGGAGTTCTTCAAGGATCTATTCTGAGTCCGCTACTTGATAATGTTTATCTGTTTGACATATGAGGCTGTTTTAAACACTCAAAATTTATCTTATTTATTGGACATAAGAATATTTACTTAAATATTAACGGAATAAATATGCAGTGTGATATTATTAATGCTTTTGAAAATGATTACAAAAGAAAACATAACAAAAAATATTTGTCTATTTTACGTGACCCTAAATTTATTAAACTCTAAGGCTTAAGACTCTATAAATAATGCATTTAAAATTTGATAGACAAATTCAAGGAATAGTTTTAAAAATGGAATCATGAAATGACATCTGAAAGTAAAGTATAAATAAAATACATGAGAGGACACAAATACGTACACACAGCATTCAGATAAAGACCTATAATAGTCCCTTTGTCGAGGCGACAATCATTATACATCCCCACCACCTACGACTGAGGGAGCGGGTGAAACAATCTACGCGGGCGTAAGGGTTGCGCGGGTGTTAGCCGCCGCGGGGGAACCAGTGTCGCTAAGCCGGTCAAAGTTAGCGGACATTCAGTTGTATAACTATTAATTAATTAAATGTGTAATCCTCACGAAGTCTTATTATTTGACCACTCGAAAAAAAAACACCTCTACGGCGCCCACATTGGTCCTTCAACCGGATAAAATTATCATCGATCCAGCTGCGACGTAGAAGTGTCATACAGAAGGCAGTACTGCTAACAAGCATATGGTGAAGGCGGCATGTTGGAAAGATAAGTCAAACCTATTTTTCTTTCACCATACATTCCGTCCATTCAATCCATTTGTGTCAGTGTTGTTTCTCTTTAAATATTTTTATTTATTTTAATATTTCAGTTATATTATCCACATATAGTAAAATAATAACTGTTATTTACCATATTTACTGATTTTACAAGTCATTCCTTTATTAAAACACTTAAGCGGGTAGACATAATTTAGCTGGGCGCACGACGTGCCGAGCGGATTACACATTCCAACAAAAATACGTGCACTCTATTACGGTGCAGTATTTAAAAATATTCGATATATATTTTGCAATATCAATAAACTTTGGTTTTACTTATACATAAATAAGTATGGCCGAGGAACAAAGTTTAATAAAAAAACGTGGTTCTTTAAAGGGTCGATTAACATTATTTAATAATTATATAAATAATTTACCTGCCATTTTGGATAATGATCTCAAATTAGAGTTACAATTACGCATATCTAAATTAGAATCATTATTAGACTGTTATAATGAGATTCAAGGCGAAATCGAATGTATTACAGCGAACCCAGGTGAACAATTAAAAGAGCGCGACACATTCGAGTGCATGTACTTTAAATCGTTTGCGCTCGCAAATGCAAAGTTAGGTGTGACGAGTGATCAAGTGCTTCATCGTTCGGGTTCGGACATTAGCAGTGTGCGACAACAAAATAATGCAAGTGTTAAACTTCCTACCATTCAGTTAGGAAAGCTTGATGGTAATTATGGTTCTTGGTTAGAGTTTCGAGATACATACCTATCGCTTATTCACGATAATCCTGACTTGAGTGAAATAAATAAGTTTCATTACTTGCGTGCATCACTAGAGGGTAGTGCGTTATTAGTAATTAAGTCGTTACAATGCTCATCGCCGAACTATACTATTGCTTGGAAATTAATATGTGATAGATATGATAACAAAGAAATGCTCATAACTAATCACGTGAAATCATTATTTAACGTTTATTCAATGCAGAAAGATACGTCATATAATTTAAAACGATTAATTGACAGTTTTGTTAAAGATTTGAGATCTTTAGCCATTCTGGGTGAGCCGACGGACAAGTGGGATACTTTGTTAATACATATGCTTTGCAGTAAATTTGACCCACAAACATTATTAGAATGGGAAAAATTAAAAGGATTAAAGGAAAATCCCGATAGAAGTTTTGAAGCATTGTTGAAGTTTGCGAGAACTAGGGCTGAATTATTAGAAACTATGGAACAAAATAAACATAAATATTACAAACCATCAGGATCACATAGTTTAGTTACTACTAATGACAAAAAACGAAAGTGCCCAGTGTGTCAGTCGGATCATTATATTTATTATTGCGAAACATTTTTGACGTTACCCACTAAAGAAAGAGAAATTAAAGCTAATAAACTAAATTTATGTTTGAATTGTCTTAGGCCGGGTCATGCTACAAAAAAATGTTATATGAAATCGTGCACAAAATGTAATGAAAAACATAACACTTTGATTTGTCGTAAATTAGTACATAGCAAAGATAATACAGAAGGTTCACGTGACGAAGTTGTATTGTCATGTGCCGCTACATCGTCACAGGGTTTATTGTCCACTGCTTGTGTAAACGTAAGCGGTGCAAATAAAAAACTACGTGTGCGAGTTATGTTAGATTCTGGCAGCACATCGAATTTTATTACTGAACGTTCATGTAAAATACTAGGTTTACCGACTCGAAACGTGATTACAACTATAAACAGCCTTAACAATAATTTGTCAGTTGCAAAAAAATGTTGCGACATTACTCTTCATTCGTTGCATTCTAATTATAAGTTATCTATTACCTGTATTATTATATCACAAATTACCAATCCATGGCCGAGTTCACCCATTAATAAACAGGATCTCAACATACCTAAATACATTAACTTATCTGATCCCGAATTTTATATTTCGTCAAATATCGATATTTTGATAGGAAATTGTATTTTCTGGGATATAATAGAACCTAAACAAATAAAATTGAAATCACAAAATATTACATTACAAAAATCTAAATTAGGGTGGATCCTGGGTGGGTCTATTAAATCAAACTCGCTAGCCTTTTGTAATTATTCTGATTCTCAATCGTTAAACGATCAAATAGCAAAGTTTTGGGAGTTAGATAATATCACCACATTCACGAATAAACATTTACATTGGTCTCCGGAAGAGATCGAATGTGAACAAAACTTTATTAGTACAACTTCTCGCCTACCTAATGGCAGATTTTGTGTAACTATTCCATTAAAGTCATCACCTGATATTTTGGGCGATTCCCATAAGTTAGCAAAATTGCGTTTTTTACATTTAGAGAAAAAATTTACATCCAATACAGAGTTTAAAAATCAGTATAATAATTTTATACATGAATATAATGATTTGGGGCATATGAGAGAATCAAAAGGTTATAACAGAGATCAAATTAAATATTTTGCGCCTCATCATGGTACTGAAAGACCAAATCATCTTAGTACAAAATTGAGAGTCATTTTTGACTGCTCTGCAAAATCTTCTACTGGCTATTCATTTAACGAGTTACAAAAGGTGGGTCCTACAATACAAAGCGATCTATTTTCGATATTATTGCGTTTTCGTCAGCATAATTTTGTATTAACCGCAGACATCGAAAAAATGTACCGCCAGATTGAAGTTAATGAGTCACAACGTTGTCTGCAGCAAATACTTTGGCGCGATAATCCAAATCAGCCCTTGAGAGCTTATGAACTCAACACCGTTACCTATGGCACTGCTTCAGCTCCGTTTCTGGCGATACGCTGTTTGAAGCAATTAGCCGATGAGTGTTCTGATTCATTAATTAGAGAAATAATTACGAAAGACTTCTATGTCGATGATCTAATCACCGGTGCTAGTAATGTCGATCAGTTATTATATATTTATGAATCAGTAACAAATCAACTTAAACAAGGTTGCTTTCCATTAAGAAAATGGTGTTCGAACAGTTTAGACGTCCTTACTAAAATAAAAAAAATGCGTTAGTGTCGCTAATAATCGCATTAATTTATGTCCCAGTAATACTTCGAAGATATTAGGTATCACTTGGGACCATAAAACTGATTCTATTAGGTTTGAAATCAATTTTAAAAACCATCAAAAACTAACAAAGAGAAATATTTTATCTACTATATCACAGCTATTTGACCCTTTAGGTTTAGTAGCACCCTCTATTTTACATGCTAAAATCACAATACAAAAGCTATGGTTATCTAAACTTTCATGGGACGATGAAGTATCTGAAACCACACAAAAATCATGGTTACAATTTGTAAAATCTTTAAATGACCTTAACGAACTTATCATTCCTAGACATGTTATGTGTAAGACATATACACAATTACAATTGCACGTATTCACAGATGCTTCCGAAGAAGCTTACGGTGCCTGTGCATATTTGCGATCTGTAACAGCAAATAATGATGTGAATATTCATTTATTATGCTCAAAAAATAAAGTAGCACCTCTTAGGCCCCATACAACTCCACGATTGGAGCTTTGTGGAGCTTTATTAGGAGCAAAGCTTAGCGATAAAATTATATCTTCTTTACGTTTAAAAATTCATGAATGTTTTTATTGGACTGATTCCACCATAGTGCTAGGGTGGCTCAATACACCAACTAACAAACTGCAGACATTTGTGAGGAATCGAATAGCTGAAATACAGTCCATTACTAACACGATCAATTGGAGGTACGTTCCTACAAATTTAAATCCATCAGACCATCTGACGCGGAGTCTGAATACTAGGGATTTGTTAGATTGTGAGCTGTGGTGGAAAGGTCCAGATTTTCTTAATTATGAGGAAACATTTTGGCCCATATTCAATTTAAAAAATAATAATCAGTATTACTACCCGATGTTAAACAAGATGTAACCACTTTGGTAGTAGACATTACTACTTCTTGGTTTCCATTTTCAAAATTTTCAAATTTTTATCGCTTACAAATGTCAATGGCATATACACTACGATTTATAAATAACATGAAACGTAATAATAATAAAAATACGGGATATATTAATATGTCTGAGCTTCATATAGCTACATATACTTTAGCCCGTTTATCACAACAGGTTACATTTCCAGATGAATACAAAATTTTAAAATTAAATAAAAACTTAAAAAATAGCAGTTCATTACTTTCACTTAACCCATTCTTTGATCATAACTTAAAATTAATACGAGTTGGTGGTCGTCTACATAATTTAGACCATAGTAATTATAATAAGAAGCATCCTATCTTATTACATAAAAAACATATATTTACTAAGCTTTTATTCAGTCATCAGCATAAGATATTATTACATGCAGGTCCACAACAACTATTATATGCAACTCGAGATCGGTATTGGACTATAGGTGGAAGAGATCTAGCGAGGTATGTGTTTCGAAACTGTAATACTTGTAACCGTTACCGCGGCAAGACTATTGCACCATTAATGGGTAATCTACCCAAAGAAAGATTGAGTCCTAGCTTTGCATTTCAATATACTGCTTTAGATTATGCGGGTCCTGTCATGATTAATAATAAAGAAGGCCGAGGTTGCAGGCTCATTAAATCATACATTTGCGTTTTCGTATGTTTCACGACCAAGGCCATTCACATTGAGTTAGTAAGTGATATGTCTACTGCAAAATTTCTATTAGCTCTGAAGCGGTTTATCGCTCGTAGAGGTAAACCTTCATATATTTATAGTGATAATGGTTCTAATTTTGTTGGAGCTAATAATGAGCTGAAGAAAATGATAACAGTCGATAGCAAATATATTTGTGAAACACTAGCACAACAATCAATTAAATTTAGTTTTTATCCACCGTACTCGCCTCATTTTGGCGGTTTACAAGAAGCGGGTGTGAAATCAGTAAAACATCATTTGAAACGAGTATTGGGTTGTTCACATTTAACTTTTGAACAGCTTTGCACAACACTGACACAAATTGAAGCAATACTGAACTCCCGTCCTATTAATCCATTGTCTTCAGATCCACATGACCTGTTGCCCCTTACTCCTGCTCATTTCCTTATTGGCAAATCATTCACATCATTGCCGGAGCCAGACTGCGCCATGGTTCCAACAAATCGACTTGATCGTTATCAACAGATCGAAAAACTTAGGCAGCAGTTCTGGTCTAGGTGGTATAAGGAATATATCACTGAATTACAGTTACGATCAAAATGGAAAACGTCTAAGGGCTGTTTAAGCGTGGGAGACCTCGTCTTAATCAAGGAAGATCAATTGCCTCCCATGAGATGGCTTCTAGGACGTGTTTTAAAAATATATCCAGGAGAAGATGGCATTGCCAGAGTAGCTGATATCAGGACGTCATCAGGCACACTCCGAAGATCGTTTTCTAAAATCTGTCCTCTACCAACCACCACTAACAAGGATTGAAGTAATAATACTTCAATGAGGGGCGGCATGTCGAGGCGACAATCATTATACATCCCCACCACCTACGACTGAGGGAGCGGGTGAAACAATCTACGCGGGCGTAAGGGTTGTGCGGGTGTTAGCCGCCGCGGGGGAACCAGTGTCGCTAAGCCGGTCAAAGTTAGCGGACATTCAGTTGTATAACTATTAATTAATTAAATGTGTAATCCTCACGAAGTCTTATTATTTGACCACTCGAAAAAAAACACCTCTACGGCGCCCACACCCTTAAGTGCCAGTAAAGAAAATATCTATTTCTTTTTTCTTTTACCTGTATAGATATTATTATGTATCACTTTGTTATAACTGAGAAATCCTGTTCTGTTAAACGCTGTTGTAACTCTGGCAATACTCGTTCGTTGTGGGTGTCAATTTATTACAGCCAGTAAAATTTTATTATCTTGACTTATATTTTTATGTGAATTTGTTGTTGGGTTGTCAAGCTAAGTGAACCATTCATTATGAAATTTTACATAAACGTTGTTAGTGGTAAAGAAAAGATACTTTTCGTTTAGAAAAAAAAAAACAATGTTCCTGAGACATAGGTTAAATCTACAATACGAGTAAAGCTGAAAGCAAAAGCTAGTATATAATAATAATATATTGTAATTTTGAAAACAAATTTTGGACTGTTTTATTTCACATTTCTATCGTATTTTTCATTCCGTATTTTATTAACTTACTAGCTGTGCCCGCGACTTCGTCCGCGTGGAACGGAATACAAAACATAGTGATTAATGAAACAATCTTAATTTATATCTGTATATCTTGTATATTTGTAATATAAAGTGTCAGGCTAAAAACTCAACTCAAACTTTACTTTAAGTTAAGTTCTTTCCGACTTATAGACTATTACTAGACACCTTTATTTCTTATTATGTTTAATAAAACGAAGTTTATATATTTTAAAAAATATCTTGAACTCTTGACAGTTAAAACGACTATTAGTTGTCAATTGCCACCGACAAACGGTTTTTAAATCGATATAATTTTTTTTACACAGTACACGTTATATATTAGTGAATATTATAACGAATTATTATGTTAATCAGTTACTATTTACGCAACGAAAATTGCATTTTTTATTTTATTTATTGGGCACTTAAAGTTTGCTAAACTGGTTACGTTTCCTGACTTTGGTAAAAAAATAAACTACAAAAAATAAATTATTATTTATATTAAACATTGCGAAATTTATAAATAACACCTTTTCTGATATTTTATAATCATTAATTTAATTTAAAGACATTAAATTTAATTAGAAATTTTGTAACAGCCATGATACAACGTCACCTAATTTAACATGGAAGCAATGCAAACACTTATAGAGATGTTTAAAATGCGAGGACTTTAGACCACCAGGCTATGGACGAAGTGCTCTCATTCAGGAAGATTTGTTCATGCATTTCACAAGAACGCGTGAAACTTTATATTTATCTCCAAACTGCCCCTAACAAACTGTATGTATATGGACTACTTGGACGTCGTCTAGTCGAGTGCGCACCTAGCCAACGTGGGAATCGAGCTCTTAGAGTAGGTGCCGAAAACGGGTCCTGTGGACAGAGGAATAATGAGAATGTACTTTGTTTTTTTGATAAATAATTTGGTTTTAAGCTTTATAGAAGAAAACGTGTTTCCAGTATACCCATGTCGTACCCTTTCGTTTCTCCAAACAGAGTATGTTTCCGCCCACGCCCGCATAACTACAGATCACGCTGCCGTTGTCTGGCGGTCAATTCCGTTCCTAGATACTCACCGCGGCCTCCGTCAGCATCGTCTCAAACCTAGGTCCACTCCTTGGATTGAAGCTCTCGAGCAAGCTGCTAATGCAATCCAGTGACACTGTATTCATTAGTTCACACACACAACACAGATCACACACACAGTAAGTACAAATGTTGTGGAAGGGTTTTTACTATTTTTCATTTATTTTATATTTTTTTTGGTTAGTTAGTGAGGCACATATGAAGGTGTGCATATCAGTCTCATGAACATATGCACGTACAGATAGCTCAGCTTACATTAGTTTAAGTTTAGATTAATACGCGATATTGCATGCAAGACAACAGCCCAAGCCGATGCGCGCTCGTGCGTCCTTCGGCTTGTTCTCATACGGCTGATTGCTATAAGCCCTCGCCCGTAAAGCCTGGTAAAGCTGTAAAGATCCTTCAGGTGGAAAAAAAACAACACAATTATTTAATCCAACCACCCGGGCAAATGTAAAAATTATATAAAAATTATTTAAAATACATGTTAATTAAAAAAATTATAAAGCAACTTATATCAAAACACTAAAAAACAAAAAAGGGGAAATAACTAAATAATTACTTGAACTCAATATACAAAAATTTGCAAAGGCAAAAAAGGTATTTAATATTCTTTATGTAGACAGAGTATTAAATTTAGTTATACTCGTAAAAGTATGCACATATATAATACTATGATGCTTTTATACAGAATTAATGTGGAAATTATTGACAAAACTTCTTACATATTAATTTACTAAAATACAAAAAAATATATATGCGGCACTTAATAATTTATTTAAAGCCGGCACTAACAAGTACCAGTAATTCATATGTAATAAAAATCATTGAAATCGGTTGAGAACGACAAAAATATCAGTGAATGCACGTAGACGAAAAGTAGGTAAAATCAAATGAGCGCTATTTTCCTCCTTAGGGATGTAATAGCATAAGAATAGAATTCTACGTATTTAAATGGGAACACCCCTGACCATAACCAATTCTAATAAAAAAGAATAATTAAAATTGGTTCACAATAAACATCCATAAAAAAATACAGTCGAACATAGAACCTCTTCCTTTTTTGAAGTCGGTTAATCAATACTAATTTAAGAAACTAGAAGTACAAGAAAAGAAAAGAATCAAATATAATAGTTTTATTCCGCTAACTTCGACTGTTACTTCCAACATTTCAAAATTTTCATGTACACACATTCCAAGGTACAGTATATGAAACCGTATTGTATATATAATAAACAATACCAACGTAATGACCATGTCTAAAAAAAGTATTGCTTGTAACCTATACCAAGCAAATTTGCATGTGTCACACTTGATACTGGCGAAATTAGCTACAAAGGAAGACGCCATACTAGGAAAAAAGGACTCTCATTTTAATTTGATGGCGAAACCCAGTTTTTTTTATTATCCGTTGTAACCATAACATTTTTGCAACATTAAAATAATATTACGATACTAAAATGTAGAATTAAAACGAGTTTAATATTTTAACTTTTACAAAATATATGATACTTTTAGACATTTATTTATTTTAGAGCATTTGCAAAGTCTGTAAAAAAGCCATAAGTAAATATAAGTCCAAAATAAAAAAAGCTTTAATTACTTTTTATAACGTTAGCTATCTGTCAGTGAAAGTTCCATGAAAATAGGTCCAATGGTTTTGGAGATAGTACTACAGATGAAGCTACGGATGACAGCTAGTATAAAATTAAATAGCCTATGTGACCCGCTGTAATTTTAACTATCCGCCAGTAAAATTTCTGTCAAAATCGGTGCAGCCGTTTCGGAGATTACCCGGAACATACAGACAGACAGACAAAAATTTAAAAAATTGTATTTTTGTTATCAGTATCGTGTATACTCGTACGTTCATATCCAATCAGTAAAAAGTTGTTATTTTGATATTACATACAGACACTTCATTTTTATTATATGTATAGATGATAGGAGTTATGTAGGATGTCCGATTAGAACTCAATAAAAGGTTGACCAATTAAAAAAAAAATGTATTATAGACGTATATGGTGATAGTAGAGATGTGTATTATCATTCTGCAATTGGTACGGTACTAGGGGTAGTCCGGTGAATCTGTAGTAGCCCCAGGGTCGACAGGGTATGTCAGATCGAAAAAAAAGGTGCGGTACTAAAAATAGTCATAAATATTCCTAGAAATTACAAAATCATTTTTTTTTATTTTTTATTTTTTTATTTGATCGAAAAACTTTTTATTTCATGACATCCTACATTGTAAATTTCATGGTGTGGTAAAAAAAAAAAAATTATGCAAATGAATAAATAATTTTAAAATACATTCTACATAAATTTGACAATACATCATTTGTTCTTTTTCAGAGTTTTGTAATAAATCCGGTATTTTTTAGGCTTGTGCGGCCAACAGTCTGTTGACCTGTGCCTCATAATGTAGACCAAATTTTTTTTTATGGAACTTATTAAGCCTTTATGATTATTGGACAGCCTAGGGGTTAATTCTCAACCGATTTTTATTATACCCAGGAATTATTCATCATTAAGAAATTCATACACAATATTAAATTATATTAAATTAATAATATGATATAATATATATATAATATTAATAATATTAAATTATATAAAAAATAAAAATATTAAAAATTAATATATTATTTTAATTCTGAACTAACCTTCATGAAATAAAATACGCGGGAAATATATCGAGGCATTATTAAACTATAAAAATACTATTCATAGTTTGACCTTTTATATTAATTAATTAAAAAAATAATAATTTTATTATATTTTAACGATCTGAACTCAATGATGACGGTTTGTACACGGGAAGCATATAATGTCACTTCGCAATTAACAGACTATAAGGTTATCAATCGTGACCTTAAAACATTTTTATAATCTGCCTACTCTAATGACATTTCACGGAAAGTATATTATTCCGAAGTTGGACGCCTATAAAGTTATCAGTTATCATATGGAAAAAATTAAATAACGATTCGAATATAATTACAGTACCCATATCGCGCGCGAAGCCGCGGACAGTTTGCTAGTATTTGTATATATGGGATTAATAAAGTCAAACTATGTCTGATAACGACTGTTCACCGTGACAGTTGGAAACACCTTAGTTTTTCAGCACGCAGAAACTTTTTATGTTATTTGAATAAAACTCGATAATAGGAACAACGAAACTTCATTTTATTGTGATTCGTACTTAGACCCCTATCCGCCCTAAGTAGGGTCGACACAACATGTTTTTGTCATGTTGTGATGTAGGATTCGCCGTCATAATTACGATCGGCCGCGCCGCCTACCTGATATCAACCCTCCTTGGGATTATTTTGTACTACCTTGGTTTTTGTTAGAAGTATAAGCATATAGGAAGGAGATAAAAGAACTGTTGTGATGGCTGTAGCGAAAAGAACATTTATTGTTATTATAATTTTTATATATAATGTGTATATATTATGTTTATATATAATAATTTAAAAGTTTATGTGAGTTAAAGCGAAGGAATTCCCAGTTGGTGTGTGGTCAGGAAAATAATACATTCGCTATCTAGGTCTATTATCAAAAACACGAGTACCTTAGAATAAGTATTACAGAATTTATCTTTACACTAAATCAAAATAAACAAGGAATAAAGACTAAAACAATTACATTTGTATCAATTTTTAGAATAAAAAAGTATGTGTGTACGTACTTATCTACATGCTTTAGAAGTTATACTTCTTTGGCGTAACAAGATAAAGATCTTTTCAAAATTTTTATCTTTCGCCTTATTCTACGTTTGTAGAAAAAAAACGACACTAACAATAGAAAAAAGGTATTCAATACATACATACTTTTTTTTGAATAAAATATTGACTATAGCTAACTTCAGGGTGTCGGTTTTTCGTGACGGTGTGCGCGCGCATCGTAAAAATTTACTCTCATCATTTTTTCCTAACGCGACAATAGAAGTATAATTTCAATAAATTTAGCAAGGTTGATAACAATCTAGCCATATGTATAACTCAATATATGGTAGGTATATAAATTCCAATCGACTTATTAATATTTTAATATATACAATCAAAAAACCTTCAAGCCTCAAAAACTGCCCGTCAAGGTAGATGTAAAGTTAAAGGTTCGAGGCCTTCGCATTATTATTTAAATATATACAATAAATATAATGCCTAATAAATTATTAACATATATTACTGATCATTCCTATTATTATTTATTATTAAAATTTTGGAGTCAGTGGCTTTCAAACTTTAGACTACGATGCCTCCCAAAACAATTTTATGTCTCTAAAACATCTCTTCTACGTGCTCACATCCATTATTATATGCAGATTTTAATCAATAACCAAGTCAACAGCCCAAGCTAAGTTTCGACAACTTTGGCACACTTGAGCTTGTTGCCAAGCGGCGAAGTGACTTAAGCGCTCGGCTTAGTAGTCCGATAAAGCTGTGAAATAGCGTAGTGCCAATAGCGTAGACAGCGAAAAAAAACAATAACAACATTACAAAAAAAAACAAATGAGATATTACAATCAGTGGCGTAGCTATTAGTGTATCAGCCATATCAATTATATGAGATACAGAGCAATAGAAACCTCGACTTGTGTAAACAACAATTCATTAAATGCTATCCACAACTTTAAGTTGTTAATAAAGACTGATAATGGTTTAATAATGAACATAACAATGGTGTTCTTAGTGTTTTATCGTTTGAAGTTGGAAAACACGATATATTTGAGTAGTGAAATGGGCCATTTAATAATCTTGATACCAGCCTCTTTAAAAGTTTGCTACGCCACGGAGAACGTTGCGATCCAAATTGAATTTCTTTTGTAGTATATAAGTTTTAGCCTTTGACCAAAATCTCACCGATGTTAAATGTTGATGCCATCTGACGACGGTAATACACCAAATCTAGGGGGGATTGGCCCTCTACTACCGGAATACTTTTATATGTGCTTGGCTATGGATTCTCAACTTGAAGATGGTAAGTACAGGGTTTTTTCTAAGCATTCCTTCTAAGCATTCATTGGATAAACATTCAAACAGATATACTTTCAGATAATTTGATATGCTGCAGCGCCACCTGGTGTCAAGTTATAGGAAAATGATATCATAAAAATCTTCTCCAGGAAAAAAAATTAACTATGCCAAATTTTATAGTGATGATTGGAACGGGGTTTGAGCTTAAGTTTTCAACTAACAAAAATATAATTATAGTAAGAATATTTATCTTGAATTAAAAAATTTTAGCACCTCCTCTTGCAGAAATCCGAGCATACTCTAGTAATCGCGCCTGAAATATTTGATACAACGACTTTACACTTTTTTTTTATGTGGGAAGAAATCCTTCATTGGACACCCACAGCCCTGGGGAGCTGTGGCGTGTCAGACTCTTACTGACTAAAAAAACCCACAAGATACCGTCTGCCGCGCTATGGAGTGGCACAGGATCGAACAAGCAAGCACCATGCTACCCCGGCGACAAGGCCCAGCGCGAATGCCCTGACCGCGACGACAGCCCGGTCAATCTGCCTATCCGTCTACCGAACCAATGTGCAATGGAAAGTTAGGTCCCCAGCCCCTTCCCTCCTTGGTCCGGCTTGGCAGTCAAGGGGTCACCCCCTTCAACCACCACCACCTGTAATTTTTTTACGTGGTTTTCTACCACGGTAATTTTTTAACGAGATTTTCTCCTTCTCCTTCCGCCCGAAGGCCACCCCTCTGTCACTTTTTAATGAGGTTTCCTCCCACAGGAACTTTTTAATGAAGTTTCTCTCCCTCTCCCTCCGCCCGAAGGCCCCCCTCTGTCACTTTTTAACGTGGTTTCCCCCCACGGTGACTTATTACCGAGGTTTCCTCCCTCCCACCGGCCGAAGGCACACCCGTCTGTAACATTTTAACGTGGTTTTCTCCCACAGTGACTTTTTACCGAGGTTTCCTCCCTCCCGCCGCCCCAAGGCACTACCCTCAGTAACTTTTTTACATGGTTTTCTCCCACGGTAACTTTTTAAGGAGGTTTTCTCTCTCCACCCTCTGACGGGCGAACCGAAGCAGGCCCGTCCTTACTCCATCCCCTGTCCCCTCTGATAAGCAGAGGGGTACTACGAGGGGTGCCGTCTGCCGGGGTACACGCCCCGACCCAGTTCTGGAACCGAGCCCCAGGAGTGTTTATCGGCTCTCTAGCCTAGATCCGTAGTGTTCTGCTAGACAGGGTCACCTCGTGTAGGATGTGGCTCTTCACCACGCACTGACGGTCTTGGGGGGTAGGCTAAGGCTCCCGAGGGAACTGTATTCGCCTGTGGGTCCATCCCTTTTTTTTTTTTTTTTTTTTCATGGGGAAAGGAAAATCCTTTACGGATACCCACCCCGTCCACCCCGTCGGGGGGGGGGGGGGGGCAAGAGAGGGCGTTATGTCTGACTTCCACGGACTAAAAACCCCATGGTGCCTCACACACCTATTTGGCCGGGGAGCAGGAACTGCCAAAGCTCTGCCAAGCTTACTTCTGCTCCCCGGCAGGTGTCGGCCCTTCGTCAGGGGCCCCGTCTGCGGTCTGAGGGGTCAAGATGGTAGACCCCTCAGGAGGGGGTGGGTGTTAACCCGCCCCCCCCCCCCCCCAACGAACTGTGGGAGTCGCTCGGCACAAACGCCTCCACCACGCGGGCCTGTGCAGAATTACACTGCTCAGGGCGACGGACGTGCCTGCCCGTCCCGTCGCCCACAGGCCCTTTTACGGCGGCATGAGGTCGTCGCCGACCCGTCGCCGCCGTGTTCGTCGACCGTGGGAGGGGAGCCTGGTGGTCTGCTCCCTCTCCCTCTCCGTCGCCTCCTTCGCGAGCATAACTGCCTCGCAGTACGAGGCGACGGAGATCCACCCGGCCTCGCTCTCGACCATCTTGACGATGACGGTCGAGAGCGAGAGATCCGGGCCTATGGCCGCGACAAGCTCGCGGCGTGGCTCGTCCCAGGCGGGACACTCCTCGAGTGTGTGCTGCGCAGTATCGGCTACGCAGCCACAATTATGGCACCCTGGCGTTGGCTCCCGTCCAATGCGACACAGGTAACTCCCGAAGCAACCATGCCCCGAGAGCACCTGTGTCAGCCGGAAGCTCAGGGTGCCATGCCGCTTGGTGAGCCATTCGACCATGACCGGCCGGCCACCCCCTGCGGTTCCGAGGTACAAGTATCTCATCCCCACTTGACCACACAACGACTTTACACTAGATTAAGGCTACTCAAGTTTTTTCACAGTCGAGCCAAACGGATGATTCAGAAATTTTTGGCGGGCCACTAACGACTTATTTAATGAAATTAAGTCGTTAATAATCCGCCAAAATTTAACATTTTTAAAATTTCGTCATATCTATAAGCATTTCATAATTTGCTGTTTATTAATATTATATAAAAAAGCACCTTTTACTAAATAAATAAAAAATAAAACTTGCATCTTAAATTAATGAATTTTTTAACAATGTTTCTGTTGTACTAAATTTCTTATATTAGGATTCAAACTAGATGGTGACAGTAACATCAAGTCAAAAATATGTTGCTCCGTTAGTGAGGTGCGGTATTTATTTTTAATGAGATCCGAAAGTACCTTTTCACACCCATATGTTGTGTGAAAACAACAAAAGAACTGTAAGGCTAGATTTGTTATTTCAGGAATTTTTTTTACGTACCAATTTCCAGAAATCTGCAAACTCTTCTGACAAATTTACTAATTTCGAAAATATTTTTTCCACAAAAAGGCTTTTTCACGCACAATGATTTTGCAGTTCGGTGAGTTCCAACTGAATATTGGCAGGACAACTAATTATTTCAGTTAAAAAGATTATAAAGGACTTTTTATATAAAAATTGTATGTATTGGTTTTTTACTTTCAAAGTCCTGAAATCTATTTTCAAGTGGTTGTAATAAGCATCTAATTTTCAATTCGTACTTAGAACAATCAATATTGCCGATATTGAGCTTCTTTTTCAAGTCTGTGAGTGTCCAAAATAAGGCGATATTTTCTCTGGCAAAATAAATTAAAAAAAAGCCGCTTATTAAATTGAACATAGTCGAGAATTATTTTTTTTTATGGAAGTGTTAGAATGATAAAACAAGCCAGTGAAAAAAAAAAAATACATTTTTCACGGTACTTTACCCCGCTATTTACAGCATCATGTGACATATCGTCACATATCTAATTAGTATTAATATTTCCTCAAGGCAATTATTCTGATTCTGAATTCCGATAAAGTCATAACAAATTGATGACATGATGATTATGATTTTACAAGATAAATATATTGATATATAAGTACGTCACATATGTTTAAATGTCACCCGTGTTATTATAAAAGAGTTGAATACGCGTTGTAAGTGCGTACTTGTTTAAAAAAAGTTTGATCAGAAAAGAGTGCCTTACCCTTGTTTAGGAATAGATACTATTTAAATTTAAACATTGTATAACACTTGTGTCAGTTCACAGACCTTATTCTATTGTTGTGATTTATTGTATTTCTATTTACTGGCAAAAGGCATTTCGTAGTAAATTATGGATTTCGTGTGTATAATTAATTTGGAACATGTAGATAAATTAAACAAGTTTAGCGATACAATTAAGTAAATCACAACTACTACAATATGACATTCACAATGTATTTATTCTGAAACAATACTGTTGTTCCAATTTACGCACTTAACATTTTAAACCAAATATAACAATTATTATAACTAATTTTACTTAAAATAAATTAATGAAGATCTGAACAAAAATATTGTTCGTAGATTGGAACGTTTTTGAATGATGAGACTGAATTGAATGAATGCTATTCAGAGTTGCTTGCATAAAAAACATAAACCAGATGTTTAGCTAGAGACCGCTTGGGCACTTTTTTGTAAAAAAGTATTTTAAACATGTGTTTAACAAGGTTTCAAATTTGAGACAACGTTCAGTAAAATTCATGTTAAACGTGTGTTTATTTATGTTTTTGTAATAAGACCACATGTGTTTTACCAGAAAAAAAGGGTAACCTTTTTTAATATAAGTAAGTATTCACTTAATACTAATACATATAATGTTAGGCGTCAAAAGTTTTTAATAATAATTAATTTACCTATTATTTCATTATTAATAAGTTAATCAAGTTTTAGTTTAGTTTTCAGTAGAATAGCTATAACCGTGGTATAGCCGATATAGCTAACGCATGCTGATATCATGGTGGTAAGGCTCGTCCTAAAAGTCTGCCTGGCTTGACCTGTTGGTGTGTTCCGGCAGCTGCACTTGACAACCAGTCTCCCTCTAGGTTTAGCGTCACTACTATCCTGGACCACATCATCATTTAACATAACATGAGATTGTGCTCAAGCGCTAACCTATAAAGTATACAAAGAAAAACTGAAGTACGGGCAAACGTTACGACATGGTTTTACAAAATTTCAAACGACATGTGTTTGAAAGCAAAATATGATAAAGGAAATAAGGAGACGGAAATATGTATATTTATCATAAAGAAACCAAACTGTATTGGTCATTGTAAAGTTACATATAAAGTGTATCAAAAGATACGCGTGAAAAAAAAACCGAATCTTTACACTACAATACTCTACCTAAGTTACTTTTATATTGTCAAAATCAAAGATACTTTATTCAATTTAGGCCCTAACAAGGCTCTTATGAACGTCAAAATTATCCCCGATTCGTAAAATAACCCAGTCATCGAGAAGAACCGGCAAGAAACTCGATCGGGTTTATCTTTTTAATTAATATATATAGATGTATATTTAAAATACATTACACGTTACCATCATTTTTAGAGGATGCATACAGAGGAGTCAATTCCAGACATAACAGTGTCATAGCCCTTTGACACCAAAAGTCGCTTGACATGGCGCTTAAACTTACAGTCCGGCAAATCGGTAATATGCTTTGGGGCTTTGTTATAAAACTTAATATTATTATCTAAAAACCTGTTACTGGTTTTACTGAGTCAGAAACATGGGGCGACCAGTTTGTCACAGTTTCTAGTATTTAGATCATACCGGTCTATTATCATATATAATGTAACAGTATAAAACAGCTGTATATATTTTTTAATAATATCATAATGTAATTTTTAATATCTGTCTATTTTATAGCATTTTTAAAAGATAGGGATGTGCAGAAAATATATTTTTTGTTTTGGGAGGCGTAGTATCACTAGCATACAGTTTGGACAACTCTGTGCTATTGTACATTTTACGTTTTGAGTCTCTTAATTTCAATCAAAACAAATACACTACAATAGATTATTTGAACAGCTCACTGATCGACCTGAATAACATCAAAACCCTCGGAGTTGGTGGTTTGATTGATAGCTCCCACCGATTTCGGTCATGGCGACCATATTTACCCCTAGTTTGAGGAATGCCGCTGGTGGACGCGAAGATAGGTTGCATAAGCCTAATATTTACATTCACATTTATTCCGAAGATGGGTGATAAAATGGGCGACTGTTTTGTAGACGCACTTTGTACGTACAATTTAAACGATTTGAGTTATTTATTTCATGTAAATAAAAGTATTAAAATCTCCGAAAAGAAGATGAAAATGATGTACACAATGCATAAAATGTTATATAATAATATGTAATAACGAAGGCCTCAGATAGTGGCGCTGAAAATTCACACATCTAAGTTTTGGACAACGTGACAGGTCATACAGACATTTCGACCTCTAGACGCTTTAATGTGCGCCAAGAAACCGACACATGAAAGCAAAATGCGAAAATCTGTTTAATTATTTGTAAGTGTAAAAAATAAATAGTGCCAAACTACTTTTTTTGGTGTTCGTTTATCTACACGTATATGTTCCGCCGGTGAAGTCTAAACACTAGAATGGGAAACCTATTAAAGTTAATTACTGACGCGATGTAATAATTTACTTCAATACCATTTGAATAATGTTAATTAATATATTTGGCTAAAAATAAACATGTTTATTTCATATTTATATTTTTTATTAATAAAATAAGTTTATTTCTGTCAACCGACCATTTTCATAAGTAGGGTTGTTATGTTTTATTTGATATAAAGTATTATCATCTTCTTATTCTTTTCCCACCTAAGTAGAGACGGCACAACATGTTTACCCCTGCCACTAAGGTAAGCTAAGACTTTTTGCTTGCGTACGTAATTCCTTTGTATTCGCGCCTGCACTGCTTTAATTACCGCTGGTGCCCTAACTGTGCGAAGTTGGCCGCTCCTCTTACGATCTACGAAGCTTGAATCTTTAGTGTGCCGTTTGATAGTAAGGTAAACAAAGCGTAGTGTTCTTTCAATTTTTTACAGAATATTGAAAATCTCTGTTTTCCCGTAACCACAGCAGCGGTGCAACGCGATAACCGCGACTCTATCTTCCTTTTGCTACCATTCCATCTTTGGAAATGAATAAAGATAAAAATATTTTTGAATCTCAGAACGTGCGAACGTTCTATTTTCAAAATTATTCGAAGTATACATGGCCAGTATTCGAAAATTAAAAATAATTAGGTTGAGACAGCGTTTATGGCCCGATTGGGTACATCAAGGTGGCTTCTCCTGTATGTCTGATGTTAACGTGTCCATAACAAGAAGAAATATATAAGAGTCTAAAGCCGAACCCTGGTGCATATTGAAATAAAGTATATTGGTTGCTAAATATTAAAATAAAAAGTAAATTGTATTAAAATAAAATATGTCGTAAACCGAAATCGAATTTATCGATTAAAGCTCAGGTATATGGTTGTTGTTTTTCCTCGATCTGAGTAACGCTGTTGACATAAGGACCTTGTTAACGTCACCGGGCTTACTATATATCGGTTTTTATTGACACAACTCTTAACTTTATTTATTCTCCAATCAATTTTTAACCGTCGTTTTGTTATTGTTTTTGTAGTCTTTAGATGTTTACTATCCATTTCTCAGAGTACAAACGAGTAAATTTCCATAATCCAATAATTGCCCGAATTTCTTACTAATTACTTTATAATTCAACAATTAACTTTTACCTCCTTATATAAATACAAAAAACGTTTCCGATATAGAACATTTATTTTTAGTAGAAACACCGATAAGTGACGTTTCAGTGATTTCCAATAATAATCGATCAATTATTATCGATTATCGATTGTTTCGTAAAAAGAATGATAAACTTAACGATCGTTTATAAGTGTGTAATTACAATATAGCAATATAACAGGAATATTAGCCATTGGCGCTACAGACGCTTCAGTTTTATTTTATTGTATATAAAATTATTAATGATTTATACAAAACTACACGTACCTGCGGCTCTGCATGCTTTCATTACGTGATAATTGTTTTCGTTACAAACCGTCGTCATGTGCAAAAAACCAATTACCGAATGTGTGAAGCGTTTCACCAGTTTGTTTAATTATTATTTGTTTTATTCGTGATTGTCAAGATAATGTAAAGAAAATGCAATTTTTTGGTAAAAATGTCTCCAATTAAAGTGTGAGTAAGACATACGACAGTAAGAAGATTATCAAAAATAATGACAGAATTGACAGCTCGACTCTCAGTGATACAATGGTGGCATTTTCTTTTCTCATTTTCATCGTTAGTACACCTCTAACTTAGTAGTAATTTTTAAAGTGTCATTAATAGTTAACATAGCTTGTTAACCTCTGGACTGTTCAAAACCATCAAGTTTAAAGTTCCATACAAACGAATGTAGGCACAGGTCAACAGACTGTTGGGAGCATTAGCTTAAAAGAAACATGATTTATTACAAAACTTTTGAAAATAATAAATTATGCATTGTAAAACTATAATTGTTATGTAAAATGTATTTTTTTATTGTTTTTTCATTTGTAAGACAGTTTTTTTTCTAAACCATGAAATTTACAATGTACGATGTATTGAAATAAAAAAAAAATAAAAAACAATCCGCCATTTTAAAATCTAAACTTTTGAATGAAATACAAAATTTCATTAAATCTATAATATAAAAATGAATCGCTGAACGTGTTGCTAAGCTCAAATCTCGAGAACAGCTAAACCGATTTCGCCAATTCTTTTATTAGAATATCCCTTGAAGTACGAGGATGAATCTTACGGAGAGAAAATTAAAAAAAAATGCCCGAAATAGTCTAAAAACAACACTTTTCTATACTCCTATACAAAACGACTCGTAATAATACTTAAAACTCAATTTGAACTTTAATACTATAGCACAAAGTTTAAGTGTTAGTGAAGAGGTTCCGGGAAGGCAAAACAATTGAGTGACGTTAGTATCGTATAAATATTAATGTCAATATTTATACGACGGTCCTGAATAGCGGAATAAGTATTAAAAAAAATATTTAAAGAATCGACTGTTAGGCGGTACGAAGTTCGCCGGAGTCAGCTAGTAAATAATAAATTACAAGTGACTTATACAGCTTCTGTAACTTATTTGACAATTTTAGGCAATAGCTCATTCACTGAGGAATAAAATATACTTTCTTTGTATAAAAGTCACAAAAACCGGTTATGCTGCTATTGAGTTGAATCTATAGATACAAACAGAGACACAAACTTTTTTTGGTAGCATACTCGTGGCGAGTGTCCGTTATTATGCAAATCACAAATCACAAAAGATGAAAATAAAAACTACATGTAAGTACAGATATAAATACAGATTTATTATCACACACTTTATTATTTAATTAAAGTAAACGAATATAATTGCTTGAAATAATACACAATGCTTTATTATAATATACAGATGGCAAACAAAAAGTCCTAAAATTATAAGTCATGCAGGCTTAAGATCTAGGTGTGACTCGGACCCAAAATTCAGGTATTGTGGTTATAATTCCTTGGATTCTCTTCGCAGGCTTCTTTAAAGGACGACCGTCAGCCGTAGACACGTAAAAAGCTTGCATAAAACCGGCGAACACTTGGAACATCGTTTGACGGGCAAAAGTTTCCCCTGCGCAAAGTCTTTTGCCTGCAAAATTTACAATTATTATCAATATTAAAAACTTATTATACTCCGTTTTGATTTGAAACTAGATGATACGAAAAATTGCAATAAAAAAGACACAAATATATATAATACATATATAAGATTCAACATGCGAGATAATGAGATACATACATACAATACACTATATTATACAGTGTTTTTTTTATATTATAGTGGGCAAACGAACAGGTGGGTCACCTGATGGTAAGTGATCACCGCCGTCCATAGACACTAGCAAATACCAGGGGAGTCGCATGTGCGTTGCCGGCCTTTTAAATATGTGGGCCTCCGGCGCTCTCACTGGCCGAACGAAACGCAACAGTGCGGGCGCACTGTTACTTCACGTCGGTTTTCTGTGTGTCGGGTGGTAGTACCCCGCGCGTCGGGCGAGCCGACCCATTCATGCTGAAACCAGTAATAGCTTCAGCGTAGCTCTACCACCTACGCACTACCACAATGTGCGGTCTTTTCAGTGTGCATGGCACTTCTTAATACTGGCTCAGCGATGTACGTATGTATGTTTGAACGTAAATGTTTGAGTTTGTGTATTACGAAGCCATGGCGTCGTAAAGGTATCATAACCAGCGTGGGTTATTGTTCACGTTATCGCGTATAACAATATTTTGTCATTATTTATAGGTTGCACTGGTACTTTGTGTGAACTATATAGATTTTTTTTGTTTACTTTAGCCAGTACACAAGCCAGCAGCCGAGATGCATTACAGCAATGAAAGGTGGTGAATCGCCGCTATTATTAGATTATACTGTGTTTGTTGTTAGGAACTATGCCTTTAGCTTACCACTATATATAAAGCTTAACTTTACTAGAATATGAATAAGAAAATTCTGATTGTCATTATAGAAGCATACGCAATACCAAAACTTCCCTACAAGTATATAGTAAAAAATACGTATTATCGATTATGACAAATAATAATAATTTATCATTTCAAAGGTGGTATTTAGCCATTTCTGCTATAGATTATTTGTTTCTCCTATAGCGCATTTTTTTCTGCCATCCATTGCTTCTATGCTATTGCTTGTTTATTTCTGCTATCGCTTGCTAATTTCTGATATCTTGTAAAATAGGTTCATAATTGTGCGGAACTATAAAAGAATCTTTCGTAACATCCACATTTATCCGAAGTATAAATTTAATATTTTTAAAATATACTAACCAGCTCCAAAAGGTAACGACTTGTCTTTAGCTACACAAAGCTGGCCGTCGACGATAAATCTTTCAGGGCGAAAGTTTTCTGGATCGCCCCATAGCTCTTTGTCCATGTGAAGCATTACTAAATTGGGACTTACCATTGCGCCCTAAAATGTATATGCTGTACTATTAATAGTCTCTTGAAATCACACATAAAAAATATACCAGTATCCTTAACATATTATTGAAGTTGTATCACATAGAGAATCATAATATTCTACGTATAGATTGGAACATCAGTGGCGTCTATAACGCCACATCTATAAAAAATTCACGTGACTGTTTTATTTTTCTTTGTACCAATTTAAAAGTAACAGCCTCGACCACAGGATTGGTAAATATATTTTAAAGGCGTGTCTGATTGGTTATATCACGTGGTGGCAAAAGTCAATGAGTTCTTTTTCACAAAATTAATTTAAACCAAAATTTATAATAAGTCACGACGCTGCCAGGCTTCGTGAACAAGCCTGTTCTATCTGTATCTGTTATAAGCGAACTCTTTGCAACTCTTGTAGTTAACGCCAAAAGAAGACAAATGCAGTAAAACAATAATATCAACGCCAGTTATGAGTAACGTTATTGGTCATTCCATGTTTTAGGCTCACTAGGACCGGTAATAGTTTTTTAGGTAATAGTGTTAGGTTTTATAACAAAGTCCCAAAGCATATTACCGATTTACCAGACTATAAGTTTAAGTGCCATGTTAAGCGGGTTCTGGTGTCAAAGGGCCATTATAGAGTGGATCAATATGTGAACGATGGTGATGTCTGGAATTGACTCCCCTCTGTGCATCCACTAAAATCGATTGTAATGTATAATGAATTTTAAATATATAAGTGTATGTTAAAAAGGTAAACCCGATCGAGTGGCTCGCCGGTTCTTCTCGATGAGTGGGTTGTTTTCCGAACCGGTGGTAACTTTGACGTTCATAAGCGCCTCCTCAGGGCTTTAACTGAATAAAGTATTTTTGATTTTGTTTGCAAAGCACCTACGACACCTTAATTTCTATTTTCGATAGAAATGTATTCTGACGCTATATTGGTTTATTGATAACTGCATTATTATTAATTTATGTAAATATATAATATAATATGTAGATTTTAGCTAATTCTGTGAGGAAATATCATATATGATAAAATAAATGTAGAATATCCGTTATTCTTTTTTTTTGTTTGTTTTCGAACTATATACACTGTTGACCTGGCAAGGCCTCTACAGTTTCACCGGACTACAACCCGTTATTCTAAAATGAGTATATATCATACACAATACTTCCTTGCAAAAGTAGCTTTCAACTACATAATTTGTCTGTAAATTTCCATAAATAATTATTACATAGTTATTAATAATCATTAATTAATATAGGTACACTAGTGTCGTTGTACAGTGGCGCTTACCTCTGGAATGTCATAGCCGCCTATGGTTGTCTGTTTCATAGCACGGTGCGGTACGCTAAGGGGTACAAGCGTCTCGTATCTCATAATCTCCCGAATACAAGCTTCTGTGTATGGCATACTGAAATAATTAATTAAATTATGCCTTTGTTAAAGAAACCTAAAATCACAATACTTTAAAAATAATATTATAATTTAGAACTATTCAAAAACGATTTATACATGTAGTAAATATAACGGAGAAAAATTATCGCAACTATAAATTAGCTTTTATATAGAAACGAAAGAGAAATAATGAAATTATTATCAGTAGTAACGAATCAAATCGAGACAAATCATTTATTGGACTTCAAGTCATATACATAATACTTACATACTTTTTGTTGTAGGAACCAAATAGCATTTAACGATAAGAATACAGTTTGACGAGAGTAAAATCAATTAATCTTAAAGAATTAAAATGAAAGGTAACTCTATGTGCGAACCTTGAACTGAGACTGGCAATTTGAGGTCTATTGGTAATTACCTAAAGTAAATATATATAAAAAAAGATAAATATCCTTGAGATATTTTTAAACAGTTACTTATTTTGCTAAACATAAATACATATTCGTTTATTTTTAGATAAAATACATTTTAATTCTTGTAAATTTATATTTTATTATATCCACTATAATATGCAAAGCAATTCAATATTTACGAGCTCCCAATAGAGAAACTAACTTTTATCCGCGGCTTCGCTCGAGTTGATGTAGATTTGACCTGTCCCTTGCAAACGGTACTTTAATTGATTTTTTTTTTTATATCATAGAGGGCAAACGAACAGGTGGGTCACCTGATGGTATGTGATCACCGCCGTCCATAGACACTAGCAACACCAATTGCAAGTGCGTTGCCTGCCTTTTAAATATGTGGGCCTCCGGCGCTCTCACTGGCCGAACGAAACGCAACAGTGCAACCACTGTTACTTCACGTCGGCTTTCTGTGAGAGGGTGGTACTACCCCGGGCGAGCCGACCCATTCATTCTGAAACCAGCAATAGTTTCAGCGTAGCTCTACCACCTATAAACACCTATAAGTGTCTAAATTGCAAAAAATGCATTGTTTGATTGTAAATTGACATTTACCCAGGTGAGAAACCAACCATGAACCTGCCCAGTTATCTATTTACTCCTCCAAATGATTTATATAGTGCCAAATACTCATTTTAAAAATTAGTACAGTCTATTAAAAGCTACATTAGGCCAATTTTATCTACACAACTTCAAACACTTTCTCATAACCACGTACGTACGTACGTATGTACATTAACCACGTATTATTATAATGTTACAGAAAATTATAAGTGAAATAATAGCATCACACGACGAAACTTACGACCGTCACTTTTTAGATATGTACATAACTAAGATGAATGAGGAATTAAAGGAAAAAGACCGAAGCACATTTTCAGGTAATATACCACCTACGCTACGAATTATAGGTATCCTCTGTTTTTTCTCTACTTACAAACAAAAACATTCATTTTCGTATTTATAACATTACTTATAAACTAATAACGCACGGAACGTTTGTGGTTTGTTAGCGCTTAGACAACTCTAGCCTTATTTTTGACTTTTAAAATGTTAATAGTGTACTTCTTTACAAATTAATGTGTGCTGCTATAAATTTATATTGAATTTTTTTTATTTAATCTCAGATAATTGAAATCTGATTCATTTATGCGAACATTTTATTCGATAAGATAGCGTAGGTAGTAATATATCATGCGTGCCTAACAAGGAAAGGATAAACATACCATAGTATTTAATTGAATATATTTTTTTATATCTTTTGGTAATTACCAATATACTTTGTATATTTGTAAATTAAGAGTTTAATTTATTAACCTTCGCCTGAATGGTCTATTTTAAATAAGTCCCGGTCTCGTATAGTGGTTAGATAAGTAAAAATATCTGTTTGAAGTGTACCGACTGACTACTTTTATTAGCTTGAATATATTTAGCATGATATTTAGTTATCAAAAATGTTTAAAGCAAAAATGTAAAGAAATTTAATTCTCAACAAAGATGTCCTTTGATATGAATTCGATCAATAATAGCGTAAAAAATATAACACAATTTCTCTGTTCAATTTACGTAATTGAAACATATGTCGAATGTCAAAAATTGTTTTGTTTGTATAGTATAGTTTTAGGGTTAGAATTGGTACAAAAAGAAAAAAAAATCATTGACATTAGATCGTTTTTTTTTTACTTATCACTGTAACCTGGTTTTAGAACAATCAATAAACTGAAAGAAAATATACCAAAAGAAAAAACCGACTTCCCAAAATATAAACTGTAAAAAAGCCGCAGAACATCCTCGATCGCTATCTCAAACACTATATATTTCCTTCGTGCATCTTCGAAATCCGGTACCCAATTAAAATGCGACCTCCTTGAAAATATTTCCTTTACTTCCCAATATATAGGTATATATTTTTCAATTCAGTTTAAAAATGACAAATTTATGACTTAAAATAACACAACCGAATTGACAACGCCCTCCTACTTTTGAAGTCGATTAAACTTGATATGACAAATAAATAATACAACGAAAATAAAGAACAACAGGCCATTAAATTGCGTAAATGAAAGCCAAATTCTTACTTCATACAATTATAATAAATTCGTCGCAAAAAAAAAAAAAAAAACAGTAACTGGTTACGGCCTATAATTCGCATGATAAAATCTGCAGACAACATGACGGTAACACCACGCAATATCAACCACAGTAACCCTGACACAATAAAGATTGACTGTTCATATCTAAGTGATATCACTGATTATTATCAAAACGTAGTTTCGTTATTATAAATAAAGAAGATTAAATCGTAGTAATTAAGATTGATATCCAAAGTTCAATATCAACATAACACCCTGAATTGAGGCGCACTGAATCGCACCATAAGTCTTTTATACATTTACCCTCGAATACGTCAATTTTGCCAACCACTGTACATTTGCCCAAAAAGCAATTTACAAGCGAACACGTTGACGTGCAAAATTATATAAGATTTATGATAACACTGATTATTTTAATGGGAATAGGTCATATCTGTGGCATTACTGTGTATTGTATTTGTGTCTATGTAATAAGTAACTTGTGAAAACTCGTTGAAGTGTACGTAAAGTTCCTCACAACTAGTTAGTTCATAAAAGCTGTGAATTATCCCAACCCTTTAGTGGTATCCGCCGCGATTTACATGATAATACCCGACGCCCAGCGATTAAGAGACGGCCGCGAAATATCTTCTCTGATCCTCACGACAAAATAACGGCAGTGAATATTCAGTGCTTTTTCGACTTTTCGAACAGAGCG
Organism: Antheraea assamensis; assembly: GCA_035772565.1. Taxonomy (NCBI): domain Eukaryota; kingdom Metazoa; phylum Arthropoda; class Insecta; order Lepidoptera; family Saturniidae; genus Antheraea; species Antheraea assamensis. The sequence goes on from JAQQSE010000018.1 coordinate 1,981,491, forward strand.
TGTGTGCGCGCACGCCCACGTAACTACAGATCACGCCGCCGTGGTCTAGCTGTGAATTTTGCTCCAGTACACTCACCACGGCCTCCCTCGGCAGCGCCTCAAGCCTAGGTTTGATCCCCCGTAGTTGAGCCCTCGAGCACCCTGCTAGCGCGATACAGTGACACCGAATATTTTCACTCATTAACTTAACAGACATAAGACAGATCACCCCTATATACATGCACATACAGGGGGGTACACATATGGTAGAATGGTTTTTGCTTGCTTTCCGAACTTGATTAGTTTAGTTTAACAAAGTTGACAAATACAAAATACATGTTTGAGTTTATGAGCCGCGCATGTCACATGATTTAACAATAAAAACTGTTAGTTATACATTTTTGAGAATCATCAAATCGACATATTATATCCCTGCTACCCCTGTTAGCTACCACAATCGAAAGTGTTTGTAAGAGAAAAAGTTGAGCGTCTCATCAATATGAAGCTACCCACGGAAAATGATTATTTTCAACTAATCATAGTACCCCATTTGTTTCCATTTATAAAATAGTGTTATATCTCAGTTTACACATTCGAGAAAGTGACATCTATGCAGAAAACACTCGAACTACTCATTCTCGTTTTATTCTCATCTAGATAAGTTTCTCTTACATGTTGTATAGATGACGCTCAATTTACCTATTTATTTCATAAATGAATATTTATGACTTTTCCGGGTTTCCTGATTTTTCTTGGTCAATATATACCATAAGATATTAGCATCAAGTCAAAGATGTATACAGAAAACACACGAGATTTTTATGTACAGCTTACAATCTGTGCATATAAATAAAATTTGAATTGTCTGTTATTTGTTCGGGCTATTCTCAGGAACAGGTGAACTGATTTTAGCGATACTTACAGACAAGTAAAACATTTTTCAAGAATTAAGAAATAGTTACAGAATTACAATAAAAACTTGCCTGTGAATAAAGCAGATAGTTCTTATATATATTTTTTTTAACTTTATACTTTTTAAAGATTGTTTGGCCACAAAAACCTATCTGATGTTAAATGACGATGTGGTCTAAGATCATAAACACTCTAAGCCTAGAAGGAGACTGACTTTGAAGTGCAGCTGCCGGAACGGACAAAAAGGTGCATGGCGACAGATTTTCAACTTGAGAATGATGATAGCCAGGCGGAATTGAAAAAAAAACCGTGTCCACCACCAGTTGTCATATAACAAAAAGAAAAATTTTCATGAAAACGAAGGTACAAACATCTGCTGGCATGGTATATGAAGTTTATAGTTCTCTAAATAAAAAAATATAAACAGATCATACTTGCGCCTGTCATCGAGTGTAGGTAAACGATCTCTCCCAACAACCCTGTCTATTTCTTCATGTATTTTGACTTGAATTTCTGGTTGTAACAGAATCTGTTCAAGAAGTAGGGTCAGCACCGTCTCTCCTGCTGATGCCGTCGGGAACATATAGTCGGTGCAAGTCAATACGAGTTGGTCCACTGAAATAATAAATATCAAAATCTTCAATGTGATTGTTATTGCTGTGTGTATACATTTTTAATATTATCTTTATTATGTATTTGTATGTGTGTATATAAATATGTGAGTATATATGTATGTCTATATGTAGGTATATGTTTATATTTTATATGTATTCTTTTCATTGTTATATATGTGCATATATACTTTTTTTCACTATTTAATTTCTTTTGTTTCTTCTAAATTTGTACCACCTATAAAAGTTGTATGTTGATAACAATACCGCTGGTTGGGTGGAAGAAAATGTACAAAGTCAAAACTTCAATAAAGTACTCAGTCATTCATTATATATTTATTTATATATTGTTTAGTTTTTGGTCGTGGATGTACTTGCGTTAATGTAGGATTTGTTTTTCGTGCACAGTACTTGTTTTTGGGGTGAAATATTACGAACGTTATAAATTTCATTAATTTTCAGTTGCGTTGCTTTCTCTAGATCTGGTGTATAATTTCTACATTTGACCCAGTTAATCTACAGATTATATTAAAAATAACCTTTTATGGTGGTGACTTGCAATCTGTTCATGCAAAAACCATTGAATTTCTGACGGTATTTGTTTAGACGTCATCGGTCAACGAGTTAAACTCCCAACCTGCCCCATAAATAATACACATAAACTCTTTAATATATATTATAGTTGATTACATTCTTCGTATCGTTTTAACGCCATACGGATTTACTTACTGAGAATAAATATTTACCAATAAAACTACCATAAAGAATGAAAATATTTGTGTAATTAAATATATGTGGCAAGCTAAATTTTTATTCGAATGGCGGATCATTACAGCAACGTTTTATACGAACAATTTAATACAAAAATCTTCTTCCATTTTTATATTCCTTCCAGACGGCTTCCTCGCAGAAGGAAGCAACAATATTCCACACAGACTCGCTACCGAACATGGCGTTCATCACGCACGGCAGCGAGAGATCCCTTCCTACCGCCGCAGCCAGAGTGCGGCGTTGCTCCACCCACGCAGCACACTCAGAAAGAGTATGATGCGCGGTGTCCGGCTCAACACCGCACTCATGACATACAGCGGTTGGCTCCCTACCCGCGATCCGGTGCAGGTACCAATCGAAGCATCCATGCCCGGTCAGCAACCTGCACCAAACGGAACGACAGGGAGCCCCATCTTTGCTCACACCATTCCTGCAGAACCGGGTAGATGGCGTTGATCGTAGTTTCCGCGTCACTCGCTTTCCCTGATGGAAATATCGTAACGAAGCAACTTTTCTAAGCCCACCTAGCTAGTTACAATTATCAAGTTATCAATTTTCCCGCTAAGTACCCATAGGTGCGTTCCAACAGCTGCAGTTAGAATCAATCATTCTTTAAGTTTTAGCGCGTTTATCATGTTAGACCACATCGTCTTTTAACATCAAGTGAGATTGTGGGGAACCGCTAAAACTAAGGTTTACCTATACATTGATATATATATGTTTATGTATATCAATAGATTTATGCAGTAAATTATCAATTATACGGTTGAAAGTTTTTAAGACGCTGCTATCTGTGCCCGCGGAGCCGTACCCATCAACTGCGCATGTGATTATTCTCGTCTTGTAGTATTTACTGATATTTTATTATTCCTACATTCCTATTATTATATTGATAATAATGTTTTAAATTTTATATTAACCTATACCCCTTATTGATAATAAAATTTTGAGTTTCAGATAACCTATTCTCCTCGTAGAGAAAATTTAATTAAATATATATTTATACATTGACACCGTCATATTGTAATGTATCTTTTACGATTTTTAAAAGTAGGTAAAAATAATATATGCCTCCCATGTACAAAAACTTCATACAAATCGGTCAAATCCAATCCTATAAACGGACTGACATAAAATGTGAAATTTTCGATCAATCTCTAAAAGAACAAGTATTTTTCATAAACATTGAAAAGAAAAGAACGATATGCACAGACCAAACTATAGATTCATTAGTATCAGCTGTCGAAATTTGACTGTTAATATATTTTTTGAGTTTTAATATTATTGTATTGTTCTTGCCAAAAGAGTCCACAAATATTGTAAATTAGTGTCTACTAATGTGAAGTAAAGAGAAGTATGACAACTTGAGACATATTTAAGTAAAGACTCCGACATGTTGGTGTTAAAGAACTGTATGTAAAGAAGAAAAGCTACGGAATTGTTTTATATTCGCCTATCATTCCATATTATTAAACAAAGTCGTCCGCCGCGTCTGTCTGTCTGTCTGGATGTTCGCGATAAACTCAAAAACTACTAAACGGATTGTAATGCGGTCTTCACCAATAGATAGAATAATTCACGGGGAAGGTTTAGGTATGTAATTTGTCAAGGTTTTTTTTTTGTAAATTGGTTGAAATATAATGATAGTTCATATATAAATAGATAGTAGCACAATAATTAGTAACGCAATAAGTGAAATTTTCGGTTTTACGATCGAGGTTACTACAATGAATATACAGATAATAATATAAGCTACTTTATACATCATGTTGCCAATGCATAGAAGCTAATTATACTAGTACCACTGTTCAAGTGTAAATATAGAATAAGTAACACTGCAAAAAAAAAAACACTTTAATTTCTGAATATAAATAATTGCGACCTGTTACTCTCGATAAATAAAAGTAGATTAGTTTTATTATTATGGCAATCTGATTTATATTTGATATACTGTGACGTTTTTTTTTTTTCGAACTGACCTACACTGTTGGCCTGACGAGGCCTTTACAGTTCCACCGGACTACCGATATTACCATCGCCCAATAATAATCATAAAATGTGATACTGATAGTCGTTAGACGTTGTTATGTACATATATTACCTGAAAATGTGCTTCGGTCTTTTTCCTTTAATTCTTCATTCATCTTTGTTATGTACATATCCAAAAAGTGACGGTCGTAAGTTTCGTCGTGTGATGCTATTATTTCACTTATAATTTTCTGTAACATTATAATAATACGTGGTTAATGTACATACGTACGTACGTACGTGGTTATGAGAAAGTGTTTGAAGTTGTGTAGATAAAATCGGCCTAATGTAACTTTTAATAGTCTGTACTACTTTTTAAAATGAGTATTTGGTACTGTATAAGTCATTTGGAGGAGTAAATAGATAACTGGGCAGGTTCATGGTTGGTTTCTCACCTGGGTAAATGTCAATTTACAATCAAACAACGCAATTTTTGCAATTTAGACACTTATAGGTGTTTATAGGTGGTAGAGCTACGCTGAAGCTATTACTGGTTTCAGAATGAATGGGTCAGCTCGCCCGGGGTAGTACCACCCTCTCACAGAAAGCCGACGTGAAGTAACAGTGCGCCCGCACTGTTGCGTTTCGTTCGGTCAGTGAGAGCGCCGGAGGCCCACATATATTAAAAGACCGGCAACGCACTTGCGACTCCCCTGGTGTTGCTAGTGTCTATAGACGGCGGTGATCACTTACCATCAGGTGACCCACTTGTTCGTTTGCCCCCTATAATATAAAAAAAAAACATATAAACCGGCCAAAGAAAAATCATTCAATTAATAAAAACAAAATATAAATTATAAACGGCATATTTTAATATACGTAGATGATGAAAGAAAATTATTTAATAAAACTTCCCAAAAACTAATGAACATTTCTTACCCTGAAGAAGTCTAATAAATATTGATTCCCTTTAACCAAGGCATTGTATCCGCTATAGTTTGGTAAGACATCCTTTAGCCATGGGGTCAATGATAACGCACCACCCATATCTGTAGAGTTACGTTGAAACATCAGTGTGCCACGCCCTAATTCCCAAAGATGATGATATTCCGGCCTCGGCAACGTCGTCCTGGTAAAACAATGCAACAACCCGTTGATAAAAGGCACGTCGAGATAGTGTGGTAGATATATCAGCTCTCCATTAACGACATCCTGAAAAATATTGTCAGTAGAATGACATTATTTATAAAAGTTACAAACTACAATATAAAGTAAATCACTACATAGTATAAAACAAAGTCGCTTTCTCTGTCCCTATATCCCTATGTATGCTTAAATCTTTAAAACTACGCAACGGATTTTGATGCGGTTTTTTTTAATAAATAGAGTGATTGAAGAGGAAGGTTTATATGTATAATAACATAAATTAAATAGTGGAGAAACACTGTTATTTTTGAGGTTACTCCAAATATAACGCGTGCGGGCCACGGGCAGTAATTAATAAATCAAAACTACTGGATCGATTTTAATCATTTTTTCGGTGAATGACATAGACTATATGTTTTATACCCGTGCGAAGCCGGAGCGGGCCGCTAGTAAATTATAGTTTGAAAAAAACTAAAAAAACTTGCTCTTGGCGATGATCAAACTAAAAAGTAAAAAATAATTCTTAGCATAAGAATAAAATTACTGATGAGAAAATTAATGCCAGTATTCTAAAAGCGTTGCCTGCTTTGCATGACTTTTTTTAACTAACTCAGCATTTCGTAATCAATAGGTCTGGTACATTAATTTTCTCAACAGTAATTTTATTCTTACGCTAAGAATTATTTTTTACGCTTCACTATGATTATAGCTAAAAGCGTCTTTTTAGCTTTTTTTAACTATAATTTATTTTACGCTTTTTACTTCGGCTTGCTTTAAAACCAGTTGTTTTATACTTTAATATGTACAGATTGGTTTCGAAAATATATTCAAAGATTTCTATCGCATGCGTAGTTCGTGCTACTCTCTTACTCTCACGCAAAGGATACGAAGAGAAACTTATGAATCCTGGCGAATCTAATCATGATAATTGAATATTCGAATTATTGCATTGTCACGTGTCTTCGAAAAGTGTGCTAAGTTTGATTCAATTCTGATCATTCAAATTGCGGCAAAATCACGTTAAAAAGATTCCGTTACATTCATACATACAGGTGTAACCTATAAAAGATGGTGTAACCAAGAATTTGAAATCACACCAATAAATAAAATGTATGCATTGTAGTCTAATGCGTCTCGTAATGACGCCCTCTCTGTGCATCCAGCAAAACCGAAATATGAGTTATAATATGTTTGATGAAGAGATAAACCAGATCGAGTTTCTTGCCGGTTCTTCTCATTGACAGGGTTGTTTTCCGAACCGGTGGTAACTTTAATGTTCATAAGCGCCTTCTCAGGGCCTAAACTGAATAAAGTAGTTTTGATTGCTTATTATGTTATTCTTGTGATAAAAGTGGACATTTTGACGGCTTTACCTATTAGCGTTGGATTTAGTATCATACACAGAGTTTATTAAAGTGGTAGTACGAGTAAGAACACAGTTGCGTAAGTGATTTGTGCTAGTGTGTGGTATCAACTGAATATAAAATAATATACAATTAGAAATATACTATTTTATTAGTTGTATTATATCACTTGTAATATTATAGCCCGTGTCACTACCATAATTAAGACTAAACTGAGAATACTTCTCATGCTAAATTTAAAGAAATCATTTAAGCTATAAAGCCCGTTAAAGTAATAGACACACGTAATATCATAGAAATAAAATAACATATTTATCATTATAATTATAATCACAAATAGCGTCGTCATAACACTCTAGCAATAAAAACGTGTTGAGCATTTATAACGAATTTGAAACACGTATGAACTCACGTGTATTCTTATCGTCTTACGAAAAACGTGATCAGATCTATGTGTCCTTCAATATTGTTTGATAATTTTTTACATCATAGAAGGTGATACAAATTAAACGTGCTGAAGCCACTTCAAGGTGATGCAAAAAGGAGGATCTCGGTTAGGTTCGTTATTTTTATTGAAGGAAGAAAATAAACTCATTGTATACAGGTCCATACACAAAATAATACTTGTATTTTATATGACATTCATTACACTAAATTTGTTTCGTTTTCCTTATATTCTCTTTTGAAAAATAGATAATAACAATAATGCAATATATAACTTTGACTATAAACTGTAATTTAAATTAAATATAGTGCTTGCGGGGATAAATATTCTTACCTTCTCTGCCGGGTATTTAGGCCCATTGATTCTAATATCAATCATCTCTTTGATTTCGCCTGCGACGACAGACTCCAAAGTTTCATCTCGCCTTCCGAAACCGTAGTCCCTTAAGTATCGGAGTGAAAATCTCCTTTGCTGGTGCCAGAAATATCCGTCAGTGAAGAATATACCTATAACATATATTGTTTAATTTTTCATTTATTAACATAACTCCGAAATCTTATTAAATATACATAATCCATTTGTCTTTTATTGTTCGTTATAATTGCATATCTAAGTAAAATAATAGTATTTTTGAGAAGAATACACATACAGTTAAAGATTTAAGCCATAAATCATTTCATTTAATATTTTTTTGTACTGACTACAGTGTTGACCTGGCAAGGCCTCTACACTTTCACTGGACTACTAATGAGAGCGCTTAAGGCACTCACCCGATTTTAGATTATAGGCAACCAGAACAATGAAAATTTATCCAAATGTTAGAATCGAACATAATTATTCGAGCACTATTATACAGTTATTACGTTACATATATATGTAGTTTTGTAGTCCGGTAAATCTGTAGAGGCCTCCGGGATAACAGTGTAGTCAATTCGAAAAAAAAAAATTATGTAGTTTTTAGCCATATCAATGGTCGTATTTTAATAATTGTTGGTTACATGAAAATAATTATGAGACATTTTTTTTATATTTTGGTTGGTAAAATATTTACATAAAAAATTCGTGACGTTCACAACAATTTACAAACTGCCAACAATTATATGAGCCAATCTGTTGGTCTCATTTATTGACTGAATATACGTATAAAAATACCCAAGGATTTTATGCAAGCTAGGACCATAATTGCGAACCATTGTCCAAATTTGTTCTTCGTCGTTTGGGATTTCTAGATACATTGGAAAATCTTCTAACTTTATATTTCTTATTCTCCTTATCTTTATTCCAACTAAGTTAGGTCGGATTAACATGTTTACCTTTTGCACCTTTCTTTATAAGTTTTCACCTCATTACTGAAATATCATTACGCATACGACCCATCTATATCTACTTCGGTCTTCATCAACTCCCCTATGCCCAGCTTTTTATTTATATTATAGGGGGCAAACGAACAGGTGGGTCACCTGATGATAAGTGAACACCGCCTTCCATAGACACTAGCAACACCAGGGGAGTCGCAAGTGCGTTGCCGGCCTTTTAAATATGTGGGCCTCCGGCGCTCACACTGACCGAACGAAACGCAACAGTGCAAGCACTGTTACTTCACGTCGGTTTTCTGTGTGTCGGGTGGTACTACCCCGCGCGTCGGGCGAGCCAACCCATTCATGCTGAAACCAGTAATAGCTTCAGCGTAGTTCTACCACCTACAAAACTACCAGCTGCTACATTTACTTCACTAATTACATGACCTTAAATACGTTCTATATATCAATTTTTATGCAATTCGTTACTCTTTACGTTCTTTGTCACCAGTGCTATTTTATACTACTCATGATATCCTAGTTCATAATCTCATTAATTTTAGACATATCACATATACTCACCTTAGCATTCGGATTTGTGTCGCATATAATGTTACCTCATTTGTCTGTTTCTATATATTCGTATAAAATACAATACCTCAAGTACTACCGGTCGATGTCACCGACGTTTTAGATCAATGAAACGAAATAAGTAAAACCGGAGCAGGCTGATAATACTACCTCATTTAAGGTTACATGATATAAACGAGATGGATTACCGAAGTTCCAAATTAAATGTTCAGTCATTCTAGTGACCTTCGACCTAACGTTCTCCAATTTTTTATCCTGCTATACAAAACCTAAGTAGTATCTTCCTCAACAAAGACAATATCAACGAAAGACTAAGCCTTTGTCCCCGTATTTCGGATACTAGGCGCTTTAGTAAAATATTTTTTTACAAATACATTAAATTGAAAATCCCTTAAAATACCGTTCATGACAGGTAGCCCTGTTTGCCCCCTTGATCCGGGGCTGGTATCAATGTAAAGCAATGTAATTTCTGTACTAAATAGCCCTTCTTTTCTACATTAAATATTAGTTGAATATTATGATATAATTATGTAACACTTATTTTATATTGTATAATTTTTATTTTATTTTATGTAATTAGGCTTATTCCAAACACATATATCACTATGTATCAGAAAACCTCTTTAACTTATTCAGATCATGTATATGGAAATAAATAATTGTATAAGCTACTAGCAACTTCCCGCGCATCCGCATGCGTTTTATATAATTATTTTTTTAACTCGTCGTTTTATTTTATTAAAAGATATATGAATATATAGTTCATAATGACAACATGACATCTTGTACAACATTCCATTATCAGCGGTTGAGAATAAAAAAAAATGTACTACTTGTAACAATAATTTTGATAATTCTTTTTTTTAACTAACCTATGCTGTTAGCCGCACAAGACCTTGACAGCTTTACCGAACTTAGATAATTCTTGTGCTCTATCAATTAAGGGACGGCGTTTGTTCTCGTGTACAACGTGTAGTAATAAAAACCCGTCGAACAGTTTTTGAATAGATTTAAAATTATTTTAAATAGACATCTAAATAATACCTTAAATAAAATTTCTAATTGGTATGCATTAAATAATTTATTGCTAAATGCAGACAAAACAAAATGCATAAGGTTTACCTTACCTAATGTTTCATGTATTGATAATAGAATAGAGACCGAAGGAAATCTAGTTGAGTTGGTAGACAATACCGTGTTCTTGGGTATCACAATTGATTCTAAATTACAATGGGATTCTCATATTAAAAAATTGGCAGGAAGATTAAGTTCTGCTGCATTTGCAGTTCGAAAGATTCGCCAGCTAACAGATATTGCCACTGCTAGGTTGGTCTACTTCGCTTACTTTTATAGCTTAATGTCTTATGGTATTTTGCTGTGGGGGCCAGCAGCTGAGGTAGACACCATATTTTACTACAAAAACAAGCAGTTCGAGCAATTTATGATATGGGGTCTCGCGAATCATTAAAGGATAAGTTCCAGGAGTTCAGGAAATGACGCCCTCTACGTGCATCCACCAAAACCGAATGTAATTATTTATAACTATGTTTTAAAAATATGAGTTATAATATGTTAATGAAAAGATAAACCAGATCGAGTTTCTTGCCGGTTCTTCTCGATGACTGGGTTGTTTTTCGAACCGGTCGTAACTTTGACGTTCATAAGCGCCTTCTCAGGACCTAAACTGAATAAAGTATTTTTGATTTTGATTTTGAATGTCGTCTAATTCATAATTCTTGTATGCCAAAATTTGTGAAAATAAATATATAAAGATCACCATAGTGGGGTGGCAACCACCACACCCACGCAGGCCGGGATACCTAACCTAAGGAAGTGGACTGTATATTAAATTGGCTGGAGGTAGAGACCCCTTTAAAATGTATGCCGAAAGTATTTCGTTACAACCGGGATAAAGGCTCACTAACCTTTAACTTACAGTTAAGTCTTCTTTGCCGCCGTTGCCGAAGTTTAAGAGCACCAGCTTTCCACAAATACACACACAAAAACAGTATTTCATGCCGCCGAGCTGATAGGGTTTACAAAGGAGCCCGAGTGTGCAATCGGGTTCCCGGCAAGTAACCGATCATCACCGATTTTTGACTTATATAAAGGTGTACAATAATTTTGCCTGCCCCCCAACCAATTTATGCCCTAACACATAGATTTATTAATGCAGATATAGTGAATCAATATACGGTTGCCTTTTGTATAAGTTAGCAATGTCTTACTCAATTTTTAACATTTGCTTATCTCCCAACAGGACCTATATTAAATATGTATACAGTAAAACGGTAACGAGAAATAAAAGCAAAGTACTATTTTAAATAATTTATAACATAAACCAAGATTATATGAAATAATAGATTGGTGGTATATAAGTGTAATTATATTTCATGCATATGGTAAGGATATTAATAGAAAAATATTGGAGATATTCAATTCAAAAAATATTGTTTTCACGATATAACATACCCAACTTTTTCCAGTAGGACCTCAGCCTGAAGAGAATAATATCCATTCTCCCATCTAACTCCTCACGAAAGAACATTTCCTTGATATCAGCTGGATCGTTAAGTACAACCGTCGGGACAGGTCCCATGAAGAGTCCAATTATTTTGGTTTGATACTTTTCTCCCAGCTTGCGGAAAGCGCCAGCTAAGTTACTGAATTCGTGAGCCAGAACGATCCAAAAAGCTCCATAAATGGGTAAACTGGGTGGACCTGAAACACAATCATATACTTTAAAATTATAGTCTTCTTTCATCTATATTTAATTAAGCAGAGACAAAAAAGTTATTTACATCTTCCTTCTCTGTTTATCCACCGATTTTCTTTTTGTTTTTTGTTCAGTAAATTTTATTTGTTAGTACATACCTTTTAACGAACTATAGTATCATCAAGAAAATAAAGGAAATATTTCGTTACTTTCCTTAATATTAAAACCTAAAAGCTCATAAAATGTAGTCGAATTTGTAACACTAGATAACCAGTGGTAATATTACATTTCTATTAAATTACCTATGACACCTTACGAAATTGCATCAGGTAATTAGTTACGAGTAAGTCCTAACTTATATATATACTAATAGGCCCAGCGGACGTTGTCCTGCCCTGATAATGAAAAAATACAATACTTATGTGCAAGAAACGCTTAAGGCGGCTTGACTTTTTCCGATTTTTTCAACAATTATCATTAAAAATCTTGACAAATTATATACCTAAACCTTCCCTTTGAATTACTCTATCTATTGGTGATGACCCCATTACAATTCGCTCATTAGTTTTTTAGTTTATAGCGAACATCCAGACAGAAAGACGCGGCAGACGACTTTGTTTTACAATATGTAGTCGCGCAAATAAAATCAAACGTTGTAGTGAGACGTGGCAGCAGCCGATCAATGCAGAATGGAAGTAGCGTCCATTTAAGTATTTAATTGTAGATTTCCGCAAAGTAAGTAATACCTTCTTAAATCAAAATCAAAAATACCTTATTCAGTTTAGACCGTGAGGAGGCGCCTATGAACGTCAAAGTTACCACCGGTTCAAAAAACTACCCAGTCATCGAGAAGAACCGGCAAGAAAGTCGATCTGGTGTATCTTTTCATTAAACATATTATAACTCATATTTTTAAAACATAATTATAAACATAGATTTCGTAGGTGGTAGAGCTACGCTGAAACTATTACTGGTTTCAGAATGAATGGGTCGGCTCGCCCGGGGTAGTACCACCCTCTCACAAAAAGCCGACGTGAAGTAACAGTGTTTGCACTGTTGCGTTTCGTTCGGTCAGTGAGAGCGCCGGAGGCCCACATATATTAAAAGGCCGGCAACGCACTTGCGACTCCCCTGGCGTTGCTAGTGTCTATGGACGGCGGTGATCACTTACCATCAGATGACCCACCTGTTCGTTTGCCTCCTATAATTTAAAAAAAAAAGATTCGGTTTTAATGGATGCACAGAGAGGGCGTCATTTCCATACGTCACCATCGTTCGCATATTGATCCACCCTGTAATAGCCTTTAGACATTAAAACCTGCTTGACATGGTGATTGAACTTAGTATCCGGCAAATTTAACCCTTTAATGATTCGCAAGGCGCTATAAATCAAATCTAATACTCAATCATAAATCAAATACTTTTTTATATTTATCAACTTTATCTGAATGTTTTGAGATTGAGGGTGAAATCTGTAGAGCGCACTCAGACTTAAGCTTAAGCTTAAGTCCAGGATTTAAATTTATATTTGTGAGCTTAGCATTCACTTATTCTTCTGAGGTTGATTTTTCGAGTAAATTGAGTAATTACATAGTTATAAAAAACTTTAAAAGTAATTTATTACTTACTTGTTCCCAACCATCAGAGTACAACGATGGGCGATCATAATTTCATTTAAGTGCATTTACTTATTAATTATAATTGATGCTGTAATGACGCCGTCACTTCACATCCATTATGCTTATACAATATGTAGGTTATAATATATTGCAATTATACTTCCATTTTATTGATTACAGACTTAATACTCGTTTTTATTACCATACAAATAAGAAAAACAAACACGATTTTTCCTTAACCGCAGTATAATTATAATAGTCTGTATGCTTTTAACCTTTTTATGCATTTAATAAGTTCGCATAATGTATAGATTGAACAGATTTATTAGTCATTCTTATATATTAAAAACGGCAATTTCTGTTTGTTATTTAATGCACTTATGACATGGAAATTACTGAACCGGCTTATATGATTCTTTATTTTATTCATATATGTGTTTGTACATTATAGGCTTTAAAGTTTGACCCCATGCTTACCTGGTGTTAAATGACGATGAGGTCTAAATTGGGAAACACGCTAAACCTAGAGGAGGGACTGACTCTGGAATGCAGCTTCGGGAACACATTTATTTATAAGGATTTCATTAGAGATTATCAACATGAGGATGGTAGCTAGCCAGGTGAGTCTAGACAAAGTCCTATCACCATTCGAAATATATCGATTAGGTAAATCGTTAATACAACATTAGGTAAATACATTCGATTAAGTTATAAATATTGAGAGTCAGTCGCAACGTATTATATAATAAATAACTATTAACATATATATTATAATACATAACTATTTACAATAGAAATGACTAAAAAAATGATCGTCAGTAGATATTATAAATCACAGTGAACGCTTCTTCGCGGGAAAGCAATATAAAACCAGGCATGCAAGGCACGAATATTAGTGAAATTAAATAATTTCGTTATCGTAATTAAAACATATTAGTTATTTACGATATCCAATTTTATCGCATCATTTGTACAATAAACATAGGGTAAAAAAACGCTATACGATAAAAATACGATAAATAGAACATATATATACATATATATAAACTATAACTTTATAGGTAACATGGGCGAAGCAGCAGGAACTACGATATGACCTCACGGTTAATGTAATCACTCATGATGAGATATGAAAACAAAAATATATGGGTACAATTTTACATACTTTGGAAGCTAAAAGGCGTTTTTTCTTTAATTTTCTGCGTACTCATCTATAATACTTGATCTGGATAAAAACATTTTTAGTAGTAGTAGTCCAGAGTAATTGAATAAAGAGTTCGAATGAGCATAGTAGAATTACTTTATATTGAATGTTATTTAATTTTTCGACACAGTATATTTTTAACATAACACGTTTGGAATAACTTTTTCGTCAGGTTAAAATTTCCCCTTTAAAGAACACTTAATCCTTTGTATTTAGAAACTCTTATACTAAAACATATACTGTTTCGGTAACTCCATATCGCTATTCTCTTATACTTATAGCTGGGAAATAAATATAATCACTAGGGCATGATTTAGTCTTATATATATTTCCTTTAATATACCTGTAATGAACTCATTACACTGCAAAATGTTGATTGATTTGTTCTATAATAAAAAAATTCAAATACATATTATTGCATAATTACGTGTAATTTTATTGCTTCTGTCCTGTTCGACGCACTAACTATAACGAAAAAGAATTAAGCGACAGCTATAGAAAAAAAATTTTTTTTTCTGGCAGATAACTTTGCCGGCCAGTATTTTCTTTTTTAATTTTCAAAATGATAATCGTATTCTTTTTGTTTATTGAGCGTCCCTCGCCATTATTATTGACATTTATCTCAAACGATTTATTAATAACAAAAACTTCATGAATATTTACTGTTTGTATTTAAATAAACGACTAGATCAATGTTACTTATAAATTTACTTAAAATAATGTGTTGCCAATCGGGGGAGTGCCTTAAGCGCTCCCCTTAGTAGTCTGGTGAAACTGTAGAAGCCTAATGAGGTTACCAGTGTAGCCATTTCGAAAAAAAAAAAAATTCGTGTTGTTTATTTATGTGTCACACTTTTTTTTTTGATGACGTTCTCATTATAAAGGTTTTTGGTTTTCTACAGATGTAGTATATAATATATATTTATTGTAATTTTTTGTATTATTTATTAAACTGAAAACATTTCGTGAATAAAGTAAAATGTAGCTATACACAACGACGAGTAAGGTCTAGTCTAACTTTGAAACTTACGTAGAATAACAAATAAAAATTCAACAAAAACACAATCTTACCTGGAGGAAAATTCTCCGGTCTTTTATAAGCATTTTTGTACAAATAAACAAATAAGATTGGTAGCGCTAAAATTAGCGCAGCAGTAGCGATCATTGTGCTCCGATGTGAACTGTCGCGCCGTCGATTGTCACAAATCGGTTTAATTATATTATTACTAATAAAATAAATTCATTTATTACAAATAAGGCTGCCTACAACGTTCCACGCAAAACACTGACTAAGTAGATGTAGCAAACAACAACTGTTATAAAAACAGCTGTTGATAATATGTGTACGTTTTTTGTATCGATTTAATTTTGATTGATGTTTGAATGCTGTATGCATTTTCGTGATAATCATAATAATCGGATTACTGTTTAAATTTGCATCGATATAGGTAGTAAGTAATGATGCATTTTTTATTTGATCATTTCCGTTTAATAAATGACTACTTCATGAACGCACAATTCGATGATCGAAAAATAAAATTGATAAAAAATTTATGATAAACATTGGATAATTCATTATACACTGCATCAGAGCTATCAACATTATTTTGTACAAATAATTAAAAAAAAATGGTTTATCTATTGATATGTTTCAAATATGGAAAGTACTTTTCTGCCTATGAGTTTTTATTCTAAAACCACTATAGCAATTAACAATGGTTATGTTGATAAGAACTTAGATATTGTAGTCGACCAAAATTTTAGAACTAGTAAGGTTAATAAAAGTATTCGGTGCTACAGATTACTGTAGCACGTGAGAGATTACTCTCGAGGCATATTACCGATATGGTGGATACAAAAAGTTTAAACTACATCTACTGTCATATTATATCTTGGATATATATCTGTACATGCACTAAAAGTAATTACAAACAACTGCAAAGAGTGAAAGAATGCACAAAGAGTGAATAATCAAAGGGACAATACCTAATTATTGTTCGAAAAAAAAACATAAGCCCCGGTAGAGTTTCTTGCCGATTTTTCTCGATATCTAGAATAGATTTCGAACCGATTTTCATTGAAAGTTAACAGATGACCTTTTACAGTTTAAACAGAATAAAGTGTTTATGATTTCGTTTAAGGAGTATGAACAACAGGCACGATTTGAAGTTGCCTTATTTCGTGAAGATGACGTCGAATCATTATTTATGCTCTCCATTATCCATGAACCAAAACCGATAAGAAGGAAGAACAACATGTCTCAGAACTGTATATACTCTCTGTTCTCATTTTACGTACGTCTTTTGGTTTAAATATATCATTTATTAGAAATAAGTTGTGATTATAATTATTATCAAAAATATTTTTACATCAGTCAACTTAAGTTTGACTCTCATTATTATACACCGTATTTAGTTAGATGAAATTGACTGATAGAGAATTGGCTAAGAAATGTCTGGATGAGGACTTATTTAAGTCTTATTTAAGGACTTATTGAAGCGATGATGACTCAGTTGGTAGTGTGTTCCGACACAGCGTCGAAGGACGTGGGTTCGAACCCAAGCAACTGAGTCGGAGCTTTCGGTAAAGGAAAACATCGCGATGAAACCATAGCATGGTGGTAGGGCTTTCCCAAACACGCCAAACACCTGTTGGTGTGTTCCGACAGCTGCACTTGAGAGCCAGTCTCCCTCTAGGTTAAGCGTGACTTACCATCTTAGACCACATCATAATTTAACATTAGATGAGATTGTGGTCAAACGCTTACATATAAAGTATTAAAAAAAGATGACAAGGATATAACATTAAGCCTATATTCTTACGATACAGGTAACGACCTCTAATTCTTTTTATACCCTAGTTAACGACAAGAAAGTAAAAGCGAAATATTTTATGAAAAGTAAATTATATGTTCCATAATCTTTATTTGAAATATGTTAACCGTTACATTTTATAGGTACTCAGTCTGTCACCATTACATGACAGTATTTCCGTTCAGTTTTTGTTATAGTAGCACAAAATGACATCTCTATACCATCAGGTATAGACTACTATATAGAGATCTATAGAGAGGTACTTACCATCAGGTAAGCACAATACAATCCAAAAGAAGTAGGTGTATCCTTATGACCACGTAATAGAAGTGAAAACTTATAAATATATATTTAAATACGCATAATATATACAATTCAAATACTACTCTGGTTATATACAAAGCATTCATAATATTACTATACAACATAATTATTGGAAGAATACACTCCTTGTCAGACAGTAAATGTGGCTAATGTAGAGTGGAGTTCGAGTAAGTCATCGTCACCGACCCAAGCGTGACAGTTCACTTTCATTCACTGTTCAATGCCTTTAAGATTGTTAGTCCATCGCCGCTTAGCGATGTCATACCCACATGCATTCCTCTCAGTTCATGGATCGCAAAGCGTGGCAAATTAAAAAAAAACGTCATTATGATGGATTGTCAGCATACACACGGCGGTCCACTATCTTGTCGAGTACAACACTCTACCATCGAACCACTCGTTCCATTACAGCGAGCTGTAACCCTTTTTTTATTACCGTGGGGAAATCCATCATCGACACACCACCCTCCCGGGGGGAGAGTGAGTAGTGTGAGACTCTTACTCACTAAAACCCCGCGGTGTACCGACCGCCGCTTGATTGGGGCGGCATGGGATCGTGCAGTGTTATCACCATGCCGCCCCAGCAGAAAGGGTCCGCCGGGCGTCGTCTTAATAAGGACGGCAAGCTGGGTACACATCAGCCGCCCCCTTCTCGTCAACCGAACATGTGCAATGGGGAGATGGGGCGAGCTATAACCCTAGCCACGACTAAGTCCAAGTTATTGTCATATCGAACCATTAGTGTTACGCTATCTTGGACGTTTTAAAATGTTTTTTGATATCCAAAGATCATATCGGCTTGCAGTCGTGTATATCGTGTAAATTGGACTGCCAATTTAATTTTTTTCACGTGATCCAAAAATGAAACTGTCACTAAGTAATCAAATGCATGAGAATGCAATGTTTTTGATATAAAATTCTTATCGGTAACAAGATAATTAAATATCCTTTAGAATTCCTTTCTCTTCTTTAAAATACTTGAAATTTTTAGAAAATGCATTATTTAAACTTCATTCTCTAAATACTATGAGATTGTATAGATTATCAGATACTAGCAGGCACAGCGGACGTTGTCCTGCCGTGATAATAAAAAATATATACTTGTGTGCATAAAACGCTTATGGCATTTTGACTTTTTTCGATCCTTTCAACAGTTATCATTATATTTCAACCAACTGAAACAAAACCTTAACAAATTATATACCTAAACCTTCCTCATGGTGGATTACAACCTAAAAGTGGCCATAAAAAAACAAAAATGAAACCGCAATAAAGGCAAAAAAAAAAACAGTAAAAATCCAGAATGACTAACGTAGTTTTAAAAAATAAGAAGGAAAGAAAGGGAAAAACCCTCATGAAGTAATTAGTTTTTAAGTTTATCGCGAATATACAGGTAGACGCAGCGGGCGACTTTGTTTTATAATACGTATTGATGAAGCTTAAAAATAAAAAAGAAGCTGACTAATTGAATTTACAGTATTTTTTTGTTTACTCTGTTCTACCTTCATGCCAATGTTATGGTCTTTATCACATTTCAATTTTTTTTTTTTATTTACTATGGTTTTATTGTAGAAGATTACTCTTCTGCAATAACAAGTGCTTGCCAAGTTATATATATGTTATGTTTTTATATATAGTTATGCTTATCTTCAAGCACAGGCATGATTTAAAGACTAGAAACTGTGACAAACTGGTCGTTCCACGTTTTAGACTCAGTAAAACCAGTAACAGGTTTTTAGGTAATAGTGTTAGGTTTTATAACAAAGTCCCAAAGCATATTACCGATTTGCCAGACTATAAGTTTAAGTGCCATGTTAAGCGGGTTTTGGTGTCAAAGGGCTATTATAGAGTGGATCAATATGTGAACGATGGTGATGTCTGGAATTGACTCCTCTCTGTGTATCCACTAAAATCGATTGTAATGTATAATGAATTTTAATTATATATGTTAAAAAGATAAACCCGATCGAGTTTCTTGCCGGTTCTTCTCGATGACTGGGATGTATTCCGAACCGGTGGTCGTTTTGACGTTCATAAGCGCCTTCTTAGGGCCTAAATTGAATAAAGTATATTTTGATTTTGATTTCTAAAAAAATTATATAAGTTTGTTACATATATTTGACAAACAAGTGATACAAGTTACAAAGATCCCATAATAGTATTATTGTATTTAGTTAATACTCGTACGTGTTAATGCAACGGTTTAAAGTTATGTACTTCAGGGAACTATGACGCATTGACTGCATTTCAAGTTTCATTTAAGTACTTTGTCATTCTATGAGTATTACTGAAAAAAAAAGAAAAAAAAACGTCCTGTTACAACAGTATATGGAGCGCCTCTCGTTTACCAAGTAATATTAAGTTCATTTACAATTTCTTTAACGATGCATATTAAGTGGTATCGGTTGCTTCGTTTGTCGGTGACAGTCCAAGCTGAGGCGCGCCGTGCGCCCTTGTGCTGGTTGCTTATAGACATTTGGATAAGTCTATTAAGCGCTCCCCTTAGTAGCTCGGTGAAACTGTAGAGGCCTTACCAGGTCAACAGTGTAGTTAGTTCGAAAAAAAAATTTCGTTCGCATTATTAAATCCGATATAGGATATGAGAAAAGTATAATATATCCATCCTAAATTACTCAGGATTCATGTAGTTTATATTAGTGGAATAATATTTGAATTCGTATCATTACGTCCGGAGATTACACTCTACAAATAAAAAAAAAAACTCGATGTCGTTTAAAATATTGCCGCACAAATAATGTAATATCCTATTTTGCTACTAGACAAATACAAAAGAATAACTTGTTATTTTGAAATGGGTATATTAATCGCGCGTTAATTATGCGTTAGTAATAATCGATAATATATAACCTATGACCTATTCTACGCTGTAAATATCTTCGCTATTACAATATATAAAACGATATATAAAGTATATTAACCCTTTGATTAACACAATTGTAACCAACTGATACGTTTGCTGATAGAAGGCGTTCATTAATTATGTAAGTGGACCAGGGGGGAAAGGGTCAACTTGAATCTCACTAACACAAAACTCACGTGGGGGAGAGAGGGGATTTCGGCAAGTATCCCGTAATTTTTTTCGGCTAAAAAATAATGGAAAAATGTAAGAAAATTATAATTTCAAGTGAAACATGTCTCTAAATATGTCAAAATGTGACACAATTATTCTATTTTTAAAAATCCTTGAATAGATGTAAATTTACTTAGTATTTATATATCGAAATGTAATGTAATAGTAATTGTAATTAAATGTAATAATAGTAAAAAAGTAAAAGTATGGGCATATTATGAGAAGAGATGAAAGTCATGTAACAAGAAAAGTTTTGAGGTTGACAATAGACGGATACCTATAGAGGTAGAGGAAGACCGAAAAAGGTGTGAATGGATAGTGTGGAAAATGATATGTGTATAAAAAAAAGGTGTGAATACTGAGATGACATTTGACAGGGGAGAGTGAAAAAGGAAAACATGTTGTGCCGACCCTACTTAGGTGGGATGAGGAATGAGGGTAAGATGATGATGATGAATAGTAAAACAGTAAAAATAATAAAGCAAATTGTATTTCCTTTTTTTTAAATAAATCCAACGCATTTATACTAAAAATATAAATTTTGAAAGATTTTACTCGAGATTAATGCTGGGGGTAAGGACAAATGCCACGACTTCTCGCAAAGAGGAGAAGGGTCTTAAAAAATCCTCACCTCATATAATTACTTATAACTTGCAAGAACGAATTAGGTTTCAAAAATTCGGTGGCATGTAACACTATAAAGCAATCCACCTGAGATGAATTATACATGTAGGCATACGACATGTGATGTGTATGTGTTGTGACGAGTTTTCCGAAAAAGGTATTTAGCTTCAAAAGCCTTCAATTTGGAAGTTCACCCCTTTCCACATCCACACTGACTGCATTTTGTCACACCGCTCTTTAAAATACAAGTTCTTGCCACGTATCGCTGGACAACCCGGCAGAAGTCAAGTGGCATTTAAGCATAACACGGTACCGCAGATGCTATTCTCTAGTCTTACTAAGTTTCGATTGGAAAGCAAACTTTAAGGCTGAGTTGCACAAGTCAATGTTAACGTCAAACTGTCGGTTAAAGTAATTGTTAAGCGATAAATAGGTTGCACCAGTTAACAATGAATAAAATGACGTCACAATTTAACGTTAACAATTACCGGTCGATGTTGGCCGGTTAACGTTATTGTTATTGTCAACTTTTGAACTTCTTGTCAGTTTAGTAGTCAAACTTTAAAATATTTTGTAGTTACGGAAATAAATTCTGTGGGAAACTCAAAATAATTCTTACGACGTACAGAATTAATACATAAGAAAATATTTGCGTGTTAGGAAGAGGAAAATTTTTCTTTCCTAAAGTTGATCGGTTCGCTAAATGGGCCAAAGAAATATTATTGAACAGATTCCGGGTGTCTAAAAAATTTGCATGTGCGCTAAATTTGCATTTAAAACATTTGTTAAGATCGCTAACTATGAAGTAAGTACTGTTCCGTTTACACGTTATTAAAATTGTATAATAAACATATACAATAACACATATATAATAAACATGTTATAAAAAATATATAATACTCTTATATTGCATTTCTCCGAAATAACCATTAATATAATTATATTAATATTTAAATATGTAATATATAACTTCACAGAAAGAGATACGAACTAAAAAACAAGGGATAGTAATTACAACACATTCATTTTTTGCGCGCAATGACCATCTGCCGAGGGATACAATAAAGACTTGCCAAGTAAAAAATGTTATCCTCTTCGTTTTTAGGGACTAATTGCTTTATTTACGTTGTAACCCTAACAACTTTAACTATTACAAAACGTATCATGGTGCAATCAGTTTTAATAAATGTAACTGTTAGTGGCTCTTGTCATTGTTAAAGTTAACTTTAACAATTACAATAATCGACATTTTGGTGCAACTCAGCCTAAGATCATAGAAGCCAGTTACAATAGTCCTAACCATGTTTTAGTAGGTTGATTGACCATAAAATAAAAAATATGTCAGTTAAACCATAATCAGCCAGTTGTTTGATGAGGACAAGCTTAGGACTCTTGGAAAGTACCAGCTTCATCATTTTCAATACTGTTGCAAATGCGGAAACTAGTCGTTAACCACCGGTCAGCGATCCTCCAATCAAATCGGTCCATTTAACACGCGTAGTAGTACATTTTGATTAAGTTACACTAATACCAGAATACAAAATATTAGTTCCCCATAAAAGAAGAATATTTTCTCCAAGGTTTCTTTGTTCTGATCTATAGTATGAACAATTTAACAAGGTTAATATTAATAGAAATAGTAAATGTAGAGACTCATTTTAGCGATAAGAGATGACATATAAATGTGAATAGGTATAACTTATGTCCTGTTATTAAGAATGTTGTATGTAGTGAAATAAAGATAAGGACCAATGTCTACGGAACAATGGAAAATAACATTTCAAAAACACTACGGAACCTTCAGATAATTTTGATAACAGTTTTTGTCTTGTCACGGTGCAATTTATAAAAAATAAAAGTTTTATGCAGCTCCAAAGGTTATTTAGGAATTTGGTTATCTAATTACTTTGATATAATATATGTTATCATAATATATATGCTATCATAATTATCTTAATATTTGTTACATAATTAATACTGCTATTGTTTCGTTTTGTTAATTTTATTACAGCCATAAATCTATGATATAATAAAGGCCGATGATTTGACACCTGAAATAGAACTTATACTAGCAGCTATGCTTAGCTTAAAATTATAGACATGTATAATTCACTGAATGCATTTTTAATATTCACTTGATAATTGGAATTACTTACATATTGTAGAAATTAGACAGTGAGGTGTTCGATATTTTCTTCACAATGTTATCCTTGGAAACAGTTCTGTAACTATGGATTCCTTGTTACCTTGGAGCATTACTTTTGCTTAGAACATTGATTGCATTTGCAACTATCCGCGGGCGACCAACCATTGCAATTCAACCATCTCATACATTTCAAAGCTAAGTATTTACCTAAAAGCATTGTTTTTATCTATCTAACTAACAGGTTAAATAATATGTACTTAGGACTATTTACGAATAGGAATATTTTTGAAACCGGCAGTAATTTTTTGGACTTTGATAGTACATTCTGATGGCAATAAATAAAGTATAATTAATTTTGACTTAATGGTATAAACACCAAATTTTAAAGCAATGATAGCTTAATGCCAGATTACTTCGCGTAGATATAAACCTAATTCTGATCTAGAAGCTTACTTATCGATATGTATAATGGCTATTTATAAATATAATATCTAGATTTTATTTTAGACCTACTTTATAGCAACATTAACGGGCCCGACAAACGTTGTGATGTCCTGCCCTGATAATAAAAAATCTTAGAAACAGTTCGCACCGCTATCTACCGGGTCTAATTGTGAATCGCAACCATCTTTAACTCTACCTCAACACACAAAAATTTCAACAAAACTGGTCCAGGCGTTTAGAAGGAATTCACCTAAATCCTTAAATTTAAATCTACTATTTGGCACACATTATTCTCTTGTCCTATCTATTTTTTTTTTATATTTCCAATCATGGACATGTTATTTGAAGAAAAAGGATAAAAACCAACTTCCTTATACACCTAATTAAATCAAGAATCATGTTATTCAACATTTTAATAGTAACGTAATACAACAAAGAAACACTTTTGACCCCTTTATCATTTACATTAGATATATGTCTCATAATTAGCACCACATTATCAATATAGATAAAATCATTTGCTGAATATATGTAACGTCAAAACGGCTGCACGAACTTTGCTAATTCTTTCTTCGTGGCCTTCTTAATTGCCAGAATAAGGATTGTGTGAAAGAAAATGTTTTAAATATCCTACAAAAAATTGAAAAATTAGGCTTACAAAATATCCATATAAAAAGAGAGTGAGTGAGACAGAAGACAGTAGGGAGGTTTTTAAGAATATTGACAGAATTGACAGTTAAACACGTTCCGTTCCACGTGTACCACCGAAGCAGTGGTGCAAGTTAAGCTTTATCTTCAGGCCGCGTGGCACGGAACTTGTTAACTTACTTCTTCAATTGCAATTTTATATCATTACATGGTACTGTACTGTACAATAAAATTTTAGTCTCACTTTCTTCATTAGTAGCTAGTGATCAATAAAAAGGAAAAGATAACCGAGATTTGTGGACCAATCTTCCTTCTGCACTAATATTCTGGCCCCGCAGTGACGTAAGCTCACTGGTAGACTGGTAAACAATATAGGTTCGAATCATACATCGACCATGAGCTTTGCTTAATAAAAAACGCCATGATTACAATATAACATAGTGAACTTAGATTCAAGGCAACAGTCCAAGCCGAGATTCGTACACTTTCGTACACTTTGCGAATCAATAATGCATGCAAAATGTATTTATTAATCAATGTGCTGATTATATTCCATAACATAAATTCCAGTCTTTCATACGATTTTTACGTTTAAACTGGGATGCATCAGAACACTTCTTGTCTATTGATCATAAGTGTAGGCGTCTCGGGAATACCACTGTAGGAGTCCAGGCTAGTTCGAAGAGAGTAACAGTGAAACTGGGAATGTGTAAAAATAGACAGTATTTATATTTACTCCATATATGGTATATATGTATACAAGAGGTCCAGAGTAGGCTGGAGAAATGGCAACAGAAACTGGAGAATTTTGGTTTAAAGATTAGTGGGATGAAAACTGAACATTTGTTCTGTGACTTCGGAGGTCCATCCAGGTTTAGTCATATTACCTTAAACGGTGTATTCTTACCAGCCTGCTCCAATTTTCGGTACCTCGGCTCATTAATCCAAAATGACGGTGGAATAGACAAGGACATGAGGAATAGGATGAATGCAGGGTGGATGAATTGGCGAAAGGTGTCTGGGGTAGTTTGTGACCCACGAATGCCGTTGAAACTCAAGGGGAAGGTGTATAAAACTATAATAAGACCAGCCGTGTTATATGGATCCGAGTGCTGGGCTACGAAAGAGACGGATGAGAAAAGATTACATGTGGCAGAAATGCGAATGTTAAGATGGATGTGTGGTGTAACAAGGATGGATAAGATTAAGAATGAGTATATCAGAGGAAGTTTGAAAATAGCACCAGTGACAGAGAAGTTGAGGAGTAGTAGGTTAGCATGGTACGGGCATATTATGAGAAGAGATGAAAGTCATGTAACAAGAAAAGTTTTGAGTTTGAAAGTGGACGGATATAGGAGTAGAGGAAGACCGAAAAAGGTATGGATGGATTGTGTGAAAAACGATATGTGTATAAAAAGTGTGAATACTGAGATGACATCTGACAGAGGAGAGTGGAAAAGGAAAACATGTTGTGCCGACCCTACTTAGGTGGGATAAGGGTAAGAAGATGATGATGTATACAGTGACAAACATATATTTCATTTGTTCGAATGGCATATTCGATGTATAATAATGTAAAAGGTTTCAGCCAGTCTGCGTTAGGATGAGATTCTAGTCATAGAGCTATATAAGTAAATTCAATTTAGTATATAATAAACCAAAATCATCTTACACTTATTCCACGTTAACCTTATTTCTTTAAGTAGAACACATGTTTTCCTCTTTCACCCTACAGCTGTTATCTCAGTATTCACATTTTTATACATATACTAGCTGACCCGGCGAACTTCGGTCGAATATTGACATTAATGTTTATACCATACTAACATCACTCAATTGTTTTTCCTTCCCGGAACCTCTCCACTAACACTTAAACTTTATAGTATGGTATTAAAGTTCAAATTGACTTTTAAGTATTATTACGAAGCGTTTGTATGGGAGTATAGAAAAATGTTGTTTTTAGACTTTTTCAGGTTTTTTTTTTTTTTTTCTCTCCGTAAGAACCATTCTCGTGCATCAAGGAATATTCTAAAAAAAAATTAGCGAAATCGGTTCAGCTGCTCTCGACATTTGCGCTTAGCAACACATTGAGCGATTCATTTTTATATTATACAAAATGTAGGGGCATTGTTGAGGAGGCAGTTATAAAAGTATGACGTCATCTTCAGTGGCAGATACAGAAATCCTCTACTGTAGATAGTTACGAATATGTCGAAATGTAAACGGTCCGACGGTCCGCGCGTGAATGATCCCCGATCTTTTTTTTCGAACTGACTACACTGTTTGCCGGACAGGCCTCTACATTTTCAACGCACTACAATCCCTGCTCTATTGACTCTGAGCTTTTTCTAGCTTTCCTCTGTATTAAAAGGTAAAGCTTAATATTTCTGTCGATACCTACACAAATACTTTTGGCGGTTTGACGGAACCTGTGCGCCGACAGTCTATTACTCTTCAAGTATTTATCTATTCATATATTCGCTCACAACAATACTTTTCTAGTTATATGACTCTCATTTCGTCTCATAATATGCCCGCACCATAACCTATTACCTCTATAAAACTCAATTGAAACTTAAATTCACGTCATTGTTACCCCGAAGAATTAATTGGCAATTCTCTTTTTGACTTTTAAGTCGTATAACATTTATTTTTCGAAGATAGTGCTATTACATTAAGAACAGATAGAACAGGTCATCATTCACTCATATTAGACCAATCGATTATATACTTGTTAATAATGAAACTTATAGCATTAGAAGTGAAGCAACGTAGAATAAGATCTTGAGAACAAACTGATCTCTGTTTACGACACCTATCTGGCTAAGGCAAAGAATGTGTCATGTGAAGTGAGACGTCATAAGTGAATCGATTTCGTACATTTAATTAACGTGATAAGAAATACATTATTGTGCAATATCCATATCATGTGACCTTGTGTCGAGTCACAAAAGTCATTTGTCAATGTTACATATTATAAGCCACAATGTAGACAGTAACGACAATTTGTCAGAAATTATGCTGTCTACCACGGACTGGGAATTGACAATCCACCGGTCAAACCACTCGACGACCAAGACTTTTTATTCGTACCCCAGCAGTATTTCTTACAAATTGTCATACACATTGTTATATAATATTAAGAATTGGCAAACAACTTTAGCGATACGACACAAGGGCACATGATATGACATTACACAAATGTCCGCAGGTTCGAAACCCGGTATGTACCGCCAATTTTTTCGGCATTCGCATATAATTACTAATTTAAATCGACAACACTATCGGCTGATGGTAAAGGAAAACATTGTGTAGAAACCTGGAATCTGAATAATGTTCCTATAGCATCAACCTTATGAGGGAAAATATAAAACTGTGTATTTCACGGTTGAAAATCACTAATACGTCGTGTGGTCACTTGGTGATTATGCCTATACCTTACTTCGGGAAGACGCCTATCGCTCTGCAATGGGTCTCCTACAGACTAAAGAACAAAGAATTAAACCCAGCATTGTATTTTTTGCATTTCATTTTTTTATTAGTTAAAATAAATTGAAGAATTCTTCAAACCTATGAACAAAATACGACGAAAACACTGTCTGTTTAAACAACATGACTAAGACTGGTGAGAAATAACGTCATAGCGCGTTACGACCCATTACATTAGCGCCCAGTCGCAGCTATGAAAGTTTAGCAAAAGTGGTAGGATGGATACCACTTTGCTACTTTCAGAAGGTTGATGGAGATATAAATGAAATATCTGACTCCGTTTGTGCAGACTAGTAGCCGCTTTGGCAGCTGTTTTTTTTTTTTTTTTTTTTTTTTTTTTTTCGAACTGACTAAACGCTGTCGGCCTAACGGGCCTTCACAGCTTCACCGGGCTTTTAGGGCGAGCGCTTAGGGCACTCAGCCGAGAGGCAACAAGCTCAAGGGTGCCAGAATGGCCGAACCTCGGCTTGGGCAGTTGCCTTGGGATAAACGCGAATCGAACTAAAATATCTACATAAAATAAAATATCTATATGCCATACATGTACACTTTAGTGAGACACATATGCATACCTTCATATGTGTCACACTAAAGCGCACATGCATATAGTGCCTGATATTTTTGGCTAAGTTTAACTAGCCAAAAAGGTAAAACGGTCCCTTACAGAACCAGTGTACGTACCGTATGAATGTGCACGTGTGTGGAGTGCAGTGTCGTGTGTGCAAGGAGCTAGTGAATGTGGTGTCACTGTATCGCGCTAGCAGCATGCTCGGGGGCTCCCGTCCGAGGGATCGAACCTAGGGTTAAGCTGCTGCCGAAGGAGGACGTGGCGGGTGTGCGGGAGCGAAGTTGACCGCCCGACCGTGGCGGCGTGATCGGTGGTTTCGGGGGCGAGGGCGCGAGCACGCTCTATTTAAAGAGTCGTCGGTATGCATATCATTCGCAGCCGTTATTTCATCCGGGGGATCGCTGAAAATGTGTCGCGGTCGTCTTTTAGGATACTTTGCGGCGGGCTTGGGGGTGTAGTTTGCAGCAGATACCACTAACGGGTTGGGATGATTTGTGGCCTTGTCGAAATAATTAGCTGTGACGGACTTGATGTACGCTTGAATCGAAATAATATCCAAATCCTTGTGAAGATCGTCGTTCCGAACATAGTAGGGGGCGCCAACACATTTTCGTAAAAAGCGATTTTGTATGACCTGCAACTTTTCAAAATTATCTTTCGATGTATGTGCAAACACGGGGCAACTATACGTAAGAATAGGGCGGACACACGTCTTATAGAGAGTGAGCTTATGTCTGAGTGACATTTTGCTCTGTGAGCATAGTAGCATATGTAATCGGCTCAAGACCATAGCAGCCTTGTTCCGCACTCTCTGGATGTGAGTTTTAAAGGTAAGTTTGTTGTCTAGTGTGACACCGAGATATCTAACCTCGGTAGCCCAAGGGATGTCAATATCGAATAGCCTGAGAGGTTTTAATGTGTTCTGTTTATTAGAGGAATCAAAAAGTATTGCGGAACTCTTATCTGGATTAACTTCTATACGCCATCTTCGATACCATTCGCCGAGATTACAAACAGCACGTTGGATGCGTGCTCTGAGATGCACTCTCTGCCTGCCTGAAGCAAATATCACTGTATCATCGGCATAACAACCTACTTCGACTCCCGGAGATCGTGGTAGGTCGCTAATGTACAAGTTAAACAGGGATGGTGCAAGAATAGATCCTTGGGGAACACCTGAGTGTATTGGGTGTGGTCGGGAAAGTTCACCTTCCACTCTGAAGCGGAAAGTTCTGTTCGAGAGGTAGTCGCGAATGATATGAACTAATCTACCGGGGATTCGAAACTGAAGAAGCTTATAAACGAGTCCGGCGTGCCACACCTTATCGAAAGCTTTAGCTACATCGAAAAAGATCGCGAGAGTACGATATGGTATTCTAGGTTCAGTAAAGTTATGCAGGATGTGCTCCGTGAGGCGGTGCACTTGTTGTGTACAAGAGTGTCCAGCTCGAAAGCCGAACTGTTCATGTGGTAGCAGGTCTAAAACGGACATAGTGGTCTGGAGACGGTTCAGAAGGAGCCGCTCATAGAGTTTACCGAGTGTGTCGAGAAGACTAATCGGGCGGTAACTATCAGGAAGAGTGGCTTTTTTACCAGGTTTGTGAATACCTATCACTATAGCCTTTTTCCAGACGGCTGGAAAATAACCCTGGGCCATGGCCGCATTGAAGATGCAGACCAAGAGGGCTATGAGATGATCGGGAAGTAGTTTGAGAACTTCATTCTTGATACCATCAGGACCAGGAGATTTCCTGGGCTTCAGAAGTTTTATAGCGGCACAGACCTCATCCCGGGTTACCGGGGTTAGAGTATCCGTGGGGGAGAACAGGATTGCATTCTCCACCGAGGTTTCAATCGATCGGATATGGACTGGGTCAGTGTTCACTGTATTTGGAGAACATTGTTTTTCTAAGCTTGCTGCTAGGCATTCCGCTTTGTCTATACTATCGAATGCAGGTGACATACCTGGACCTCTATCGAGGGGAGGCATCGAAGTGGTGTTGTCCGCTTTTAGGGATCGTGCTAGCTTCCAGTACGCCAGATGAGACGGTTTGATGTCTTCTAAGAGCCTATCCCATCTTTCGCCACGGATCTCGGAAATGCGGGCTTTCACCGTTTTCCGCAACGTGCGTAAGCGGGCACGATTTTCTTCGGATGGATAGGTGTCGTGAGCTCGCGTCGCGGCGTTCTTTTCCGTGATCAAAGCTCTCACGTCATCAGGAAGTATAAAACGGCGGTCGTTCGCCGTTTGTACCTCTCTTGAGGTCACCCTGATGGCAGTCTGAAGGTGGTCGACCAGGGAATCGATAGCCAGGTCGGCATCAGCTTTGGACACTAGCATGTCCGGGATCTTATCAAGACTGGACGAGGAGGGGTTATCACTAAGGTACCTATTGAGCTTCGCGTAGTCAGGCACTCTGACGAAAGGAGGGCTGGTGTCATCCAAATGACCTAACTGTATTATAACTGGACGGTGATCAGAGTCAAGCTCGTGTATAACTTGAACGTGTCGTATCGAAAGCGAGACATTCTTTAGGAGAGCTACGTCTAACACTGTCGGTCGACAGTGATCCTGATAATGAGTAGGTTCAAGAGGAGCTACGACGTCAAATTCAAGCTCGTCTACTAGATCCTCAAGCAGCTCTCCATTGCGAGAGGTACTCGAACTGTTCCAGATGACGTTCCCGCAGTTGAGGTCGCCCGCTATTATAACGGAATCGCCGAGCGAAAACAGAGCCTCGAGGTCAGATTTAAGTATTCTTTTGCTCGGGCGGAGGTACGCGGAAACTATTGTGACAGGTGGATGACCCGTCATACCTATTCTACATACTGACACTTCCATATGTAAAAGATCAAGAGGAGGGTCCATTGGCATGCAATATAGCGATCGTTTATAGTAAATGAGGGTGCCACCGCCTCGAGTTATGCGATCGTTTCTAACTATATTGTAATTCGCAATCGCGGGGTTACGATTACCGGGCTTTAGAAGTGTTTCTTGAACTAGAAGCACATCTATTTGATGTTCACGTAGAAAGGCAGCTACTTGATCGCGCTGGGGTTTAAGGCTTCGAGCATTAAAAAAGGAAAGACAAATACTACGTGGTTTTATTCTATCCATTGTAAAAGGAACTTACTTGTGGGAAGCACGGGCGAGGCGTTGGATGGTAGTCGCAACGTCAGGAAACTGCGAGATTGCATTTAGGAGACCGAGGTCCTTATTACTGTTTATCATCGCGTTGAAAGCAATGATCTCCTGTACGTCATGCACGAGGAGAAGCTGGCCCACCCACTCGATACCGGTGATGGAGAAAGAAGAGACCGGGGTTATCTGTGTGGCCTTCGGTGACTGGGGCATGGGAGCCCAAGGGGCCGAGGGAGCCGTCACAGACTGTTGTGGGGCTTTTGATGCGGATGCGGGTGTTGCCGAGGTCCTGAAATTACTTGGTAGAGCGGGAAAAGCCTCTAAGGACATTAGAGGTGAGAGTTGAGGATGAGTGGCAGTAGCAGGCACCCTAACCTGGTTAGCCTGTCTCGGCTGTCGTGGCCGCTTTGTGCGAGGCGCACGAGAACACCCGCGATAATTCGCAGGGTGACCCGCTTGACCACACAGCACGCAGCTGGGAGGTTCGGCAGAAGCTGGGGTACGTGTGCACTCCTTGGTAGAGTGGTCCTCGAGGCACTTCACGCACCTAGGGCGGAGATGGCAATTTCTTGCCGAGTGACCATACGCCTGGCAGTTGTGACACTGCGAGGGTGCGTAGGTTTTGTTCGGAGCCTCGACGGTCACACCTGTAAGACCGCATACGGAAGAAAGATTAAAAATGGCTTTTCCTTCTTTAGTTCGGTCAAGAATAACCAAAACCAGACTGAAGGGGACTTTGGTGCGGGGATGGTACATTCGGTGAACCTCCCGGACCGGAAAGTCTTGTGACTTCAACGACATCGCCACGTCATCGGTTGAAACTTCGGCCGGGACGCGGCGAAGAACTACGCGGAGAAGTCGTTCCTCCTCTAGTGCGTAGGTGAAGTAAGCATACTTATGCTGCCTGAGGAAAGAGGTAAGTTTGCGGTGATCATCGGTGGAGGGAACCTTAACTTGGATACCCGCGGGGGTATTCAGTGCCGAAGTGTATCTGATCCCCTTCTGATTTAGTTGACAGGAGATAGAGACCCAAGATGATTTGTCTTGGATTGTGACAGGCGGTGGAGTGCGGGGCTTCTTAGCCGTTGCCGCGGAGCCTACGACTTGGGCTTGGGCTGAGGCGGAAGTAGAGGTGGAGTCTACAGCAGAGGAACGTGACGTGTAGGTGTCACCTATGATGGCAGCCTTTTTCGGTTGCACGGGTTCCTCTACAGTTTCGGTGTCGGAAGAGGAAGGGGTGGTGTGTTTTTTCCGTTTTTGAACGCGGGTAACACTTTTAAATCCGTCATGGTTCGAGGAGGCAGCGGCGATGTCAAGCTCCATGTCCGAGCCAGAGTCGGAGCTCGAACTAAGAATTATTGGAGCGGGAGTGCGGGCGAAATCGGGCATTAGTGCTTCTACGGCGTTACACGGTGCGGTTTCCGTGTCTAGTATTGCGAATGAATTCGACGTGTGAACTGCAACGGCGGTTGAGTTGGCGTCAGGCGATTGTTTTGAAGGTGAGCGCACGTTCTCTGTGCGTATTTTTGAGCGGGAGCGCTCACGTGTCACAGGAGCTTCGGTCAAATGAGAGCTAGAGGTCATGGTGTCACTCCTTTCAGCTGGGCGCGCGCGAGATGTTGCAGCATTTCCATTGGTAGCACTCAGTGATGGTTGAGATGACTGTTTGTCGCTTGAGCACTCGTTTTGGGAAACGTATATCCAATACGCTTTTAATAGCTGCGGGTCTCGACTTCCGACAAAACGTCGCAACCTAGTGAGCTCATGCTCGGGAGATATTTTCAGAGCGGCCATTCTGGTAGTATTTCGATGTTCGAGCCTCCCTACCTGAGAGGCAGGGGGGTGCGCCAAAGTGATTGTAACGAGCTATCCGAGCTCGGTAGATATAAGAGACACACACAGAAATGATTAACACGACACATTCAACTCACGAACGAATCTAACACGTGATTTATTTTACCAAATTTACACTCTTCGCACTGAGAAGTGCGGTTTGAATAGTCGTACTGAAAAGTACGGTTTCCGAAAAATCGTATTCTAACTAATATCACTCGAAGTACTATGAACACAAGTATTCACGACACTACAAGCAACCGTAGTAGGAAAATCGGTCCGGACATCACCGACAGCGCGAACGGATACGTCCACTCACAACCGTGGTTGAGATCGAACTCCCTTTGGCAGCTGGATTACGAATCTCCTGTTTATTGAGTTGAGTGCATATTTATAAGAACCAAAACACGTGCAAAGACTTAGAGATAAAATGAACCGGCAATACAAAAAATCTCATAAAATAAAAGGAGTTATAAAACAAAGTAAATCTGAGAACTAACATCTGGACAGTAAAATAATGAAATAATAAGTTGGGATAATAACAATTCATCGCATTGTTTGCGGTTTGTCGGTCAGATTGTAATTGCACCCAGGCAGCATGTGATCGCCACCTGGACGGCAAGTGTTAATTAGTCGCGTTGTTAAGCCAACTAATTTTGGACTTTGTAGTGCCGCTGGTTTTTCGCCAGCTTTGTTGTAGTACACGCATACCACGTTTGCTGTAGGTATGTATGTCGCTACAAAAGTATGCGTCATGTAACGTCATCACACAGTATAATTTTATACCTTATATCGCTACCACGATACACAAATCCAACGTAGTATAGTAACTGACTTTGACGAGCCACTTACCAAAATATTTGCAAGTACAATTTACATATACACTTCAAGACCGGTTTTATGGTACATTCAAATCAACATAACCGAAACGCAGGACAACATTCGATTAACATTCATATCTCTGCGATCGACAAGTCATTTTGAAAAACCAGTACTACAACAAAAACCTCAATCTCTACAAAATAATAATAATTATTATTTTTTATTTTTACCAAAGGAACAGTAAACAGGCGTACTGCCAATCTTTTGGTAAATGGTTACCGTCGCCTATGGACAACTGTAACAGCAGGAGGTTTCGCTATTGGGTTGCCAAAATTTAAGAGTGTTTTAATCCCGTTTTGAAGAGTCGAAGTTCATAACCCTGGAGAAAGACTGTACCGAGTAACAAATTCCACAACGCTAGTATGCGCATAATGAAGATTCTGAAGAACCTTACGGTTGTCGCTATTTTTTTTCCGATGGTATAATGTTTGTTTTTTCGCTGTCAACGAGATGTCAATGATAACACGGCATTATTTTATACAATTTACAAATTAAATGTATAATAGAAATAAAAACTCATATTTAGCTTTATATATTATTTTTTATAATAATGGCAAAAAAGAATAAGAAACGGTAAAAAATCAGCAAACCTCCTGAATCAGATTTGCATGAAGAAATGTTCATGGCTACAAGATACTTGGAAGAACCAGAACTTGTGGAGGTACAATTCACGGAAATATCGTATCCAAACGCGTTATCGAAGTGTAAAATATCCACACATCGCATCCATGTGAAGTTAGAAGGTTGAGGTTATAGTGGTACTACAAAATAATTCCAAGGAGGGTTATTGTGACGCGCGCACGGCCGATCATAAAAATTAAGTCAAATTATATATCACAACATGTCAAACACGTTATGCCGACCCTACTTAGGTGGGATAAGGGTAAGACGATGATGGTATGATGTATTTTAACTCTCGTGCAAGGGGTACCGGTAAAGAATAATATAATTAAACTGTAAGAGAAGTATTGGTGTTGACTAAAGATGGAAGATTAGACTTGGTGCTGTTGCGACGATAAGAGTAAGATGAGGCGACGCGTAAGACAGGATTTAGTAGAGGAGAAAATATGGTTTGATTTGGTTTTAGCGTGGCCGAGAGTCGAAAGGACTCTTTGCATTATTATTACATTGTTAATAAAAGACGTGTGATTTATAACGGGTTTCATTGATTTATTTCGTTATCGTAACCTTACAAAATATATTTATTCGGTTTTCCACTGTACGTATATTTGCTATTAGTATAAGGATCCTTTATGTTCTTGTAATAAAAAGTAAATAGTAACTGGTCCTTTGGACGTGTAAACGACTTCTTGATGTCTGATTAACTGGGTTGCTGCTAGTCCGTACAGTAGACACGGTATTCCTGTAAAATTCAAATAAATTATATATAGATGATTTAGCATTTTTTTGGACACACAGAGAGTGAAGGATGGAATGGTATCCATGTCAGGCTAAATGCTAGTCATCGCACACACCATACAAATTAATGATTGGCGGATATTTTGTGTTTTTGTATCGCATTCTTAAACTAAGAACTATTAATGTACGGACAGTACGAATGTCTCTGGGCAGTGCTCATTGTGCATTTATAAATACTTTATCGTACTTATTAAGGTAAATATAAACATTCTCCGATGAAGGAGCGATATATATTTTATCTGAAATTATACATAGGATACATTTTTCATAATAATTGATATCCTATTTATAATACTGAAAAGTAAATATACGTGTATCATATCACACGGAATAATCACTTTTTTCCTCATTTGAGCGTACTATATGTTCCTCGTCATGGTCCAGTAGTTTGACCGGTGGAATCAAATAATCCGATGTCCGCAGGTTCGTTCCCCGGCATGGACCAATGATTTTTTCGGAATTCGCGTATATTTACTAATTTACATTGGTAACACTATCGGCTGACAGTGAAGGAAAACATCGTGAGGAAACCTGAACCTGAGAAATGTTCTTGTACTACCACCGTATGTGGGAAAAATATAGAACTGTGGATTTCTCAGAGTTTGAAATCGCCAATGCGTTGTGGGCTGGCGTGGTGGTTATGCCCTATACCTTCCTTTGGGAAGAGGCCTATGACCCTGCAGTGAGTCTCTTACATAATTGAAAACGAATTAAATAATAACACGGGAAAAAATGTAATGAGTAATAAAACTGACATCAAAAAAGTCTACTCTAAAAGAATGAACCCAACGTATTTGAGTATAGCTAGATACCTACTTAGTCTAGAATTGTGATAAACCTATATATAATATCTCGGACAATATACATTTCTTATTCGATTTTGAAAAGTTCCCTGGTGAATTTTAGAAATCTATGGTCCTATGTTACTAAAATTAATATGGGACCTTTGGAAATTCCCCTTAACACAAAAAAAAAACGATTTTCCAAATCGGTTCATAAAGGACTAAGTTCTAAAGTAACAAACATATAGAGTTTTTGGCGGGATCTTGGAATTTCATGAAGTGGATTTTATATTTTAATCATAATCTTGTGTTATTTGTCTCTATATTTTGTAATATTGGTGACGTTTTACATAGTATAGTTTGGTTATTGTGAAATGGATAGGAAATATTGTCATAAAGCATGGATTCTGAATTGCCATAAAAAGATGGCCACCATCTTGTTAGTTCATTGAAATGATCACAAGAAACTTGTAAAATATCATTACCTACTCGACAATGGCAATAATAATATACTATTAGTTTGGTTGTCAAAAAAAAAGTAACAAAAAATACAACATCCTTTTTGAAGTCCCATAAAGATACACATGTTTATTTCCAAATAAATTATATATAATTGATAAGACTTGATAAAGAATATTGATAAGATAATTAGGCTCATGTCTTAATTTTTTTCGTCCATCGCCATACTAATGTCAAAAGGCGAACTTATAAATCTCTACTACCGCGTTTTGACCACACGATTTCCGAGTATATTTGATGACAGTTCTGTGAGTATAATTCATAGAGTAGCAAAGCTGCGAGCGGTCTGAAGTGTAAGCTGTTTCATAATTCTATGGTACAATTGTATGATTGTGTGCGTGTTTGGTCGCTGTGTTTATGTCGTCGTATGTGGGTGTGTATGCTTGTAGGAGTACGTCTGTTATACAATCAGTTCTAAAAGTTCTTCAGTATTATGAAATATTCCAATAAAAAGATTTTATCGGATTATAACTCACCCAAGTTTGCTATTTTAATAAATCTCATAAATTTGTCAGAGGACTCTAAATCCTCTTCCTCCTTTTTCGAACAGTGGTACTTAATGTATGGGTAACAGCCCGTTCTTAAAATTTGATAGTTTGAACTACCTACTTTCCAATTAAAATTGGACATCCCAAACTGGTCATCTTTCACACTACTGTACTGAAACAATTCAAAATTATGTATGATACATTTTACGACTACTGACGCATAACAATGGTTGATAGTTAACTCAATCATAAGTGTTAAGAGGACAGTTCGGTGAAACGGATTAAACAGAAAAATAAACATGATCTTTGATCGACATAAGTTCGAACTCTAGTGAGTCCGCGTTCATTGAAAATATCGTAATGAAACCGTATAACAGCGGTAAAGCTTTGTCGCTAAGAACCTACTGGGAGTATCACGCCTTTACCGTTAAAGGGCTCGTGGCAAATTCATCGAATGGAACTCTCTCTTAATGTAGATAAACATTCGTACTACAGAACATAAGATGACACTGTTCGTTACAATGCTGCATCTACAATAATTTGTATTCTTCACCCCTGGGCCCCTGATATTTTACCTATCCTGAACTGTCCTAGACAATATATTTTAGGTGCTCTGAACATAGCCTTATAAGTTCGGGCTTGCGCACAAGACTGTTGCATCAAGAGGCTTGTGTTAAGAATTTACTACAAAACAAAGTTCAAATATTACAGAAATCTAAAATTGCCATTTATTTTTCTTTAAGTTGTCTCGATGGTATACACGTAATAAAATAAGTATTTATACCTTCATTTGCGTTCGGCGCGTCTATATTCAGAACGATCAAAAAGATTGGGGAACCCTGTATGCGAGTTTTTCTTAAGAGCTAGTTCCTCTTTAGGCTAAGCGCGTTATACTCTCTTAGGGAACTATGATTGAACACTAATTCAGTTATGAAAGGGGCAATATGTTTTGCCCGAATTGTTTATTAAAATGTACCCGTTAGTATTTGTAACCAAATTAAGCGACTTTTTGAAAAAAAACATAATTTACTATTTATTTAAATTAACCGCACTCTACTTCATAGACATATCTGTAGAGAGCTTAAAAATGATGGATGCGGTCGCACCAGAGTGCAACCTCTTCGCAGCCAGGTGTAACCAGGTAATATTTTGTTACATTCCAACTAAACTACCTTTGCTCATGTAAAAGTGGCCGCAAATAGGGGTTGCTAGCTATTAAAAATAATTCAGAGTGAAAGGGAGTTATACGGTACATGATTTGTTAGACAAGGATAATGATAGCCAGCTGCTCTGCAGCTTACTCGGTGAACGTAAGAATTTTGGAGCGAGATCTTAGATTATTAACCATAAAATAGTAAAAGAATGACATTCACTGAAACATTGTAATTGAATTATTTGCAGAATTCACTTGTTTATTTTTACAGAAAAGTACATCGGAATGTGAACACTTTACTTCACCGACTTGACATTAAGATACTGTTATACAATTGTTTTATTTCTGATTATGGAGGCTAAAACAACATGCCTTGTTCGTCTGACCTCCGAAATTACAGAATATAAATATAATTTTTGTAAGTAGCCTATGTCTATGGTTGGTACTAATCTATCTTTTATATATAAATAAGCAGTAGGAAAACCGTTAAAAACATCTTCTTTCTCTATTTCTCAGCTGATTTTTTTATTCGTTTATTCTTTAATAGCTATTGACGAACTTAGTGTTATCAAGAAAACATTTTATTTATACTTTTATATGTTAGCGTTTGACCACAATCTCATCTGATGTTAAATTATGATGTGGTCTAAGATGGTAGTCACGCTGAACCTAGAGGGAGACTAGCTCTCAAGTGCAAGAACACACCAACAGGTGCTTGGCGACAGATTTTCAACTTGAGGATGGTAGCTAGCCAGACGGAATTAGGAAAGCCCTACCACATCATATTGAAAAAAAAACATTATGGTCGAATTTCGACCATTGGATGACCACTAGTTACCATCATTTTAAGTCTTACTCCTTAGACACTTGATGCTTATTTAAAAAATATAGCGCGATATATTCATTTAATATAAACTAAGTTTATTAAAGTTTTACGAAACTATAATCTTATATAATTATATATAAATCGATTTGTAATTCTATCTGTACATTGCTTCTTTTACTAATTTTGTTATAGACGTCTGTTACACAGGACAGTGAACACGAATATAAAAATTTCTAAGTCGGTCTAGATTTAATTCAAAAACGGCTTCAACGATTTTTATGGAAATGTTATAAAAGAGAAACAAATATTCGTTAATTGATGGGACACAAGAATTGTCAAAAATACATTTTTAGTGATCGTAAAATGACTTGAAAAAATTTTCCGTTTTTAGTTTTCAACCGATGTTGATAAAGTTTTGTTCAAGATAATAAGTATCTCTTATTTAAAAATTAATACGCTATACAAATTAACAATAATAATTAAGATTTTATAGAAAAAGAAATATGAAGTATTAAACTGTTATTTAATCAACAATACATATGTTTTAATATTTTTTTTACACGGGAAACATGTCACTTCGCAATTGACATAGTATTAATAGCGTCAAGAACGGTCTTAATTTTTTTTTCTCAACTAATTTTCATGACACTTTGTACACGAGAATTGTATAATTTTAAAATAGATATACGGTAAAAAATGTCACTACTAGTTCTAAAAATTATGAAATATAGGTATTCGTCCGGTTAATAATATAAAAGAAAATAAAGGATCTTAAATAATTACTGCAGTACAAACGTGTGCGAAGCCGCGGGCAGTTGTTGATGGTAACATAAGTCTTGAGCCAATAACGTATAACAAAAATACTTTTTAGCCCAACTCAAAACACTTATATTGTATGTAACAACATATTGAGTGTCACACGAAGCGAAATTTTCTTAAAGAAAACAATTATATTTTCTTTATAGCTTAATGGGTAAACTTTAGTTGATAGTAAGCTACAAGAATATTATGCTAATCTTTGAATGTATGTAATAAACCGAAATATTTAATTTCATGATCTTTTACTCTCTCAACTATGAATTACCAACATCACCGGTTAAGTTTGAATTAGAGATATAAACTAATCGAAAAAATCATTTTTGATACCTATGTTCGAAAAGCATACTATCAAGCTCGAAATAACAATATCATTACAACAATACACTTCCATAACAATTCGACCACCCTGATTTTTTCTATTATCTATGACAATAAAATTGAGAGCAAAATTACACGTCGGCGGTGAAAATAAAACGTTACGTAATAATTATAGGGGATTCCCTTATATTTGGTAGGTACTAGAGATGTGCACCAATGTTACTCTCTTCAACGGCACGTCACTTAATACGTATGAAATCGTGGTATATGATTCAAAGGAAATATTTTATTTAAAAACATCTAAAGACATGTAAACTTGTAACTTTTTTAAAATTGCCAATAATACCTTTTCGAACATTAATATTAGTCACTTATGAATGGGACACTGATTCGATGTCGTATCAAATGAGATTGATCACGACTTTATTTGTTACAGAAAAAAGAATGCCAAAAAATTACTGTCTGTCTGTATTAAACAACCAGATGATGTATTTATTTTCATAAGAATAACGGTCTAATTTATAGTTTTAAGTCTCCACAGTTGCAAGGAAATTATGAGGACGAGTCTTTCGTACTGTATGTACAAATGTAATATAACTTAGCTAGTGTGTTAAAAAATAATTAATGAACTAAGATAGTTGTATTAGATCACTTTATTTTAGTAATGTTAAGAAATCTGTACGAACTTAAAGATGGCATCCGTAGTTCAAAGGCTCTTCTTTTTTATGCTGACATCAATTTATTAATCGAATGATGCCTTCGAAATATTCTATTGCCTGAATTGATCACAAAAAAAATAGAATTTCTAGCATTTTTGAAACCTCAACTTTACGAAATTTGTATGAGATAATGACAATATTATACGAAGTTACAAGTCAAAGTAGACAGCCGTCCAAGAGCGAATAAATATTAACAGAACATAATCAAGCCATAGGTTAAGACCATATAAGTGCTCGAGTTTATGAGGGTGGTTTTTCAGTTTTGACGGAGTAGAAAACAAGTATTACATCATCTCTACATGATTACCTCGAGCTGTTTGCTCCTGCTGCTTCATACCTCAACGGTCTATTAAAAAACATGTCGAATTTTAGCGACTATATCAAGATGGATACTGGGTTATGTAGATTTGCTAGAGTAAGCTAATTCATAAGAATGAAGCCGACGCGAAGCATGCAGTTATAAAGGCATTCGCAGAAAGTGACATATAG
Source organism: Antheraea assamensis (assembly GCA_035772565.1). Taxonomy (NCBI): domain Eukaryota; kingdom Metazoa; phylum Arthropoda; class Insecta; order Lepidoptera; family Saturniidae; genus Antheraea; species Antheraea assamensis. The sequence goes on from JAQQSE010000018.1 coordinate 2,023,651, forward strand.
ATACATAAGAATGGCAAATCATACAATTGTGAAGAAGGTGACCCAATGGTAATAAGTAACTTTAGATATAACTTATTATAAATGTTTAAGGAACTACATAAAAACTTCCATAAGTTTCCCAATATAATAAACTTACTATACTTTATTTTTCCTATATTTAGGGTAAAACTAGACAACCGTAATAATACAAGTATAAGAAGAATAAATAACAACATAGAGGTTCTACTTAAAGTTAGGTTCTTTGTGATCTTTAAAAAATCACAATTTAAGGTAAAAGCTTACAGCTTTTTGATTCTCTTTAAAAACAAAACGTATCACCTGATTTCACGTCGGTCGCAGTCGCGGTTTTAGAACGGCACATCTCTAATAAGCAACAACTACAAACTTTGTAATCGCCGCGCTGCCGTATCGACGTATCTATTTCATAGCTTCAAATAGTTTCGTAAGGTTTAGCATTTAAGTAGTTGCCCTTATATACACATCGATAGATAATGGTTAAAATAATAAAGTACTGACAGGTGCCTATATGATTGAAATCACAATCTCGAGACGACCAAGTTGGAGGTTTTTATAAATATTAGTTGCAAAATATATTAATGCAATTTAAAATTCATGACGAAAGAGTAATCATTCATGAAAAATTAACATCATCGACTTAAGAGGAAACTTTCAATTAAAATTTGAATGGAAAAGGTGAGTTTTAATAAAATCAAAATATCTAACGTTTATACATGAACTAAGAAAGTAGTGACATTGCAAAATAATACAATGTATTTCAGTAAAAGTGAAGCCTTCAACGTAGTTTGGTATTTTTCAGTAGTTTTTTTTTTTTTTTTTTTTTTTTTTTTATATTATAGGGGGCAAACGAGCAGGTGGGTCACCTGATGGTAAGTGATCACCTCCGCCCATAGACACTAGCAACACCAGGGGAGTCGCAAGTGCGTTGCCGGCCTTTTAATATATGTGGGCCACCGGCGCTCTCACTGACCGAACGAAACGCAACAGTGCAAGCACTGTTACTTCACGTCGGTTTTCTGTGAGAGGGTGGTACTACCCCGGGCGAGCCGACCCATTCATGCTGAAACCAGTGATAGCTTCAGCGTAGCTCTACCACTCTTCAGCGTAGCTCTACCACTATACCTATATATACTATATATATACTAGTATATATATAGTAGTTACCTTTTGTTACATATTTTAAGATTTGGGGGCACCATACCTCCTAGAGACTTGTACTTAGTGGTTTGAAATATTTTGCCCTTGTCAGTTTTACCAGAATAATTGTCGTATGTGAAACAAGCTATTTTCTAAAATTGATTCTGTTACACGAATGAAATTAAATAGTGCTTAATAGTTTTTGATTCATTATTTTTTGGATATTGCTGTGATTTATTAATATAATTCAATATGTATCAATAAGGTTTAAAGGCTTTAGTGATTTTATATTTCCTCACATTTTTAACAGGCCATTTAATTCTTCCCAGTATATTCCTGTATTCTATTTTGTTTCTTAAAAAGAAGACTGCTTCATAGACAGGATTTTGGATAAAAAATGGCCAATAAACTATAGACTCGCTGAACATTTTTAACTCAGGGTGAGGTTTCTCAAAGAAAGAAGTTTAGATACAATTAGTTTTGTTTTTTTTATAAATATTGTAATTATTATTTGATGCATTACAAAAAGTGGCAACAGTATTTTACCAGTAGTACTGAAAAAGTAAATAACGAAAACAAAAATAAGGAGAGTTAGTTGTAATTATCAAAATAGAAATCAAATCAAATTATATAAAATAAAAAAATCATATTTACTAGATATTTAGTATTTTTTATAAAATGGTAACATATTGGCAATTAGTAATTTAGCCTTTCCACTCAGAACATATTATTAGATCAATATTTCTCAGTACTTGATTGTTACATGACAAATCCCAAATGTCAATGTAGGTGGAATTACCCCAACTAAACTTTACAACCAGTATGAAAAGAAACAAAAAATAAAAATGTTTATATGTTTTTTTTTTATTATTATAAAGGTAATATAATTTATACATTTTAATACATAAATCATGATAATCAAGTGTTTCAAATGATGGAATGTCAATTTAATGTCCGAAGGTTCACACCCAGACATCTACCAATATTATTTTTTTATTTTACATACATTTACTAATTTAAATTGGTAATAGTTGGCAGACGATGAAGGAAATCATTGTGAGGAATTCTGAACCTGAGAAATGCTCTTGATGCTCCAAATATGAGAAAATATCATAGGCTGGTGTGTTGATTATACCCATACCTCACTTCGGGACGAGACCTATGGGCCTGCAGAGGATCTTTTACAGGCTGATATAATGTGACAATGATGATTAAGTGTTCACAGCGATTCGTGTTTTATTACATTTACAAAGGTCATATTTACAATGCAAATTATCTTTTTGAAAAATAAATTTCGTAGAAATGAAATCAATATCCTATAGCCAATCATAAATCCTCCAAAAATCTCTACATGTGTAGTAGTGCCCTCAAGAATTCTTTTTTATTAGAGGCATTGATGGTTAGGTTTTATTGTACAGGTTTGCCAATTCTTGTGAAAATCTAAGAAACAGCTTCTTTGATGTAGTTCTGATATAAAATTAAATAAGTAACTGGAGAAAGAGAAATTGCTTACCATTTTTTAAACTTTAACTTTTTAGGATTTAATTATATTTCGTTAAACCTTGTTTGTTTTGACAACTAATTCGATTTTGAGTTTAGAATTGGCTTTATTAGTGTTTTTTTTAACGGGTGTTAATAAATATATACTAACTTTAACCACCCAAACTGTGCAAAATACAGACGACTATCTCGATTCGTATGTCGGTATCGTAAAAGTAAACAAGTCTAATACGCGTCAAAAACTCGATAAAACGATTAAAATTTTTAAATAACCCATATATTCTGTGGTTTGCTGTCAATTTTACAACAGAATTATCAAACCCTTAGAGAATACCTTAACAAAATACGATGTCCATGGTGGCTCTTTAAACTGCAATAAACATACAGTCAATACTTCAGATGATGTTGGACTAGAAACTTTAAAAGAAAAATAGTTAACACTTAGTATTAAAACTTTAATTCTTTTGAAAAGTTTCATGTTGGAAACATTTTATTAACTAAATAAACTTGTTACATTTATGATAATTACATAAGGGTAAAATACGATAACGTCAGCTGATTTTGACATTAAGAATTAAAACTGTTATGCGTTTAGAAACAGTAGATATATGTATATCACAATATTTGTGAAAATAAAATAAACGAGTATTTATAACAGGAATTTTGGTGTCAGATGTCAATTTTGATCTCTTGTCGCATTAATATTACTGGTATCAGTTGTCGAGAATATATAAAAAACTATTAGGGTATTCTCCTAATTTCTCTTACACTTTATATAGAAAAATTGTTTAAAAACCTAAAAAAAATTTCCACCAAAATCAGATACAATTGTCAATACTTAAAATCCAGACAAAACTGTTTTCTATATTCAATCAAAATCAAAAATACTTTATTCAAAACTACTCCCGATTCGGAAAATAATCCAGTCATCATCATCATCGATAAAAACCGGCAAGTAACTCGATCTGGTTTAACTTTTCATGTATACATATAAATAAAATTGGAATGTCTGTTTGTAATATCAAAATAACGACTTTTTACTGATTGGCCATGAACGTATTATACACGATACTGATAACAAAAATACAATTTTTAAAATTTTTGTCTGTCTGTCTGTCTGTATGTTCCGGGTAATTTCCGAAACGGCGGGATAGTTAAAATTACAGCGGGTGACATAGGCTACTTTATTTTAGACTAGCTGTCATCCATGGCTTCGTCCAAAACGATTGGACCTATTTTCATGGGACTTTCACTGACAGATAGCTAACGTTATAAAAAGTAATTAAAGCTTTTTTTATTTTGGACTAGCTTTTACCCATGGCTTTGTTTGCAGTATTATCTCCAAAACGTTTGAACCATTTTTCACGGAACTTTCACTTACACATAGCTAATCTTATAAGAAGTAATTCACAATTATAAAAAAACGCATGTGGAGCTGCGGGCAACAGCTAGTCAAATATAATATAAAACATATTTTTAAGAACATATATACGTAGTTATAGACATAGATAGTTACATTCGTTTTTGGTGGATGCACAGAGAGGGGCGTCATTTCCATCTTTCACATATTGATCCACCCTATAAATAGCCTTTAGACATTAAAATCCCCATGACACGGTGCTATAACTTAATATCCGGTAAATCGGTAATGTGCTCTGGAATTTTCTTATAAATCCTAAAAACTGTTTTCTACAAAACTGTTACCGGTCTTAGCCTAAAACATGGAATTATCAATTTGTTATTGCTTTTAGTATTTAGATTGTGTCATTTTTTCATTAAATGTCATACGTTCATTTCAATGTCATAGGGTTCTAGTAATAAATCCTGCATTGCATAAGTAAATATTCTTTACATAGCTGTAGAAGACTTACATTATTTTATACTATAATTATTCTTCTGTCTCAATTAATTGTCATGGATTAAGGTAGCTCCTTTACTTCCGTCATCAATAATGTTCTTTCTTATGCATTTCTGAGGGTTCATAGAAATGCCAAAATTGTCACACATATTTTTTACATAGTTTATAGCTTCGTCAGTATTCTCGTTTCTCTGTAAGTATCGTTTGTTAAAAGCTTTTACTTCCTCAATGCCCAATTTTATGTCGGGATCCTGTATGTTTTGTAAATATTTTTGTGCTTGGAGTGATGTTAAATATAATTCAATAATATTTACTCTTTTGTAACATTTAACAAAGTTTGTCTCTCAAATCACAATAACTTCAAATCAAATTTCTGATGGCATGTAATGAATGAAAATGTACTACTTATTTTAATATTATAAAATGTTCAAAAAGTACAAGATCGTTCTACGCGATTAAATACACTGAATCTAAAAAGTTTCCCTTAGTTTGTGAATTGTAATGTTCTTTACTGCTTTTTTAACATTGCACTTACCATTTAAGGCACCCAAATAAAGATGCTGACAATGAACTATACTATGTGATGTCGCATCGTTCGGTTTACGAAGGCGAGTCACTAACGTGATGACGCCTAGGCTAATTATTATGGCAAAAACTCGAAAGTGTTGTGACTGGGTCCACGAGCCCCGATGACCTAGGGCTGTATACACTATAACTGCTATTTTACTGTATATTATAGTCGCAAGTACGACCGAAGGTCCTCTTCCGAATCGTCTGTGGTCTCATGACTAAAACTTATTTCATACATAAGTTTCATAACGATGCTATTTCAAGCATTTATCAAATATTGTATTCTATGATTAGTTAAAACAATATTATGCGTAGCTACAACATGCTGATTAATTTTAACCTCCCTTATACATATTTAAATATTATTGTTAATAATTAATGAAATGTGCGACTATTTGTGTATAACCATAGGAACATTTTATATTTGAGATTTGTGTCTTAAAAAACAGCCGACTGTTAAGTCCAAATGAATATTTTTTGTATGATGGATCTACTTCAAATGATCATTCAATGAAAATAAATAAAAAAATTACTTTCAAAATATTCATAAGTACAATTCATCATTTGCTGTGGTTAGCTCAGAAGCTAAAGTTTTTGATACAGTTATAAATCAAGTGTATCATTGTAAAATAAATAATGTTTTTTCATCACAGAGCAGGTCCTTTGACTGCTGAATATGGTCGCTCGTCATGTTATGCACAATTTTTATGAAGGTGACACTACAGTTAATTATAGATTACAGGAACAGTTTAATCGAACATTCGAACATCGAGTAGCCATGATGAAATCTTTGATTATAGAGGTATTATAATCTTTGACAAAAATTAAATGAATAATGGTCGAATTTCAACCACTGGGCTACCACTAGTAAGTATATAATAGAAATAATGTTTAATCAAGACGAATAAAAAATTGTCTCCGTTATATTTTACACAGTTATATTTCAACGCGCTACCTAAACCGTTCAATAGTGATGAGAATTAAGAAATATGTACCATAAATCCATCTATAGTATTTAACTTGAAGTTGATTTTATATCACAAATAAAATTGAAATCTTTCTGTGTTCTTACAAGTTCTTATAAACCGTAAATAATTATTTTTTTAGCTAAATTAATTATTTTGTAGCCATAACTAATTAAGATAAGGAAAATATTATTTATCTTGGTAATTTCAATAATGTAATACACGGACACGGACCTGCAGGAACATCTAATTTACATATTATATAAACTTGATGGCGTTTTACCTATATTATGTACAAGGAATATTGTGTCTAGAAACATTTTATTGTTATTACATATACATCTGTAGCGTACGCATTTTAAAATGTCTCAAAATTAACAAATTAAGATTTTAATAAGAAACTTAAAAACCTTTTTAGTAAATGCTATGCAAAAAGGATTGTTTATGAATATAAGCCAATAAAATATGTTATTATATTGCACCCACTTCTATGTGTAAGCATACAGAGTTATCATATTAAGTGCCCATGATTCGTGTCAACGTTTTTCTACCGCAACACGCATATTATAAGTATTTATTTTTCTATAAGTACTTAAATATTACAATTGAATACAATATTAAATTAAGTAAATCCAATTTAGATAAAGAATAAGAGTTTATATCATGCCCAAATAAAATATTGCATTACGTTATTGATGTTTTGAAATCGGGGTTTTTTGTGAGTCATCATAAATTGTACTTCCCCTGAATTGCGTCAGCCATAATAATAAAATCAAGTTAAAATAATACCATATTTAAAATACTCCTTAAAAAACAGTAAAAGTGTGAACTTTTTTACATAATGAAAAATTACACACAAAACTTATAAGAATGTGTTCATTTATATAAACATTAATCTAAGTATTTTATGCATTTTAGTAGTTATTTCAGCTACTAATGATGTGGCAGTACATTTAAATAATTTAAAAAGGTATCTAAAAATAAGGAGAATAGTGACGTGTAATGGCAATACCAGTATACGTTTTCTGTGGCTACGAGTGTTGGATAGCAGGAAATAATAAAGTTTATTGTTTTGTATTTTAAAAACGTAATTTGATGATGATTGACCTATGGCAGTGTTAAATTTTAAAGGGTGATATTTTATAGTGGATACATTTTGTATTAGATGCGAAAGATACGGTGCTTTGGTGAATCAATAAGTTTATAGTTGAGTCTTTATTTCGTGCAAATTGTAAAATGTCTTCAAGCCCAGACCATGAAATGAGCGATTCGTCCAGGTCGTCTCATTCTGCCTACGAGTACTATGGCTCACCACCACAACAAGTCCCAGAACTGACTCACCATTTGACAGGCTTATCATGTGGTGACAATGGTAATTTATAATTTTTTTCTACTCTAATATAATCAATGTGATATTAAAAATTAATAATTTATTTAACAACAGTAAATGTCTGAACTTTTTACACTATCTAAAAATTACATAGGTACGAAACTTTTAAAAATGTTTCCATTTATATAAAACTTAATAAGACTATTTTTTTTTCATGCATAATACTAATTATTTTGGTAAATTGTAACAAACATTTCCCAATAATATATTATGTATTAAACATTTCAGTTTAATAGAAAATATTAAAAAAACTTCCTTTACACAGATTACTCATCTCAGTATCTCGTGTACTTGGAATTCTTGTGAACAGAAATGATATACATATTAACTTTTATTTCTTTGAATATACATATTTTATAGAAGTACTTATTAAAAATGTATATAATAATCACAAAACTCTCTCTGGCTATGATGAGAACATTAAACTTCAAACTGGCCCATTTCAAAATTCCAACTTTGGCCGATTATTAAAAGATTTCTACATCTGATGAATAAGTTTCAAATATGTTGTAGTTCAGTTTATATTACTCAATTATACCAATTAACCAGTAGTGAAGCACCTATAGTTGACTTTACACACCACCATTATATGCGAATAAACTTGAGGACAACATGTTTGGTTATATAAATTTTATTAATAAACATAATGTTCTAACATTTTGATATAATTCAGTGGAACCAAATATAAATGTATAATATGGAAATTATTTTAGGCAAAAATGTTTATTCTGAGCTGGTGCTTGTACTACAAAACCTTACAGGATGTCCTTTCCCTATTTTATAGTAGTATCTTGAAACTATTTTCATTTGACAGTATTAAAAATTGGTATATTTTTAGTTGCCAAATTTGTGCAACATATTGTCTACATAATTATTTATAAATAATCATTGGCAGAAATAAATTAAAGAAACGGAGGGCCGTATTAGATTATCTGTTTTAGTGACATAAGTAGATTTCAATGGATTTGTGTATAAATTGCAACACAAATATATTTGTACATTAAATGCAATGTTCAAAATACAGCATAAAAATTAATTTACTAACATGCATGTGTTGGCAAATGCATATTAGTGAATTAGCCATTCTACTGTCTATATATACTGTGATAATTTCTACATTGTGCGCCTTGGATAGGATAACTAAGATAAAAAACAAACTAAGATACAGCTGAAGTAGACAACATATTTCCATTACAAAAACGGGCAGTTTAAGCGATTAAGGTATGGGATCTTGTGAATTCTTATAGGCTAAGTTTTATGATTTCGGTATATTAACTATGCTCTTGCAATATATTTTTGATTATTTTATGTCTGCCCATAAAAACTTACCAGAAGCAGTATTTTGTAAAACACTGATATGATTTAAATAATTAAAACTGTGATGAATTACTTGTTTCTTTTTCAAACTCAGTCAAGCACAATGTCAGGATGGTTTTGTTGTCAAATAGCTATTATCATAGGGTGGATTAATATATGAAGAATGGTGATGTGTGACAGCCCTTTCTGTACATCCAAAAAAAAAACGATTATAACTTGTAAGTTATTTTTATGTAAATGCCTACATTTAAAAAGATAAACCTTATAAAGTTTCTTGGTGATTTTTCTCCATGACTGGGTTGTTTACCAAACCGGTGGTAGTTTTAATAATCTTAAGCACCTTCTTAGGGCCTAAATTGAATAAAATATTTTTTATTTTATTGTTGAACATTATATTATATTAATTATACTGACAAGATATGTTGCTAATTATTGAAGACATCATTATTCTGCTGTTGATTATCCATTATCTGTATCTGGTGTTATCATAATAATGAAAAAGCAACCATTATGCAATAAACAATAAGTGTAAATGGAAGAGCACTTTATGTTCCTACAACTCAAACTCATTATTTTACTATATTTACAAATTGCAACAAAAAATAAAATAGTAAATTACCTAACAGCAGAATAACAAACAACAGTTTATAGCAATAATCACTACATAGTATAAAACAAAGTCGCTTTCTCTATCCCTATATTCCTATGTATGCTTAAATCTTTAAAAGTACGCAACGGACTTTGATGCGGTTTTTTTATTACATAGAGTGATTAAAGAGGAAGGTTTATATGTATAATAACATAAATTAAATAGTGGAGAAATACTGTTATTTTTGAGGTTACTCCAAATTGAATGCGTGCGGGCCACGGGCAGTAATGAATATACCAAAACTACTGGATCAATTTTAATCATTTTTTCAGTGAATGACATAACCCATATATTTTATACCCGTGCGAAGCCGGAGCGGGCCGCTAGTTTATTATAAAATAACTGCATAATTCATTATTGATATCTAGCCAAATCTGTCGCCATCTATAGTAAGGAGTATGAGCTAAATAAGGAACAAACACTTATCAAAATAGAATAGGTTAAATAAGTTATTCTTGTTTTATGTGTTATGTGGTAATATTTCCCATTCAAATTACACTGGCCATGTTTTAATCATAGGTTATGTTGTATTTGTTATACAGGCAACTTGCCACATTTGGTGATAACAGAACAGCCACAAGACCACTTCCGTTTTCGATATGTCAGTGAAATGGTTGGAACACATGGATGTCTTCTTGGGAAATCTTATGCAGCTAATAAAACAAAAACTCATCCATCTGTAGAGGTAAGTTTTATATAATTTTATATAGTTTGTATAATTACTGTTCACTGCTCTGATATAAGATCACAGAATATTGTAACCAACACTGCTGTTAACAACTATTTAGTTATTATAGAGTATTACACAGGGAATGCTTAAAAATGGTATTTAACTCATTCATAATGTTTTACTTATTCTCTTGTTTTTGTACTTGTTTTTTTCTGAATATATAAAAACAATTATACTTTAATATATCTATTTTAATTATTTAGCACCTGTGGTTCTTATCCATAGTGCAGCCAGTGTCATGTGGTGTGTGTCATAATCCAAGTAATAAATGTATTAGAAAAATAAAAATTCAAAAACTAAAGTATGTTAATGACTACACACAGTAGAATAGATACATAGATATTAACACATATAATCAAAAAGGTTAACTTTATTCAAAGAAATGCATTTACTTATAAGGGGGAGAAGGCGAGAGTAAGGAATTTTCGTGCAGGCGGGGCGAGGATATCATAGGAAAAAAACGTATATTTATATTGATTGTACATTAACATTTGGTGACAAGATAATTTGTGACATATAGGTGCCTGCTTATATTTATATCTTCATTGCTTCTTTGTATTTAACATTGTTTTCATAATCACCATATTATATTAAAATAAGTAGTATATAAAATATGTAATAAATAATATATATATAAAATAAGTAAATACTTTTTTTTAATGTAAGATCATATATAAGTTTTATAATAAAACTATATTTACTTTTTTTTTTCAATGGTCATGATTGAAAAGTTCTATTAAATGGGGAATAATTTTTAAATACGACGCTGAATACGCGCCGACAGTATCTCAATTTATTTCTTTTCATCATATGCAGCTAATACAGAGTTTTAACTTCGAATATTATAAGGTTATTAAACCGAAGATCGTTGTTTACAAATTGTTATCATAAATATATTGAAAGTATAAAGAAAGTATTTTATCGAAACTGGCTTTCATAAATCCTTTATCCACACATATCTAGATAAAATTAGTTATCAAAAATATTTTTGTACTAAATTTCGGATCTTTTTAGTTTATACAAGTGTAGAAGCCAATAAAACTAGGTACTGTCGTGTGAATTGTTTTGACATAATGACGTCACAAGCTAGCCGACCAATGATGACGCCTTCGTATCGATATAATTCTAATAATTATTGTTTTTATATTTAATTTAAAAAAAAAATTTCATAGTCGTAGCGTCTATCAGTATAAAGATTAAATATAAATTGAAAAAGTCTGCGTTTTCAAAACCACAATTGTTTTATTTCTAAAAACAATATAGGTCATATAATACATTTCATAATAACTATCTTAAACCTTATTATAATTTATTAAGAGAATATAATTAAGCTAAAAATTATGTTCGAAATTAATCGTTCTACATTTCAAGAAACAGGTACTCGTATGCATAATTCAGGCTGTATGAGGTTTGTGCATTTTGTGACGAACAATAAAGTAGGTAGGTGATAATTAACCGCTTCTGTAGAATAGGTGAAGATTAATTTTGATAATATTACCGATGTATATATATAAATAAAATTGAAGTATTTTGTTAATCAGGGTTAATGTCTAAAACGGCAGAATCTATGTTGAAGACAGAGAAATTTTCAGTTTATTATCTAAAGTATTACATATCAAAACCCTTTATCCAAAGGGACTAAGCGGTAATGGTAAAAATATACGAAGGTAATTTGAAATGAGTAACAGACTATAGGTGTTAAGAATCATAATAAACACAAGTTATAATTACAAGATAAAATACGTTGTTTTCATCAAATAACAAAATCTATTTTATGGGACAGTATAGGCACCCCTTAGTAATTTAATAAATACGTCAAAGGAAGATTTACACTACATCTCGCCAAACTTTTTAACCGCTCTGAAGATATGTTATGCAAAACACAAATGTAGATATAAATACATATTATATTATGTTATATGTATAGTAACATCGAGACAACTTATGGATACAGATACAGATTCCTATATGTTATAAATAATTATATGTTTAATATTATAATTTCTTTATTGGGAGCCATTACTTATCACTGAATCGAGCCGTCACACACTCCCTAGTGTTGCCAGTGTCTCACCGACCATTCTTATCTTATAATAATATATTTATTTAAATAACACTATAACAATATTTTAGATTTATTTTATATTAAACTCTTGACAATATTACGCGCAAGCCCGAGCTTCGGTTATATTCAGAGCGGACAAAAAGTTTGGCGAGCACTGTACATTTGTAAATTAAACCAAGTATAGAAAGCAAACATCACTAGCCTATTTCTTAAATAAGAAAATATTTTTGTTACCAGCTCAAGAACTTCAAAGGGCGAGCTCTAATCAGATGTCAATTAGCACAAAATAAGAATCCTGACGAACATCCTCACAAACTACTTGAGGAGGAACAAGATAGAGACGTTAGTTATATTGTTCCTGAACGTGGCAGTTATAGGGTAGGGTAAGTTACCAAAGGACTTAATTATACTTTATCATATTGTTTTATCAGAGTATTCAATATAACACTAGTGATTTGAGGCATGCAGGGTAACATTTCAGCTAGCTGATATACAAAACTGACTGGAACATAATAGGAAGGACATGACAATTGTGCTCAATTTAATCGCGACATCCATGATGATGATGTGCCCTTTGACGTATCCGTCAACATCGAACCCTGCCGTCTCTGGGAATGGGAGTGAATGTGGCTCGCGAAACCAAATTTAGTTTAAAATGTAAGGTTACAAGGTACACAGTGTAGCACAGCGTAATCGGAAGAATTTAGAGTATAAGCGTAGGTAGGCTTAAGACGATTCGATATGAAAATGCGTTTATAGGTATTTTAACGAATGATCTTCGAAAGTTGCCTTCTTAATAGAGTTGCGTCACGTTGATAGGCATACTCGACGCCTTAGTGGCACATTGAGGCATGTCGCGTTCTGGAACTAACTTATAATCAAGCGGGTCGGTAAAATATCAGTACGGGGTCATCTGCTATAACGAAGATCGTGATAAATATTCATAGTGACTCTGTTTTCGAACTCTCGATTCATTGATTCAAAAACGACAAGGATAACTGGGGGGTAGATGATGTGGTAACAGATGTCTGGGGTCGCATGTAACCCACGAATGCCGTTGAAACTCAAGAGAAAGGTGTATAAAACTTTTATAAGAGTTGTCGTGTTGTACGAATCTGAGTACGAGGCTACGGAACAGACGTATAAGAGAAGATTACGTGTGGCAGAGATGCGAATGTTAAGACGAATGAATGGTGAAACTAGAATGCATAAGATTAAGAATCAGTATACCAGAAGAAATTTGAAAATAACACCAGTGATAGAGAAGTTGATAAGTAATAGATTATCATGGTCAGAGCATGTCATGAGGAGAGATGAAGTTCATGTAACCAACAAAAACTTTACATGTGAAGGGTGACGGAAATGTGAGTAGGAAATACCGAAGAAGATATGTATGGATTGTGTGAAGAATGATATTTGTATAAAAGCTGTGGATACTGAGATGGCATCTGACAAGGGAGAGTGGAAGAGTAAACCGGTTATGCCGGTCATATTTATGTAGGCATGTGTGATGATGATGATGATGTCCTCCTTGACGTATCCGTCAACGGCGAACCTTGTTAATTTCGGTAATGAGAGCGAATGTGGCTCGCGAGTCCGAAGTTGTGCCAAGGTTCATCTGCGCGTGAATTGATTTAAGTGGTTAAGCAGTTGCGCTGGTGCAAACCCACTCTCTCGTCCAGTTCTATCAGGCCCCGATGGACCGGTTGCCCGGTACGACCGGTGATATTCAGGATGCAGTGAGTTGGCTGCCATCCATTTAGGTCCCCGATTGGCGCCATTTGAGGCACCTCACAGTGCCCAGCAGTAATAGCCCCAAGGGATCGGAAACGTAGGGCTCCTTACCGAGTAGGCTTTGCTTGAGTTACAGGGGAGTAAATACGTTAGATGGGTTATACCGCCATCGTATCGGTTGCCAGTATTGAGCTCCTTTATCAGCTTTCGGCTTTAACCCTTAGTCGCCTTTTACGACACCCACGGGATGAGATGGGGTGGTGCTATTCTAAACCGGCACACACACGGTTAAATGTGTAAGAATATGATGAGTGTCTCTTTTAGTTTGGCACGATTTGGGAATAGGCAACATCCAGCTGACGAGTCACATATAAGCTGGAATGGCATGAAGATCACAAATGGATCCAATGGTTATTCAGTGATTGCCAATGTTTTTGTTTTGTACCATCTGGTACAAGTGTTATCACTTTACTGAGCGAAACTGAAAAAAGTTGGAATACTCTTTATCACAGTATATCCAAGTATCCACTGTTCTAGTTACATAGCAAAATCAGTTAATAATCAAAGAGGTTGTTATGTATATTTGTGATTAGTCATAAGTTGGAATATTATTTGGCAACTCAACTAGAGATTTCTTGGTATTTGAAAAAAATCCAATTTTACAGAAATATGCGGTATATATATTAAGTAAATACTAACTCTGAGTAATACATTTTAAATCAATTTCATTTGATTTCATATAAACTTGTAAATGTTAATATTTATTAGTGTCTCGGAAAAATTGGGTCAATGTTGTTTTGTTTTTTTTTTCAACATGTTTTTTTTTTTTATGTAGATTAATATTTTTATAAGAGCTTACAATACCCGAGATGCCAATTATTTTACATTTGTGTATTTTTGTAATGATTATGTTGTTATCAGGTTTGCTGGGATGGGTATTATTCATACTGCCAAAAAGGATGTTCCAGATTTACTTTTCAGGAAATATATGGATAAATACAAACAATCAAATGTTGATACAAAAAAGGTATGTTAATATATCGTATTTAATCATTTCTGGTAGATATTTTGTACACAAATATATATAAAATTGAGGTGTTTGTATTTTATTTGGGTTGAACTCTAAAACAGCAGATTTAAATTTTATGATTATTTTTATTCGAACTAAATGTGCGCTGTGGGCCTGTAATACTTGCCAAACTCGAGTTTATGTTTTACAATAGAAAAATGAATCTCGGACTGCTAATACAGTACGAGACGTTACATTTCATAATGAATCAAATAGTTTTTAGTATAGACAATTTTGTTAGCTCTAGTGTTTTAGGGACCAAATATCATGGTCATTGTGTAACGATCATTGCACATCTGCAGGAATACTTAATATTGATAAAAAGCATTAGACTAAAATAAAACATTTGGAATATTAATGAATATGTGTATTAATGTTTGTAGTTGTGCAAAATACAAATTGTTAATTAGTACTAGTACTGGTTAGTAGATAAATGTATTATTATTATTTCTAGGTTAGAGCAAAATGCGAAGCAATGGCGAAGACAATAGATTTAAATATTGTTCGGTTAAAATTCAGCGCTTACGATGCTGAAACGGGAAAAGAGATATGTGATCCCGTATTTTCTGAACCAATTCACAATATGAGTAAGTATTCTTATTTTCTGTCTGTCGGTAGTGTTTGATTTTTTTTTAACTTAATAATATTACTAACTAACGTAATAATATTAATAACTTAATAATTACTGACATCTACTGATTGATCAACTTACATGATTTATGCTTTTTCTGTAAGTATTTTTCTACTAAGGGTTTTAGCGGTTGACAACAATCTCATCTGTTGTTAAATGATGACGTGGTCCAAGATGGTAAACACGCCTAAACCTAGAGGGGCATCCATTCTCTAGTGCATCTGCCGGAACACACCTATAGGTGCTTGCAATTCGAAGGTGGTAGCTTTAATATGAGCTCATTTTCATTGATGTAGTTTCATCACAAGATTCTCCTTCACCAAAAGCTTTAACTCACTACAGGATTCGAACCTACATCGTTCATGGTGTCCGAACACGCTACCACGGTCACCACCATTTTGGTATCATCAATAAGTGTGTTGTAATTTATATATAATACGTAAATAAATACAGATTAATATTTCCTATGACGATATGTTAGAATATATAATAGGCCTTAATAGTGTGATGCAGAACAAGTAAATCTTGTATACACAGTAAATATGGAACTAAAATGTCACTAAGGAAGCTTCATGCCAGCCCAAACAGCGAACCCAGTCAATGTCTTAGGCCTGTTTCAGAGTGCAGGTGGGTGGCGGGTGCGTGTAGTTCAAATGTACGTTGACGTCGCGAGTATTCACAGTGGCGTTCGTCGTCTATGTACATTTGAAGTACACGCGTCCGCACAAGCACCCGCACCTGCCTTCACTCTGACACTGACCTAAGGGTTTTCGACTTAGGGGGATTTTGTAAGGAAATATTCGATGTGCAGAGGTGGACTTATTTGTACTTGTTGTTTCATTCTTACTATTTTAACGTGATAACGTCTTAAAGTCTTATAAATCGATGAACACCGGCTGTAGGCACGAAAAAGCATGGCTCATTGTCACGTTCCGCCTGAGCCGAGCGTGCAAGCGAGAGCGCTGAAGAAGCTGCGATCGGCCTAAGCGTTCTGCTTGTGACGCATCTATATCTCTTCCACTCCATCGGTAATTCAGTGATAATAATTCAATACAATTCATAAAAGTATGCTATTTTTCATCAATGTTTTATTACGACGTTATCACTTTAAATTATCGTCCGTAAACCGACTTAGCCCAAAACCAATTTTTTTTGGTTAATATTGTTGGCAAATTCTTTGATGGAGAAGATATGTAGATGGCGCTCGATTATATTGTTGTCAATTTTATATTGCAATTTAATGCGAAGTCATGGGCGATTGCTAGTAACCTATGTACAGTTAGTAATTTACTATTAGCAGTCATATATTTATTGTAATATTTTGTCACAGAAAGTGCAAGTACAAATGATTTGAAGATATGCCGGATGAGTAAAGCAACGGGTCGTCCTAGAGGTGGTGATGATGTCTTCATATTTGTAGAAAAAGTTAATAAAAGTGAGTAAACAGTTCAACGTTCCTATATATAGATCTTATCATTCTTTCATTGTTTAAAAGATTCTACAAAGTTCTATCACATAGTTTAATGTTACAATATACTTAGTGACGTAACAAAGTATTTATGCCGTCTGCAAATTTTTAAACCGAATCCTAAGTATAAATGTCAATAACGGATATATATTAACAATAATTTACTTTATTTTACAACAATTGTTACCAATCATAGCACGTGACGTCACACCTTCCCAAACACTGTTTTAACATTTACACTTAATATATTCATATTGAATAAATAGATTAGTGAATTTATATAACAACATATTATTCATCACTTGTGAAGAAAAATAAGTGTTGTTTAAAATGGTGTGACGTCAGTCCAAAAGCCATCTATGAAAATAATAATGAAATATCATTGTTTATATAAAAATAATAAAATAAAATTATATGGTAATTTTCTGTAGGTAATACTATACTATATAATAGTATAGTATACTATACAATACTAGTTAAATCAAAAAGTGTTTATTTAAATCTTTATAGTTGCTTTGTATTCAGAGGAGTGATTTTTATGATGATAAACGAATGGTTTTCAAACTTGAATTTATTGTGTTTTATTGAATTAATTATTTTATTTTATTTTTATTTACTTATAACAATATGATGAGTACTTACCAGTGTGGGTTATTTTACTGACTCGGCTTTGAACATCCAAGTACATGTGAAATGTTATACGTAATTAAGATTTCTACTTTTCTTAAAATAATAATTTCGTAATTTAATATAAGTTATAAGAATTCCGCTATTAATAGCAAGGAATAATATTATATAGTGTTTGAAGTGTGAAGGATGATTATGATGTTGCATTGTATGAAAGGTAATTAAAAAACTTAGGTACACGCGTTAGAAGTTATACTTCTTAGGCGTAATAAGATAAAAATCTTTTCAAAATTTTTATGTGTCGGCTTATTCTACGTTTGTAGAAAAAAAACGACACTAACAATAGATGAAAGGTATTCAATACATACATACTTTTTTTTAAATAAAATGTTGACTATAGCTAACTTCAGGGTGTCGGTTTTTCGTGACGGTGTGCGGGCGCATCGTAAAAATTTACTCTCATCATTTTTCCCTAACACGCCAAAAGAAGTATATCTTAAAAAAAATACTTTCAGAGAATATACAAGTGTGGTTTTACGAAGAAGACAACTTTGAAAACGTTCTTTGGCGTGCACAAGGTATATTTATGCAGAGTGATGTACATCATCAGTACGGTATTGTGTTCAGGTACAATATATATATATATATATATTTTTTTAATTTCCCTATCCGCTATTAGTAAAAGGAGCAAACTTATAAACACGTTTTCTAATTTATAAATTGTATTCAAACACGTATTGTTTTTTTTGTAAACATATTACAGGGGGCAAACGAACAAGTTGGTCACCTGATGGTTAGTGATCACTGCCGTTCATAGACACTAGCAACACCAGGGGAGTCGCAAGTGCGTTGCCGGCCAACTGTTGAATTGGGAATGATATTCTTTTCATCTCTTTCACTGTTATTGGCTGGCCATTGTTTAGTAGATATCGAAGAGATTTAGTATTATCAAGGAAATAATGTGTATTATTCGTTTTCCTGTATTTCTCAATTTCCCATACTTCACGATCTACAATATTTGTACGATATACAGATGATGGAAGAAAACATTTGTACTTAGTAGTCTATATGTAAATAGGCTAAAAATAAATCAATTCAATACCTTATTCTTTGCATGTCAACCGGATTTCTTATTTTTTCCTTTGTTTGGTAGCTATTGACGAACTTAAGTGTTGTCATAAATCGGAAATTGTTTTTTTCGATAACCATGAGTCCAAGATTTTATTTATAAGTGTCTATTCGTCATACTTCACACTGCTAACGCCTGCTACCTTTACTAATGTTCTAAATGCGAAACTAAGTTTGTTTGTTACGATTTCACGCCTAAACTACTGAACCGATCATTATAAAATTTTGCATACACATTTTCAAGGGTACAGAGAAGGATGTATACACAACTAAAGTATATTTCACATCGTCATTAAGGACGTATTCTCAAAAAAGGTTAACTTTCAGTACGAATTACAACAAGGCGATTTTGAACTTTGGTATACATAATGGTCAATTAAAGATACACTGAACCTTTAATAATGATATAGAAGATGCATGTTCTGCAAAAATAATAGGTTTCCGTTAAAAAAAAATCTCCGTAGCTCCCTCTCGCAAGACAGCCTGACATTCGGTAACGAAAATCTTAGTAAATTGACAACTTCCTTAATACATAAAAAATACCTTCTTATGTCACATATAATCAATTTTAAAATGGATACATTTATATCCAAGTTATTTTTACCATATCAGTCAGGGGGTCATCTCATATATTCTACAAATGGTCACCAAGGGGTGGGAGGGGGTTAAAAATTGACAAATATGGGTACGTACCCTTAAGGTGGAATTTAGATCACCAGTATAATTAATCTTGCTTATTATAGGACACCACCTTACAACGACTTGAACATCGCGAATGACGTGAAAGTTAACGTGAAGTTAGTTCGTCCATCCGACGGACGTTCGAGTGAACCGAAGCCGTTTACATATAAAGCTGAACCAACAAACAGGAACAGTAAGAAACGTAAAGCGACATCATCGTATTCGTCATTGGATAGTTCGTCTGGTAAGTTTATCAACTGACTCTTTCATATAACATTGATATTTTTCATGAAAACCTTACAGTGATGACGTCATAATCGCTTCCAAGTCGTTGAGTCGCCAACACGGGACTTCCCCCTTTTTTTTATCTTTTAATGATTTTGTGTTGCTAGTGACTGCAGCATTTAATAGAAATTAGAGCATTTATCAGAGTACATATTGTCGCTTAGTGCTCGAAATTCGACCATAACTTCTTCTTTACACTACATTGTACAAATATTGTATCTACGAGAACCAAAAAAACATATTTGGAAATTTGTCATTCTTAGAGGAAGACGTACTTAACTGTTTTGGCTCTGCATATTTATATATAGATCAGACAATATATATTTACCATTTATCATAGGGGCTAAGCAGTAATGATATTATTTAATACATGTAAGTTAAGTTCTATAAAAGAGTTATAGGGAATAAGTCACATAATTTTCTTACTGTTATCCCACCTAAGAAGGGTCGGCACAACATGTTTTCCTTTTCCATTCTCCCCTGATAGATGTCATCTCAGTATTTACTCCTTTTAAACACATCATTCTTCATACAATCCTTCCCTACCATCTTCGGTTTTCCTCTACTCTTATATCCATCCACCTTCATACTTAAAACTTTTTTAGTAAATTGGTTTTAATCTCTCCTCATCACATGCACATACCATGCTAAATTATTAATCCAGAGATAAAGTCACAATTAAAAATATAAAAGACAAAAATAAGTCCAGTAGTTACAATGAAGCGACACAATAATCTCCATAGGAATTAACTCACATGAAGCAACTGGCTATTAAACTTATTTTTTTCTATTTATTACAGGATCCGGGTCCATTAACAGCATCTGTAACATTCCCACGACAGTACTTAATACGAATCCAGTAAGAGTTAATCACTTATTATTTACTTACATTCATTTAACCAAGTATGAATTTCTTTAGGTTTCAGTTAAGGAATTTTACTATCGCATCGACTAATGCTTGTTATTGTTGTGTTTTTATTAATTATCTATATCCGTATACATATATAATATGTTAGTGGTCTGTCGTTATGTGCGCATCACGTTAAAACTACTTGATTTTATGCTTTATAGGTTAGCGTTTGACCATAATCTCATCTGATGTTAATTGATGATGTGGTCTAAGATGGTAAACTTGACTACTGGGAGACTGGCTCTCAAGTGCAGCTGCCGGAACACACCAACAGGTGTTTGGCGACAGACTTTCAACTTGAGGGTGGTAGCTAGCCAGACGGGCTTAGTAAAATCCTTACCACCACGCTATGGTTTCATCACGATGTTTTCCTTCACCGAAAGCTCCGACTGAATTGCATAGATTCGATATGATATACATATTATAAAATAAAGTCGTCCGCCGCGTCTGTCTGTCTGTCTGGATGTTCGCGATAAACTCAAAAACTACTGAACGGATTGTAATGCAGTCTTCACCAATAGATTAAGGTTTAGGTACATAATTAGTCAAAGTTTTTTTTTGTAAATTGGTTGAAATATTATGATAATTGTTGAAAGAATCGGAAAAAGTCAAGCCGCCTTAAGCGTTTCATGCACATAAGTATATATTTTTTTATTATCAGAGCAGGACAACGTCCACCGGGCCTGATAGTCTAATAATAAATGTATTAGAAAAATAACTACTTTAGTTTAATATGAGTCTTTATTTCTCTTCTAGATACCTGAAGGTATTAAAATTGAAACACTGGAAACATTCCAACACGTAAGTGAATATAGTTAAATTTATAAAACTGAAGCTATGCTAGTTTAGTAGTATAAAGTTCAGACGCTCATCATCATCACCAGGTCTGTAACAGACCCACTGTAGGGCCATAAGCCAGTTTCCAAAGGAAACTGTGAGCATAATCACCACGACAACACACGACGTATTGGTGATTTCAAACTCGGAAAAATCCACAGTTCTATATTTTCGCTTATACGTTGGTACTACAAGAACGTTTCTTAGGTTGCGGTTTCTTTACGATGTTGAAGAAAACATTGTTATAAAACCATAGCATATTCGATTTTTTTTTCTACCACCTTCATGATAAAAATCTTTCGCCAAGTATGTATCTTATTTTCGTTTCTCGTTACATTTTTCGGGTTACAATTACGCTATGTCCTCTTCTGTATTCAACCAATCATCATAAAGCTTAATATACAAGTTGTCAGGAACACAGAAAAGGGCATAGGATACCATTCATTAAGAGAAATGTACTGTTCCCAAACGATAGGTCGTCTTTTTTTTCTTTAAAGGTTAGCGTTTGACCACAATCTCATCTAATGTTAAATGATGATGTGGTCTAAGATGGTAGTTACGCTAAACCTAGAGCTGACTCTCAAGTGCAGCTGCCTGAACACACCAACAGGTGCTAGCGAGGCGGACTTACAAAAAGCCCTACCTCCATGCTATGGTTTCATCACGATGTTTTCCTTCACCGGAAGCTCCGACTCAGTTGCTAGGATTCGAACCTACGCCCTTCGACGCTGTGTCCAAATACGCTAACAACTAAGCCATTATCAGCCTAAAAAAAAGCTACAGAAACCGTGGGCAAAAACTGGTGGTAAATAAAATATTTTCCTTAACATTTCCAATTACGATGGTTGAAAATGGTAAAGTGGTCAGACATAGATACAATCAGATGATTTCTATCTGAAGAGATAGAAACATATCTATCTGAACGCAAGTTCACTACAATTCACAATAAGTTTAAAAATAGTGCATTTCTTTTCCTACCACGCTTTTTTCCCACGATGCATGACGTCTCCAACAGTATAAGAGCCGAACAAATTTTTTATGATCTCGTGTTTTATCAGCTACCGACAGTGGGTGCTACATCGCCACACCAATTAGATCTCGGGGACGCAATGATGGCAAGCGATACCTCAAAAAATTTTGCCACCAGCCCAATGTGGGGTCAGTCTACTGAATATGTCATATCGACTACAACGTCACAGCTTCCTCACCTTCAACTCGACTCTGCTGAATTAAATAAATTGCTGGATACAACGGTCGCATCGGAAGACAAAGCTGGATGTCTTGGTACGTTTAAATGTCTAACCATTTGCTTTATAAGTCTTATCGTTTCCGAAACACGATTGATGCTACTCCCATACCTGCGTGTATCGGCACGAAGTTTAGTCTATGGTCAGAGTAAATGCAGATGTTGGAAGATATTATCGTTATGCGTTACGAATTATCGGATTGCGTGACGATACACGCAGCACGATAACTGGGCCGGCGGTTTCTACACACATCAAAGGAACTTGGAGACGCTAATTTCGAGTTACTACTGAAATGAAAATGGTGTGCAAACGTTATTCTACACCTTTATCGGAATTAATTTTCAGGTTACTTTTTAGCGGCACAAGTGACCGAAGCTTCGTCGCGCAAGTATGGCGCTAGCATAATTGAAGTAGGGTTGTGCGATACTGTGTTAAAACTAATTGATTGATTCGAATGATGAAACATTTCGATGGTTCAAAAATTTTTGAGTGCAACCTTGAAACGATAGGTCTGTGGTTACTCGAACCTTGCGCGAGTGACAATTGTCAATGGCTATGGAAAAATCTAGAAGTTATCAAGGAAACTGTTTACATTTTCTATAAAATATCAAGAAATATTCTAATTATAAGTTTTTTATTTGTTCTCGCATAATATTTTAAATATACTTTGTATAAATAATTATAACTTTAGCATAAGAATTGATACAATTGAAATTATTAATATTTAATTTTTGATTTCCAATTACTCATTATATTTTTCTGAGTTTTGTTTAGAGAAATGGAGATTAATTTAAACGTAGTTAAAAATATTGCTTATATAACACGAACGAATATATTGAACTGAACTTGCGGTTCGCTTTGTATTTGAATAACCGACGACGTTAGTCGTTTCTTAAATTTTCTTTCTTGTTTGTTATTGCAGGTTATTAAAGTGATTAATTAATATTAATAAAAATATAAGACGTCTATATTCACAGTAATCGCAGTCACAAAATTATTGCAAATGTTACTGCGCTATTTAAATGGGTCCATAAGTAGATAAGTCGCGAAATGTCATAGGACTAAATTACCCTCAGAATAAATATACATACATTTTAAAGAATAAGCAATAACATCCAAACATAAATAAAACACAGAAGTAATACCAAAAAACATAAAAAAATATTTATATATTTGAAACATGTACTATCCATAATGTAGTGTGATGATAGAGAAGGTAGATGGCGTTAAAACCAATCGGATCTTGACGATGTGTATAATCTATCTTACTCCATTTATGTCGTTCGATAATCGAAAAACCTACGAGCATACTCTTGGCCTGAGAATAAAACAAACATTGACTTGATTAAAAAAGGTCACGTTAAAAAATCACGTCATGCCACCTTTGGGTTCCCAGTAATTGGTATTGTGTCATTTTCGATTGTTAATTATAAGAATAGGTGGTCTGATGGTTTATCTATAAGACATTCACACGATGTCATACGACCATACATCCCACCCTGGCATTAAGCCACATGTAACTTAGTATAAATACTTGTGTAAGTTCGTTCAAGATACATTCCATTTTTCAGTGTTCATAATTGTACTACCTTGTCATTAAATAAAGTTTTTTTTTTTTTTTATTTAAAGTGCGTGTTCACAATTAACTACATTGTCAAGTGTCATTCCAATACTTTATTTTTGTTTACGAGTAGTCTGTATGCTAAGGAAATTTATATTGCATATTTCCACTCCAAAATTTACAAATAGAAAAATAGAGTGTAATGAGAGAATAAACATGCGCTACTACCCTAATTAATGTTATAAGTGCGACTGTGAGTTTGCTTGTTTTTTATGCTTTTATATGTAACATACTAAACCGATAATTAAATTTTCTACTGCATGTACAGAAATTCTTTTTGGTAAATTAACGCGTGCGAAGTCACGAGTGTGAGCTAGTATATCAATAAATATTAATTCTCCATCATGTAATTTTGAATATGCGACAAAAGAGTAGTTTCCAGCTCCAATATTATATGATGTTGTTGTAATATTGTTGTTAGTGATAAAATATTAAGATTTTAAAATGAACTTTTCTTTTCAGATTTCCTCAGTTCACTCGAGTCGCTCGGCGAAATAGGCGAGGTAATATATTTTTTTTATACAACAAAGTTATTTTTTTCGACAGATATTTATTTATTATTTATTAGATAACAGTCTATGCGACTTTCTGTAACACTAGTATTTAGTATTAATTAGACATTTGAAGTATTATTGCTTACCGACTCACCATCTGCGTAATTTCAATGCGCGGTTGTCTATAATTTGAAAGTCTATCCCCAAACCACTGTAAGTACATTTGAGAATCACACCTTTAGATTTTGTGCTACCATTATGGCCTCATTATCATTTAATATCAAATGAGAATGTGGTACAGCGATTAAACGTAGAAAGTATAAAAACATCCCCAGAAGTTATCTTCTGATATTATTGTCAGCTTTATTTTAACGCCTATTGTAACGATAGGAATGTAAATATTATGCAGCAATTGATAGTCATAATAAATGTTATTGCCACGTTTTTACCTAATTTTTTTTTACTGGGAAAGGAATATATGGTATATTTTTATGCATATAAATAAAATTATGTAAGCCTACCGTTGTATCACCAAAAACTACTGGATAGATTTTGGCCCGTAGCTAAAGAACTATCACAGTAACTTTGTTTAATATAAGGTTATTAAATTATTAAAAAACTATTTTTATGAGCGCTACGTTTCCAGCGATTTATATAGTGGGGTAAGCGGTGTGGCGTGCATACGCGGGAAAGTGAAAATAAACGAATTACATTGTTTACAAAGAAATGTTGTTAGCAAAGTATATTTTTACTTAACATCAATAATATTTCTGAACATAAAATACATTGTTAAGATAATAAGCAATGCAGAGAAATTCATGGATGTCGGTTATTGTCTCATAAATCATATTAGTAAGCAATTGCAAACAATTGTACCATGACAATAATAGGTAGCGTATTAATTCAAAAGATTACTGTGGTAATAAGATTACATATTAAAAATTGGCATTAATTTGCTTCACTTGTTTCGAATTTCAATTCTAAACTTTAAAGGTATGTTTAGTTTGAAATTAAATTTCATTTCATTAATTGTCTTCTCAGATATTTAAAACTATATATAACTTTCCTTATTAGATCACTGGAATGAATTTCATGCGCTCTTTGCAGATGTTACAGCCCGACTCTGGTCGTTTTAAGGTACGTATTTTTTTTTCTAGCTCTATTTTCTCTGGTTTCAATCTGTTTCGAAGTTTTTTCTACTCCGCTATATCACTACATATTATAAAACAAAGTGGTCCGTCGCGTCTGTCTGTCTGTCTGGATGTTCGCGATAAACTCAAAAACTACTGAACGGATTGTAACGAGGTCTCCACCAATAGATAGAGTAATTCACGAGAAGGTTTAGGTATATAATTTGTTTTTATAGTTTTTTTTTTTTATAAATTGGTTGAATTATAATGATAATTGTTGAAAGAATCGGAAAAAGTCACCACTTTAAGCGTTTCATGCACATATGTATATATTGTTTTATTATCAGGGCTGTTCAATGTCCGCCGGGTCGGCTAGTTTTTACCAATTTGTTCCTGGTGTGCTTTATAAAAAAAATAGATAGTAGATTTAGTGTAGACTTATAAATTATAGACTTGCTAGTTGCTTATAGGAATTCTGTAGTATATGTGAAATAATTCTAGGTTTTACTATTTAATCTCTGTAACTCTTTTACCAATTTCAAATTACCTCTGTTATGTAGCTAATACTTTGAAAAATCTTCTATCTTGCAATAAAAGTCTCATCGAAATGGATTCAGCATTTATTCCGGACAAATAACGGACATGCTGATTTTATTTATATGTATGGGTTATGTACCAGACTGGTATAGGTATCGTGAAACTTCTAGTTCGCTGTGAAGTTACTGCAAGTAGGTGGACAGTAAATAACACATAAATATAACAAATATAAATGTCTTTAATATAATGAAAGGACCTTTCTAACTAATATTATAAATACAAATGTCAGTTTGTTTGTTACGCATTTACAAGTTAACAAATGAGCGCCATACATTTGCATACGTGCACACACACAAGTAGGTGCACATAAGATGGTTGACGGGTCAATTTTTTTCTTCTTGTTTTCTGAACTTGATTAGTTTAGTTTAGCCAAGTTGACAATTACAAAATACATGTTTGAGTGCGTGAGCCACACTTGATACATGTTTGATTTCGGGAGCCACACGTGATGTTAGACATGTGTGCTTCACTAATTCGTTTAACTAGGTTAGCTTATCTTATTTCGCATTGTTGCATCCGAGGCAACAGCCCAAACCGAGGTCCGGCCACTTTGGCACCCTTTAGCTTGTTGCCAAGCGGCCGAGTGCCATAAGCGCTAGCCCTATTAGTCCGGTGAAGCTATGAAGGCTTATTAGACCAACAGTGTAGATTTAATTCGAAAAAAAATTACCTACACAATGCCAGGGGTACAGAAAAGGAAGAATTGAATACAGGAAAGAAAATACTGATTTTGAGGGGTTGATCAATTCTTCATTAATGCGAGCGAATCCGTAGTATAGTACTAGTACTATTCGTAGGTGGTAGAGCTACGCTGAAGCTATTACTGGTTTCAGCATGAATGGGTCGGCTCGCCCGGGGTAGTACCGCCCTCTCACAGGCAGCCGACGTGAAGTAACAGTGCTTGCATTGTTGCGTTTCGTTCGGTCAGTGAGAGCGCCGGAGGCCCACATATATTAAAAGGCCGGTAACGCACTTGCGACTCCCCTGGTGTTTCTAGTGTCAATGGACGGCGGTGATCACTTACCATCAGGTGACCCACCTGTTCGTTTGACACCTATAATAAAAAAAAAAAGAAAACTAGTATTGAATAAAAATAGTATTATATCCCTATACCTGTCAAACCTACACGCGTTGCATTTTCGGAGCGAACTAGAAGTTTTATAGGACCTATATCAAGCGCAAAAAAGGCAAAGGGTTTTAAAAACTATGAAAGATTTTTTTTGTCAAAGAACGTAATTGTTCTACTATTCTTCACTGAACAATATTAATTTTACAGTTGACTAATTTGTTACTGCTTCACTGTCCACATATTTCTCGGTTGACTTAGTAAGTTTTTCATCAGTTCTTAGACTAACTGTCTAGCAATAATTCATTACAAACGGTTCAGAGGTTTAATTTTGAAAAGGTAACAAACAAATATAAGTTCTTTAATATTTAGGTGAATAATGTAACGTAATATTTCTAGAACTTACGAGCGGATAACCCTAACAAGATTGAGTTAAAATCGGACGCAAAGACAAATGTAGCTTCAAAGAATGTGGAACCAGTGACTGGGGGGACGTCGGAAAAGAAAGAAACAGATGGATATTCCGCTTTCTATAGGTCAGACCACGGTCTCCAAGTGAAGAAGGTAAGTTCTTCCCTTGTTCTTATAGTAGAACATGATTAAATATACAGTAGGAATATAGACACTTGTAGAAAATATTTTCGTTCATTTATCATCTATAGATTTATGTTTATTTATAAAACTACAACATTTTGCTTTCATTTTGTAGGTATATAATTTTTTAATATTCTTATGAAATCGTTCATGGTTGTATATGGCGTTGAAATCATACCAATCTAAATAAAACTGTACATATTTCAAAATAATGTTTCGAAAGGTGTGACGTCACCGCTGTTTAATTTTTCCGTTCCTGAGATAACAAGAATATATATATATATTCTTCTATATGAATAATATGATAGGTATGTAATTGTGTGCGCATCACTCAACAAGTGCCTCAACAAATTTCGATCAATTTTTTTTTTTAGTTTTACTTAGACACTTAACGCCTTTATATACAAAAACGATCACGATATTTTAATTTAATATGCCCGCCATATATATACCACTATATATTCAATATTTAATACACCATGAAAGTATGTAAATAATGAGAACATAAATTATATCCTTTTCTAGTTGGTCAACGAGTTATATGAACTGATTAGTAACAAGTCGGGGTACAAGAAACAAACCGTCCGGGACAAATTGGAGAGTTTGTTTAACATAAGACTGTCTAACGGAGACACGTGAGTTGATTTTCATAGTGTGATAATTACTATTGATGTGAAAACATCTATAACCCGCGCGTAAAACCGAGTGCTGGTGTGGCGACGCATGCCGTGGCGACGCATCGCCACAGATACAATCTATATGTAGTAGTGGCGAAAAGAATTTAGTTATCACAATTTGAAATAATTTTTTGTATTTGATGAAAATAAATGTTTATTTAATAATCAGTCATTATTTTCAAGAAAAAAATCGTATTATTTTATTTTTACATTATCCCATATTTAGTTCCTGTCGTAATGTGTTCTTTTATGCATATTACTTGTACAAAATACTTTCGATGTTTCACATCTACCAGGCGTCCCGCGACGGCTCACAGTGTTTTTTTTTTTTAAACTACCGCCATATTACTTTAGTAATTATATAATCATTTTCAGATTCTTGCACATGACTCTGTGCAGTAACCAGCCAAGTTTCAAGAATATCGTGAAGATAATTCAAAGCGTTAATATGTCGCGTTTGTTCGACTATTATAATGACAAGTATCAGACAGTGTTGCATATAGCAATCGCTTACGATATGCCTAAAATAGTGACGCTGCTCGTAGCAAGTGGTAAGGAATTTAATAAAATTATTCAATTGATTTTTTTCCCTTTTTTTTTATTAACAGAGCATTCACAATGTAACTATATATAAATAAAATCTTTGACATAGGCTAATTCTCGTAAGGGCTCTAACAGATTGTAAGACGATTCTAAAACGACTTTTCAGTGTATATTATTCATGACTATTGTTTTTTTTTTTAATGAAGCATACGTGTCTCTAAATAACAATATAGTAAAAAACAATTGATTGACATACCAACGCACAGTCTAAATTACTAGCTTTAGGGCTGTGAATATTTGCATGCAAATTCCTTTTACACTGTAGGTGTGCACTAAGGAAGGATTTTTGAAAATTCAATCCCTAAAGTAATGAAAAAGGGGGTGAAAGTTTGTATGAAAATCCGTCTTTTTCAAACTTTAATCTAAAAATATTGGTATGTAGCAATTCACTTATAAATTAAAAAAATATGTTCCGTAGTTTTTTCGAATTAAATGGATATACAGACCTTTATAAAATACAAACGCAGACGAAGTCGGGTGCGGTTGCGGTTGCGGTTTCTAGAATCTATACAAATAAATGAAACTGAAGTGGCTTCACCGATTTTAAGGAGAATTTATGACAGATAAACGACTTAATAATAACAGGAGCAAAAGCTAACAGTATACGTAGAACAATCTTAGAATAAATGATAATTTTTTTATTACGTTCTTCCG
Organism: Antheraea assamensis; assembly: GCA_035772565.1. Classification (NCBI taxonomy): domain Eukaryota; kingdom Metazoa; phylum Arthropoda; class Insecta; order Lepidoptera; family Saturniidae; genus Antheraea; species Antheraea assamensis. The sequence continues at coordinate 2,053,903 of JAQQSE010000018.1, forward strand.
ATACAGGTTGCAACCCAATGATGAAAGATTCAGAGGGTGACACGACGATTCACTACGCGGTCAGAAGTCAGTCCTGTTTGGAACCATTATTGGAAGCTATCGAAAAGCATAAAGTGAATTACGATATCAACGAATGCAACGATGGTACGTTTTTTGTCACCTATATCGAAGTAATTTTATTATGAACTTTTCATTATAGCATTTATCACTAGATGGCGCTGTTATGTACTGTATGTACTTTTCGGTGACTCTGCGTCAATACTTTTCTCTAGTATTATTTTATTTTTACATTATATCATTATTATTTTATTTTATTTTATTGTTTGTATACTCTTTCTTTTAAGTAAAATTTCAGTTATTTTCATAATAAACTCTGTTAATTTTATAAATATAATAAATAAATAGATTCATTATAAGTATGAATTATTAAAAGCTTGTATGTAACCTACGCAGTACCGCTTATATATCGCAAGTATTAGTTCTAACCCGTATCGCCAAAGTTGCTAATTTAAAAAAAATGAGTGATAAGTCTAATAGTAATGTGATCCGTGGTGTGACGGCTTTTTTCGAAGTCGGCCTGGCTACCATCTTAGACCATATCGTTTTTTGACGTCAGAGGGATTGCGGTCAAATGCTGAAAGTATTTAAAAAAAGTGGCAGTTTATATTGTGATGGTGTGTTGTACCCACAGAGAACCAGACTCCATTACATCTATGCAGTACGGATGCGAGCGTGCGGCTGCTGGTGTCGCGCGGGGCTTCCTGCGCGGCGCGGGATTCCCAGGGGCGGCTGCCGCTGCACATCGCTGCCTATGACGACAACCTGCAAGTCATGCAAGCGCTACTCGAATACATCTCGCCGGTACTAACTTCTCTATTTAAATTTTATTTTTACCGTTAAAATTATATTATCGATATATTTGTTTTAACGCCATCTGTTTGTACTACATTGATGTCAATTCATATTTTAAATGATTAGTGTTTCTATATTAGCAGCAAATTTATTTAGTAATGCCATCTACATTCTCATTTTACATACCATGTGCTGTGGCTCTACAGCATTTTTAATTTACGGGTTTAAATAAAATGGTATTAATGTTCTAGACAAATGAATGTATTAGATACTACATGTTACATTCAAAAAATAAAAATAAAAGACGAGAGTGACAGTTTTGTGATGAATCGTTCTTCCTGTTTATTTATAGTATAGAGATTCATCGTTATAATGGCTTATATGATAAAATGAGTGTTGTTCCGCAGACGGACGTGGACGCGGTGGACGAGGGTGGAAACACGGCGCTGCAGATCGTCTGTGACGGCTCACATAGAAAAAACGCGACCGCTATGGCGAAACTGTTACTCGAGAAAATGGTAGGTCTTATCCGAATTTTTATTCTACACCACCGCAACGTAGTTGGTAGTTAAACACGACTTTATAAACAAATTTTAATATGACGTACAGTGGTGGGAGTAAACGCTCTGTCGAGTAGTGTGTCGAAAACGCCGTTTCTCGTCCGATCACCGAAGTCTTGGCGCGGTCAGCACCTGGATGGGTGACCGTCTGGGATTACGATTACAAGTTTTACTTCTGCCGTGTGTCACGACACGTCCTGTATTTTTTTTTTGCTCGTAGCTACGCTCATGTTAGTGTATAGTGTACTTTTGATTTTACAATAACACGGACACAGTCTATTTTTTGTTTGAAAAATACCCTATGTCCATTTATTAACTTTCGCAATGATCGGTTCAGTAGTTAACGCATGAAAGTGTGACAAACAAACAAACAAACTCATTTTCATTTGTACTAGTAATCAAAATTTGAACAAAAAATCATGCCGACTCGATTAATTTGGGGCCATTCAAGTATTACGTAAGTACTAGTGGGAGGTGGAGTGGTCCTTGATATGCTTATTTTTTTATGACAGAAGGGATGAGGGATCTGGATGTGTAGGGCTGATATGTGAGGCGCGTGGTCTTATCTACTGGACACCATCGCCCTAATAGCTAACTACTATAAATCAATTTCTCTATAGACCAGAGGCTACCTACCTTTTTTCTCATAGGCCCCTTTCAAAATGTTACTGGTTCCGGTGGACCCCCTGCGGGTTCAATACTACCATATGAAGTCAAGCCAACATTGTTAGTTCTTCACACTATCGAAAATAGACCAATGTTCATAGACCCCCCTCCTATATTGTGATACGTGTACTGTGTACAGCGTCACCTATGTTTTCGACCGCACTGAATTTAGCTGCGCAGAACACAAATTTAAGTATAAATATATATTATATAATATGTATAACATCGAGACAACTTTAGGGTAAATAAAAGCCAATTTAGATTCGAATAATTACATACTTTAACTCGGTTTTGCATTAAACTCTCGGCTGTATTATGCGCAAACCCAAACTTACGGCTATATTCAGAGCGGCCAAAAAGACGGATAAGGTCTGTAATTGAATCGCTACTTTTCAAAATGCATTAAGTCTAATTTTAAACGTACCTAAGTTTTTCTGAATGATTTTCTTCTAATTTTACGTGTATATAATTTTAAGATAAAGAAAATACCATATGAAGAGAAATCTATTGTAAAACCCAGAAATCTTAAAATAGTCAAAAATTATACATGAAAAATTAAAATTGGACTTGGCTGAGTTTGAAAAGTAGCGACTGAATTATATTTCTGTTTTAATATACATATAATAATTAGATTAATTGATTGTCCAGGCTGATCCTCTGAAACACGAGCCGAACACGGAATCGGCGTGGTCCCGAGCCCGAGACAAACCGATGATAACAAACATTATGCAGTGGTACATGACATCTGCGCCGCCTACTGAAGAAATCGAGTTTGAGTTGAAAGAGGACATCAAATCTGAGCCGGAAGACGATTACGAATCAGCCGAGGAGACCGTAAGTTCGAATTTTTTTTTATACTTTAAAGGTAAACGTTTTGACCACAATCTCATCTGATATTAAATGATGATGTGTTCTAACATGGTAAGTCACGCTTAACCTAGAGGGGACTGGCTCTCAAGTGCAGCTGCCGGAATACACCGACAGGTGCTTGGCGATAGATTTTCAACTTGAGGGTGGTAGCTAGCCAGACGGACTTAGAAAAAACATTTTCCTTTGAATTCTGTAGATAGTCTTAAGACAAAATGAACTTTATTTTATTTTATTTTATTAATTTATGTGTTGAATTTGTCCTAACTAATATTATAAATGCGAATGTGAATTTCTTTGCTCAAGATACGAATAAATGGTAGAATAAACTATTTATCAAATAATAATGCAATAATGTAAACAAATCACAAGAATACACTCCAACAGTTAAACTCAAATTAAAAAAGTTTATAATATAATTTAAAAAAAAAAAACACTTATCACAAATATTCTAAAGTAAATTATTATCCATCACCATGTATAATTTAATATCATACACAAACATGTATATTAATGTATGAATGTATGTTTTATCTCCACTGATATGAAATACGTGTTACTTAACTACCTTGAATATAGCTATTAGTTGTCATGAAAACTTTTCGGACAATTACTAACCAACTTCACGGTGTCGCGGTTTAGGTGTCGATGTGCGCGCGCATCGTAAAACTCACTCTCACAATTTTTCCTAAACACGGCAAATCAAGTATAACCTCAGTTATATCAAATAATATTTTTAATAATTAATCTGTTTAATTTTTACAAGGCGAAATTGGTAAAAATTATATCAAATTCCGTTCAAACAAACAATGTTTTAATATGTACTGCAAATTTTCACGATCATTTTTTTCTCTATCGAAAAATTATTGACAACTTTATTCTTTCTTTGAGACATCAATCGCGTATTTTATTATAATTATTAACCAATGCGGTTGATGCCTTTACAGATACTTCTTTATGTAATCTCCATATTTTTAACACATAACTTGAAACAAAAGAACATTAAAAAGTGAATATATTTTGTATCTATCTTTACAATATAATTAATTCAAGTCGCCGTATTTACTAAGGCACCTCGAAAGTATTTCGAAATTCGCTGCATAAGAAATAGTCTCTATATTTTATGTTTAGAAACAGAACATGGTTACCAAACTATTTTTTGTCAAAAAAAAAAATTGAAACAGCATAAAACCAACTTCTGGTTTAATCATGTTTTGAAACCTCAGCGCATAAACTCAGCCTCTTTTTGAAAATACCTGGAACACTGTATATAAAACCAGACTCGATTTCTAAAAATTTTTAACATCACTCGCTTAATATCTTTTGAAAGTCTATGTATAAAACATGTTTCTATTTTGTTAATTTGCGCGTTTGGATTTTTGTCGGGAACTCGGTAAATGTTTCAACATACTTTTATATGTGAATTTATTTGTTTGCACTGCATAACATTTTTTTTTGAATTGGTGTGAGAGTCTAACTTAATGTGCTTTGTTAGTCCTTAACTTCATTTCATACTATTTTTCGCAAACACGAGAAAAGGGCCTAAAGCATATTTTATACGTACGTGTAAGCTTAGAAAAAATACACATTATTTCTTATTGTTTACAGGTACCATTAGACGTATGCTTTAATCAATTTAAGTTTTTGGTAAAGAAAATCATATCCTAGAGATAAGGCTTTATTTAGCGTTCACGTAATATACTTAAAATGCTAAATAAATCAATTGTAATGAAATTCACACACACTCAGTATTGATGTTACACAAACGGCACGATGCTTGCCTGCTCGAATTTCGATACACGCATGCGCACACACGTCTAGAAAGTCACTTAGAGGATGAGTAACGCTTTTTCCTTACGTGACGAGTTCATATCAAGTTGCACCGCGCAAACTTCGTTCCATAAAATACAATACTGTAACATCTTGACTCGAAATGATCTTCTTCAGACATAAAACTGATATAGCGTTTGATGTAAACAAACAGGAGGCCAGTGGTCTACCGGATTTAAGTTTGTATGAGCACGAGGTGAGCGCCGCACTGGACTATTCCGGGGGGTGGCGCACTCTCGCGTCCTACTTGCAGCTCGACAACACGGCTTGGTTCAGCGCACAGCCTAGCGCGACACGCACCTTGCTCAAACACATCAAGGTATTTATTTATCCTCAGATTTTATGTTAACGCCATCTATCCGTCGTCGTTCATAATACATTTTGATCTATACATGTTTGATATTCTTATGTTATCTTTGTTTTCAATACCCTTCTATCGCCCATTTTTCGAAAATATGCTGATGTATATATAATGTTACTGTAACAAATGTATACAGAAGGGGCTTCGTTTTATATTTCGTATAATATATCTTTATGATGATTATAAAAATAAAGTACTAATTTTATAGAATCAGAATGTTTGTTTATGTTGTTACTTCTTTCAATAATTAGCTATTGTGATGTTTCATATCTGCCGTGGTTCGATGATGGTTAATTTTCCTTTTTTTTAAGTATGATTATGTATGAAAGTAGGTCACTCTCTCTACCTTATGACAATTCGATTGTTGAAACATACCTATAAATAACGCGTCGAAAGTATATAAGTAGCTTATTCATACTGGATATGGTATTATTTATTTCAGCCCTATTATTACATTCAACAAATTTTTGTAGTATGAATATTGCAAATTTTAAATCTTCTCTATCTCCTATAAACTATAAATGTAAAAAAAACCTTTCTCTTTGTATTATTCATATACTTACAATGTAATATTTAGGGTTATTTTTGCTATAAATTTCTAAATTGATTTTAAATATATTCTCATTACAGGAGTGTAGAGAGATATCGTCACAATCGTTAGCTTTGATTCTACAGAACATTGGCGAGGTTGAAGCTGCAAATATTATAAAAAGATATATAGAGTGACAAGCAAACCGAATAAAGATACCGCGTTTAATTAATGAGACTAAATATATTGCTCATTTTACTACAGAGTTCACGAAAACCCGAGAAGGGTACTATTAAGGGTATATTTTGAAAAATGTAAACTGATATATTCTTAAATCACTTTAAAAAAGTTTTCACTCTGTTAGTTTTCTAGTATAAGTTCTGTTATTTGCACAGAACATAATTTAACATATCTGAGCCCGTTTTTATTACGTTCGAGCGAAAATCGCTCTCAATTTTTATAAAAGTCATTCTTGTTGTAAATGCACGATTTGTTATTTATAAAAAATGGTGCCTAAAAGAGACTCTTAACGTGAATTATACTTATGTTAATATATTATTATGGAATTGATATTATGATAACTGTAAAAAAATTTTTTACGAAGAAAGTTGGTTGACTATAAAGTCTGTTTACGGACGATAATTTTTCATGATAACGTCATAAGAAAACATGAAAAATTGCATACTTTTATTAATTGAATTATTATCACTGAATTACTGATGAAGTGGAAGAGAGATAGATGCGTCACAAGTCGAACGTTTAGGCCGATCGCGCCTCTCTATCGCTTGCACGCTCGACTCGGGCAGAACGTGACAGTGAGTCATGGTTTTTCGTGCCTGCAGCCGACGTTCATCAATTTATAAGACGTTATCACCAAAAAAAATGTGTTATAGATTACATATTATTAAGTAAATGTTAATTATAAAATCGATGTTGAAACTCCCAAATGTTATTTTATTACTGTCAAAATAAGTCTGTTAAGTGTAAGTTTTATGTTTAAGATTAGTATAGTTTTTAAAGAAGAAAACTGTATAAGTTTATATTTACTGTGGGAAAATATGGCAAAAAACATTTGTCTTACATAGTATGAAACAGTATCAAATATGGAAGTTTCTAGTAACTTTTATTTGAGAAGTTTTTGGTCTTTCGCTAGCTGTTTTTAGTAATATTGATATTAAATTCATAAAATTACCTCGTTTGACTCTACATTTTGTAATATTATGTGACATTTTAACTCTATGGTTTAATTACTATATACGAATGAGATAAGTTAAAAAGATACAATTCAAGTTATCGCAAAAACTTCTCGGACCGTTCTAAAAAGGAATCCACAGTCTAGTTAAAAGCGTTTTTTGAAAATGAAATAAATTATCAAATTTAGGCTTATATGACGTGTATCCAGTGGTATTTAATAATAGTGGAAAAAACTCAAAAAGTGGGTGACCAGTTTCGAAAAAATTACAAAAATATTGTGGATGTCAAAATAAAAAAGTGAAATTCAATATGTACATAATTTTAATATAAGATGAAAATCAATAGTGTTAATTGTTTTTAGAATAAAAAGATACTACTTTTTCTAATTTATAATCTTAAAACTTATGTGTCTTTTTTTGAAGCAACTTTCAAACGTTTTACCAAAAAAATGACTAATAATAAACAATAGTAACCAAATTGTATATGTAAATTCTTAAAAATTGTTACGTATTTCAAATAATTTGTAAAATATAATTTTATGACGATTAAAACTTGATATGATGTTATTATTATTTTAATGACCCAGTCGTGGGGATATACGAGTATTTTAGACGAAATGTATTTTTTATCAAAATAAAAATTCCAAATCAACTGAATCATGATTTATTTATTTCCCATAATCATAACATTAAGCTGTTCAAATAATTAAGTAGGGGCCGTTATGTGTCACGCAAAATTTTACTTTTTTAGACCACCTCTACCTTCCCGAGTTTGTTCCGGCACTCGTTAACGCATTTTCGAGAAACACCTGTACGACTGATACATAAAGCATCCACAGTAGTATCGTTGAAGTTTGGATAGCAGTTAATGTTTACTGATTTTGAGCACATTGATATGCAGAACAAACATGGTAGGGGAACTATCCCCTAGTACTGTGTACTACAGCCTTGCGGAACACCATCTTTCACGGGCTTGAGATCCGAGCATGCAGTGTCAACTACGACTTTTATGCTACGTTTGAAACTGGATATCCAATGCGTAGATTCTCGGAGAGTAGATATGAAGTGTTTCGACAAAGGCCTTTGTGCCAGACCCGATCGAAGGTCTTAGCGATGTCCAAGCTAACGGCTAGGGCCTCCCTTTTTTTCGACTGCTTCTGTCCATCTGAGTCAAAAAGGCTAGATTATCACTAGCTGAGCGGCCTTGACGAAAACCGTATTCGCGATCATTAATGAGCTGATTCCCTTCTAGATATTTTAGGAGCTAGCGGTTGGTGCAGGATTCCATAATCTTGGAGAACAGGGAGGTAATAGGAAAAGCCAATAGTTGGATGGACCAGAGCTGTCGCCTGTTTTAGTGATCGGATGCCCTAAGGCAGACTTTCAGGCGGTAGGGACAACACCTGCGGAGTATGAGTGCTGAAACAGACGCGCAAGAACCGGGACTAGTTCCTAAGTACATGTCCTAAGCACGATTGCAGGTATTCGACTTAAAGATGTCCAATAAGAAAAGTAATAAAATGTAGCTAAGCTGCGAACGCCACTTTTCCTTAGACTCCACTGACCCCCTTATAATAGGCAACCCCCTCTCTATTTGTTTTTTTATTAGTTTATTATTTTTTTGCAGACCCTTGGTCCGCACCTTTTTTCTGAAATGGTTATAAACACAAGTAATTTTAAAATGTAGTGCAGCTTGAATACATAATTAAAGTGAGCAAGACAAGATATTGTTTGTGTACTTATCTAGTTATAGCTAATTTAAATATACAAATATTATGTCGGTAACTATGGATTTTTGCTGAGATTATTGCCTTTATGGCGATTTCATTTTTATTTTTCATGGCAATTTTTAGGTTGTAATGCACAACGCCTCGCGCCGGTGCGCTTACTTTCCGATATACGAACCCAACAATGGCGTCGTTGGTCACATCGGTATAGTAGGCACAGATTTAGTGTATCTGGATATTGCCACTATAGCATGTGAGACGTTATCGTGGACCTGCATCCTTTTGTTTGTAGGATAACCATCGATTTGAAGGTCAATCCCTGGGATTGATGAGATTGTCAGGACGAGCAACCCTTCCCCTGCCCCGTAGCCATTGTTTATTACGGCTTTTTTTCTCTTCCTGTGTGTACCACGAAGAGAGTATCGGGAAGCTGTGAGGGTATTTGTCCGCTCTGATAACTCCTGATGCTTAGAGATCTCACTATCGGTGTCGGCCAGTATATACCGTCGTAAATTTGACTCAATGTGTAGGCTACATCTATTGGGTTCATGTACGTGCAGGCGAGCTGCTGGTCTACACTGGCGACGGCAGTCAGTCTGCAGTAGGCCATCCGAAACAGATTTTCCCGGTATATATATGTATTATTTCCGAGGATGGTGCTCCCCCTCTCCATTAGTCCGAACATATTTGTTGAAGGGCACCATACATATTTCACACGTAATGCAATATTAGCATACAAATCAATACAATCAAACTGAACTTAATGAGGTCAGATGATTGTTAAAGTTTTTTTTTTTAAATAAAATGTTTTCACATACAAATCTGTAGATGACATAAATGTAACTGGAAATCCCAATCAATACCACCAATAAAAGGCATTCATCGCATAAAAAGATTTTATTTTAAAAAATACTTATAAATATATGTAAACTTTAACTTACATAATAACATCTTGTTTTCAAAGGATAAACCTATTTAATGTTATTTTCAAAACTGAGGAACTATAAAATTTGGATATTCTAAAAGTTAAAATTTTATTGCATATGTGTTAGTATTATAAATTCAAAAAAATTACAATGTTTTTATCTTTTGAAAAATTATAAAATATAACAATTATAACCCCTAGTGTCTGTCAATAAAACTAAATTTCTTTATTGAATATAATAAAACATACATTTAACAACATGATAATTACATCTACCAATACATTTTGATGTAACATATACTTGTAAATAAAAAAGAAATAATATTGGAATGCTTAGCATCTATAGTAGTAGTGACATTTCAATAAAAACGCATTTGACAGCTGTCAAAGTAAGTTGGGATGATGAAATTCATATTCCTCAAATGTTTAATGATGGAAAAGTCTCAAATTGGTATGCGCCAGGGTGATTTTATGTTCATTGCAGGCATTAATAACTTCCTGATCGTTGTTTGAACCCGAAGGACTACCAATGTATTCAACGCCAACCTGTAAAATATTTTTTTTAATACATCAACTCTAAAATTTTATACACTATCAAAAGGGTGAAGCGCAATATAAAAATGTTCACCTTTTGTGGTGCTAGTTAACGGATAGTGTTAACAGTATAAGTTATAAAAACTTACTAAATAACGTTATATACAAATGTAATTTCAATGTAAAATGTATTCTTAAAAATTACTTTATCATTTTTAAGATTTCATTTTCATAAACTATGAAATGTAGTATTTATACCGTTAAGAAATATGTACATAAGGATCAATTTCGAATGCTTTAAAACATGTAGAAAAGTTGTCTATTCCAATATACATTCCGTATCAGAAAATCAGGAGGTCGAAGATTTTCTTTTTTAATTCATGTAGGGGATTTTAGGGTCAAAGATTTGAGTCATATTGTACAAATGCATCCTTTGAAGGGTAGTATACGAGGTATTTATTATTAATATTTTAGGATTGCCATTACAAACCAGTAATTTTTATTAACTGGCCAATTTACATATTCCAACAACACGGGGGCTGTCTTTCTAAAACTTTCCAGGAGGTTTTGTAGGAGATCAGAATTCATGTGATAAGTTATTATTTTACGCCCTTTTACTTGGAAACAATACATCTTCTATTATGCAAAATGTAATGTTACATAAATAAGGATCGTTGTTTTACCTGCACAGCTCTGTCGATATTATCTCTGAATGGGAAGAAAGCATCAGAGGCGAGCGCTACGCGATTCATTTTGTTCAACCATTCGTCTCGTTCAGTCTGAGACAATGGTGGTGGTGCTTCGCCTTCAAACAGAGCGTTCCACTGATCCAGTGGCATGTCTGTCCCTGTGTTTAGATTTATTATTATTCGATAATCTTCTAAACTAAATCAATATACTTATACTTTAAAAAGATATATAAGCTGTGGCAGGTATTCATTAAAATCTCAATATTACATAAGTGAACATCATTTAAACTTTAAGTTTATTTATACTTTTTAAAGTTAATCTTCTTCAAACATCATTATATTAAAATTGTGACATCGAATTTTAGAGTAACGTTTTTGCAATGCAACCTATCTTAAACAAAGAGGATGGAGAATAGTTGTATGGCTGGAGAGAGATAAAGATAGAACTATTGTACAAATCGAGAGAGATGGGTGAAGGTTATAAGAGATTAAGAGTTCAAAACACTAAAAGAACATGCTTTAAGAGAAAACCAAACTAAAATATGTGTGTAAATTTTCAGATTTATAAGACATCATATCAGAGAAAATAACATTGAAAGATTGTTCAGTTGCCATATTATTTCATTCCGTGGTCACAATATAAAAGGAAGGTTTGGTCTTTTTTGTTAGTTCACCAGTGTGTCACTGATAATTGCCATGCATGCTATGTACTGTATTCAAAATTGGACGCCTAAAATTTTTTTATAACCGCATCAAGTCAAAGGTAGCAAAGTGTATGCATAAAATGTATAAGCCGTAAAAATGCGGCTTGTTGCATAACAAATCATCTCTTTCATTTCCTTAAGAAGCGAACAAAGTCTGTCTCGCTCTACGGTTGACCAATTTAATCTGATACAGCAGGGGATACAGAATTCAGATTTATTAATATAGATATGGTATGTTTACATACCAATAGTGCCGTTGACGTAGTTGTCGATAGCGTTGGCGCGGACGGCGCGCGTCACTCCGGTACGGAAATTGTTTTGCGCGCGCAGCACTGTCGGATGCGAGCGCAACCACCACAGCGCTGCCTTTCCACCAGCCAACCGAGTGCAGTGGATCCGCGACTGCTGCCCTGCACCTATACCTATCACCTGTAACCCGAGCAATAAACAATATTAAAAACAAAAAACATTTATATTTTTCAAGAAAGATAAATACTCGAGGATTTAGTATCATTTTCTCTCTTTTTTTTATTTAATAGCTATTGACAAGCTTTAGTGTTACCAATAAAAAAACATGTAATTTTTTTTCTTTCATAAAATTGCAGAATCGCCCGCGTTAATGTAAATTTGTTAAAAATTAAATTAAAATAAACTTGTACGTATGAAATACTGTTTGTCTTGATATACTTTTTCACGTTTTAACATACACTGATTCATTATTCTTATAAAAATAAACTTACCTGTCCATCTCGAGCGTAACACACGGAGTTGCTTTGTGTGTACTTGAGCGCAATGGTTGCTACAATAAGATCTCTTATAGCATTATCAGATAGCTCCTTGTTCTCGGTGACTATATTTTTGAACAGATCTGCAGTAATCTTTGCATCGTTACGTCTTTGCTCTAAGGTAAGACCGTATATGGTCTTTCGCTCCATGAGATCAGGTTCATAATTGGGGTCCATCTAAAACATAGTATCAAGAGATACTGCTTATAATATATTTTAAGTGTAGCAGTCATTTTTTAATGTTACTATTAATTTACTGTTGAGTATAACTTATAAAATTAAGTATGTTGTTAGGACTTATATAAAAACCCTTACATCTTTTCCGAACACTAAAGAAGTATCTGGAAATATCTAGAATCCAATATAAACAACATGAATATACTCGTAGTGACAGATAAAACAGCGCGGTGACTCGTTAATGCGTGGAGCATACCCACATACAAATGTTGTCGCTCCAACATTTTCTAAAAATAATATTTCCTACTACTTCCTTCCTTTATTTAAACTTTATCGGTGTCACAAATAAAATTTTAATTGTGTTCTAGAAATTTTCATGCCTTGTTTATATGACATATATAAGTTAGCAATATTTGCTACAGCAATTTATAACCAGTGGCCTCGTAAGCCACAGGTCATTTAACACCAGATGAAATTGTAGTAACTTATCAAATATTACAAATAACTTTTATGAAAATTATTACCTGTAACACACAATAGTTACCGCCTTTCTTCTTTTTCAATATATCCAAAGCTTCGGTTGTATACCCGGGGGCGACGATACCGTCGGACACTTCGCGAGATATGATCTTTGCCGTGATGACGTCACATGGGTCGCTGAGAGCGATGAAATCGCCGAACGAGCTCATGCGGTCGGCACCGCGAGCGCGTGCGTACGCGCACGCAACTGGACTCAACGCTTCCAGCAAATCCGATACCATGCACACTGAAGCCTGTAAAAACAAACCAATTTCAGTTAAATCTGACTTTAAAACAATGCACCAGAACGTCCTTGACCATAGTTGGATACCTACCTAGTATTGGATTGTCATAAATGTACTAATACCTCAATCACTATACATTTTCAAGAGTTCTCCAGTTCATCCTCGAAGTATAACATTTAGTGCTAATGAAATTAAAATGGGACCTTCTTCCTCCTTTCCAATAAAAAAATCAATAAAATTGGTGGTCTAGTGGTTTGGCCGGTGGAATATCAATCCGATAACCTCAGATTCGGACCCTGACATTTATCAACGACATTTTCAAAATTCGTGTACATTTAGATATTTATATTTATAACACTATCGGCTGACGGGGAAGGAAACCAGAACCTGATAAATGTTCTTATAGTACCAATGTATGTGGGAAAATATAGAACTGTGGCTTTCTCAGACTTTGAAATCGCCAATACGTCGTGGGTTAGCGTGGTGATTATGACAAAACCTTCCTTCGGGAAGCAACAAACATTTGTTAATAAAAAAAAATAGTTCTTAAATAAGTTACCCTTCTCCATGTCCTATTTCTCATTTTTTAATACATAAATTATTAAGATATAGGTACAATTCCATAGTGCATTCTTTTAATGTAATTCATAAACTTTAGCCAATGTAAGCTCCCGAAAACTCCTTAAGACTTCATGAGAATACATCAAGTTTTCTGTACTTTATATAAATATTATAAATATGTCGGAAGAAGATGTGTTTCTCCAGCATGATTACAGCTCATTGTCTATGGGCGTTGGTCGGTAGTTGGACAGAACGAATGCCTATCACCAATTAGATATCAATTATTTAAACGATTATATTAGACAGTATGTAGGTAGGCACGTATAATTAACAGAGTAGGTCTCTCAGAACGCGCGATAGTTTTAGTGAGGACCGTTCGCGCCGACTGCCGACGAAAGAATGAATCCTCTCGACACTGACGACTCAATCGCGCGCCGCCTGGTGGCGCTGGCGTTCCGGATATGACTTTATTTCGATACGATTTTGATTTGATGCCGACATGTATATATTTTCTAAACAATAGTGAAAACCATATCAAAATCTGTTGCGTAGTTTAGAAGAACTATGAGAAAACACTGACACGCCAAAAGCGATTTTATTTTACAATATTTATCGATTAGACCTATATTATACATATTTACCAATAGGTAAGGTAGTACATCAAAATAGATTTCCGGGTATATATTATGTCATTTAAATATTAAGGCAGTATACTCTGTCAAAAAAAAAGTTTGAACTAACCTCATCCTTAGTCAAAGGAAGTCCGACAGCGGCTCCAGCGGGTGACACATGTTTGAAACTAGCTGCGGCAGGTAGACCTATAGCTTCCTTTAACTCTTTGACAAGCTGCCACGCGTTTAACGCGTCACACAAGTTAATGAACCCGGGAGAACCGTTCAGAGTTGTTATCGGGAGGCGGTCACGAGTTGTAAACACTTGCGCAGGTTTCTGATGAGGGTTCATACCTAGTAATCAAAGTGATCATTGGCTGAAACGGATTAAGCGAACGGGACAAACAACCTACAGAAAACGTTTTTTTTTATATACTTTATAGGTTAACGTTTGACCACAATCCCATCTGATGTTAAATGATGATGTGGTCTAAGATGGTAGTCACGCTAAGCATAGCGGGAGACTGGTGCCCAAGTGCAACTACCGGAACACAATAACAGATGCTTGGCGACAGATTCTCAACTTGAGAGTGGTAGCTAGCCAGGCGGGCTTAGAAAAAGCCCTACCACCATACTGTAGTTTCAGTACGATGTTTTCCTTCACCAAAAGCTTCGACTCAGTTGCTACGATTACCTACGCACTTCGACGCTGCGTCCGAACATGAACACATAACCAACTAAGCCATAATCGCTTCAAGAGGCCGTAAAGTCTGCTTGCTACACATGTAACGATATATCGAAGCGATTAATTTGTGCAAACCTATTGACGCGTCACGAGTTACGTGTGTGGCAGGTTTAAGTTTCATATATTGTTACAGCCTGTATGCGAACTTGTTGTTACAAATAAAAAAAAAAATCTCATGTCAATGTCAATGAGTGTGTGATATGTCATGTCATCTGTCAGTCATATGGGAATTATAAATGATAGGGTTCAAAAATGACCCTTCTCTTATCTTGTAAAAGGCTTCCACTAATCTGTTTGGTAAGGCACATTTTATCAAAATAATATTTACAATAATAATAATCATTATATTTATACTCCAATGACAATATAACAATAAATCAAATTAAATTTTAGATTAAATTACGAATTCAAAATTATGACATTCTAATATCATGGCCATGACTTTTATAGTGTTTATAATTAGTATTAACAAACGACATAGTTAACTGCATAAAAAATCTGATTCAATAATCAATCAATTTAATCAAATAACTAATTTGAATAATCAAATTTATTTTTTAATATATATTAAATCGTAGAAGTCAAATTGTTTTACCTATAATGTTAATTTAAATGCACAACATTATCGGTTGATGGTAAAGGGAAACATTGCAAGGATAGCTAAACCTGATAAAAAATAAATAACTGTTGATTTCTTTACAAACCGCTAATAGACCTTGGGCTTGCGAGGTTATTATGCTCAACATTTTTCCTCGGAAAAAATCCTTTGGTCCAGTAGTGGGACTCTGAAGCTTACATTACTATACCTCTAGAAACCATAGTTCCTAAGTAGTCATTTAAATACCCAGGGCCGCATTAAAAGATTGTAAAGCCTTTAGGCATCGCAGTATTAAGAAGAGATCTTTTAAAACTAAGTACTTTATAAATGTAAATTTATTCCTTAACTAGAACGAATCTTCTGAGACGTGACTGTAACCCCTGTTACTCTGACCCTAAATCCGATCCCGTGATCGACTGTTATAGATTATATATGAAAATATCGTTGTGAAACATAAGACAATCAAGCAATTGTGTTTGTTTTGTTCATTAGATTTCAGCTATTATTATCGGTAAAAACATTTTCAATATCAATAATATCGATTTGGACTTCAACTGAAAACAAAATAATAAATCAAAATGACAAAGAAATAAACTTACCATATCTGAGAGTCAATTGTGATTGACCTGCCGAGTATTGTCTACGGAAATAATCTGATATTGCGAGGTCATACTCCGACGTATGCGTGAACGCCTTCAAAGCCAACCTTTGTCTATAACAAATAATATTGTTTGTTCGTGTCTTGTATAAGGAAAGCCGAATAAGAACATCTTCAGTTCCATTTTATTTTATTGAAACAACAACAAAATGACGGACCTCGGAAAACAATTGTAACAGAAAAGTATTATTATGGCGAGTTTATCATTTGTATATAGTGGTTGCGAATCAGAAGAACCCTCTTGAAAAAGCAGGAGGTTACTAATCTATCTTTTTTTAGTTGTTCTATTTGTATCTCTTTGCGTTAATTACATTCACATATATTGTACATCTGTTATAATCAACTGTATCTACGTGCTTGTTATAAATAAATGTGCGTTTCTTTCTAGTCAGGTACATATGCCTACGATTCTGCTTAATTTCTAAGTACACACCGGTTGATGTCGAAATGCGACACGCTTACCGTGCCATTATGGCCCAAGTTACACCGGACAAGTAATTTCCTATGGCTTCGCACGCGTTTTGTACCCAATATTATATTATTAATTATTTTCGACCCGTATAAATCCCTAAAAGAACGACTAACGGACAGACTGACATACGGAAAAATAACGAATTTTTATACAAACTTTCATCACCTTAAGGATTAAATTTCCAGAAATCCATCCTTGGTGCTCATCTACTGTGAAAATGGAACCCACATGCAAACTTTCACGGCTCTAGCTGCAGTAGTTTGGGCTATGCGGTGATATGTCAGTGACTAACTGACTGTCAGTCAACTAGTTATTCTATTTTTTTCAAACCACACCCAGAAAATTTTACAAGTACTGAACGCCATCTCTAATACAATCTTCTATAAAGAACCAAACTATTTCTACGTACTTAGTTATGTATGTCTACTCACATTTTGAGAAAATATCCATAAAAACATGAAAGACCTTAAGAAAGAATTGAAAAAATATTTTATATACTTTATGTAATAACTGAAATACAAACCAATTGTTATTTAATACACCAGGGAAAATCGCACACGTTAGGTTTAAGGTATTCGGGCCACCCGCCCTTAGAAAGAAGATTACGAATTGTTTTTTCGTAACAAAGTTATCATCAGGGGAGAACATAGGTTATTCTATGAATTAAGAAAATATATCGATATAATGATCAACAAAAGTAACAGGGTTACCCCTGAAATATTAGGTTACTTCGCACTTCCGCTTGGAATTGATTAGTCACTGTCAATTCTTACCGGAACGGAAAACGTTTGTTCCAATTCCAAGCGGAATTGCGAAGTAACGTCCACCCTAATATTTAATGACGGATTTCCGTAAAGTAACGCCATCACAAATCAAATTACATCTCCGACTCCAATTCGCTAAAAGTATGGAAGAATAAGTTTAATAAGGAATAATATAATTATATTGTTTTACTTTTTATTTATTACACTGTAAAAATAAAGATGAATTCGTATATAGCGTTAGCTTGAAAGTATTGTTTAAATTATTTATTTATTTAAGATTCAGAATACCAAGTCATATTCATATATTTTCACATTAAGCATGTAAGATTTATTCGGTTACAATCAAACCATTACCTTGAAAACACCGTGCACAAGACAAAAGGAAATATGAGATAATAATAAAATTCTAGATTAAAATTGAAAATAAATTAAATTAAATCATTTAAATATAACTTTTTCCAAGTAGAAGTCATAGCACCAAAGATTAATAAATCTATCCTTAATATAACATTCGACCTTGACAGTGGCAAATCGAAACTTTAGCAATTATTATAAAGAATTTTTTTTAAGGAATGCCCGGATTTCCGATAAAACTAATCAATTTGTATATAAGCATTATATCAGCCAGCTTTCAACAAGTCGGCAACGGTTTTACTTTATAATACACAAATAAATTAGCTTACCTAGTTTCCGATGAAGTTTGATGGTCTTTGCTCTGTTTCATTTCTTTTACAATAATATCATAATCATTAGGATCACAGATCACAGTGACTCTGTCGTGGTTCTTAGCCGCTGCACGGAGTAGAGTCACACCACCTATATCTATGTTCTCTACAGCATCCCGGACAGTCACGTCCGGTTTAGAAACAGTCTGAACGAAAGGATATAGGTTGCACACGACAACGCTTATCATCTCAAAGTTCTGACGCTTCATATCTTCTTGATCGGAATTCGAAAGTCTGCCAATTAAAATAGTTAATTGTAAATCTATTCCAACATTACCATCGGTCAGTATGAGACCCATTGCAGGGCCATGGGCCTCTTCCCGAAGGAAGATTTTGGGGATAATTACCACGCTAGCCCACGACGTATTGGCCAAATGAAACTAAGAGAAATTTAGTTTCTATATTTTCCTACATACGGTGGTATTGCAAGAATAATTCTCAGGTTCAGATTTCCTCATGATGTTGCCCTTGGTCATCAACTGATAGTGTTATCAAGTTAAATTAGTAAATCTACGCGAATTAAAAAAAAATCGTTGTTACATGCTGACTTCGTATTTATATTCCACCGTTCATACCTCTCGATAACCACACGGTTATTACCATATCGTTACAGCGGAGATAAATCAAATTTCTAGCTCCGAGCGTCGGCTTGTAAACACAATGAGGTGTACTAATCGTTCTTTATTCAAGAAAGTAAGGGATTAGCAAATATACAATAATAATTACGGCAATTAATTAAAAACGAAGTACAAATTAATCCATCCAACGACTAAACGTATTCATACTACTCAAGGTCCATTTGTAATACATAAATGAGACATTGGGTTATTGTCCAACGCTAATATATATTGAAACTCAATATAATGTGAGGCATCATGGTTATTTCCTGTCCTTATTTTACCTAATGAATAGCTTTTTGCCCAAGAGTAAGGCAATCATAACTTAACGATTAATATTAGCATAAAAACAAAGAAATGTAAATAACCTAGCCAGTATCCCGGCGTGAACAGCTGGGTGCAATGTCTTCACCCGACCTCCAAGCATCTCAGGTGCTTTGGTAATATCCGAAACATCGAGAACCGAGAGACCTGCATTCCTTAGCGCCGTGGCGGTACCGCCGCTGCCAACCAACTGTAGTCCCATTTCAGATAGAGCTTTGCCTAAAGACAGCAAGCCTGTCTTGTCCGACACGCTAAGCAGCGCTGTTAAACATAATTTTCATATTATATATGCACATGTGCACGGTTCGACTGAAAGAGCCATGCAGCTAAATATATTTCTACGGCAAAGCAACAGTGTTCATGTTCCTTGTACCAGTTCAAAGTGTGTACTTGGCACACAAGTCATTCCCACTTAATTCTCTTGTGTAGTAACGTATAATAAGTATCTTCAGCGTTGAGGTCCTATTTAGGCTATTTAAACACAATGATAAGCTACCATGAGCATTTGACATCAAGTGGCCTACACTCACATTTACTCCTTCAAAAAAAGTTAATAAACACTTGTTATCAAGTTCCATTTTCACACAAGCGTTAATTGATCAAAACATAGTTAACTACATAGTTGCATGAACCTATTAAAAATATAAACAGGCATGTATTCATTGATTTATGAAGGAGTAAAATTAGAGGGAATTTATATTTATTTATTTATTCAGGTAACACACAGCCATACATAAACATTTTATAATTATAATATAAACTAAAAGGCCTAATGGTACTTCACCATTATTTAAAAGCAAAATATTGTTAGCCTAATTTAAGAAATCGTAGCATCAATTTGATAAGTATGTACACAAGGTCTAAATTATTTGCAAATTACCCTTTCTTTTTACATTTCGGAAAGTAGGTTTTTTTTTAACATACACAAGAAGTTTAAAGGTTTAAAGTTTAAAGTGAAAAGTCTAAATGACTAATAGGCAAATACTGTCAACATTCATTAGCTGATTAGCCTTTCCACAGTAAATACCATAAAATAGAAATATTTACCTAATTTTCCACTTGAGCCCATGTCTGCTTGTTGCAAATTGTTTTATCTTACTGACAATATATAAATATTGTTGGTAATGTTTTATAGCTCTTGACCTTTTGTTGGGGTTCCTGATAAAAACAATGTCTTATTTATTTACAACCTAGGGTTGTCAAGTATTGTTAATTGAATTTCTTTATATATGATAGTAAATATAATTTAAATATTTTTGGAATAGTTATTTAGACACATAACACCGAACTGACATTAGGGAACATATACTGAAGCTTTTGCGGATTACTGCTGGGTGTATGTATATATAAATATAATCAAATACACTAATGAAAGATCTTTAATCCCTAGACTCTCCAAAACCATAAAGATGTAAGTTCCATACAAACAAATGCAGACCTCATGAGGCACAGGTCAATAGACTGTTAGCAGCAGCAGCTTAAAAAGCTACCTGATTTATTACAAAACTTTAAAAACAACAAATTATGTATTGGAAAATAATAATTGTTATATAATATGTAATTTTACAATATTTTCATTTTTACGAAATTTTACTATACTAAGCCTTGAAATTTAAAACGTGTTTTTGCAAATAAATAAAACTTAAAAACATAATCGGCCATTTTGAGATCTGGGTCTTAAAAAGTCAGTCCAAGGGAATATATTTCTTAAACTTTCTGATCACTACTGATACTCTTATTACAAATAATTAATATTTCCCGTAAATAATACCATATATCTCAAAGCATAAATTGGTTTTAAGTGGTCTATGACCAGTCCTAAAATTTAATGTATTAATAAGGCAAATTGTAATCTATACATATATATATATATACATAATGAAAATACAGTTTCTCTGAGGCTCGAACACGTCAAGACTATAACTATGATTATTCAAAGTAGATTTTTTCATAAACAGTTTAAAGCTACTTACAGCCTTTTTCAATCTTTTTGGCCGCTCTGAATATAGGTATAAGTGCAGGTGTACATGGGATATAGTTATAAAACAAAAACAAAATACTATTATAGGTATCTAAAATTTGCATATATTTATCCTTAAGTTGTTGAAGTTTTGTACATAGAATAGAATATGTATTTATACTTCAATTTGTGTTCTGCACAACTATATTCGGAATGGTCAAAAAATTTGATGTAGACTGATTTCTTGTATTCAGCTAACCATTTATCTTTTTTTTTTTAATTCAAAGTTTATTTAATGCAATGCAAAGCAGGCTGGTATCAGTTACCACTTCATAAATCATGTTTATGTTTTTATACTAAGTGGTGACCCTTGTGTGCTCTCAAAATCCTCCGATTTAAGATAAGTGATGTAAGTAGTCCAGTTATTGACTGTTACAGAGACAGCAAAACACAAACAACTTTTGATGTCTTGGCTAATATTTATTTTAAGTTACAGAGATAACATTTCATGATACTGATTACACATAATATTTTTGAGAACTACAAGTACCTACTTATAGCTATTTTTATATATGACATGTAACTTTAACTTATTATTTCAAAGCTACAGAAGTAATGAACTTATCTAAAGGTTTGTTATTGAACATATGAGTTCAGTAGTCACTTTTCATTAAGAAATAGCAAAAAATGCAGAGTTCATTTAACATGAAATTTGCACAAAGATCTAACAGTAGGTATGGTTATTTTTTGTTAGATTATAAATATTTATAAATCATATGATTACCTATGAATGTAACTAAAACATTCATTACACATTGTATTATTCATATAAATTATTATGATGTAATGAGAGATAAAAACTACCTTTATGTTACTTAATGTAATATAAAAAATAAATATATATAATTATCTAGGAGGTAGAGCTACGCTCAAACTATTACTGGTTTCAGAATGAATGGGTCGGCTCTCAGTACCACCCTCTCACGGAAAGCCGACGTGAAGTAACAGTGTTTGCACTGTTGCGTTTCGTTCTGTCAGTGAGAGCGTTGGAGGCCCACATATATTAAAAGACCGGCAACGCACTTGCGACTCCCCTAGTGTGTTGCTAGTGTCTATGGACAGCGGTGATCACTTACCATCAGGTGACCCACCTGTTCGTTTGCCCCCTTTAATAAAAAAAAATACACAGTATATACTAGAACTAAGACACTCAGCTTAGTTTGGATACAAGAATATGCTTAGTATATCCAAATTAAAAATTAACTTATTTTTGTTTACTTATCCATTATATATATATTAGAGAAATACAACTCAGTCAAAAATATTATTGTAAATAAATAACAATACACTTTTTTTAAATGGTGGTTATTTATTTTTTATAACAAACGCCGAAATCTATTTTTATATATTGCAAATATAGTCTCACGGTTCACAATTTGTAGTAACTAATAATGGCTCAGGCACGTGGTTGTCTCAACTTTTCTATTTTGATTTTGTCAAGTGCCGAATAAAAATTTGCCATAACTATTAATATAAATATAGCTAAATAAATTCCTACGAAGTTTGGTTACTTAGTCTTTAGTCTTTTATTTAACTTTGGTTTATTTATATGTAAAGTAATACAAAAATTATTATAGACTTTGATCAAGCATGTGGATAAAACATTTCCTGTCGAATAACACACAAACTTTAAGGATAACAAATGTAGCACTGTAATATTAAAAAAAAAATAACACCTAAATATTCCAAAAATGTATGTTAGCGTAAAAATGTAAAAACACATAGATATTAGATAAGTACATACACAAATAAACAAGAAAACCTTTCCGCCAATTTATACCACAGTGTTACCAATTAGACTCATGAGATTGTCTCTAGATAAGAGATTCAAAAACCCGCCAATTGTCGCTAAATATTCTCAATTTTTAGTCAAGAAATTTATAAATTTACTTATAAATTCCTTGATTTTTCTACATTACTCTTTTATTTTCAACAACGAATAGAGTTAGGAATCTGAAACTTTCTGTACTCCAGTAATTTAGTCGTACCTATATACCTTTCAAGTGCCATATAAATATTGTTCAAAGGCCGAATTCCTATAGTTATGTCCTTAGAGCCATCGTATTTTTTTTGGAACCTTACTTGGCATTAGTGGCGTTCCGCGTTGTAGCATTCAGTATTCTAATCCCAAGATGATAGCAAAGATTTCTTTCAAGTTAATGTCCCATTCTTTTTATTATTTTAGATGATTAAACTTTTTCTTCGTAGTTGCTTACGTTATTCCGGGGTGTATTTTTTTTAAGTGTGACGCAACAAGAGATAACTAATATTTTTCGATCCTCCCGATAAAATAACAGCAACGAACGATCAGTACCCTTCTGACTCTTCAAACAGAATGTTGCTGTGTACTATCACAGTACATACTTTTTTAGTATTTGTATTATAATTCTATAATATTTAGATGAATTTGTTGTAATCCATCCTAGAATAATTGTGTGTACTAACTGTTGCCAGCGGCTTCACACGCGTTTTTTTAAATTATATGTAAGAAATGTAAAAGCGTGAGAAGACATAGAATTACAAAAATGCTCTTTTAAAATCATTTATAAGTACGTGATGCAGGTCACCTACTGTAATATAAAGTGTGTACATTAAATATGTAGATACTAACAGTATATCGAATGGGATTTACTGTCAGCAACATATTTGATACTTTAACTAATATCCCTCACTATATAAGAAATTAATGAAAATTTCAACCTACACATTATCTAAAAATATGTCTTAAAAATGTTATTGTGTAGTATTCCGCAAGAAATTTTATTTTGGAACTCTTAAATTAATAACGTTTATGATCGAATATGTTACTAGAAACACATTTTCCTTACTATTAATTATACTGTTGAATTGTAAACAATGAGTTGATAATTATTATTGTAATCCAAATTAAAGATTTTTTTTAATATTTTTTAGTACCTAAAAATATATTATGAACAATTCTATACATTTTTAGATGTCTCTTACTTTACATTTTTATTTTAGAGGCATTTTAATTGATGTGATTTTAACCCCGGTCTGCATACATTTAAAAAAGGAAAATAATAGTTCAGTTATCGGTACAATCTCAATCGTATATCGTAATCGACACGGAACGTTTGCGAATTTTTGTACACACACATGTCGTCATTATATATACCATACAATATTGCCATGGCCACCATGGACTTAATATATTAAATACTAAGTCCATGATTGCCACACACACACAAGAAGTAGCGGTGATTTTAAGACATTTTTGACTTCAGCTTTGGGGGTAAATATTTATTGAGAGTTGGTAACTTGAGAAACATACTGATGTTGTGAGGTTATATTTTGGATAGGAATAATGCAATGTTTATATAAATTTATCTGTTTATAGTTCACAAAATATATTCCTTCTTATAGGTAATTTTATATTTTGTACAAAATTCATTTTGAAAAATCATGTCTGAAACGGTATCCTTAACGAAGCCTCAGGGTAAAAGTTGGCGAGAAATGAATCAAGAACGAAAAGCACTCAAACGTCAACGCAATGAAGAGAAAATAATAAAACGTGAAAAAAGAATAGCTCTTGAGAAAGAAATCGAAGAGAAGACTAAAGAAGAAGCGGAACGTGAAAAGCAATACAACGAAATATCGACAATTAGTATAGCTGTACCAGGATCTATTTTGGAAAATGCACAATCAGCAGAGTTACGAACCTACTTAGCAGGTCAAATTGCTCGAGCCGCTTGTGTGTTTTGTGTCGATGAAGTTATAGTATATGATGATATTGGTGATAAACTGAACACCAAAAAATCCAAACTGGAAGATGCAGATGGCATTAAAGTAGCACGAAAGAGTTGCGTGCAGTTGGCAAGGATACTACAATATTTGGAATGTCCACAGTACTTGAGAAAGCACTTTTTTCCTCTCCATAAAGACCTTGAATTTGCTGGACTGTTAAACCCCTTGGATGCACCACATCATTTGAGACAATCTAACAATTTCAAATTTAGGTAGAAATATTATGATATAATTGACTTAACTCATTTTGAAAATACATTGGTTTTAATAAAGTAATTGAATAGCATCTAAGATTTTTTTAAATAATACAATTTTTCTAGTGGCTGTTTTTTTCCTTAAAAAACCTGCATAATATATATATTTTTTTATTATTTCCAGAGAAGGCATAACAATGAATAAAAAAGTAAAACCAGGAAAAGGTTCACAAGTAAATGTTGGTCTTCTTCAAGATGTTTCTACAGATAAATTATTAAATCCTGGTATAAGGGTTACTGTTAGAATGTTGCCAACAATAGAAGGAAGTAAGAAACTTAAGGGTAAAATAGTGAGTCTTACTACTCCAAGGGCAGAAACTGGAGTGTATTGGGGTTATACTGTGAGAATTGCTCACAATTTAACCCAGATATTTACACAGAGTCCTTATAAAAATGGGTAAGTATATAACATTTCAATATGTTTTAACACATTGTATGTGGAATATATACTTTTATGTTTCTCGTAAGATTGTCACTGGAGTGTGGGTCATGCAAAAGTATATTTCATTTGATTTATATGGTTTTGCTAGAGTTTTTAACATATAAATACAATGTGACAATTGTATAAGAACACTGACAAAACAGATCTGCATGAAATATTGTAAAGAAAAAATAAAATATATATGAAGTAGAAATGGAATGGTTATGTAAACAATAATACAAGATAGCAGTATGTTTATATTAGGTTTGTAACAACCTAGTTTTTATCTACCTTGGGATATAACGCTTAATAATATATGTAGAAAACATCTACAAAGAGGAGCAAGTGTTTCACATTTGTAATGTAATGTTAGAGCATGATTTACATTTGGTAAAGTAATATTTGTATATCTAAAATGAATAAATTGCAACAATTTGATTGATTATAATTAATGATTGCATACCTAAATGTTTTGTCATGGAGAATATTTTCATAGTATCTATTTTATTATAATTCGCCACTAGATGGCACTGTGGCACATCAACTTCTATACTGCTCAACAAGCTCTACTCTCAATCACCATGACATTACATGACATGAAAGCGGTGGTATGTGTAAATATTTAAAAACTTAGTATTTTTTTAATGCTTTATTGGTTAGCATTTGGTCACAATCTCATCTGATCTTAAATGATTATGGTAGTCACGTTAAGCCTAGAGGGAGATTGGCTCTCAAGTGGAGCTGCCAGAACACACCAACAGATGCTTGGGCAACAGATTTTTTACTTGAAGGTGGCAGCTAGTCAGGTGGACTTAGAAAAAGCCCTATGGTTTTATCATGATGTTTTCCTTTATAAAAGTATGCCTGATAATTTATTGCAACTTTTTTTTAAACAACTTCCTGATTTCTCAGGCACTATATTTGTCATATCAACTGTGCAATAATAATAAGATTTTTATATCTTTAATAAAATTTTATCAATTATCCAGATAAATTAGAAATGTGTTTAGGATTACAGTCTTTAATTTGAACATCATTTGCATATTAAAAAAAAATTGTAAACATTTAATATTTTATTAGAATTGAAAGATGGACACTTTTTATTAATGTTACTAAAAAATTTATCATAATGCTATATCATATACTAAATATTGTGCATATTCAGTTACTCATTTGTAAAAATAGTACATTGTTATGGTTTTATAAGGTTTTACATGTTGTGGTCTCGAATGTAATTAAATAATTTAAAACAAATGTTTTTCAGATATGATGTAACTATAGGAACTTCAGACAGAGGGACATCCATTAATGACATACCAGATAGTGAACTGAAATATAATCATGCTCTTATTGTTTTTGGAGGTCTACATGGTATTGAAGCTGCCTTAGAAGGTGATGAACAGATCCAAGCAGATGATCCCAGTTTACTGTTTAATCAGTACATAAATGTTTTGCCTAATCAAGGCTCCAGGACTATAAGAACTGAAGAAGCTATCCTCATTGCTCTATCTGGATTGAGAAATAAACTGAAAGCAAATAATGAACCTATGGTTTTTAAAGATTCTGGTATTGCAGTTAGTTCAATCTTTCCAAGTGTAAAGGAGAATTCAAGTAATTCCAAATCTGAAACTGATTTAGATTTAAGCAAGTTTGATTAAAAGTATATGTATAGAAATTTAATTTTTTATTTAGTTTATAACCATATAAAAATATATTTGGAAGACATTAGTTGCCTCTCAGGAACTCATTATGCTTAACTATTTACATATGACATCTAAAACTGTATTTCGAAGTAGTTTAATTGTGGATGCTTGGTCTGCAGCTCCAATAACTGCAGTACCTGATACAATCATATTGGCTCCAGCCTGTAACAATGTCAATATTTAATTACTGTTATATTTATCTATATGTTCTCATACATATTTAAAAGTTAAAGTATCCAAATTTAATGTTCTGTACAGTGAACGTATTAAATACTAACATTTGCACAACAACTTATAGTAGAAGGTCCAACACCACCATCAACTTCAATGTCAAGTAATGGATAATTTTCTCTCAAGTGTCTCACTTTTTCCATTTGGTTTTCCATAAACTTCTGACCACCGAATCCAGGTTCCACTGTCATGATTAGAACCATGTCTGACATAGAAATGTATTTTTCTACTTCGGATACTGGTGTACCCGGTTTAATGGCCACTCCAACCTAAAAATATTTAATGAAATATAATATTTTTGCAGCTTGATCCATTTTTAAATGTCTGCACTAATATTTGCAAAACATATTTTATTTATGATACAAAACTCAATACTTTTCTAATATTATTTTGAACAGGTTTCATACTTATATTTTACCTTCATCCCATGTTCTCTTATCTTTCTACAGACTTCTTCTACATTGTTTACTGGCTCAATGTGGAATGTGTATTGATTGACTCCAGCATCAGCCATTGGAGCAATCCACTGAAAGAAAAATCTTGATAGATAATTTTTATGACAAAAAAGTATTTATGTAATATTAATTATATTTAAGGAATTGTAGTGCAGTTGATTGAAACTTTAAAGGAAAACAATTATTTAATTATAAAAATGTATTTCAAGGTGCATCAATTATGTATTCAGTTATGAACGTATTATTTCATAATTCTTCTGAAAAATATCTTATGTTAGAATTAGCAAGTTTTTATAGTGATTTCATAATTTTAATATTTATTTTCCACTTCCATTTTTAAGTTTATTGGAAATGCTGTACCTATTTTAATAAACTTTTTTATATTCATAGCACAAATATTGGATGAAGTTTGAATCGTTTATAACTAAGAAAGCCAAACATGAGAAACTAGATTCATATAGCCAGCTAAAAACAATTCTTTTTGCCTTGACTTAGTGACTATATAAAAAATCAATTAATAATATTACATAGATATTAGGAATGTAGGTACACAACATTCATTTATAGTAGATATAGAGACAATTAATTCACAAGTTTCAAGTTTTATCTAAATTGAGCAATACATAAGATTGATAAGAATAACACTGACCTGCTCCGGTTTGGAGACCATCATGTGGGTTTCGAAAAAAGCTTCTTTAATTTTTCCTCGCAGGCACTTTACTACTGGATGTCCAAAAGTTAAATTTGGAACGAAGTGTCCATCCATTACATCCAAATGTAAATAATCTGCACCATTATCTAATAATTTTTGAGATTCTTCATACAACTTCGATAGATCTGCATTGAGAATTGAAGGACCTATTAACGCTTTCAGTGTACGGCTCATTTTACTCGGATAGCAAATAATAACAATAGAATAGAACAATCTTTAATAAATTCAAGTAATATTTTATTACTTATAATACAAATTAAAATTTTTAGTATCAATACCCCTGACTACAAAAACACAAGTACAAAGATTATGTGATAAGAGGTTATTACGAATAGTAGTAATAATATTCGTCCAACAGGACAGGCGAAGGAGTTCATCCATACTGCCAATTCTCAAGTTGTCAATTTGAGTAATTGTTAAGTATTCTTTAGGTAGATTTTTTTTGTTATTACGAATAGTTTCCCGCAAATAATATCACAGAGTAAAAACAAAAACAATATTGCCACGCTAGGATTACCTAGATGGAAAAAAATGGTACTTTTTGATGTAGAGGATTTTGGTTTCGATATCGATATTTTTACCAATATAGTATTTTTTGCAAGTATTACTTTCTTATACCGGAAATGAAATAGATTTTAATATTTATTTTGCCATCGTAATTTATAATACTTTAATATTCAATTGCTATTTTACGAGACAATTTTACCAATAGTAAAGGGTTAAATTAAAAAAGTATTTATTTGGGAAACGGCAAAAACAAATCGACGATCACAATTTTTTTACCAAATTAGCTCTAACTCTTTGATTTACAACGTCATTGCCATGAAAATTTCCTCTTTCTGTGAGATACACCTTGTAGAACTATTTATAATGAGCCCTTCTATTGCAAAAACTAAAATACCTTAAAATTTCTATATGTGCCCTTACTTTATTAAAGGTACGAGATATTTTATAAGGAAGCCGTTGTGTAAACATTTTTTTTTCGAACCGTCTACACTGTTGATCTGGCATGACCTTTGCAGCTTCACCGGACTACTAAGTGGAGCGCTTAAGGCATTCACCCGATTTTAATTGTGTAAACAATAATTTATATGCGCGTACTTAACATTATGTCAGTTGTCACCATACATTTGTATAATACGAATAAATAAAAATACTTGAAGCGCAAATTATCGAAAAATATATAAATTACTAGTCTAAATACAAATTTATGAGTGAGACAAAGGCTTTGAGAAGAAACTTTAAATTCATTCATGTTGTAAACAAATTAATATACTCAATTAATAATTAGTATTGATTTCTTATTTTCCAACCATATATACGGTAAACAATAAGTACAGGAAATGATGTTCCAAATCCTGATGCTGTACTTTTGAAGTATATTAATATAAACGCTCCTAACGCGGAAATTTTCTTTACTGATGCTTTAAATTGTCTGTAGATATTTCAGATTCATTTGAAAACGTTTTTACATTCCATGTTAATATGCTGCGTTTTATTAGAATAATTTCCGATATTTTAGGCTTGTTGAAATATAGCTTTCTCTTATTTCTAATTTTCCTGGAGAGGGTTTAGCTATTTTGGAATATATTGATTATATAATAACAAATAAAATACCCAGAGCTGTAATTTTTACGGATTCATTAAGATGTCTATAATCTCTTTTGCATAACACTTAAAAAAGCTAATTTTTCAACAATCTATCTTATAATAAATAGTATACTTAAACATTGCTCCTAACTAAGTTTACAAGTTTCCTTGATATAGATTCCTGCTCATGCAGGTATTCAGACTAATGAGAATGCAGATAGGTTACCAAAAAGGCTGCTTTTCAAGGTGCTTTTGTTAATACTTTGTATAGTAATGATTTGACTACCTTGTAAAGACTTGGTTGTGAAGTGGAATACTGAATGGAATAGTACCGATAGGTCGATTTTATAAAACATTTCAACCTAAAATTTCGATGAAACCGAGTTTTTCTAAATTGAAGTTGATTAAGAAAGCAACGGCTGTTATTTCAAGGCTAATGTTTGGCCACAACTCTTCGCCAGTTCATTTGAACAAGTTAAGAATTTGACACGTCTATTTTAGAGTGTGGCCTTGAAGATGGTAGTATTATGCATATTCTTTTCAAATGTTCCTTATATAACTCTAATGAGTTACAATGGTAATCCATTGTATGATAGTTTGTGTAAATATATGTGATCATATTTGTTCATGAGTCAGTCACGATACAAATTTTGAATATTAATTTCTTTATCGTCTCATGGTCGCACTGTAATAAGTACGATAGTAAACAGTAAAATACCAAAAGCGAAATCATTGATAATGATTTATAACAACAATGATTAATATCACAACAGCGTAGTAATTCATTATTTATTATTAAAACAAACTTATTCAGTTTGCCGTCTGAATATTTCTCACTGTTTAACTGTTAATTGGTTTGGAACTAGAAAAGGTCTATTAATATCTGTGTGACAAATGGACAGTAATTTACTTTAGCAAATTAAAAAAAAACGTTTTAGTATTTTTCTCTATTTTGTAAGTACTTACAAGAAAAAAAAAGTATTTAATAATAATAAATAAAAGTAACAAGAGACAATATCGCACATGGTCTATTAATTTCAATATAATTTGTGTACTATAGTATAGATTATATAAACGTGTATTATATTAATTTCGCAGTTGATGTACATACAACACATACACAGAACTAACAATTATGGTCATCCTACAAAATTTAATTATGTGCGTCACTTAAACCCGCGATGTAATTACTTTGGCTTACAAATTGTGTTTGTGAGATACATACATTACACACAAATATTACATTGTAATAATTTAATATCGTTGCATAAATCTATTCTGTTTTTAATTATTTTCTTTTTTCAAACTGATTGTACGTTATCGGTCTGATGGGATTTTACTGCTTCACCGGACTTTTTTGGGCGAGCGATTAAAGCACTCGGTCGCATGGCAACAAGCTCAAGGGTGGCAAATTGGCCGAACCCTGGCTTATTCAGTTGTTTGGGTAGTCCATTCATTGTTACGATGAAAACAAAGGTCAACAGTCAATTTGCGGTACAGTGCATTTTAAATTTTCACCAAATGGCTATTGACGCCAAATGCTTTTAGTATGTAAATTTGATTTTTATTTTATGTTCAGAGCGTTTATATTACAAAATAATATCAATCAGTCTCCTTTCAATAGTGAGAGCACACAACGATTATATACATTTTGTTATATTTCAATTTTACAGTTCGTATGGAATGATAGGTTTGGTAAATATCTATAGAATAGACGAGTTGACAGGAAATATAAACATATGCAATGATTCATTGAATTTAATATTTTGTTTCATATTGTAACAAATGTACTTTGAAAATATAGGTACTTGTTTTCTGTGCATTATATAATCGATATCTTTAGCTTTTAAATACTTTTTGTTTATTATTAATCGTCTTCAAAAAGGAGAAGATTCTCAACTCGGTTGTATTTTCTTTATGTTTAGTTTAGTACTTTAAAACTTTGTTATTTAACCGATTTTGATGTTTTATTATTGTAAAGGGAATATTTGAATTGCATTAACATTGGATCTTGGATTTCGAAGATATACCAGGAAACTTGTAACCGATTTTTAGGTGTCCAAATTCAAATAAATCGATTTGGAAAATCCATTTTTATTGGAAATTTCTCAAATAGGTACCATTTTAATTTCATTAACATTGTGGTTTTGGAAGATATATTAGAAAACTCCTAAAAATCGAGTAGGAGGTGCATAGTAACTGAGATATTGGAAGGTTTATGATAATCCCAGACTAGGTAGGTACGTAACTATAATTTAAGAAGTTGTGGTGCACTTTTGAGAATAGATATTATGGAAATTAATTTTATTATTTGTTAACAATTTATAAATATATATTGTTTTTATAATCACTTCATGTACAGTGTACTGTAACTGTACTGTAGTACAGTAACTATATTTCGTTTTATCGCGTGTTTAGCTCTGCAAGTATATTCTTAACTACGCTTAAGCAAAAAGTTTAAACTAATTCTACATAATACTAAAACCATTTGTACTCAAAATACATCGATGGCAATAAATTCCCTTTACTAGTATAGTTATGGTTCAATATTGAATATTAAATACCAACAACAATTGTCTGTACCATCGCGATTTCCTTAGCGTTCATGGCATAACATTCGTACAAAATCTTACAAGAATACATACAGACTGTAAATGTTAAAGTTAAAAAGCTTAGTGTTTATTTATTTTTCAATAATATATATTTCAAAATGTAAAACTGTAAATTATTGCAATGCTGATATTTGTGGCATAAGTAAACAACATACGTTATGCACATTCCAGGCAGGTTACGCGTACTTTGTATATTATGTTTACTCTATTGTACCGAATATGTCTAGTATTTATATAAGTAATGAGAAGTATCTGTTGGGGAAAATGTATTAGCCCTAATATAGTTTCTATCTTTACTAATATTATAAATGTGACTGAGAGTTTGTTTGTTATGCTGTCACGCCGTAGATACTCAACGAATGATTTCGTATATACTTATATAGGCTTAATCAAATCCGACCTACAGTTGTCTTTATCGCGCTCTATTTGATACTAAGGACAGCGTACGACAGCAATAGACTCCTTTCTTAAGTTATTCTTCAAATTTCCTGCACACCTTATGATACAAGAAAACAGTTTTCATGAGAACAAAGCTAGCTTTCGCTAGTTTGATTTACATACAGGCACAAAGAATCTATATAAGGCGTCATTCTAATCATCATCAGCCTGTTAGAAGCCCATTGCAGGGCCATAGGCCTCTTCCCGAAGGAAGGTATGGGCATAATCAACACGTCAGCCCACGACGTATTGGCGATTTAAAACTCTGAGAAATCCACAGCTCTATTTTTTCCATATAAGGTGGTACTACAAGAATATTTCTCAGGTTCAAGTTTCCTCACGATGTTTTCCTTCATCGTCAGCCGATAGTGTTACCAATTTCAATTAGTAAAAAATGTGTGTGAATTCCGAAAAATTCGTTGGTACATGCCATATTCCACTGGTCAAACCGCTAGATCACCACGACTTCTTATCTCGTCATTCATATGATTTCATTATATTTTATTACAGCTTCGAGAACCAGCTAGGCACTGTATTGATTTTGAGGTTACGTTAAAGACAGTTGAAGATAAAATTGCCGTTTTAGACAAAATAAATAGCCGCCGTGACAAAGTAGCGTCTGGAGGGATAAGATCATTGCCGTCAGCTGACAACATGCTTAAACTGGTAATCAATTTGATTATTACGAGTGAATTCTTTGGTGATTTCGTAAAAAAATTTTACTAAATCTACATAATATAATGTCTAAAATAAGATGTAGTATTATTCTTCAGCATATATTATCATACTGAGTAGCGTTTGCGATTTCTTTTTCGTGAAAAAATGGTTTTGTTATGGAACTTTGTGTTTCAATCGAGCTTATTGTAGCCTGATTTTTGTCTAATTTTGCTACTAGGTATTAGTTAGAACTCTTTAGAGCCTTTTACCGAATTTATTATATCTCTCTTAAATTTTATCAATACGCATTACCGTCTAAACAAATGTGTCATAAATATGTAACCTAGATATTACTCTGAGAAATTCCGTACCTGTCCGTAAAAATCTCATTAAAATCGGTTCCGTTGTTTCGGAGATTACTCCGGATAAAGAAGAGACAATTTTTATATGTATTTTATATGTATATACACTTACAAGTTTCTGTAATTTAGTATCTCAACTTTGCCCTCCCGATGCATTCTAGTATCAGTTAACGTAGCAGTGGTTATCCAGTGGTCGACATTTTAACCATAATATATATTTTTTTTTAATTTTCTATATAATTGTGTTTTTTTCTCTTAAGAATGCACAAATATCCATAGATTAAAAATTATTCAATATAATTAATGGACACTTATAAATAAAGGTTTCGGCTTATCGAAGGTATGAAACGATATCCATTTTTTTTTTAAATGGCATTAAAGCTCGTCAATAGCCATCTATTTAACAAAAAAAAATAATGGAGAAATTAGGTTGATAAATATAGGAAAAAAGCATGGAACTGTTTCGTCTTCTTCTATTTCTATATACAAGCGATCGTCCGGTAGTCGAAGTTCGACCATAGTATGGGGTACAAACTATATATAACTATACAAAAGAAATATATAGATATATTGTATTGTACAAATGTTCTATGATTCGTATTCCTAATACGTCATTATTAGGAATACAAAACATTTTTTGTAATTGTTTTTTTCAATAACACTAAAGTTAGATAAAACTAAATAGCTTAAATAGCTACTTTACCTTAGTCCGGTGAAACTGTAGAGGCCTTGCCAGACCAACAGTGTAGGTTAGTTCTAAAAAAAAAAATTCTTGAAATTTCCAACACGCAACAATTTTCGCGTGTAAATTGGTTTAAATTACATTGGAATACCAAATTCAAATTAATATGTTTTTGTCGCTTCATCATCTAATTAATTTATTTTGGGTTAATTTTTAATAATCGTTACCGTCGAATTCCACGAGGGCGAGGCGAACAGTAGAACAATACACAAGTGTTAATAGTCGAGACTTTTGCTGACATAACTTGACAACTGGAATATATTTCCAACAAATGGTCGCGTATTAACATTAATGTATGTCTTTCCAGGGCGTAAAAGGAATAAAGTGTTTTTTTTTTATTGAACTGAGAGAAATCGTTTGATAGGTTATTCTAGGTGTGAATTAGTATTAGATTGTATATGTTATTAGATGTTATAATCAAAGAAACTCAATGTTATAAGATTTTTTTATTGATGTAAAAAGTATATATGAATACATTTCGATTTTCCTTTGAATGTGATGTTAAATTTGAACATAAAGCACGGCCATTTATTTTGTCGTTGTTCTCGTTCATACGAGTAATAAATAGTAAAGCATAGAGGTGCATATATATGTTAATAAATGTCCTCCAATGATAGTGGTATTGAACTTGCGAAAATGATCGTATATTTTTTGTAAAATGTGTGTGTCTGAACACAGGCTTAGAATTTCTGCGATAGTAACACA
Organism: Antheraea assamensis; assembly: GCA_035772565.1. NCBI lineage: Eukaryota > Metazoa > Arthropoda > Insecta > Lepidoptera > Saturniidae > Antheraea > Antheraea assamensis. The sequence goes on from JAQQSE010000018.1 coordinate 2,089,808, forward strand.
ATCTTAATTTCATTTGATTTCTCGGACATGGCAAATGTTCTGAAGAGCTATTTACTCGAATATGCTTTTCTCCCTTTCGTAACAAATCCGCATACATTGAACACCAGAAGTACAGTCTGTTGTACTGTGAAGCTGTCGAACCGTTCCCTAGTCTGGCATGTTTCCTCCTTCCTAAAACATAGTAACTAACATTGAATATAACTCCGGACATAACGTGAAGAGATTTTTAAGCACAGCGGCATTATGATGACTGGCGATATGTTACAGGCCTCTGGGTCACCAACATTGTTTTTAAATTGCATTATCTTAACCATAATGTAGAGTACAGTTACTTTGTCAATTTCATATTTGAGTGCTCATAACTCAACCAAATTATTTACATTGCGAGTGAATACATTCTCTCCCTCTGCAACATTGTGATTTGTATATACATATATGTACTAATGCTCTCTCTCTGAGTTATCCGCATTTACGAGTACAATAAACCTAGCTAAATTAATTTAGACTGTTGAGTGTTATTTTGGAGAGTTATTTATTTTTGTTTTGTTTTTGTTTATTCAACTTATTATTTAATATTCGTAGTTGTAATTTTGTATTTAAAGTATAATATTGATTAAATAATGGAGTCAATGATAAATATTTCCAAGACAGCCATATTCTTTTGTTAAAAGCATCTTAAAATATGAGTTTCAGACGAGGTCGTCAATGGCGTAAACACACACACACACACACCGAGAACAGATGTTCTATTATTTATGTTATAAATATCCGTTATATACGGCGCTTATCGTCTAAATTAGTCTTTCGTTTAATGTTATAGGAATGGAACGTCGAGCTTGAAACGTCTGCGCAGCGTTGGGCGAACCAGTGCGTAAAACACAGTGTGCCTGATATTATGGACACTTGTCGGAACTTGGGTTAGTGTAACTACCAAAAATAGAGATAATTGTGTCAGTTACAGGAACATATAATTAATCTATGACAACATCATCATCATCATCATCATCACATCAGACTGGACTGGTCATAGACCTTTTCCCGAAGGAAGATATGGGCATAATCATCACGCACTAAGCCACGACGTATTGGCGATTTCAAACTTCGGGAAAAACACAGTTTTCTCCCCATTCTCCCACATATGGTGGTAACATAATAACATTCCACAGGTTCAGATTTTCACACAATGTTTTCCTTCGCCGTAAGTTGATAGTATTATCAATTTAAATGAATAAATGTATGCGAATGCTGAACAATTCGTTGGAATGTGTCAGGAGTGAAATCTGCGGACATCGAATTGACCGGACCACCGGCCAAACCACTCGACGACCACGACTGACTTATGGTATCTTGTATCAGTGTTTTAGTTGATGATACCTTTAAATACTTTTGAAGTTATCGTGTTATAGTAAAATAAAAAAAATTGGTTGTCTGTAAAATCGGCCTATGGACGATAATTTTACGTGATAACGTCATAAGAAAACATTGTTGAAAAATTGCATACTTTTATGAATTTAATTGAATTATTATCATTGAATTACCATGGTGTGGAAGAGAGATAGATGCGTCACAAGCCGAACACTTAGGCCGATCGTACCTCTCTATCGTTTGTTCCGCGCTCTCGCTAAGACGCTCGGCTCAGGCGGAACGTGACAATGAGTCATGCTTTTACGTGCGTGTAGCCGGTGTTCATCGATTTGTAAGACGTTATCACGTCAAAAAATTAAGTAATCATACCAAAATCACTACATAGTATAAAACAAAGTCGCTTTCTCTGTCTCTATATCCCTATGTATGCTTAAATCTTTAAAACTACACAACGGATTTTTAATGCGGTTTTTTTTAGTAGATAGAGTGATTGAAGAGGAAGGTTTATATGTATAATAACATAAATTAAAAAGTGGAGAAATACTGTTATTTTTGAGGTTACTCCAAATTTAACGCGTGCGGGCTGGATCGATTTTAATCATTTTTTCAGTGAATGACATAGGCTATATATTTTATACCCGTGCGAAGCCGGAGCGGGCCGCTAGTTATTAATAAAATACAAATATTAAGAAAATAAGATAACTAGTGTCCATAAGATTAAGAATGAGTATATCAGGGGAAGCTTGAAAATAGCACCAGTGACAGAGAAGTTGACGAGGAATAGGTTACCATGGTATGAACATGCCATGAAGAGAAATGAAAGCCATGTAACTAAAAAAGTTTTTAGTATAAAGGTTGAAAGTGGACGGATATGGAACTAGAAGAAGACAGAAAAATGTATGGATAGATTCTGTGTAAAATGATATGTGTATAGAAGGTGTGAATACTGAGACGACATCTGACTGAGGAGAGTGGAAAAGGAAAACATGTTGTGCCGACCCTATTTAGGTGGGATCAAGGTATGAAGATGATGATTAAGAAAATAAGGCGTAGGCAACTTTAATGCTGATTTAATGTGTAAGCGTAGTTGCGTAAATTTTAATATATGTTGTAAAAAAAAACCAGAAACTTTTCGTGTCGAAATACATGATTAGCGAATGATAAAGTACCTAATCCGCCTAACTTTGCTTATCTAATCCGCCATAGCGTATTTCAGATAATGTTTATGTCGGTCAAAACATTGCCACGATTCATGGAGATGCACCAGGGTTGACGCCACTCGTGTTAGTCGACGTTTGGTATATGCAGCTTTTACATATCAATGCATCAATACTGTCTAGTTATCAACCGTAAGTTTCTTTTATTGCCAATTATGATTACCTATTTGAATAAAATGATTGAGGTCTTTCGTACGGGCACCCCTCACAAATACTCGATAGGTTTTAATCCATTTGATTGATGAAGGTGTTACTTTGCGGAAATCCATCATTAAAAATTAGGACGGGCGTTACTTCGCACTTCCGGTAATTTGATTGGTCGCTGTCACGTTTTACTGCAACAAAAAAAACCTGTGACAGAACTAAAAATAATAAAAAGACGTGGTTGGTCGGCAGTTAGTTTAGATTTTAATCCATTTTTAGCTATACTTCTGAGACTCTTGGCTTTTATCAAATTAAAGCAGATTTGATTTTAAGCGCCATGCCACGTGGGTTTTGGTGTGAAAGGGCTATTATAGAGTGGAGTTTATGTTCTGAAAATTATGAGTTATATTATGCTTGAGGCAAAGACAAATCAGATCGTTTCTTGTCGGTTCTTTTAGTGGTTACTTTCCGAACCGATGGTAATTTTGACGTTCATAAGCGCCTTCTTAGGGTATTAATTGAATAAAGTATTTTTTTATTTGGATTTTAAATACAATGATGACGATATCTTTATTTCATTTAATGTAATTAAAGTTTTAAGAGACTACCATTTTTACAAGAAATACAGATTCAGCGATGCGTGCTTTCTTGCCATGGAGATGTGGGGCAAGCGGTGTCGTGCTTATATTTTTTCCTCTGTACATAAAAGATATATTTAAAATAATAAACGACACATATGAAGAAGCAGGAATCAGCTGGCTATGCAATTACGTTATAAATGACTGAATAAGTGTGTTTTCATAAATAGATACAAAGTGAATTTGAGTCACACGGAGACTTTAGTGCCATGTGTACTTTTTTCGTAACATACACAATTTTCAGTGGTTATGAGTAGAATTTGAATAGATACTTACGGAGATAGAATTCACCGCAATTATGACCCAAGCGAAAGTAGCTATATAATATTTTCATGCCATAATTACATGACGTTTGAAAATAAATATTCCTTAAGGCTTTCTTTAATTATAATTAGTTACTTATTTTACAGTAGTTTGTCTATTTTTCACACAAACCTCTTATTGAATTTAATGTTCGTTCCCTATACCGCTCAATTAAAGATGCCATCAGATTATAAATGACACGAATTTACCGAAGAAACTACTTTTTACCTTTGAGCACAACACCAAAACTCTTTTCATCCAACTTTTAACTAAATATTAAATGGAATATCAATATTTCGAGAATGATCCTCAGTGACTATTATGCTTCTTATAGTATTTTAATCACAATTCCTATAAATACAGATTGTGTTAAAAATATTTACAGGTCCTCTGAAATCGGTCATTCGTCTTACGATTACTTCACTCAATTAGTATGGGCCGAGTCGAGTCAAGTTGGTTGTGGTGCTGTTAAATTTAAAGTTAGTCGAATAATTATTAATGTATGTAAATAATTACACGTTTAAATACAGCGTATATTTTTTATTATTACAATACACGTAAGAAAGCTTATGTCGTTTAAATACAATTTTGGATTAATATCAAATAGAAACCTACCTACTTTGTAAACTGTAAGATTTGTGATAAAATTGTTTTATAAAAAAAAAAAACTTAAAACTTAATCAGACATGCAAATGGACAATGGAAACATCTACGGCGATGCAATTTGAAAAGTTATCAAAACAACTGTATAAGTAGCCATTACATTTGAAAATGAGTACTGTTTAAAAATCTACATACTTGCTTATAATTCATTGTGTAGTTAAGAGACATTGTGTGCGGTATTTAGTTTACACAAAAGCATTTTTGTATTTTGTATTATTATTATTATTTAATAGGTTAGCGTTTGACCACAATCTTACATGATGTTAAATGATGATGTGGTCTAAGATAGTTACGCCGCGCTAAACCTAGAGAGAGACTGGCTCTCAAGTGCTGCTGCCGGAACACACCAACAGGTGCTTGGCGACAGATTTTCAACTTGAGGGTGGTAGCTGGCCAGGCGAACTTAGAAAAAGCCCTACCACCATGCTATGGTTTCAGCACGATGTTTTCCTTTACCGAAAGCTCCGACTCCGTTGCTAGGATTCTAACGTACGTCCTTCGACGCTGTGACCGAACACGCTATCAACTAAGCCATCATCGCTTCAAAATGATTACCTTATTTGTATTTTATCCCGTAACAATACAAAGGGAGTAAATATTTTTTATAGCATATAGTCTCTATTTACTGTCGTTGTGCCCAATTTTTTAGTTTTTTTTTTAAATTAACTATTACTTATACTCGTATTCGTAAATAACGCGATGTTTTAAGTTTCCCTTTTTGTAAAAATCATATGGTGCGGAAACAAATGAATGACTAAATGAAATGAATTTGTAATTCCTAACCAAACGCCAGATATTTGATGTCAAAGGGGTCTGTTAAAAAAAAAAGAACTACATATAGACATATTTTAAATCATTCTTATAATCTTGTTACAAAATAAATTGGTATTTGTCTGGTTTTCACGAGAGAAATCATCTATTTTAACTAATTAGGTATACTTAATCAGTCCAATTTTGCCTCCCATCCGCTATAAGCGGGTTCGGTACGAATGCGATAAGAATAAATTCATTTTAACACTATTCAAATGTCTTGTCTACTAAGAACTCTCTTATTTGAATCAAATCAAAGAAATTTTTAAATACACGTGCTACTATAGCTACAATAATTTTATTTTACTAGGAGCGTTATGAAGATGAAAGCGGACCAAAGAACAGAACTATTTATAGACTAGTGTGTAATTTTACACCTGGTGGGAATGTATGGAATAAAACTGTCTACACTAGCGGCGCACCTTGTTCTCGATGTCCATCTGGATATTCTTGCGACACTATACATAAAGCACTCTGCAGTGAGTATAAACACTGTTTATAATTTTGTTACCCAAAATTTCAAGTTGATGTAGTTAAGTATTGAAGTGAGGGACAATAATTTATTAGTACAAGTAATTGTTTTGAGTTTTAAATTCTGATTCAAATTGAAAGCATTAAACTACAGGTTTTTTATTAGGTTTAAAAGTAACAGACGAATATAATGGTAGCGAAGTTAAAAATTCTGTAAATTCAACTGATTTGAACATTCCCGAAGCTGGACATATTTCAACTGAATTCACTGCAATACGATTTAATATTACGTCTAAAAGACCGAGAAAAGAGATTACTAACAAAAATGATACGTTAACAAATATGGACTTGAAAAGTGAAGAAGATACGTATACACCATTTGATTACTTTTCACACTTACACGAGTTTACAAGACATACGATTACAGAGGCCACTATTAAGCCACACACATGTAAGGATGTTTTAGCTGTTGAAGAATTTATAGATTTAGTTAAGAAAAAGTTAAGCAGTGATGCAATGTTTAAAGGAGTATTCACATCGAGTTCCTATAGGGATCACTCTGAAAGTGTCACTGATCCTAGTGTAGCAGCTTTTATCAGTCGTATCTACAGTAAAAAAATGCCTTTAACTACAACTAAAGTAACTGAAAATGATATTGTGAACTCAACCTTACTTGTTGATTTAGTTGAAGCTGTGATATTTAGAAACGGAGGTTTGTATTTTAATAATCAATTATAACATTTTATTTATATGGTCATGATTATTACGGTTTTGATTTAATTTTAGATAGGACACCTGGAGCTAAAGATATTGTAACACACAGTCCGTCTATTTACGACGTAAGGCCTATTAAAGTACAAGCTGAACTGGCTGAAATAAAACAGAATCAAGATTTCACGGGACATTACTTTTTCCCCGAAGAAGACGATGAAACCAGTAGCGAAACAACAGAATCGTATTATGATACATCTAATATCGCAATATCTGATGTTGTTCTTGAAATAGAAGAATTAAAAAGGACCACAACACTGAAAGACTTTTTATATGATATTCTAGAATCGGATTCTGTTACTGAGAATACAATGAGTACTTCGAGTTTGTTATTGACAGACGATTCGACAGTATATAAAATTAAGCAAGATTATGTAAACAAGTTCTTGAAAGATATCAGTGAAAAGAAGGAAACATGAAAAACTGCTGGAAAAAAATACATCGTTAATAAATAAAAAAAAAACTTCATACTCGTTATTGTTTTGCTATACTGAAATTGTTTTTATATTGTCACGTAAAAATAAAATCCATAGGTTATTATAACTTTTCAATACAGACTTATATTTCGAACTATTTTTCTATAGGACAAAACACAAAGATATATTATTGACATAAATTTTGTTTATTATGAGGAAGAAAATATTTTGGAAAAATAGAATTACACATAATTATTCAAATTAAAAGTTAGTATTTGAAAGAGCCTTTAATTTAATATATAAATAAATAACATTAAGATAACGATTAAATAAGTTTCATTTTTTAAAGTATTAGTACTACTAGAACAATAAATCGAACTTTTTAATTCCATATCAGGAAACCAATTTTTCACAATTTTGTCGAGACCTGTATAAAAAAGTTCTTTATATGACGTAATCACTTTCTTTTGTCCATCAAAATTGTTGATGTTATCATGTGTAATTAGTAATCGCTTTCCAATTTGTCGTTTTTGACGTTCCGTATTTAAAAATTCTGTATTGCAAGGACAACTATTTGATATTTCAAAATCTGTGTTAGATAAAATAGGATACCGAGTATATGCTTCATGATCAGTATTCGAGACGATGACACTTTTTCCATCAGAATCTCGTCTCCGAACATTAAGGGAACGTCGCTCACAATAATCTTCATCATCTGCATTTGACCCATGACCACTTGATGATAATTCATCTTCTGTTATTGACGCCATTTGGTTACGGTCCATAAATTCACGTGTACAAGTCGAAGTACGGCTACATCCCTCGACATATCCAGGCGGTGTCCGTGATCCACGATCCAAAGATCCACTTAGGTTAATATTACTACCATCAGCTCCTGTTATTGCAAATGCCGTCCAAGTACACGTTAGTTTACGGGTACAATGTTTTTTTCGGACAAAAGGAGTGTTAGTGGTATATTCTGACGTCGTAGTTGCACTTTGTGTAGTAGCAGTAGTTGTCGTTCCTTGCTTTAAAACATTATCATTACCTACTCTTCGATGTATATCTAGTTCTTTATCGGTAGAGGTCATCTTCCTTAAACGCATTAATTCTTCAAAAGATAGATACTTCTCTGTTACGTGATTACGGTAACTGTTATTGGTAGGGAATTGCTTTAATGATATCGTTATAGATTCGGTGTTTCTTGAATATGTAGTTCTTTTAGATTTTCTATTTTTTCTGATTCCCAATGTGGTATATCTAATAGATCTCAGTTCAGAAGGCTTTTTATTATTAAACCCTTCCATCTGCCAAAACGGTTTAAAAGTGCTCTGACTTTCTAACTCTCGCTTTCTCCTCTCACTGGAATCAAAGTAACTGTCAAAATAGTGGAAATCCTGTAAATTTAGCGTTGGATTTTCTAATATGCTTTTTACCTGTTTGTAATTTTCATCGTATTTTCTTCTTCTATTAAATATTTTAGTAGGATTCTTTGTAATACTGCTACTTAAAATCCACGGGATTGGAGATAAATTTTCTGGTGTTGACATTTGGTCTCCGCTGCGGAACACTTTGTTAGGAAAAAAACCGTAGTTTACAGTAACTGATGATTCGGCAGATAGTACGTTTTGGCAAGGTATTGTATCTTCTGTACGTATACAACCACAATTATTATTACAGCCACAGTGTTTTGGATTTGGAGTACATTTAGTCTGTTTAACACAAGGACACTCATTGCATTGTAAAGATTTTTTATGTGTATCTATGTACGAATACTGGTCGCAAACTGTTGGCGGACATGAAATTGGTAGCGCGCGAATGCTAGATTGTTCTCCTCTAGTACAAATATTTGATAAACGTTCTTTAATTATACCATTTCTCTCTGTAGCTTGTTCTTTTCGGGTGCATTGTGGGCTTCCGTAATGTTTTCTTAAATCGCTATCGGTGTTGATCTTAATGTTTTGAGTTGTATAGTCATACCTTCGAAATTCATCTTTATTATTGTTTTGGTTTGGGTCGTAAGATTCATAATTATGCGTATGAGGTTCATGGCTATGCTGACGAGGTTCGTAGCCATGATATACACGGGAATGTCCTTTTTCGATCGGGTTATTTTGCCTATTAGAATGATTAGTATTTTGGCTTGGGTTGTAAGATTCATAATTATGCGTATGAGTTTCATGGCTATGCTGACGAGGGTCGTAGCCATGATATACACGGGAATGTCCTTTTTCGATTGGGTTATTTTGCCTATTAGAATGATTCGTCTCCATATTCCAAGAATTGCCAGATTCCAGTGAAGGTATTCGTTTGACACCACCTTAAACAGTTATTTGATAATATGCCATTGATTAAAAATGTTTCCTCGTGCTACAGATAGTAGAATATTGCACGTACCGTACGTGTTATTAAAAAATACATGTCTCATTTTCTGATTTCTTCGCTCATTCGTTTTGTTAGTGTTGAAATTAATTTGTTTTAAATAATTACGAAGAGGATCTATTTCCTGTTTCATTGAATTGTTTGACAAATTAACAATCCTTAGTAAACTGGTTACTGGATGAAATGACGTTGAAAGTTTTTGTACTGTAAACAAATAATTAATTATATACATACATCAGTGAAATACATATATGCGATTTCTTTGTATTATTTTACCTATTTTATCTTTTTGTTGTGTACATAATCCTCTAAATGCGCGGTCCGGTATCATATAATTTAGACATTGAGTGCTTGGATATCCGATGGCGTAGATTGGCTTACCGTGAATATTTCCTTGTGGAGCAAAATTACAGACCAGCCTTTCTATGAACATGTTTCTTTGTGTAACCTAGAATTTAGAAGTTATAATGTAGCAGATACCTCAATATTTATGTGTATATTTTGCAAATGAATATTTACAAAAAACTTCGCTTTGCCGCACCCAACGAACTCTGTTTCTGCCCAAATTAATTGGGTAAAATAATCCGTCCCATGAGCTTTTGACCTGAAATTATATACCGAATTTATTTTGAGATGTCTCATAACTACTGTAATGGTTCTCTGTAAATTAATAGATGTGTATAAATTCGATTATATTATGTAATAGTTCGTAATATTTGTTATGAAATTTTAAAACATCGTGAAGGGTTTTAATTTTGGCAAAGTTATTCATTACATTATATTAAATGAATTCTATTTCGCCATAGTTACCAGTTAATTGATAAAATTGTAGTATTTCATCTTAGACGATAAAGACTCGGTTAGTTCGCTTAATCGGTACGATTGAAGCTGGCCCAAAACTATCAATATTTTTGAAGTATCAGTGAAATAAAAAACATCAAAAAGGAAATAAACGATGGTAAGTTTTTATTTCTAGCATTTTCTAGTACTTGCAGTGTACGTTAGGATACTGTCATGAAGCATCTATCGGCGTGCTTGTGATCTGTACTTGATTTTATTTCTAGCTTTTTATTATGCTACCTTTTTAGGTAGCACCTACACGTGTTATTTTGTTCAAAAACTAAACTTAATACCTCCATATATACGTACTATGTTAGATAGTAATATAATAGAAATAATACGCTTAAATACAATTGCTATAGACGGGCTAATGAAGAGAGACTTGACAAACAGAACGATGTAAAGGAAAACCTAAAAGAATAACATGATTGTTATCGGTATTTATTATTTCTTTTATGCGTTCTGGTATTCCTTTAGTAAGGCAATAAAAATATTACATTTTCTGTTGGTTACTTTTTTTTTCTATATACTATAATATAATGATGATGTGGTCTAAGATGGTAGTCAAGGTAAACCTAGAGGAAGACTGGCTTTGAAGTGCAGCTGCTGAAACACACCAATAGGTGCTTGACGACATATTTTCAATATGAGAGTGGTAGGTACCCAGGCAGACTAAGAAAAAGCCCTACTACCATACTATGGCTTCGTCACGATGTTTTCCTTCACCGAAAGTTCCAACTCGAACCTTCGTCCTTCGACGCTGTGTCCGAGCACACTACCAAGTGAGACATCATCGCTTTACTTTACCTAGTCAAAGGAATATTAAAATATATAGTGTGTATAGAAACGAATATTAATCCTATTATAATTGTAATGTACGTACTGGTTATAGTATGAGACATTTCCACGATACTTTAGTATTGGTATGAACCATAGCTCCACAAAACTCTTTATATGAAGTCCTGGTGTAGGTCCAAATATAGTGGCGATATTTTGTCCGACCGTTGTATTGGCTAGAAACATTTCTTAATATAAACAGTATTTTATTAAAATCTCATAGTCTTTATTGCTATCACCGCGCTTATTATTGTATATCGTGAAGTCCTGGTAAGTCTTATAAAATAATAATAACAATAGAAATAAAACAAAGAACATGTCTTTTATAAAAAAACGTAAGGAATTTGTAAAAATTAAGACTTTTTAGAATAATAATAATAAGAATATAGTAAGGTTGTAAAAATTGCACCACTGGTTTCTTTCCGAGGGAAGGTATAGTTATGAATAATTGTAGGTGTATTGTAGGTGGTAGAGCTACGCTGAAGCTATTACTGGTTTCAGCATGAATGGGTCGGCTCGCCCGGGGTAGTACCACCCTCTCACAGAAAACCGACGTGAAGTAACAGTGGTTGAACTGTTGCGTTTCGTTCGGTCAGTGAGAGCACCGGAGGCCCACATATTTTAAAGGCCGGCAACGCACTTGCGACTCCCCTGGTGTTGCTAGTGTCTATGGACGGTGGTGATTACTTACCATCAGGTGACCCAACTGTCCGTTTGCCCCGTATAATATAAAAAAAAAAAATAATAATAATTACTACGTCAACCCACGAGGTATTGAAGATTTCAAACACCATAAGATCCATAATTCTAACTTTGTTCCTCATACGGTGACACTACAGGGACGTTTTTCAGGTTCAGGTTTCCTTACGAACTTTTCCTTCATAGTCAGCCGACTAGTTTAAATTAATAAATGTACACATCGAGGTTTAAACCTGAGTTCAGCGAATCGTTATTCCACCTATCATACAACTCTACCATCACAACTTATATTTTTAATTTACCTTGAATTCATCATAAACCGTCTCAAAATAGAAATAGGCCCAAATGCCTAAAGTGAATAATGGTTACTCAATCTCATGCACAAATATTCGTTTGGTGAACTGTTAAATAATCATTTAAAATATAAAAACGTCCGTCAATAAGTGTGTATTGTTAATAAAGTTTTACATGTTCTGAATATTCTACTTTAAAAAATTGCTAACCTAAGTCCCGACAATCATCTTCTTTATCCGGTTGTATGGCCGAATCACACTGATCAACCCATCGCTGAGCTATGGTAGCTAATTGCGGTGACCACATCTGAAATGTTCATTGAAATATATTTTATTTTAAATTAATACATATCAACATTGATCCATCTAATATATCCATCAAAATACTTCTCTTTGTAGTACTTACAATCCTGTACGGCAATACTTAGACTTGACAAATAGACTTGGACGGATTTTCATTGCACATAGTTATTTGATTGATTCTATTTTACTTACAATTAAGTAAATACATGGGAGGTTAAGTTGTTGTGTCAAGATATATTTCTAGTATTTAATAGTATGATTTATAACGCACAACTCACAATTTTCTTCATGTTAGCAGCTTGTGGCATAAAACTTGAAAGACCCATGGCGATAAAGTTCCGTCTCTCGTTAATTCTGTTTACAATTTCATCGATTTCGCTTTCAGTTAGTAACGCATTTACGTCGTATAATTTGCATGCAGAATTAGGACCTGGTGACTAAAGAAATTTAGGTAGTAAAAATATTACTTCTTATTTCATACATAATTTAATGATTTATCAGAACAACGCTTACATTGTATAAACAGAGAGTGTGATTGGCACATATTTCGCAATATTCCGCGTAACATATATTAACATTGATTATACAAAATAGCAATACGATTAATTTTATGATAAACATAATAAATACAAACTTCAAATCATTATAAGTATGATAAAAGGCATAGCCTAATAGATCCAGGACGATTTTAAATCATTTTAGTGTAATTTACAATGGACCGTTCTGTAGGCGTTGGTTATGTTTTTTATGTTTCATATTCTAGTGTTTACGATATATATTTCAGAAATAAATAATTTTCCTGTTAACGTTAAATCTGGAAATACAGATGATACTGAAAATACGAACAAAGGTAAATATTGAGTTTTATTAATTGCTCAAAATCCCTTGACATTTGTGTGTTGTGAATATTTGGTTATTCTATATAATTTTTATTATATGAAAATATGAATACTAATTACTGCACTGTATTGTACTGTAATTACTATTACGTACTCTTTTTTAATTCACGATATTAGTGCTCATTATTATATATTTGTACGAATTAATTATTGCATTTACAAGAGTATTAAATACCAACATAAATAGTGTTACAGGCATAATATTTAAAGGTTGACTTGAAATATAATTTGCCAAGGCAAAAGAATTTATCAGCACGAACTTTTAATTTGTTTTTATCGTAGTAAGGATTTTAGTTCTCTTTGGATTTATTCAAATGCTCATACGGAATACGAGTGTGTTCTGCTGTATTTCTTTTTATTCTCTTCATTTTTAACACGTGTGTTTCTAGATGCCAGCCAAAATAAGTCTTCAACCTTTCGAACTCATAAACCAATGTTTCAAATTATAAAAAATCTTACTAATTCGAGAAGTCTGAATTTAAAATCAAATGTCTTTGATAGAATGTTATCGGATGAAATGCTTTCGATTAAACAACATATGTATGATAGAGAAATTACCCAGACAACGGCAACGCAGACTTTCAACAAAATTATAGTTGCAACTCCTACATTGGAAGTTAAACAGAAATGGCCTGCTATAGAACTCGTAGCGAAATTCAGTAATAACGATGAACATCAAAATTACACATATACTGATAAATTATATACAAAAGTAGATTATGAAGATCAGCCCAAAAGCCATTATTACCTCGGGGATAATGTACACTTAAAAAATAATCGATCTAAAGTTGTAGAGTTGAGAAGTTTACCTGAAGAATCATCATTTCATATAAACGGTGGTGCTTGTGAACATTTTGATAGTAAACTATGTACTTGCCAAGAACCTAATCATTGTACGACTTGTACTTACCGGTGTACTGAGAGTACGAAAATCTGCACGCACACACCAAACGTTACTAGGTTGCTCTATTCTCCATACCCAGCATTCTATATGCCTTATCAAACTTACTTAATAAGTGGCTTCTCGGAGAGTCCTCAAAGACATGAATATTACCACCCACACGTAATAAACGAATTAAAGCTGCCGAAAAAGAAGAAGCACAGAAAAACAACTACTGGATATCTCGATGAAGATTTGTATTATGACAGTCATAGCGATAAAGAAAAGAGTAAATATTATGATTATTTGGAAAACGACAAAGCGCCGAAAAAACCACATAAGAGTAAGAAAAATGACGTTCCATTTAATACAGACTACGACTTGGAAGAGGATCATAAAACGGAATCGCCTACTGGAAGGCATGAGAGTGACGACGAGAAATTATTTAAAAACGTGATAGACGATTTGCACTCGTACGTAAAAAAATGTTATTGTTCTTCGTCTACAAAAGAATATTTTTTATTGTCTTCATTTTTTTTACCTCTCACTTTAACGCATATATTTTAAGAAAATAAACAAATTGAAGCATTCTCGAGTATCTTTGTAATAGTTTCAATATTTATAATATTTTATTACTTCAATATATTGTTAGTTTTAAAATGTATCCAATATTATTGTAAAATCTTTTAATATTAAAAACGAATTAATAACTGTTTTGAAAAAGAGACACTGCTGAGTGTGATACAGCACTCAATTTTTTTTTTTATACCAAGTAGTAAATTGGTATGGAGTCAGCACGATGTTGATGATGATAACTAACATCAAAAGTACCATTGCCGTGAGAGGTCAGTAATAATATATTGGCTGACTACTGAGGTGATTTATATATAGTTATCAATATTAAGTTGATTCTAAGCTAATTAACTTCTGAAGATTACGTTAGAATATCTTATATAACCATACGAACCGTAACACAGCAGTACGAGCATTGCTATATTGTGTCAGAAATAGGTGTTAAGATATCCTATTAGAACAGTAAATTAAAGCGATTACATCTCAGTAATTAGCGAGTTCAGACACATTGTGATCGACGTACAAGCATCGTGATTAAACTATAGATAAGGGAACATACCCATACTACGTAACCCGTTCAGAGGTGTGAGGGAGGTCTTCAAAGTATCGCGCTTGGTCACAGGGAGGAGGGGAAAACCGCATTCATGAATTACTATATACATTAGCACACTTAAAAAAATATTTAGAGAAACAATAAAAAACATATCAAAATCGTTTTTTGCATCAACCAATCTAAACAAACGTAGTTCCTAAAATAATTTATTATAGCGATATAACAGAGTAAATGGATCGTAGAGGTTTCGGACAGTAATGACTTTGTTTGTAATTAATTGACCGGAAATTGATGGCTTTATTTGGAAATAAAAACTTCAATTTCTTGGCAACGAGGAGTTGATGGCACTTAAAATTTTGGTTCAAAAGTAGAAATTTATCAATTATTTGCTTCATTGTTAAACACAGGGTTGTCGATTACTCGGGAAACGGGGTCATTGTTAAATACCGATTAATTATTAATTTTAGGAGATTGATGTCAGTTTCAGATCTGTTATTATTATTTAGATATTTTTGAATAAGCAGTAAACTGGCAGTAACTAAGCCAGTTTGCTAATTTTCTTATATTTTGTAAATATAAGACGTGATGAAAGAATGACCTTTGCTTGTTAAAGTGAAAACGTTTACGGTTTATTTTATTATGGGCATGGAGTGAACAACGATGTGAAAAGGATGACGATATAGACGAGCCAAAAGTGTGAGCTATAGATATGATAAGAAAGAATATGAGGTTTGAGGAGACCATTGATGTAAGGCGTGTTTAAGACGGACATTTTATTTTACGATGGACTGCTCTGTTTCAGATCAATATAATGACGTGAAGGATATTTTATTTCCATTAGAATTTCAGACATATAACTTGATAACACGAGTTTTATATCAGTGGAGATATAAGAATATATTCATATACTCGTATATGGTGTTGAATGATAATTTATTGTGAGTATTCGTGAAAAAAGTGTGTGTGTTTTTTATATATCATGAACTTTTTTAAGTGGGGTACTTGTGGATTTGTCGGCATGGATTCTTTTTATTTGTTTACATTATAAATAGTTATTATTACATTATTATTTGATAAATAGTTTATTTTACTAAATTTTGTTTTTCAATGAAATGTCAAGTAAAGTCACGGTGGTCTAGCGGTTTGATCAGTGGAATATCATCTCAATGTCCGCAGGTTCGATCTCCGGCATGTATTAACGAACTTTTCGAAATTCGCGTACATTTACTAATTTAAACTGGTAATACTATCGGCTGACGGTGAAGGAAAACATCGTGAGGAAACCTGAACTTGAGGAATGTTTCTTGTAGTACGACCATATATGAGAAAAATATAAAAACTGTGGATGTCTCAGAGTTTAAAATCGCCAATAGGTACGTCGTGGGCTGACGTGGTGATTAATCCCATACCTTCCTTCGAGAAGAGGCCTATGGTCCTGCAGTGGGCCTGTAACAGGCTGATGATGAATGAAAATGTTATTCATTGCGATTAATGTTTTAATTTAAAGATAAAAAAGTTAACTAGCTAACTATTTACGTGCGTATATAAATACTTTTTTTTTATTGAAAAGGGCATATATTTTCAAGGTAGTCAATTTTAATTTGTCGAGCTTCGGGTTTGATTTCACCTTTGATTTCGAAAATTCACCAGGAAACTGCTCAAAATCAAATGGGAAATGTATAAGTAAATGAGATATTAGTATATTTATGACAACCCAAGACTAGGTACCCAACTATAGTCAAAGACATTCTGGTTTTATTTTTTGCTTATATTCTTTTGTTATTTTCATTACCATCCACTTTAGCATTTATTTACTAATGTTGCTATGATAGAGTAATTTCACATTGCGTTCCTTACAAAATCTACCACGGAGAGTATTCTGAAGAGCTGTTCGGATTGATACCTGCTGCTGAGTTCCATTACCGTACGACTCGTCATAAAATTAAAATCCATCAGTGTCATCTCGATGGTTGAAAGTCCTCTACTGTGCGGTTCTCGTGTGCGTTTTTCCCACGTACGTCAGCCCTCTGGAATGAACTCCCGGCGGCAGCGTTTCCGGACCCATGCAACCCACAGATCTTCAAGAAACGAGCCTACTCCTTCCTCAAAGGTCGGCAACGCATTTGTGATGCCTCTCGTGTCGCAGGTGTCTATGGGCGGCGGTGATTACTTACCATCAGGTAACCCGTCTGCTCGTTTGCTGCTCCAATCGCATAAACAAAAATCAAACAATTAATTTAATTCAAATTCAACTTCAAACTAATTCAACTTAGCGATTAATTCAAACTGAAAATGAACAATATGATATGCCGATAAAATCAGGATTCATTTTATTATATGTAAAACGTGATAAGAAGATATCCTAGAAGAATATAATTGGCGTGTCATTTTTACATAACGACGTTTTATTTTATGAGATCAACAATAAAACGCGCTTTACGAAGTGGATATCAGCTCGGTTCAGTTTTCGAATGACTGATTTGACATAACGTAAAAACGGTTTTATTACCAAATTATACATAAAGTAGTGTTTGTTATTCGAGTTTTTTATTGTATTTTACGTGATTTACAAAAATATAAGTGAATACTAAGTTTGTATAATTGTATTAATTACTACATGGAGTGAAATTCACTTAAGTGGTTCGTTTGTTCCTAGGGTTAAGTAGTTTATAGTAGTACTTCTTTAGATTGACGTCATAAATAATAGGTCAACGCGACGACGGAGACCACCTTTCGGTGACCGGTATTGTTCTCAATGTGTACTGTTGTAATTATCAAATGAAGTGAGGTTTTATTAGTAACTAGCTGTTGCCCGCAGCTCCGCATGCGTTTTTTTTTATAATTGTAAATTACTTCTTATAAGATCAGCTATCTGTCAGT
Organism: Antheraea assamensis; assembly: GCA_035772565.1. Classification (NCBI taxonomy): domain Eukaryota; kingdom Metazoa; phylum Arthropoda; class Insecta; order Lepidoptera; family Saturniidae; genus Antheraea; species Antheraea assamensis. The sequence goes on from JAQQSE010000018.1 coordinate 2,107,745, forward strand.
GAAAGTTCCGTGAAAAATAGTTCAAACGTTTTGGAGATAGTACTGCAAACAAAGCCACGGGTAGAAGCTAGTCCAAAGTAAAAAAGCTTTAATTACTTTTTATAATATTAGCTATCTGTCAGTGAAAGTTCCATGAAAATAGGTCCAATCATTTAGGAGATAGTACTACAGACGAAGCCACAGATGACAGGTAGTCTAAAATAAAGTAGCCTATGTCACTCGCTGTAATTTTAACTATCCGTCAGTGAAGTTTCTGTGAAAATCGGTCCAGCCGTTTCGGAGATTACCCGGAACATACAGACAGACAGACAAACATTTTAAAAATTGTATTTTTGTTATCAGTATCGTGTATACGTTTATATCCAATCAGTAAAAAGTCATTATTTTGATATTACAGACAGACACTCCAATTTTATTTATATGTATAGATGAGTGCTAGTTTGAGTATTCTAGTGGTCGAAGTCGACCAAGTATCAATGTTAAAGGAAAAAAGCAAAATTTTACTTTAGAAATCAGAGGAGGAAGATGTTCTTAGCTGTTTTGTCTCTGCCTATTTATTATATAGTCTAGTGGTTGTCCAGTCGTCGAAATTTGACCGTAAGTAAGGTGTACAAATTTTCTCCTTCACGTTTTAATATATAGATGTGACAATTAGTTTTTATTTTTGTTAATAATTAAAACGGTATTGAGTATTGTATACATATTTTACATTGTAGATGTAAGGAGCCTCAAGTATGACAAATTAGGAATTACAAATAAAGGCTTCGACTCGTCTATTTTTATTGTTAGCACTAAAGATCGTCCATAAGCACGACATTCGATCATCTTTTTACCCTTATCACACCTAAGTAGGGTCGACACAACATGTTTATATGTTTGTCATTTTTATGATCAGCCGAGCGCGCCTTACAGCAACCCTCCTTGAGGTTATTTTGTAGTACCACTACAGGTGGGAAAAATAAATTCAATTAAAATTAAATAAAATTTAAATTTGGAACTTCGATCGTAATTCATTACTAATTTAAGTTTCGATATTCTTGAGCTTTCCTTTAACAAAAGGCGTATAAATACTGTACATTAGTAAGGATCGTAAAGTATGACGAATCGACTTTTCGATGGTATGAAAAAAAACGGTTTCTGATTTTTTATTGGTAACACTGACGCTTAGCTATAAACAAAAAAAAACAAAATCGGAGAAACCGATGAGGAATATGTACTCAACTGTCTCGTTATATATAGCTTATGGCCCATACGTTCTTCGTTGTATCAGAAAAACTTGACCCGTGAAGGGAAGTAATTGAAAGGGACTATGGAATTTTAACATTAATTGAAAGCCGAAGTTGAAGTGAAATGTATACTTAAATAATTCCCTACCCCGGATATGTTTCAAACTAAATTTGACATTTATATTACTCCTTCAATTTATGTTGTTAATTAGCAAAGGGAAATTGGTTGTCAACTATGCACAAAATAATTATTCGGGCTTATATTTTAAGTGATTATGAAGCAACAGATAATTAATGTATAGTAAACTGGACATTTATTTATTCTGAAAAACTGAATATCATGATTCAGGCATAAATACGGGGCGTTGATAATTAAAATATAACTCTATTTTATTATCGTTGATGGAAAATTTTCTATGAAACTCATTGAAACCAAGTCGGGTTCAGGTTTCATAACAAATTATCAGACGGTGTGATGAAATTTCTTGTTAGTACCTTTGCCAATATATGATATAAAGTTATATAATAGCCTTTCCAAGAAAATACCTTCAGTACGTAGGAAATTAAATACAATTAGGTACAATATTGATCCATTATTCTTGGAGCAGTACTAGTAGATCATAAAATGTAAACAGGTGTTAACTAATCCGATTCTAAGAATACTGTGTTATATTATATTTTTTGGAGGGAAATGATAATCCAATAGAAATAAGAAGACAACAAATAAAAAAAGTTTTATCCAGTGTAGTTGTTGAGGCACAAATATGTAGTATTTTTCATAATTTGTAGGTTTTTACTTTTTGATCATAATGTCATCCGATTTTAAGCCGCTAAGTAATATCGTGACACGATAAGCCAAGAGGGGAACGAATTTTTAAGTCTTGCTTCTGGATCAAACTTAGAGGATTTAGACGATAGTGTTTTATCGTCTGTATCATGACGAGTGTTCTGAAGAATTGTTTTACCTCATTCACAGTAGCAACCATCCTGGCAAGAATGAAGAAGTTCAAAAATTCTTATCTCTGTCTAGTGTGAACATGTGGAATCGCCTTCCGGCCTGTATGTTTCCACCCTCTTATGATAACGGGTCTTTCGAACGAGGCGTGAAGAGGCAATTTTGCAGGTCGACATGATGGCGACGACTGCCATTGGTATTTAACACCGACAGTCGCCGTTGCACTGTAGTTGAACAAAATTATAGCCGGTAGTTTTTAGGTTAAGAATGAGTATATCAGAGGAAGTTTGAAATAGCACCACTGACAACGAAGTTGAAAAGTAATTATAGGATACCAGTGTATGGGTATGTTATGAGGAGAGATAAAAACCATGTAACTAGAATATTTTTTAATTATGTAGGATGGCGGATATAGGAGTAGAGGAAGACCGAAAAGGTGTGGATGGATAGATTGTGTGAAAAATAGATATTTGTTTAAAAGGTGTGAATACTGAGATGACATCTGACAGGGGAGAGTGGAAAAGGAAAACAGGTTGTGCCGACCCTACTTAGTTGGGCTAGAGCTAAGAAAATGAGGTGATGATGAGATGATGAGGACAATATGATGATGAAAATATAGAACTAAGCACACGAAACCAGTGAACATTAAGTTCATAAATATTACAAAGTTAGTAAACTGTATAAACAAGACGACTTCGTTTAAATCATTTAATGTAATTAGATAAATAATCGTTATAAATGAACAACATAAAAGCGGGCATAATTAACAGTTTCTGTGTAAAATTCAGTACGAAATAATTTGATTCGCCCATTTGTTATTTTAAAGAAGGTTGTATTAAGATTATGTTATGTGTTAATTGAACGTTTTGTATTTGATTCTGAGAACACAAGATGCGTTATTTGATATGAATGATAACATTAATTACCTAACATATACATGCAATGGAATATAATGGATAACAATGTTATTTTTAAATAATACCTTGTTATAAAATTTATAGATAGGACAGCAAGCATACAGAAGGTACTGTATAGGTACGGTACGTACATACTGTTGTATTTTTCATTGCGTTCTTTTTATATCTTCGTTTATAATAATTTAAGAAACAAATAAATATACACCAGTTTGAAATTTTTATTACAGATACTAATGGTACGATCGTCGTGAAATTTTGCATAGACATTCCCTGGAGTACAGAAAAGAACATACGTTTTATAAGGAAAAAAGCACTGTTCACGATGGATATTTTAAATTTGCATTACCGCTCGTGAATTCGCTAGCAGAAACAAATTACAGATAAATATCTAATTATTGCATACCTTTAAGGCAGCGGTGGCCAACCTTTTTCAAAGCAAGTGCGTAATGACATTATTTTACAGAGCGGTGGGCGCATGTTTGCTTTTCTTTTTGAAGTGGGTAATTTTTTTGTAGATTGGCAATGTATCCAATTAAATAGATCAAAATAGAATTATTATTACTTACTTTAAAATTATTTTCATATAGTTAAGAAAACAAAATGGTATTTTAAAATTAGTTTTTTAGAAATCTTGCAGCACGTGCATTACGGATCAACTGTGAGCGCACTTGTACGTGAGGGTGCAAAATTACCCATCACTGCTTAAGGTGTACGAGTAAATGACAACAATTTTATGTCGATACTTTCAATTGGTATATCTATTAATTATTTTACTCTCCCGACTTCACTCGCGTTATTTGAATGCGTGGGATTTTACTATAAGTTATCAGTTATTCTCTATATCATTCATAATTTTGTAGAACCAGTATAGAAAAGCACACTTCACTACACTTACAAATATTACCGTACTTGTGCGTAGTCGGGTAAAAAAATCCTGCTTTCGAAACAATGTTTTCTTTTTCTGACAGATTAAACTAATTGTACAATACAAGCCCACGTCTTTTCGCTATGCTCCTGAAGATATTAAAGTACGAAAAATCGTAAAAAATAAATAAATATGACTATTTACTATACTGAGTAAAGTAGATTCATTTATTAAATAATCCTCTAGACTAGATTAATTAAGGAATGTTATTACCGAAATTTAGTTAACGAGTTTACCTCCAGTATATACCTAACAAAATATAATATTTAAATTATAAATTAACAGTACTAAGTCAATAGAGACTTATTTAACTAAGCCAGTGTCGATTACGAGCCCTGAAACATTTCTCACCGAGATCTAATTACAACTAACAAGATTAACTTTTAATTATAACACTCATTAACTTCAAATTAGAAATTTTATAAACGTGGTTTTATAATTTCGTTTGAATAAAATAAGAGGTAACGATATAAAATAAATTTTAAGAATTACTGTCAAACCCATTCTACTTAGTACTGTTGGTGCTCGATAGATGGTGTGGAAATAAAGTTTGTAAAATCGCGGTGTTACAATTATTCTTTAGGTTATTAGTAACTTTTCGATGATTTAGTGAATCAATTGTATTGCTCTGAAAAAGTGTTTTATTTCTAACGTAGATATCGTCAACTAAACAAACACATATCTATTTATTAAACCAAATAGTAGGTTACTGTCGTTGTACGCGCGTCACGTGTTAAAATAGTCATTATATTTCTATCTTTTGCTCGCTGTTCATTCGTATTAATGCAAATTTGATCTCTCCCTAGAGAAGAGTACATTTTTGCTAGATGAAATGCCGTAGTAGGTACTCTATGTAATATTTTGTACCTGTGACAATTTGTATGCAAAATCTCACGATAATCGGTTGTGTGTAAAACGTAATGTTAGTACCATAGAACAAATCTTAATTATATTTTCCTAACTCACTGAATTAAAAATTAATAAACGGAATGAGTATCTTCTTGATAATGTCGTTCGCATTATAATAGACGGAGGCTATTTGTAACATTCATGTAATTCATTACTTTGCGTAAGCTTGTCGCTACGCGCGTTGTAGTTGGAGCTAATGGAGTCATTGTTTCAGCAATTTATTTTAATTCAAATAAACAACTGGCTAGTATATACATTGAAAACATAGGCTGTATAATACTTGATCTATTTAATATATAAAATTATAAAGGATAATTATAATAACATCCTAGATTGATAGTTTTATAAGCTATGAAAATGCAATAAAACGAACTGTTTCTGTTGGATACGATCACGCTTAAGTCTCTAGAATTTTAACCAGCAAAACATTTAATAAAATATATGGGTTCCATTGTCTCTCAATTGGTATATCTTGAAAATGATTCTTTTTGGTACACACATACTTAAAGGATTATTTTAAATATGGAGGTCTGCGAAGATTAATTAGAACATAAAATGAAAATACAAATGTATTTTAAGATATTTTTTTCATTTATATGAGCTTTTATTTTACTAAACCATGAAATGTACAATGTACGATGTCGTGAAATAAAAAAAAAAAAATAACAAAATAATCCGCTATTTTGAGATCTGGGTCTTAAAAAATCAGCCGAGGGTAACCCCTATAATATAATTTAACTTATATTTTTATTTTATTGTTATAAATATTTCTTTATTTAAAAAGTACACTTGTTTTCGAATGAACTCGATTATATATATATTATGCTTTTATTAAGTTATATAAATTGCTAATATAATTTACGCTTTGATGAAATTCCCGGAGGTAATTTAGCATAAAGCCTCTATGGATCATCTTAATTATAATATTATTCGTGTATTCTGAATACTCTTCGTATACAAAAACAACATTGAGACGTTATCTTAAGTATAAAAATATTGCGTACGTTTTCATACTGTTTATTGTATATTTTGGCTCGTAGTTACATATATACAAAATCATATGAGTTAATACTGTCAGAGTTTAGGTTACTGAGCTGGAAAATCTCGTATACCACTTCATCTTTAACGACATGTCATAGACCAGGATAAAGTAACACGAATATTTTCTACCAGGCGTTAAATAATACCTACTGACAAAATCGTAAAGTAACTATTATGGAATGATAGAGTCAAACGTTCATTACATTTCGATTGTCACAGTCATAAATATAATCATAAATTTATCACGGTGGCTTACTCGTGCTAATATCAAAGGGTGTGGTAACACTCCTCAGGTCAATCGGGCTTAAAACGTCCATTCGCTTCCATTACTCTTGAATTCTCGTTCGTTTGTTTTATTTTGTAAAGTCGTTTTCGTGCATTGACCGTAACAATATCCCTAAAACATGATATAAGGTAACACGTCGCACGGAAACGACAACGAAATGTGTCAAGAAAAGAAATTGCCTTGTCGTCGCTTTCTCGAGCTTATATAAAAAAAAAAAATAGTTGTGATCAATACAACTTTATTCTAATTTAACAGGTCAAACAATTGTTATTGTGTAGTTGTGATTTGACACATTTTTGTGAGTGTGTGTAATATTTTCTTAGTACTTTTTATATATAATCATAGGTATGGGCATATAAATGATATTTTTACCTAACCTTTTTAAACCAATTTAAGTAAATCTTACGTATTTTCTTGTTGCTGAAACCATATTTGGTGTTAATTTTTTTATCATCCAAAATGTTTTGCACATTATGATATAGATTAACATTATATATGTCAAATAAGGGTAATCTGATATATAAAACTAAATAATCATAGTCTTTTTGAAGTTATACTTCTTTAGGCGCGTTAGGGAAAATGACGAGAGTAAATTTTTACGATGCGCGCGCACACCGTCACGAAAAACCGACACCCTGAAGTTAGTTATAGTCAATATTTTATTCAAAAAAAGTATGTATGTATTATATACCGTTTTTCTATTGTTAGTGTCGTTTCTTCTACAAACGTAGAATAAGGCGAAAGATAAATTTTTGAAAAGATTTTTATCTTGTTACGCCAAAGAAGTATGACTTCTAACGCGTGTACATAAGTACACACACACACACACACTTTTTTTATTAGTTTCTAATTTTCAAACGTTTCTACGTTGCTTTTCGATCACAACAGTCAATTTTTCGAACAAAAAAATTAAGATGATTTTGGATATTAAGACACTACGGTGTTTGAATTTGTCTATCATATTAGCTACGATAAGTTCAATGTTAAGTGCTTTCTCATAGCCTAAAAGCTTCCTTGAATGATATCTAAGCTTCCTTTTCCTATGTACTCGTCGTTGATACGAAGTTGGAATCGAATATCAATTTACATATATATATATATAACTTAACATTAATGAGGAATTTTTTCTTCGCACATATTTAGAACAATCATCTTTAAGGGAACTCTTCACAAAAGCATATGCTAATTGATATTACACGAGAGTTTTTTAAACGAGTACAATACGTTTTATTTCAAAAAACCCTTGTTAAAGGTTGATAAATTTCACAGGCATTCATTATTTAACCAAAGTTATTTATTTATTTTTTTTTGGCTCCGTCACGGTTTGTGCACTAGCCAGCGTCAAGCAACAAGATTATGCCAAGTAAGTGTCTTGCGATAATTATAATGTTCTAACAAGATGGTGGTTTCCTTGTTAGAACTTTCCATGGACTTTTGGTGGCATCTCAGAATGCATGCTCCGTTGTATTATGTCCCATCCACTTCACTTGTGCATAATAACTTAACTATATTACGTAAAACACCACCAATATTACAAAATATAGAGTCTAATAACACAAGATTATGAATAAAATATAAAAACCACTACATGACAGACTAAGATCCCGCTAAAAACTCCTTAACCAAAGTTAATTATAGAATAATTCAAATGAACAAAGCCTTTATTAAATAATCACTAAGTGTGGTTCAGTTTACATTATTACATGATATGTATAACTTAGCGAAAATAATGTTCAATTATGTACTACTAAAACCATATTGAGATTATAGTTGCGCTTGTATTGACGAAACAAGATACGAACAACTCTATAACTTTAGGGCTATATTTTAGCATAGATGAATATGTATTGAATTCTATGTGCGTTGATTTTCTTTAAACAGTTAATGTATTTACTGTTTTCGTAAAGTATCATTATATTACAGGGGACAATCTCGTAATTATTGTCCTCCTACATATTAACATTTTAGAAAGCCGCGCCGGCAAATGTGCTACTTATTTTAAATTGTTCTATATATGAACATAGAACATCTTAATATTATAAAATTCTGGTGTGCGTGGATATTTCTTTTGTAGATATTTCTTAGCTAAGTTGGACCAGGTAAGTGGCGCTGTTGTTAAGATTGATTTTTTATTTATTTTCTGATCATATTTTTTAAAGTATTTTCCACAAAAAATAAACATCTCCAACTTTCAACCTGGCAATACTTTTTTATGGTCATAAATTAGTAAGGTTTGTGTACATTTTTTAAAACTATATTTTGACTGCAATAAGATTTAATCTGCTATAATAATATTCGTGATACAATATTAATACCATATCACGGATACATGAATCTATACAGCGCAGTTAAAATAGAAGAAATACAATGAAAGTTTGAAAGAAAATGTCCGCTTCTGCGTAACACCGAAGGTTAATAGCGTTTTTGTAAAACGTGTATTTCCGTTTCACAGTATTGTAATACTAGAATAATACATTATTGTTGGGCTTCAGTCCAAAACTATCACAAATATAAGGTGTGTGTAACGCTACTAGCGATTTGAATAAACGTCCGTTTACAAAACTTCCACGAACAAAGATAAAGTCTTTTAAATAAAACTTTGACATGTTTAAGACGTTGCATATCGATGAAAAAAAAAACAACTTTTTGTAATTCATTTAATTCTTATGTAAAATTACTACATTTCACATGCCTAGTACTAAATTAAAATCAGATTTATCTATAACTTAACTTTGTTTCGTAATTACACGCGTTTAATTTTTTCCTCCCACGATACTCCGAGCTACGCCTCATAGCTCTTCCGCACTTTTACTTCGATCTTACTAAATAAACGCTTGCTGCTAAATAGGTTATAAAATAAAAAATAAATATTCTAATGTAACGAGACGGTGCAAGACGGTGAAATCAAGAGGGGACATACAAAGTTTAAAGTGTTTTTTCCAGTGAGTTTCAAGATTGGTACCAACAAAGTACTACAGATAATGAACCTTGTAAGTCATAAAGCTAAATTAAGTTACGTTCGGTCTAAAAATCTTGAAATTCAAACGAAATACCCTGGCTTTCTATAGCCGAATTAGACAATTTTAATTGTAAATAATTTGCAAGTTTAAACACAGTGCAATAACCTTAAAATGTATTTTTTATATAAAATAAATAGATAATGTTTTATGGATAATTCTAGAATGGAGTTACCGGAGATGACGTAAGCTTATGTTACGATTTTTTTATAGTTTGCATTACACTACGGTTTTACGACACGATAAAATACGCTGCGCCTGATAGCAAGAATACTACAATCCAAAAATAACAAGGAACACCAAGAGAACGAGAATCGGATGGATTTTCATTCCTGATGAGAAATATTTTTGAAACAGGTACAAAAATTTTAAAGACGAACCTCGTATACAGTTTTTTGATAAGCTTTAGATCAAGAACTATGGTTTTTTGAAATTTTGAATTTCCTGTAAGTTTTTTGGATTCAAAGTAAAACAAAAAGAAAAGGCGATAGAAACTTATAAAAAATCTAGAACCGAACCCCGTAAACCTAATTTTAATATATCAAAGTTGGGTGTGGGTTAAATTTTTAAAAGCTATAATTTTCTTGGCTTTGAGGTACCAACGAAAATTAAAGCTGTACAAACGGATATAAATTAAGTACCATCGAATGGTATCTTTATATTATATTTTAGTTACATGCCAATTTCACGTAGACGTGTTAACTTATTTTTTATTAAATTGTGAATTCATTTTGATAGTATCACCATTTAGTCATTAATTTAGTGTCTTAATTAATACAAGCTTCTTAAATGTCTCATCATTTTTTTGTTAACTTGTAATAAAAACTTATGTCTGTCCTACGTCGCGCTACAACCCTAAAGAATAAATCATAAATCACGCGGACAAAACCACAAGGCAAGCCATGTATATTATCTATTAGAGGAAATTCGTGTATATGTCCATGTAAGTATAATATCAACAGGTAGAACGTAAATTGACAAAAAACCCTCGAAGGTACTTTCAGACGCCATAAATCTTTTAAAAACGTAATTTGCAACCTTATCTATGAAAAAATGGAACACGCGTACAATGACTTTAAACGTAGAAGTTATTATCCCTATCTAGGGGTGCCGTAGGGGGTAATATCATGATGTTAAGAAAATATTTTAAGCGTTTGCAGTAGTTTATAAACATTAAAGTGTCTGTCGTTTACCCAGGCTGATAATAATGTCACAAGAAAAATTAATACCAGTCTAATGACACCTATTATATAAGTTAAAATGTATAAAACCGTTTAGACTATTGATCATGCTAAAGAAACAACCTTTCGTACGTATATGCACTCAAAATATATTACTTTCCATCAAATCAAATCAAAAATACTTTTTTCAATTTAGGCCCTAAGAAGGCGTTTATGAACGTCAAAACTACCACCGGTTCGGAATACATCCCAGTCATCGAGAAGAACCGGCAAGAAACTCGATCGGTTTTATCTTTTTAACATATACTTATATAATTAAAATTCATTATATAAACGTCTGTCGTCTGTCCAGTCTTTTAATAAATAAAAATAATCTTTCTTATATAAGTATTAAGAAAAGTATTTTTCTATTTATTAATGTAAACATAGAACTATTATAATTCTAAAGCCACATTTTGAACGGTTAATCATCCCTTTTATTGCATTATTACATTTATTATGAATGCTCCTTTACATGCAATCTGATCGTAGACGACCTCATTTCCTTCGTGCGGTTTGTGGCGTCACGAGGTTTAAGTGATAAGATCCTGAGCCGCTCATCGGTGCTTGCCCATTTAATATTTTTTTAAAATATGTTTCATGAACATTCTTGATAGAAATTTGTATATCGATGTATTTTTTTTTTCTCATAATATTGTTAAGATAATAATAATCAATATGGATAACAAACTAAAAGACAAATAAAATAATTGTGTTTCTTACACATTTTGGTATGTTTTCCATAGTTCAATCACCCCTGAGGTTAAAAGACCATGTGGTCCAAGTCGGTAAACACGCTAGACCTAAGACTGGGGACTTGTCCTCATGTGTAGCTGCCGGAACATCCATAAGTCGGATCCATAGGTGGTTGGCAATAGATTTTCACTCCAAGAATGGTAGGTTAGTCATGAGGGCTTTCAAAAAACCTTACAAGTATATATCGTTTATATATGACACTTGAATTAGTCCATATATATATAGTGAAAAATAAGTAACTTCGAGGGTTTTTACACATAAAAAATTGACATCCATGTCTTTAATATCTCACATTCTTGAAATGATTAACCTAACAAGATACGATTTTAATATAATTGACATTCCACTCAGATGTGTCTTCCGAACACGGTATTACCCTTATTACTCACGAAGTAATTATAATAATTTAATCTTTTGTTAGATAGAAAATATAAAATTACATCCATTAATTCCTATACTATTTAACTATTAATTCCTAAAAAAAAAAGTGTGTGTGTTCTTATATACACGCGTTAGAAGTTATACTTCTTTGGCGTAACAAGATAAAAATCTTTTCAAAACTTTTACTTTTACTTTGTTGGTAATTTTTTTGAATAAATTTAGCGACATCTGTTGTAGAAAAACGACACTAACAATAGAAATAAATAAATATCGTGAATACAATTGTCAGTTCTCACGCAAACATACGTAGATGTCCTTACTTTTACTTTAACTTTTTTTAATCAATTTAGCGACATCTGTTGTGAAAAAAACTAAACTGTTGACTATAGCTAACTTCAGGGTGTCGGTTTTTCGTGACGGTGTGCGCGCGCATCGTAAAACTTTAATCTCATCATTTTTTCCTAACGCACCAAAAGAAGTATAACTTCAAAAATGTCTAACTCGTTAACTTGTTCGGACACCGTGTCACTCACTGTTCGGCTCGAACTGTTAGTGAAGGAAAGCATCGTGATGAAACCGTGGCATGGTGGTAGGAGTTTTAATAAGCCCCTCTAGGTAGCTACCATTCTCAAGTTGAAAATCTTTTGCCAAACAACTATAACCGTGTTACGAGATCTGCACTTGAGAGCCAGTCACTGCAGGCTTACCATGTTTAAGCTATAATACTCTATAATATACAATAAGCGAGATTGTGGGCAGACGGTAAAACCTATGAAATATGCAAACAAAGAAACAAAAAATGAAACCGTAGTATGTTGGTACGGCTTTTTCTAAGCCTTTTTGGTTAGCTATCAATTTAAAGTTGACAATTTTTTGCTGAACAACTTTGAGTATGTTCCGGAAACTGCATTTGAGACCCAGACCGTCTAGGTTTAGCTTGTTTCTCATCTTGGATCATATCTGCATTTAACAATAGGTCAGATTGTGGTCAAGCCTAAAACCTATGAAATGTGGAAAAAGAAAAACAAGAAATTGAAATAACACTATGTTTGACTTTTGTTGTTTATTTATAGAATTGAGGAATACTACATTTTTAATATTAATTTTACTGCTCATAATCTACGAAAAATATGAGTATTTATAAAAAAGTATTCTTAAAAAAAAACGTTATTTTTATACGAAAATATAAAATTATAATAAGCTATTAAAGATTACATTTTTATTAACAGTAAAGTTTTCTATTGCTGCTTCTGTGCTGATGTATTTTTAATATATATAAGTCATATACTTTATATTTTGACACTTCAGTGCACACAGATTACAAAATACGATACAAGAAATGTTCAATAACTAAGCTTCATTTTAAAGTGTATCGGTTTTCGTTCGATAACCCCGACACGCTTTGAAGACGACCTTTTCATCTCTTTCGATTAGCTTTGATCGAGATATGGTTATATTTAAAAAGTAAACAACCGATTAACATAATTCTACAATCTATCATATTAAATATGGTATATATGAATTTGAATACATATGAACTTGGCGTTTTGTCGAACTGACTGACCACTTTGATCTCAAATATTTGGTGATTGGTTTGGAATTCGAAATTCAAATCTATTTCAAATTTAGGCTTGTGCGTTTGTGTTTTGAATTTAGTGATTCATTTGTTTTCAAATCATTTGTTTTTTCTTTGATTTCGTTCTTTTCACAAAACAGAAAACTTAATATATCGTGTTATTTACGAATAGGAGTTCTATGGTGGCAACAGCGCCGCAGAAACAAACGATTGATGTGTATAGGGCTTTTGGTTCTAAAGTTTTTGTTCTGGAAATTTTGACCCATGGAATAAACGTCGTAGGCAGCCGGTATCCCTAGTTGACAATGAAGAATTAAAAGTGGCGCTGGAAGCGGAAATTTTGGCAAACCATGTCGAGTTAGCGGCACGCTTCGGTGTGAGTGATAAAATAACTTTATTTAACTTGAAATAAATTGCAAAAGTTAACAAACTGGAGAAGTAGATATCCCACAAACTGACTGAAGCACACCAACATACACACATTGAGTGCTGTGTTACATTAATCCACTGTCGCAATAATGAGGGAATTTTAAATTGTTTCGTTAGTCGTTACTTACTCGTTACTTGGTAGGTGGTAGAGCTACGCTGAAGCTATTACTGGTTTCAGCATGAATGGGTCGGCTCGCCCGGGGTAGTACCACCCTCTCACAGAAAACCGACGTGAAGTAACAGTGCTTGCACTGTTGCGTTTCGTTCGGTCAGTGAGAGCGCCGGAGGTCCACATATTTAAAAGGCCGGCAAAGCACTTGCGACTCCCCTGATGTTGCTAGTGCCTATGGACGGCGGTGATCACTTACCATCAGGTGATCCACCTGTTCGTTTGCCTACTATAACATAAAAAAAAAAAAAAAAGATTTTCAACGTGACTTAGGCTTATAGTATTCATATAGGATTCTATCACGTTGACCATCGACGTCTCAAGTCTATCGATATGATGCCCCTAATACTGAGCCTTTACCGCTTTGAATTCTCAAAGATTAGTTAGCTAGTTTATCTTTGAGCAATTTGCAATATAAACTAATCTTAATAGGCTATAACTTTAGTGGAAGTAAACAAAAAAATATACTCGTACACACCGTGGTTTTATTAACAAAACTTTAACTGCTAGTGAGAGAAGATCTGAAAACGTTGTTTTTATAAGAGAATATATCCGCAGTGTAACCCTGTCTGCCTGTTTGTTTATTATCTTTTGTTGTATTATTGGCGCGTATTTGTAGTTTACATTGAAATCTGAATGAGTAATATTATATATATTCTCTCACCTCTTTCTTCTTTTTTACTTTCCTTCCGTTAATTATCGCAGTCGTAATGTCCACCTTTCCGCACGCGAACACATTGCTTACGTTAGAAAAAGAGAACTTTGACTCCGATATACAACAAAACCTAGACCTACAAATGTCTAGCGAGATATAAAAACACAGCAATCGGTATTGATAAGTCTGCGTCTCTTGGTCTCTGGTCATTTCATCAACCACGACTGAAAGTCTGAACTGGTTGTCATTAAGCTCTTATTTGAATATTCCGAATAACACGTAGATGAAGTCACGGGAAAAGGTAACATGTAAATAAATAAATAATAATAAATAAACAAATCATTTTTAAGTTAAATTGTCATAGTAATAAGCTTATTTTCATTTGAAGAAGAAAAAAGTATGGTAATAATCATTTATAATTCATAACATTGACCTTCAGTCGTTTCTATTTATACTTTCTCGCTATCGCTTGATACTATATAAGATATATGTACTATATCTAAAAGCGATACATTACATCAATGTCAAAAAGAACAGTGTAAAAATAATAAACTGTCGTTCCGTTGACGTTAATAGCCATAAAATACGTTTATGTTATAAATAATGTTAAGATATAAAACATTATAACTAAACTCGTGTATAATAATATTCTTAGTAAATACGACATGAACTTTTTCGTGAGGTCAGCCGTTGATGTTCCAAGTTCATAAGTGATTCAATGGAGTAGACTCCTCGATATAAGCTAGTTGGATATTGGACTTGAAATTAAGTTTTAATTTTGTCTTCTCCTTTACAGAGTTTAAGAGTGGAAGAGTCTGTTATAAAGAGTAATTGCTCTAGTACTATCACCGTAAAAACCCCACGGTCTACCAGCCATCGCTTTGGTTGGGGCGACATGGGACCGTGCAAAGCTATCACAATGCTGCCCACTAAGCGGCGAAAGGTGGCCGCCGGGTTCCGTCCTTATAGGCAGGTAGACTGGGTACACAACCAGCTACCTCCCCTCGTCAGCCGAACCTGTGCAATGAGGAGAATTAAGAACCGCTAAGAAACTCGTGTTATTACGTTCCGATTTGGTGAGTGTGGTGGTGGTTAGCATATTCGTGGTATTCTAGCTCGGTCCCCAGGAATAGCAACCAATTTTGGCTGTGATCTGATTCTATTGAGGTTATTTATATGCATCTATCTGAAATGAGCATTTAACATCAGGTGGTGGACTGCACGCTTATTTGATGATTGAGAATATCGAGGGTTTACTGCGAAAACCTGATGAGTGCAGTAAATAGAGTTTTGAAATATTGAGTTTTGATAGTTAGGGCAAATAGACCACTTTAGTACATTTATTTATGTTTACCATGAAACATCTTCGAAATAGTGTAACGTAGCAGTTACAGTTTCATCGGTATATAGAAGCCCAAAAGAATAAATACCTTCAAATGCTTAATACGCTTTTTGAGAAACTGTTAGCAGGTTTTAGCTATAAGCATTCGATATACTTAAAGAACTTGCTAGAAGGAACTTAGTCTCAAGTGGGGCCGCTGGCATATACCTATTGAGGATTGGAGACGTGTTTGGGAGCTAATGGAGTATAAAAATTATACGAGTGAGCTAAGATCACTTTAAAAATGAGGACGTGAAGAGATGAATACCGATAGTGGACTTAGGTGCCTCACATTTTCTAAATTCGAACTTTACTACGGACCGGAAATTTTTATAAAGGAAGACATAATGTACCTATAGCACACTGTTGTTGAATGACCCTTTGAACTTTCACTTTAGCCCAAGAAATAATTCCTAGAAATTTTGAATATTAAAAATAAAACCTTCTGACTAGTGTTACAAGTATAGATTCTTTTTTGTTCGCTTATAATAGAAAAACTTACGTACTAGATTTGAATAAACTATTTTCTAGGAAATCTTGTTTCTCTTCAAACAAAACATAATGAATCCTTCATTAATATCTGGCTTTGCAAAACCCGGCATCCTACTCCTTCATTTTTTTCATATTGCTAATTCCACTCAACATTTTACCCTTTCAATTTCCCTGTCGAGTATTAAAGTCCTCTGAATTCAGAGAATAATCCACTAATCTGGCAGCAGTACTATAGCATGGTAGTGATGTATATCCTACTCCTAGTCTAGCTTAACTAGCTATTTTTCAGTTGAAAACTTTTTTATGCAGATTGCCATTTACACTTCACACCAAATGTTATTGTGGTTGAGTAAACAAAAATCAATTACAAAATTTAACCTGAACAAATATACACAATAATACTTACAGATAAAACTGTAATTGCATCTCGTATCTGTTTGTTCAAGCGACACGGATTCCAGCGACTGTCATAGTAGTTCTTTAAAATGCAAATTGCTATACCTTTGAACTTTCCATTATCCATTCCATTTTAAGCACTACATGCATTTAATAAATTAAACTACAGCTTTAATTTATATTTAAACGGGAGGCTATAATCATCGTTCTCTCGAATTAATAGCATTTAAAATACAGTGTTAATTAGTTCGTTTAAACTGATTTCGAACTAATCCGTTAGGTTTTTTTTTTATATTATAGGGGGCAAACGAACAGGTGGGTCACCTGATGGTAAGTGATCACCGCCGTCCATAGACACTAGCAACACCAGGGGAGTCGCAAGTGCGTTGCCGGCCTTTTAATATATGTGGGCCTCCGGCGCTCTCACTGACCGAACGAAACGCAACAGTGCAACCACTGTTACTTCACGTCGGTTTTCTGTGAGGGTGGTACTACCCCGGGCGAGCCGATCCATTCATGCTGAAACCAGTAATAGCTTCAGCTGAAAATGTATTGCAATGAATAGTCTTTCAATTCATAAGTTTACATTTTCTGTTATATACTCTGATAAAGGCAAATATAATAATGTAACACAACACGCTCCTGCCAAAATGACTACTTCATCTGCTCCTTGAACGCAATCCAGGAATCGCCTTTAAAACAGAATTTTGGAAATAAAATCCTCTAGTATTTATTAATGTTACCAAGAGGAGTATGGAGTCTTAAATTTGCCTCCCTAAGTTCCTTAATTAATCACAAAATAGGTATATACTTTAAAATATACGCATATCAATTTCTCAATTATAAAGAAATGTTGAGTACATTTTCTTGCCTTCTCTTCGCTTTCAAAGAAGTATTAGATGTTTCCTAGAATATAATTTAAATTGGCAATACTATCATTTGACGGGAAAGGAAAATATCGTAAGGAAAACCTGAGAAATATTCTTGTAGTACCACTTTATGTGGGAAAATATAGAATTGTGGATATTATCCCGAGGTTGAAATCTCCAATAAGTCGTGGGCTGGCGTACTGATTATGCCCATACCTTCCTCCAGGAGGAAGCCTATGACCCTGCAAACAGTCTCTTACATACTGTTGTGATGTGACTAGAAAATGGGAGAGGAAATTTGTTGTCGATCCTGCTTAGGTAGGTTAAAGATAAAATTAACAGTTTGCCATCTGCATGTGGTTATCTTTTTTAGGTATGTATGTAGTGTTTAGTGAAGCTCAACATGTAGGTAGGTACACATAGTGGTTGGGTTTGTTTTTTTTTTAATCCCTTTTTTCGAACGGAGTTAGCTTATACTAACTTAGTAGTCAGATTCAAGATACATGTATGAGTTCGTGAAACATACATGCTTGCCACACTTATATGTTTCACGAATATATACGTATTAT
Source organism: Antheraea assamensis (assembly GCA_035772565.1). Classification (NCBI taxonomy): domain Eukaryota; kingdom Metazoa; phylum Arthropoda; class Insecta; order Lepidoptera; family Saturniidae; genus Antheraea; species Antheraea assamensis. The sequence continues at coordinate 2,125,914 of JAQQSE010000018.1, forward strand.
ATATATATTATAATATATACGTATGAATTAATAGTTAGATTAGTTTAGCTGAGTTTAGTCAGATCAGGAAATTCGGCGACAGTTCAAGCCGAGGCGCACCGAGTGCCCTTGCGCTGATCGCCTAAACAAATCGGGTGAGTGCCTTAAGCGCTCCCCTGAGTAGTCCCGTGGAACTGTAATGTCCTTGCCAGGATAACAGTGTAGGTCCTTCGAAAAAAAAAAATAAAAAAAAATGAAGCTCATGCTTATCGATTAGGTTTATAATCAATCGTTTATTGCAACAAAACGATATCTTTAAACATGGGTTGTTCGATTACCATGATAGTTGGCATTTCTAAATGTCTTACATGTAAAATATTTTTGTGTTATTAATTTTATTATAATACACTCTCAGATGGCGCTAAAATACTTCAACTTGGGTACTGTTTAACCTATCGCCATGAAATTTGTTACCCGGAGTTTATTTAAACTATTATAATGTTGCTCTAAGTCATTTATTTTAATAAATAGTAAAAAAAATGCGTACCAATCCTCAAATTTTTCTGGTTATGCATATAAATAGATGTAATACATAGCATAATGTATACAACTTATTATGCATTATAAGTGTAACTATATGTAGTGCGTTTCCAAGTACTTATGTTACAAAAAAATCAATGATAGAGATTGGCCATCAGTTACAAACAACTGTATCGATTGCGTTTTTTGACGTGATCGGCCCAAGCTTTCGGCTTGTGACGCATCTATCTCTCTTCCATGGGCAATTCAGTGATAATAATTCAATTCAAGTCATAAAAATGTGCATTTTTTTGAAGTTATACTTTTTTTGGTGCCTTAGGGAAAAATGATGAGAGTAAATTTTTACGATGCGCGCGCATATCGTCACGTAAAACCGACACCCTGAAGTTAGCTATAGTCAACATTTTATTCAAAAAAAGTATGTATGTATTAAATGTCTTTGTACTATTGTTAGTGTCGTTTTTTCTACAAATGTAGAATAAGGCGAAAGATAAAATTTTTGAAAAGATTTTTATCTTGTTACGTCAAAGAAGTTATCACGTAAACATTGTCGTACTTAAAGTGACTTTACAGACAATCGTTTTTTTTGTTTTACCTCTTCGATACTTATTGAAGGAAACAATTATCACGATAGCTTAATTTAAAAAAAGTTATTACAGTATTTATGTATGTGTTTTCTTGCCGTGAATAAGTGAGGCAAGCGGTGTAGTTCTTATCATTTTTCTTCTGTGTATAAATTATATTGTAAGCTTGAATATTATAATTGCTAATCATTACTTACTTGAGTTTACTTATGTTATATTGTATACAAAGTATATATACCTATGTATTAGGATGAGTTTTCAGCTACTGCTTTAAAACATTGTTATAGCAGGATAATAGTTTATTGGTGCACTGAGTGCTCCCTGAGTGCCTTTGTAAAGGAAAATTAAGATGAGGTTTAACTATGTTAATCTACTGGCTAGCTAACAAGCACCCGAGGTGAAGTATTTGCATCCCAAGCTTCACTTCACTTTCATAGTTAAAATGACCTAAATAGTCTTTTATATACCTTCTGAACTTGTGTTGTTTATATAAGCAAATATAAGGAATAAACTAAGTTGGTTTTCTGCACTGATAACGTGGTTTAAGTGGTTGCTTCGTTACTACCGCCGGACTAAGTGTTCTAGGTTCAAATCACACTTACCATCGCTGGCTGGTTGCCCATCCACACTTATTTCAATTTTTTTTATCACGTGTCCATGTAATGTATACGAGTAGAATTAGCGATGGATAATATAAGGCAAATATTGTATTTACATAAAAGACTTACATATTTAATTCTGAAAGCTGTAACCGGAGCGAATGAGTCATATTAGCATAAATTTGCATTTTCGGCTCACAATTGTCAGTCACTTGTAATTAATCGTTCGTGGTTTATCCATACGCCTCATTGATACTGCTTCAGCGATAAGGGAACAATAATGCTGAATGTGCTAAGTCTGTCCACCAAACATTTTTCAATAATAATAATGTTTTGATCTGTAATCATATTTTGATCAATAAGGAAAATAAAAGTAACGCAATACTCTATCATGGATTATTTCCTTAGGAATATCAGTGACAATTATAAGAATTGAAGCGATGATGGCTCAGTTGGTGTTGTTATGCTCGGGCACAACGTTGAAGGAAGAAGGTTCGAATCCTAGCAACTGAGTCGAAGCTTTCGGTAGAGGAAAACATCATGATGAAACCATAGCATGGCGTTAGGTTAGGTTAGGTTTTCTAAGTCCGCCTAGCTAGCTACCACTCTTAAGTTGAAAATCTGTCGCTAAGCACCTGTTCGTGTGTACCGGCGGCTGCACTTGAGAGCCAGTGTTGCCTCTAGGTTTAGCGTGACTATCACCTCAGACCACATCGTCACTTAAAATCAGATGAGACTGTGGTCGAACGCTAACCTATAAATAATTTAAAAAGAATTATTTTATCTGTACAAATATATAAAATTGAAGTGTCTGTTTGTAATGTCAGCTTTTTACTAAATATATATGAAAGTAGGTATATATAGTAGTTACAACAAAAATAAAATTTTAACATTTTTGTCTGTCTGTCGGTCGGTTTGTTCTGGCTAATCTCCGAAATGGTTACATTGATTTCAACGGGACTTTCAATGACACGCAGCCGTTGTTATAACGACTATTATCTTAAAAATATATAATATTCTCACAAACATAATAAAATAAAGAAGCAGTGCCGAAAACCAAGCGGTTATCACGCGTACCCTTACACTCTATAGTTAAAAAAAATTAGCCTAAGTTACTTCTTATGACATCAACTATCTGCCAGTGAAAGCCTCGTCAAAACCAGTTCAAACGTTTCCAACAGACGACAGATAAAAAATTAAAAAATTGGTTTATGTTATAAGTACCGTATATAAATTCATATTCATTCAGTAAATAGTTGTTATTTTGACATTTGAAATAGCAAAGCAAATCTTAGTCAAACTAGACAAATTCGTCATGGTCATGTAATATATCATATATTTCTTTAAAGCATCCAATTTGATGCTATTGTTCAGATAATAAATGGTGTATATAAAAAGGTCCTGCAATAAGTATGCACATATAAAATAAAACACATACGGTTCCCTATAACAAAAACAAAAATGAACTCGCGCTTGTCACAAGTTTTACTAAGCAGTGTCTAAAATTTGAAACCTTGTTAAAATACTTTATAACAAAAGCGTGTCTAAGCGATCGCTAGCTAAACATCTGGTTTAAGTTTTTAATGCAAGCAACTCTGAATAGTATTCATTCAATTCAGTCTGATCATTAAAAAACGTTCCATTACATACAGATATTTTGCAAACAATTTGAATTTATGAGAAAAATTTTGTTCAGATCTTCATTAGCAATATTTATTTGAAGTAAAATTGGATATTATTATTATGACATTTGGGTTAAAACAAAACGACGTAATTAAAAAAATAAGCAATACATAAGTTTAATATGTTATTACGTCAAAGTGCGTAAAGTGGAACAAATATAATAAATCCCAACAATAAATTAAGAATTGTGAACTTAGACAAGTGTTATACAAGGATTAATATAAATAGTGTCTATTTCTAAACAAGGGTAAGACGCACTTTTGAGATCAAACTCTTTTTAAACAAGTGTTCGATGCGTATTTTACTTTTTTGTAATAACACGGGTATTGCTTTATTATTGAATCACCTTAACAATTATTTTATATTTTAATAGAGTGCGGTAACTGCTAGTTTCGAATAAAGTCACGAAATTAAAGCTTTTAAAATATTCTAATATCGCAATATATTCTCATATTTCACCTAAATTTAATATTTGGCTATTGGAAAGCTTTTGTAGGCCAAAGGAGTAGAAAATTGGCTACTTTTATTTTTGGTAGATTAATATTCTAAGAATTTTCCTTAATATCCTCCTCTTTTATACCTTTCAACGTAACCATAGAAACATATCCCACCCTGGAGGAGTGTGTGCCTCGGCAGTTATGGCGTCGTGTGTGTAATACAAACGCCCTTAGATATTTACACTGTGCCGGTCAAAGCCTTTCAGTGTAATTAATAAAATAGTAAATACCAATCCCGTTGCGGTGAAAACGAATAATTATCTTGTTATAAATTTACATTTATATTGTTTGGTTCGAACCGAATACTGCAGAAGAACATTATTCTACAAATAAATTAACATCATGATAATTCATTCGTTTTCACTTTGCCTCTGTGTACTAAGATCTTTATAACCTAGTGTTTTATATATAAACAGCTGTACTCACGGTTCTGTACGTGTCTATTATTATTTCTTGAAATTATTATTAATTTTAAAAGATAATTTCATGGTTAACATATGTACATTGTGGAAATATTGTTCGTGCTTAAATATCTACACATAAGAATTTTTCCCGCTATCATTTCAACAGTATGAGTTGGTGCGCTACAGCGCCATCTAGTTAGCATTATCTAGATAGTTTCTATGTGATCGGTCAAACGGTAGTGAAATTTAGTGTGCTTCTTATTCATGTAAATATATTGTCTTTTTATTATCAAAGTAATAAGTGATAAACAACAATTTAAATTAGTAACTGTACGCAAATTCCGTTAAAATCGTTGGTACATATCAGGGTTGGAACCTGCGGACATCAGATCGATATTCCACCGGTTACAAACTACTAGACCGCCATGACTTAAAATAAATTCCATAAATTCTTATCTATATGACGCTCTGTGCAAAATTCTAAAGTCACGACAACCATCGCGATTAAAGAATCCTTTATAACCTTACTTAATACAGAGTTACAGATCAAAAGAAATCATAATTTTCCTACCTTCTACTAATAAATATTCTATTCTTAGCAGAAGTTAAAGAATTACTTATTGGTGACAAAAACACAGACGAAATGCTATTTCAAACTACAGTAATCACGTGGACAAGGGCGAAAATATACGGACACGTGCAGACTCGAAGGCCGAAGGGACGTTCCGGAAGTTAAATAAATTCGGAATTTCGATATGTCTAATTTAATGAGGCAAATAATTTATATCTTACAATTTATTTAGAATTAGGTATAATTTTGTTATTTAATGTTATTAATTACATTATATTTAGTGTGTTTTAATATATGACCAAAAGTAGATAACTCAGTAAGCTAAGTTCAGAAAGGTGGTTTGGCATTCAAGCGTAGACTGCGTATACATCGGTATCTGATTGGTACCAAATCTTAAACCACAAGATGGTAGCTAGGTTTAATGGTGGCTTATACGTGCTCCAGTCTTGAGGTACTATCGATTGAAAGTATATACTTTCTACTTTTCTACGTTTCTCGTTTCTGATGATTCTAACTATCAATACAATGATGTTATTTTTCCGAGTGTATCGTATATAAAATGCATATTCATAAGCATACTGTTAATTAAATAACTTGGGAAATTATTAGGGAATGCTTGAAACTGAAGTAGCGGTTTAGTAAATTCCTAAATAAGCCGCATGAGAAACGGGACTTTCGGAAGATAAAGTTCTTAGCATTGCATGGATTCATCTTATGGATGTAAAGTTCAACGTAAGGCAAATAAAAAGCCCCTATCGATGTTTACCAAAGTTAACCTTTACGGCCCATATTCCCTCTCGCAGCCTTAGTAAATTTGGTAAGAGCCTATTAAAGGCCGCTTTGGATATTGTCTCCAAGGGGTAGCTAATGTTAGCTCTTGATAAGCGAAAATATTTTGGTAGGTTAAATAAGGATTTTGCAAGTATAACTTTCGCTTCTACTTGCAAATGCAAATAAACTGAACCCATCATTCTGGTTAATTGATTCGTTAGAGCATAACATATATTTATTTTACTATGTAATCTATGGGAATGTTCGCTTCTGATGTTATAGGGAGCTTTATCAGTGATGCATGTTTGGGTTCTCTTGAATATAAAAGTTTGTTTTGTAATAAAGAATATAGAAAAGCGTAAATCTAAATTATCTTTTCTTGAAAAGATTATTTCAAAGTAATTGTAACGTTTTAAGTGCATAATGTTACTGTTATAAGTCTGATACGACTCAGATAAAATTAATCTGAATAGAATAGAGTGACCATTCTACATATATACTGGCATTGACATTTCATTAAGTTAAGCAAACATTTGGTCCACGATCTAAATGTAACTGAGTAACGTTTCGCTAGTAAAATAGGTGATAACCGTGTACACGGAATTTCCGAGGCTTACCATAATTAAGTCTTTGTAAATGGATGTCGGCATATCTAAGATCGACAAAATTCAACTTCGTTTGATCAACTGTCATAATATAAATAGGCACAGAGAAGGTTTTCATTCGATCCATTTTATTATAATCCGCTATTCCGTCATCTTGCTATAACTCAAGTGATTTAATACATACAATAACAACAAAGCATGCAAAACCAAGGGCATAGCCAGTAATTTAACTAAAATAAAAATGGACAAAGTAACAATTATGGTAGAGTTTCAAACAGTATAATTTCGGCGTAATTAACGTACGTGAACTAATAAAATATTACTGACTATTCCTTCTTTTGCGAAATGACCTACATTTAAAAAGCAGTTTCAGTAAATATTTTTTATTACTTTCGTCACTACTGTAGGTCAATCTGATTCCGTTTTCGTCGAAATAAATGTATTTGTACTAATAATGACCAAAATTAAATAGATTTATTGTCACACAATAATACTAAGGACGTACTTACACCTTATAATGCTATCGTTTGCAGTCCGTTTGAAGATTTATCCACGTGTTTCTCACTGAATTCACTTCGATGTCCAAAATAGAACTGTAATCGGACGCTCTATGGGGCATTTATATCCATTACAAAAACGAGGGTGAACATCACTAGACGGCTGACGTCATTATTCGAGAGATTCGACAAGATTGAATGCGACCTATTTTTAGGACTCTATAGTTTCTGGCTCCGACGGTCGATAACTCTTCCATGGTTTATTTGATAAGGATTTCGCCTACAAAATGTAACATTATTATTAAATATAAATCGGTTATAAAGACTTAATCATTCTAAACAATTTCTTTGACCCGAGGCTATCGGTTAAGCGGATACGCTTATGAAAATTCCGGTGAAAATTCTTCATATGGTGTTTGAATCTTACGTATCCAGGTTATTCGATAATATTCCGAGTAAACTTAATACAAACGTAGTCTTATAGTGTTTGTTTCACGTTTAAATACTTAAAACATTGATGTCGTTTGATTAATCAACAGTAAAGCTGATTTTTCGTCCCATGTTTACCTTCGTTATAAACACAAGCTATCAGAAGTTCACTATTACAAATATGAAAACAAAATGTAATGTTTAATCGTAAAAATACAAATGTGGTGCGTATTTATGTGACTACAAAGGTGTTTTGAAATACTTCTTTGAAGTGACTTTGACGTAAGAAGTTTTGTATTACTTTGAAATGTTGTTCAACTACTTCGTGATTTAACTTATTTGAAGGTTGGACAACTTCAAACTAGTTGTATAGAACGTGCTAACCCCTAGTAACTTTGCAGGTTACTATCAAAATAAATAATTTATGACCTTTTGTAAATATATTGTCGAAATCTATTTTATAATCAATATTTTTTCATAGTGAGTAGATTCTTCTATAACATCGAAAGGTAAAACTTTTATTGTCAGTTGAATACACTAATGTTTGATTGCGGTTTTACTCACAATAATGTAGAGTTGATCTGTCCCTCGAGACTAATATTTTATTCTGGACGAAAGATATCCTTTGTCATGTTCTGTACTCCTTCATGGTGATCTGTTAATAAGTTTAAGCTTGATATCGTCAAAAAATAAACAAACATACGCATTTCGAATATTAGTACGGATTAGTACACGTACAGGTCGTGACTTATTACGAATAGAGACTTATAGTGAACTGTATCTATGTTTTTTTTAAATTGATAACATCAAAGCCCGCCAATAGCTGTTAAACAAAAATAACCTAGGGAAAGTAGTCTCACAAACAAAGGAGGAAATGGTCCTGAAGTGATTTATAATCGCCAATCTATGTATATTTATACAAATACTAGCTGACCCCGGCGAACTTTGTACCGCCTAACAGTCGATTCTTTAAATATATTTTTAATACATATTCTGCTATTCGGGACCATCGTATAAATATATTGACATTAATATTTATACGATACTAACGTCACTCAATTGTTTTGCCTTCCCGGAACCTCTCCACTAACACTTAAACTTTATGGTATTGTATTAAAGTTCAAATCGAGTTTTAAGTATTATTACGACTCGTTTGTATGGAAGTATAGAAAAGTGTTGTTTTCAGACTTTTCCAGGCAATTTTTTTAATTTTTCTCTCCGTACTAGTACTTCAAGGAATATTGTAAAAAAAGAATTATCGAAATCGGTTCAGCTGTTCTCGAGATTTGCGCTTAGCAACACATTTAGCGATTCATTTTTATATTATAGATCAGTGAATTATGACCAATGTGCAATCAACCTAATTAAAACTATACTTGCGGCTTTATTTGAATTTGCTGCTGGAGCCCAATTATAACGACACTTTCTTCGCTCACTCGTTGTGTGTATTATTATTTATTATAGCAATATTGTTAATATTGCTAAGTGTTATCAGATATCTCAAATTTTTATGTATTACTGTATATCTAAAATAAATTATTACGGTTGCGAGAAACTCGTTTCATGTTAATTCATAAATAACTTTTCTAAGATTTACTGAGTTTTTTTTATTTTATTTATAACCAGGCTTTTGATCCTGTTCCAAGAATTTGATTAAATTTGTACCGATATCCGATATAACAACGCTACTGAATTATCTAAAGAAATTGGTAATCATGTTTCATTTTTAAAGCGTTTTTTTTTTTTATAATTCTCTTTCATATTACACAATAAAATTGATTTCAGAAGCACAAAACACTTATTCTATATTATAGTTAAAGAAAATAAATAATAAAAGTGACGATTACTCTGCAGACAAGTTTGCACGATTTTATTGCAATTGTACTTATAAATATGAGTTTTTTTGTTACGCTATCATGCCTTAACCACTCAACTAATCGTCCTGAAATATTGCATACACATTGTCAAGGGTTCAAAAAAGTACACAGTGTACCCTTAAGTCTTCTGATTTCTGAAAAATATCTGTTACCGGGGGACATGTCAAACAAAGTAATCGTAATTTACGTAAATTTTATATTATGAAATAAGTATATTTAAAAATACAACATAAAGCTATATTTATAAGTATAGAATTCGGTCAATTTGCTTCTAAACTGACTTTACAGAGAACCAATTTTTTTCCAATTTATTTAGGGTCCACAAAACTTAGTTCGATTATCAGACATTAACATGAACCCTGCTAAATGTCAACGCAACATGCACAAAACAATAGAACGTGTTTCGTAATATTAATAAAACAAAGAAGTGATGATGACTCAGTTGATAGTGTGTTCGGACACAGCGGCGAAGAACATAGGTTCGAATCCAAGCAACTGTGTCGGAGCTTTCGGTGACGGTAAACATTGTGATGAAACCACAACATGGTGGTAGGGCTTTTTCAAAGTCAGTCTGGCTAGCTACCAACCTCAAGTTGAAAATCTGTCGCCAAGCACCTGTTGGTGTATTCCGGCAGCTGCACTTGAGAGCCAGTCTCCTTCTAGGTTAAGCGTGACTTACCATCTTAGACCACATCATCATTTAACATCAGATGAGATTATGGTCAAACGCCTATAAAGTTTAAAAAAGAAAAAGTAAAATTACAATAAATTAAACATTGAAATATATTTTTTTCTAGTTTAGACTAAAGAAACACATAGGAATATATCGAATTTGAAACGTAAAGTATTACAAAAAGAAAGCTAGCGATATAAAGAGCAACGTCGGCCTACGTTAGTATTGTTCGTGGTATTTAAAATATTAGTTAAGATTTAAGATGAGTTTTAAATATACTTTTAAACGAAATCATTACATATTATAAAACAAAGTCGTCCGCCGCGTCTGTCTGTCTGTCTGTGTGGACGTTCGCGATAAACTCAAAAACTACTAAACGGACTGTAATGCGGACTTCACCAATAGATAGAGCAATTCACGGGAAAGATTTAAGTATATAATTTGTCAAGTTTTTTTTTGTAAATCGGTTGAAGTATAACGATAATTGTTGGAAGCGTTGAAAAAATCAAGCCGCCTCAAGCGTTTCATGCACATAAGTATATATATTTTTATTATCACGCCAGGATAACGTCCGCCGGGCCTGCTAGTAAAATATATAAATTAATTTCAACGAGCATGGTATTCGATTTATTAAGTATTGCTTGTATGTAATTAGAATTTTAATATAATTTCTAGCAAACATTGATATCGAAGTTGACTTGAATTAAAAACAACCTCGAAGGACTTCACTGAGCAGGTAGAATCGTGTTACGGTAATGAGATAATAAATGTTTACAATCCAGTGGTCCATAGAAAGTAATGCATGGAGGTGTGCTATTACACGACCGTAAAAGAGAAGATTACAAATACATTAAGCGTAATTATACATTCATCCATTGTAGCACGTGTTGGAAGCGAAATTCTTCCTGAATAAAACACCTTTATAAGCTGTTATTTCCACTTGAACATTATTGTCCATAATAATAAAGGCAAGCTATTTAATTCCTTACTAATATTATAAATATGAAGTGATTTTATTTATTTGTTTGTTTGTTACGCTTTCACGCTTTGATTACTTAACCAATCATCATGAAGTTCTGTATATACATTCTCAGGGATACACGAAAGGACAGGGTATTTTCATCCGGAAAAAACCGCGAGTAAAATCTAGTTATTTATGTTTATAACACAGGATTAGGGATGCAAATAAAATTATATTTCGATATTTATAAGTATTGATACCACAAAAATATCGATATATCGACTATCTTAACTCGATATATCAATATTTTTAGTTTTCTAATAAGCTAATTATAACTAATTATAATACTAGTTGTATTATACTAAAAGGTAAATCATAATAAGATCAGATTTACTATAAAAAATATATTAAATATATCAATATGCACCGTTTGTAAACTAAAATAATAATTTGTATTTATTGTTTTCCAATCTTTTCTAGAGTAATAGTCGCTCAGGACTTCGAAAGAAGTCGTTCAAATAGCACCGATGTTCCCACTGATAATACTATTATATGTAGCAACAATAGGATTTATTTATATTATTTCCACCACTATTTTATATAAGCTAGATTAAATCTTCGTTTAATATAAAAATAAATCGAAATTGGTTTAAATGAAAAATTTGATATAGTGAATAAATTTTGTAGTTTTACATATTTTTCGATAATTACTATTTTTTGATATCGATATTGTTGTATCGAAAATGTCATTATATCGATAGTGTTCTGTCAATGTTATTGGGTTTTCTTACACACGACTGATTATGTAAATACACTATAAGTCAACAGTTATTACGTTTAGAGCCACAACAAAATAAAGAATCACGTCATGATATATTTCCCATTACATTTTTCAAATCTCCGTACTCACAGAAAGACGAACCCTATTACTAAGTCTACTCACATGTTTGTCTGTTCTATCTTTAGAAATAGTTGTCTTTTAAACCGTATTAGGTAACCGGTTGAAGGTTCCGGACAAAATATGTTATAAGATACCTTCGAAAGGAATAGAGGATTTTAACAGGGCGATCCTTATACATAAAAAGTTCTTTTAATTATTTCGATATTGCATACGACTGTCAAATTTGATATGGTTATATTGCAAAGTCTAAAGAAAAAAATTGTAAACACGTGTCGATTAAACGAATAAAAATAAAAACATGAGATGAAAATAATTAATGCGTAAGGATTTAGTCGCGGACACAACTATTGTTGACGTGAGTTTGTGGTAAAATTTTAAAGTGTAAAGCGTAATCCTACCATATTTCTTCGCATCTCTTTCATCTTACATTCTTTTCTGTTTCTTATTACGGACACATCGCCATGTACGTGATCTCTCAAGTTTACGCTAAAAGAACGTGATCTTTGGTGCAAACACGACCGATTCTGGACTTCTTAAAAAGTGCATAGAAACAAACATCGCCTTGAGTAATTTCTTTGCCTCTTATCGAAGCGCAGAAATGCTAACGTTATTTGTCCCGTTCCTGTTGTTCCTCCCTAGTCATGGGCAACCGATGTACCAACTATTGCTACTTTACAAGCACGTTAAATTTTTTAAATTTTGTGCAACTATTGTTGTGTTATTATTATTCATATATTATTATAGCGACTTACGTAGTTTAGACTTTTTTTTAATTATTCGTTATTGTAACATTTTATCAATTTATGTATATATTTATTTATGTAAGCACTGGCTCATTTTTATGTGCATCTTGTTTTAAAAAATGACACAACGTTGAACTTTTAAAAGAAAAAAGTTCCAAAGCACTCTGCGTCCTAGCTGCGAGCAGTAGACATTTAATTTTGCTCTTTCAATAGAAATGAATTTAAATGAAAAGCATTTCCATGAATAAAGTATTATATTGCTTAACTTTCAAGCATCATATTTAATTAAGAATATTGAGAGACAATCTCCGACGTAAATTGTATTCATTGTGATATTGATGAGGCCTATAAATACAAATAACAGTGAATATTATTGCCAATTACTTAAAACTATTCATAAAGTTCGATCTGTTCCTTACATTGAAGTTATTTTTGTTATTTCGAGGAGTTTTGACGACCTTCAAAAGTAATACCTATTTTTTAAATTTGATTCTATGGCCAACTATTACTGCAAATCGTGCAACGATGTGTTAAGAAACCAATTGTTTTTTACAAAACGCATCTCATACAAATATGAAAGGCGTGTAAAATTACAAATATTGAAATTTGAATACTTCGGCTTAAATTAATTATAGTAGACGATTTAAGAAATTTCTTACGCATAGCAGAAAAGTATCCTACACCGAGATGGGGAATGAAAGTTTATTTCAAGGTTCCGTATCTTCAAAGCTTTTTCCAAATCCATTATTATCTCAACTTGTAAAAGGGTACCCAAGAAGATACGAATTGTAACTTCTAAAGTAGGTAAATAGTATAAACTGGTACAAATTAGATTCTCAGTTACTTGTTAGGAGATTGGTTGAAATGTGTAAAAATACAATTGCTAAAGTAGTAAATAAGTGTGTAAAAATAATGATGTATGGAAATTTGAAATATTCAAATGATATTAAATTAATGTATACGTCACTTTGAAAGTTTTGGGCTATAAAAATGATGAAATCAGTTTCAGGCTGTATACAAATCAATCAAAAATAAAAATAAAAAACATATTTTACCCTCATCCGATTTTCATGAGTTTTTTACATGAGAAGTATATGCTATTGCGATATTAACTGAGAATAAGAATTATCAATAAATACTACATTCAGAAACAGTAAAAAAAATAATTGAAGTTTAATTTCATCGCAGACAATTTACTAAATGCCACCCAATTTTATTAACATTTATTATTCAGGAAGTATCTAACACTTAATTATTGTTAGAGTATAGAATATATTCTGGATATAGGATCGGAAATCTTAAAAAAAAAAATGAATAAACAGAAAATATTAAAATTGTGTATAATATCCCTCGTTTTTATTAATTACATTTTGTACATAGGAAGTCAATTTCATTTCCAATATTGATAGTCTATTAAAATTAAGTAATGGTGGCTCGCGATTCATGGAAAAGAACTGTCGAATATGAACGTCGGGCTAACGGCGCGCGCCCGCCTTAAAAGCGATTTTTCACGCCTTGTGCCGTGAAGGGCAGATGAAAATCCGGAGCGTGTGGACTGGCCGCCTCAGAGCGACACACACCGCGCTATCTGTTTCGTACGATTATCTTTCGGAACTTTATCCTCGTACTACGTCACACGATCATTCATAAAATGATTATTTAAATGGCCGGTTGCTTCGTGCTTACATGTGATTTTAAATACACATTTTTGTTTCGTAACAAATAAGCTTTTCGAATGAAAGTTTCTATTGTATTTAAGTGATTCGGTGTATAGTTAAGTTTTTTCTATGGTGATTTGTTACGTGGAAAACAATAATTAGGTAAGTTAAACCTATTTTAAAGCTTTTTCGATATCCATTTTTTTTATATATCCGAGAGAAATTTAAATAACTATAAATTATTTTCTAGTATGAAATTTATTTAATTATATGTAATGAGGATTTTTTTAAATTAAATTCACATTATATTTACTAGTTATATTAAAGATATCTATTATTTTTGGGTTATAGTAAAATAATTTAATCAACGGACTTCTAACATCAGAAATACGGATATGCTTCGATATTGATACATAAACTACATACACATTATTCTAGGTGTGCCTTAAATATTCTCAGGATCGTAGTGTAAATTTGTTTAGATCTATACCTGCCGCAATAAAGGGATTAGCAAAAAGAAAATCAACTTCTTAGATCAGCATTTTCAAACTTAAAAAGCCGCACACTTTAAAATATCAGTCCATACATTAAATTTTTTAATATTTACATAATTATTATAATATACATTACTTTCATGTTCCCAAATATGTACTACGTTATTATTATTCGGTGGAATTTTGATTTATATTGAGTGAGTGAAAAGGTAATATAATTTAATATAATCTCATCTGATGTAAGTGACGAGTGTGACGACATGGCGGAAGAATTAACGAAAATTAATGAACTCAATCAAAAATGACAGCGACAGGAGTAATTTTTTTAAACGCTGATATAATCATAATATCGTGTACACGGTAATCTTAATTACCAGATCTTTTAATAGTTAATTTATGGGTAAATACTGTATATGGGTCTACTTACGTTTTCTAGTTCATTTATTTAGGTTTTCTTTTATTTTTTCATCTTCGATATACCTAGTAACAATATTGTAAGTCTAATGTACTGACACGTTATATGTTCTGTTGATTTATTTTATGGTAGATTTTATTTAATCATTTTTATTTCATCTGGTTTATTGTACCAAAGTTATTTTATTACTTGATTTTTGTTATACCTAATAACAATATTGTAAGTCTAATGTACTGACACGTTATATGTTCTGTTGGTTTATTTTGTGGTCGATTTTATTTAATCGTTTTTATTTCATCTAGTTTATTGTACCAAAGTTATTTTATTATTTGATTTTTGTTATACCTAATAACAATATTGTAAGTCTAATGTACTGACACGTTATATGTTCTGTTGGTTTATTTTGTGGTCGATTTTATTTAATCGTTTTTATTTCATCTAGTTTATTGTACCAAAGTTATTTTATTATTTGATTTTTGTTATACCTAATAACAATATTGTAAGTCTAATGTACTGACACGTTATATGTTCTGTTGGTTTATTTTGTGGTCGATTTTATTTAATCGTTTTTATTTCATCTACTTTATTGTACCAAAGTTATTTTATTATTTGATTTTTGTTATACCTAATAACAATATTGTAAGTCTAATGTACTGACACGTTATATGTTCTGTTGGTTTATTTTGTGGTCGGTTTTATTTAATCGTTTTTATTTCATCTGGTTAATAGCACTAAAGTTGTTTTATTATTTGATTTTTGTTATACCTAATAACAATTTTGTAAGTCTAATTTACTGACACGTTATATGTTCTGTTGGTTTATTTTGTGGTCGATTTTATTTAATCGTTTTTATTTCATCTAGTTTATTGTACCAAAGTTATTTTAATACTTGATTTTTGTTATACCTAATAACAATATTGTAAGTCTAATGTACTGACACGTTATATATTCTGTTGGTTTATTTTGTGGTCGATTTTATTTAATCGTTTTTATTTCATCTAGTTTATTGTACCAAAGTTATTTTATTACTTGATTTTGTTATACCTAATAACAATATTGTAAGTCTAATTTACTGACACGTTATATGTTCTGTTAGTTTATTTTTTGGTCGATTTTATTTAATCGTTTTTATTTCATCTAGTTTATTGTACCAAAGTTACTTTGTTAATTGATTTTTGTTATACCCAGTAACAATATTGTAAGTCTAATGTACTGACACGATATGTGTTCTGTCGGTTTATTTTAGGGTTGATTTTATTTAATCGATTTTATGTTAGTATTGATTTTATTTATTGTAGTCAGAGTTCTTCTATTATTTGATTTTTGTAATACCCAGTAACAGTATTGTAAGTCTAATGTACTGAGACGATATATGTTCTGTTGATTTATGAACCGTGTTATTGAATAATATTTAGATTGCGCAGCTCATACTAATTTCATGAATGTACTGTTTTGCACACTAGTGTATTATTCTTGTCTATTGAGATGGCTTAAAAACAGAAACAAAACTAGGCGTTATTTATCCGCTTATTGGAAAAACCTCACAGGTTTTTAATATCGTATGTTAAGTTTAAGCTATGTAACTTCAAACAAGTAACTTGTATGTTAATATTTCATTGAATTCATAAATAATAACATATCGTATGGTGGTAGGAATTTTTCTAAGTCCGCCTGGCTAGCCACCACCATCAAGTTGAAAATCTATTGACAAACACCTGTCGGTATGTTCCGGCAGCTGCACTGGCAAGACAGTCTCCCTCTAGGTTTAGTGTGACTATCATCTTAGACCACATCATCATTTAACATCAGGTGAGATTGTGGCTAAAGGCTAACCTATAAAGTATAAAAAAAAAAAATGATTATAAGGTTACTTATTTTTTAACCAACATTATTATTTATTGTGTACTATGTGAATTTGAAATAAATGAGTTAATAAGTTTATATGAAAATATAAATAATATTGAAATAGCTGTTGTTTGTTCGGGTTAATTTCCGAATACGCTGAATCAAATTTGATGAGATTCTTAACGGCAGACAGAGGACTTCTCAAATATGTTTTTTTAATTATACATCTACAATAGAAATAACTTAAAAACGGTAAAAGTGCTTTAGGAGTTAGTAAAAAAAAGCGACAAAACCATTTTGACATGAATGAAGTCAAGGGAGTTCACTAGTTTTTTAACAGTTTAAAAATTAGTTTCTATGCATCGAAAAATCATATATTTTAATTAGTTGCAGTGATACGTATACCTATGCTTATGTATTTCCGTATAGCGAGACAACTTTAAGGCGGGGCCCCAACACACAGAAACACATTAGTGAATTATCACGACGATAAACATTGGACCAATTTACTTTACAAACCGAAAGCAGACACCCAAATTGATTGTACATACGCACCTATAATTAAGGCAATTTCGCCTTAAAATGAATCAACTGTTTGCAAATTCGTTTACAGTTTTGTGTTATAGCAATGGACTTTATCTTTGAAATAAATCTATAGGAAGTTAAGTTATACTTTATATGCGATAGATATATATCTATCGTTTGTTTGATTTTATTACTTGTATATAGCATTACGTATATCAGATTGAATTCTCTAATTCCAAACAGTCTGGTTTAATGGGGCTTGTATGTAATATTATGATAATAGAAAGGAATAATTTAACTTATTCGGTCGGCAAAAAAAATCCCTGCCGAAATTTGGACAAGAGTTAATGTCCCCGAATGATCAAGCTCATTTTTTGTCAATGTGTTAATTATTTATAAGCTTTTGCACTTCGGTCGCGTTAACTGTTTTTTTTTTGTGGATGAAAGGCACTCTCTTTTCTGGACCTCTGATGACGTGTATGTGGAGTTTTTGGCGGGATCTTGGAATGTCATGTAGTGGAATTTATATTTTATTCATAATCTTGTGTTATTTGGTTCTATATTGTCTAATATCAGTGACGTTTTTCGTAATATTGTTTGGTCATTGTGTATAAGTGAATTGGGTGAGAGATAATGCCACGAGCATGGATTCTAACTTGCCACAAAACCTCCCTGAGAAGTTCGAACATGACGGCCACCATCTTGATAGTTCATGGAAATAATCGTGACAAACTTGTAATATTTATTACCAACTCGACAATAGCAGTAATAATATACGAGATAATTGATTGCCAAAGAAAAACGTGTACGCAGAATCTCTTTTTTTTTTCGAACTGACCACACTGTCGACCTGGCAAGGCCTCCACAGTTTCACCGGACTTCTAAGGGGTGCGCTTAAGGCACTCACCCGATATTATATGGGCAACCAACACAAGAGCGTACGGCGCGCCTCGGCTTGGGCTGTCACCGAATATCCCGAGTCTATCTAAGCTTGTGCTAACTACTATTTCATACATATATAAATACGTGAAACATACACGTGTACCAAGCATGTATGTTTCACGAACTCATACATGTATCTTGGATCTGACTACTAAGTTAATCTAAGTTAACTTCGTTCGAAAAAGGGATAAATAAATAAACTCAAACACTATGTGTACCTACATGTATGTATGTGCACGTGTGTGGGGTGATCGGTGTTGTTTTGTAAAAACTAATGTTTGAAAATTAATTCAGTGTCACTGTAGTCGCGCAAGCAACGTGCTCGAGGGCTTCATTCTGGAGGATCGGACCTCGGCTTGAGCCGTTGCCGAGGGGGGCCTAGACGAGTGCGCAGAATCTCATGACGACCTGTTAAGTGATTAAGATGTAAAAGCAAAATAAATATACAAATACCTAGTATCTATCCTTAAAATATTATGTTTTTTCTTTAATATACTTTATAGGTTAGCGTTTGACCAAAATCTTATCTGATGTTAAATGATGATGTCGTCTAAGATGGTAGTCAAACCTAGAGGGGGACTGGCTCTCAAGTGCAGCTGCCGGAACACACCAACAGTGGCTTGGCGATTGATTGGCGTCGCGAAGAAACATGCAATGTACTTATGTATAACCGAACTCAATAGGACTACAGTCCTAGACAACGCTAGTTATGTTATATTAAATGCTCCTAAGTATTGGCCTGGAACCGCTTGTGTGGCAGTACGTGTTGGCAATCATAGGGACTCTTGAATTCGGAGTATATCATTACGAGCATTGCTACTTTGCTAAATTTAGTGTTAGTGCTTCCATAGTCGATGACGGTTCATTGGTTGACGTGTTTGGGGTATCGATGGGATGGGGATCGATCGAATTTTTTGGTGAAGGATAACATCGTGCGAAAGCATAGCATGGTGATAAGGCTTTTTCTAAATCTGCTTGGTTAACTACCACCCTTAATTTGAAAAATTGTCGTCAAGTACCTGTTCCGTTAGCTGCACTTGAGAACCAATCTCCTTCTCTAGGTTTTGCGTGTTTATCATCTTAGACTACATCATCATTTAACATCAGGTGAGATTTTGGTAAAACGCAAAAAATATATTAGTATAAAATACAGTGCACAAGCTCTACCACTCCTATGATTCGTTTTGCCAATCATTGTATAATAGTACCAAGCTAGTATACACTATGTCTTAGCTACACTCAATAAAATATGATAAATGTACAAACCAATTACAGGCAAATACAAAATACTTTTTGTAGTATTCATAAAATAATTCTACTTAAAATAACAAAAGTGTTAAAAACCTCCTTGTATTTGTGTTAAAAACTTCTTTGTGTTTTTGTATTTAAAAAATATATATATATAAAAGGAACATATTCTATGTCACTGTTTCGAAAAAAGGCGATGAAACTAAACGCATGTAAAATCTGCAAATCTATTATTTTATTACATACGCGTATTTCTTTTAGTCGACTGACTACATATAAGAACCTGATATTAACAAACAGATTAAATTCATGTTAAAAACAGCTATTATTTAATTGTTATTCTTTCGCCAGTGAAACAGTGATACGTTTCCAATATTTTGGCAAAGCGTACTACACATCTATTGTTAAATATACACCGTTATATAATTCGCAAATTGTACAACCGAGTTAATGATTTCCGAGAAATGTCTTTCTTAGAGTAGATTCTAAAGGGGTTATTGTTTGGCGAAGATATCTTGTATATCGGTAACCAAAATGTTTGAATGATTTATATAAGATACTAGTTGTGTCCGCGGCATCACACGCGTTCGTTATTATTAATAACAAAGTCGAGATTGTGTGTTCAATGTTCATGTACCAAGACGGTTGGTTAAACGGTACAGAAATAAATGTTTTGTAGCGCCATTTGATGATGAGTTAAAGTAAAATAGTAATTACAATAAATAATAATAGTAACAAATAATAACAAAAACGAAAAGAGCCGGGGGTAAGGCTAATATAAATATGTAATTCCTAATCTGTCATATCTAATTCTATAAATGCGAAGGTTTGTTGGTTTGTTACGCTTTTACGCCTTAATTAGACAACCAATTAGTATAACATTTTCGATACATCTTCTCAAGAGTCCAGAAAAGGAACTACCTTTGTATGCAAGGATATTATTAATTGACACAGTTGAGCAAGTACACCTATAGCTAGGTAAATCATACGTTTTAAACATAAATTAAAACAATAAAATCATATATAAAGTTATGATTAAAAAAAACTAACAATACAAAATGTTACCGAACAATCACACTCTACAGTCCTTCCAGTTTCTCACATAAAATTTTGAAAGTGGCTCACAATTCTTTGTAACTGTCGCAAGTCGACTAGTGGAAATTGCAGCTATATATTATTAAGATGTCGAAGTATTTGAATTAGGAGTGAGTTAAGATGTGCTAGAGCACAACATGCTGGAATGCTAAATAATTCATGCCGACGTGCAACTACATAACTATTTGGTAAATAAACTTGACATAATCTAGATACAAATTCTATGCAATTAGAGTTGTTGCCTTTTATTATCATAGCACCTCTGATTATACACTCATAATTGCGCCTGCAAGAAAGAGAGTTAAATTCTTACATACCCAGCAAAAACTAAAAAAGGGTAGTACCCGTATTTTTTCTTATAAAGAAAGCGTAAGAAGGCCTTTTGTATTTTCTCCAATAGGTTCTCGTACGAAGTCCAAATGAGTGACGATCTTTTTTATCTTTGATCCAGAAAAAAATGTACTATAACATAGGCTATGTACAAAAGCTAGTAATTGAATAATTGTATGAAATGAAAAACTAAAACACGTTTGACGAATACTTTTTGCACTGACCCTTCCAATTAACTTTGTTATATCTGTTACTCGTTAATAAAATATAATACAAGCGTTAAGATCAATCAAATATATCAACTCACACACGTATACCCACTGTATAAATATTGACACGAACGCCAATATATTGAGATGGGTCCAGAATCTAATCTCGGTAACATAAGTTAGTAGGATATTAATATACATATTTGTAAATAAATCTAACACTTTGGTTTCAAATTCATTCGAACGGATATAACCAAAGTAATTATGATAAACGATATGTGTACTAATAAATGCCGTCACCATGCTCTTGTCGTCACAGCCATCAAATAATTAATTACCGGATTATGTACATAGCATTCATCGTATTAAAATACTTTAGGCATTTAAATCTATTCTTCCAAAGACATAGAATATCATTAAAATGAATTTCTGTTGGCTATTACTAAGCATGTTTTATCTATAAATAACACAGCGTCTGTATATTCACGTATATTTTGTTTCAGTAATAGAAATAATTAACTGATTCTCGCCTGCTTCTTTGGGCAATAAATATGGTAAAAGGTCAATTGAATCCAAAAATAGATTACGAAATTGCTTTGGTCGTGGAAGACTGGTCGTCAAATATTTCCGCCTCAGTGAAACTAGTAACAGTTGTTTAGGCAATAGTATTAGGTTTTATAACAAAGTCCCAAAGTATATTACCGAGTTGCCGGACTGTAAGTGTAAGCGCTATGTCAAGCTGGTTTTGGTGTCAAAGGACTATTATAAAGTGAATTAGTATGTGAACGATGGTGATGTCTGGAATTAGCTCTGTTCTGTGTGTCTACTAAAACCGATTGTAACGTGTAATGTATTTTAAATATACATCTATATATGTTAGAAAGATAAACCCGATCGAGTTTCTTGCCGGTTCTTCTTGATGAGTGGGTTGTTTCTAAAGTGGTGGTAATTTTGATGTTCATAAGCTCCTTCTTAGGGCCTAATTTGAATAAAGCATTTTATGATTTTAATTTTTTTTTGAAATTTGAATTCTTTCCACACACACATTTTACCATCTGCAACAAAAACTACAACCCAACGATTTTTTTAAATCTAAGCGAAGTCGTAGAGCTATTATTAGCTGAAATTGTTTGATCGATCCACGGAACATTAATGTGAGGTTACCGTTGTATGGTCTTTCTTCCCGAGATCCTTTTTTCTAACGATCTTTCATCACGATACACCTACCACATATCATGATAATAAGATTTCACTTCAGATAAGTACTCAGTATACATCGGAGTGATACGCATCGGAATTCCGTCATCTGCAGCTCGGTTCGCAAATAAATCAACTTGTTCGTCATTACCAGCTAATTTAATTATAGTATGAGATGGATGGACTTCAATGGTGAAGTATAATTGTTTTGCCGCTAGGATTGGAATCTATTGATTAATTTTAATATTGAATAAGCAATTAGAATGCCTCATATCGACCTATGTGGATCGAAATAAATGTGCTACAGTGTTTTTTTTTTAATTCTCTATGAGTTATGCATAATTTCTTGTCAAAAGGTTGTATATTTAAATGTGGTCTAGATTTTCAGTACAATCCACACTAAATATTTACTTAAGGTAAACAATAAGTAAAATTGGCTTTCTTGACTGCGATACTAGTGTCAGATAATAACATATGTTATTCTTTATTAGTTGTTCTATTCCTGGATGTAAAATATAGCCTACGTCTATTTGAAATAATCTAAAATTATGTTGGTAATGTAACAGTGAAATATCTTGCAAATCGCTGTAGTATATAATCATGGTAAATTATCAACAGAATAAACACATATGTACATAATTCTTTCTTTATACAGAGCTTCATCATCTGTACTATTATTGTAAAGAGGTGAAATTTATGAGTTTGTAAGTAATATATCAAAATATCAGGAGGTATTGATGCGATTCTGAAAATTCTTTCTCTTATAGAAAGCTATGTTCAGACAAACACACGTAGTTTTTTTTAATACTTTTATAGGAAAGCGTTTGACCACAATCTCATCTGATGTTAAATAATGATGTTGTCTAAGACGGTAAGTCACGCTTAACCTAGAGGGAGACTGGCTCTCAAGTGCAGCTGCCGGACACACCAACAGGTGTTTGGCGACACGTTTTCAACTTGAGGGTGGTAGCTAGCCAGACGGACTTAGAAAAAGCCCTACCACCATGCTATGGTTTCATCATGATGTTTTCCGTCACCGAAAGCTCCAACTCAGTTGCTTGGATTCGAACCTACGTCCTTCGACGCTGTGTCCGAACACAATACCAACTGAGCCATCATCGCTTCAAATCATTACAGATTATGAAATTACATTAACTGTCACAGTTTAACTAAGCACGCGTGCAAAGTTGAGTGTATTTGTTACTATGGTAATTTGAGTAATAAATTGGTGTTTAAAAAATATTTTCAAAAACCAATCCTTTACACAAATGTACTAAAAAGCTTCTTCTTCTTTTTTATTTTATGTCTCCGGCACGGTTTGTGTACTAGCCAGCGTCAAGTAACAAGATTTTGCCAAGTAAGTATCTTGTGATAATGTTAACGTTCTAACAAGATGGCGGCTCCCTTGTTAGAACTTTCCATGGAGTTTTGGTTGCATCTCAGAATGCATGCTCCGTGGTATTATTTCCCATCCACTTCACTTCATTCACTTGTGCATAGTAACCGAACTATATTACGTAAAACACCACCAATATTACAAAATATAGAGTCTAATAACACAAGATTATGAATAAAATATAAAACCACTACTTAATCGGATCGGATTTCATTTTGATAGCCGCCATTTTATTTTCGTTTTATTTTAATATGCATACTTGCAAATTCGTAGGTCTAAGGGAACTCATTTTAAACAAATTAACAAGCATCGCAAGCTATATAAAAAAAAGCTTGTATTAAAAAATAATCTCATTAGTATTATAATCAGATGATAGCACAAAATAAATTGTCTATAAACGTCATTCTATGGTACTTTGTATTTGACATCGTCGAGTGATCAATTATGCAAGGATGATGTAGTGGTACGAATTGTTGTGAAGTGTTGTGGGTTCGAATTCCACACAGGTAAATTATTTTTGTGTTTCTACGCTTGTTTAAACTTTGTACCAATCTATATATATAAATAAAATTAGAGTGTCTGTTTGTAATATCAAAATAACGACTTTTTACTGATTGGATATGAAGGTATACAGGATACTGAAAACAAAAATACGATTTTTAAAATTTTTGTCTGTCTGTATGTTCCGGGTAATCTCCGAAACGGCTGGACCGATTTTGACAGAAATTTCACTGACGGATAGTTAAAATTACAGCGGGTGACATAGGCTACTTTATTTTAGGTTAGCTGTTAACCGTGGTTTCGTCTGTAGTACTATCTGCAAAACGATTGGATCTATTTTCATGGGACTTTCACTGACAGATAGCTAACGTTATAAAAAATAATTAAATCTTTTTTATTTTGGACTAGCTTTTACCCATGGCTTTGTTTGCAGTACTATCTCCAAAACGTTTGAACTATTTTTCACGGAACTTTCACTAACAGATAGCTGATCTTATAAGAAGTAATTCACAATTATAAAAATAACGCATGCGGAGCTGCGGGCAACAGCTAGTTAATTATATATTTATAAACTCCGAAACACAACATTGTATTTTAAATACATATTACATACATAGCATCAGTATTGTAAGGCGTTATCTTAATTAGTTGAGCACGAAATTTTGTTTTGAATCAAGGTTTGTGATAATCGAAACGAGTTGTATAAGATTTACCAACAAAAGAGGTCAGTTTTCTTTGATTAATGATTAAAAGTAGAAAGTCAAACAAATCGATCGATTTGAAATTTAACTAAGAATATAAAATGTTAAATGAAAGATAAAGTTCGCTGTGTAAATCCAAGTTTTTTCTACATTTTTAAGAAACTGCTTATCAAGAACGCGGAAAAGTAATTTCGACGCCTTCCCAATCCAATCCAGTAGTAAGAGTAATCAGAATTTTTCCTTCAATTTAACTTCGATTCTTATAGAAAATTAATTTAAGTTTTCAAATCTAATCGTTCGTTTCCTGCAATATTGGTTTATGAATTCTCGTAGCCTGTTGGAAATCAATTTGAAGTTAAATAACCTTATTTATTTATTTTAAAATTGCAATAGTAAGAACTAATTTACTTCATTGATGCTTTTAAATTGTATTTTTTGATTATTTTACTTTTCTATAGTTTTTATTCATTGCACACTTATATATTATTAATTTGAAAAATATTCTAAATGCTTTCCCTAGATTTAAAACTTCAAAAGTTTTATTTTTCTATTCGCTTTAGATCATTTTAACCATGTTATATTGGTTTTCAATAACCATTATAAAAATGTATTTTCCTTAACAGCTTTTTAAATCAATATCCATACAATTCCATACTTACAGAGTTAAACCATAAGTTCAATATAAACATGGATCGAATAAAAGTACCTACAACTCGAAACAAATAAAGATTTTTTACATATTTTTCACATATAACAAATTCAGTAGATATTTTGTTGTCGTATATTGCGTAGTTACGACTAGGGTTACCAACGGTCCTACAATATTTAATATGAACCGTTATTAGTAATCACAGAATGCGTCCCGCGAAATATGTGTGGAGGACGCCTTTTGTCTCGTTCTATGTTATTATTAGACTTTGGAAAAAAAAGAATAGGATATATATATCCTATTTTATTTAAAACTTCACTTTGAATTTGATATTTTATCAACTAAATATCGCACCGGTCAAAATGACCGGGTTGGTAGAAATAGGTATATAATAACTGTTGGTATTTCTAGTGTAATTGCCCAACACACGACTGAAACACTTAAACAGTTTAAAAACTCGAACTGATATTCCACTAGTTCAAAGTATTAGACACTACCACGAATTGAAATGATAACAAAGTATAACATTTTTTTAATATTTTTGTTTAAAACGAATTTTTTGGAAATATGTATAATAACATAAAAATTAACCCCTCCCGTATTCCCGACAAGGGTAGCTTGTATTGGTTTTTAAGTAAATTTCCCGAAAATCCGTCCACTAAAATTGGCAACCCTAGTTGCGACCTACATATCTAATTTCGCAGAATATTCGACCACTTGTACCCGAGTGAAGGGTGATCAAGCATATGCCGTTTTTTATTATATTCCTTCGGCTCGTAGTTTTAAGGATTGTCAATTTCATAATCTTTTATATTGTAACATTAACAGGCCGGCGGCGGCATGGCGACGCCAATTCTCATTGAATATTCATCTTTCAGCAGTCGTAATAAATCTTCAACTGTATTGAATTTACCATTTCACTAAGCCAATATAAAAAGATATTGTTATACGTACATGATCTAATAATATCCAAACCGTATGGTGGTAATCGTAAAGCATTTTCATTTCATTATATTTCGGCGTTAACAAAAAAATATCTATTATAGTACCAAAATTTTATACAAACCTACCTACGTGTAATATGTCCTCTCTGATTTTGCACGGGTGAAGTTACGAAAAAAAGTGAAAACAAATCTTCCTTTATAGTACTGTACGATCATATAATAAAATAAAGTGGCAACTCGACGGCAATTTTTAAATGTGTGAAGACCTTCCTACCGTTTCGTGCCTCATTCATTCACTCACTTTTTATATGGAGTGTTTTCATCCATAATATTCACTTTCCCGTACAATTTTTCAATCATTTTCTTTCATACAATCCTTGTTCTTACAATTACGGACCCAACAATCTCCTCAACTTCTCTGTCACTGGTGCTATTTTCAAACTTCTTCTGATATACTCATTTTTGATTTTATCCATTCTAGTTACACCACACATCCATCTTAACATTCGCATTTCTGCCACATGTAATCTTTTCTCATCCAGCTCTTTCTAGCCAAGCTCTCGGATCCATATAACACGGCTGGTTTTATTATAGTTTTATACACCTTCGCCTTGAGTTACAACGGCATTCGTGGGTCACAAACTACCCCAGACACCTTTCGCCAAGTCATCCACACTGCATTTATCCTATTCCTCACATCCTTGACTATTCCACCGTCGTTTTAGATCAATGAGCCGAGGTACCGAAAATTGGAGCAGGCTGGTAAGAATACACCGTTTAAGGTAATATGACAAAAACTGGATGGACCCCCGAAGTCACAGAACAAATGTTTAGTTTTTATTCTACTAATCGTTAAGAATCTTGGATTCTCCAGTTTCTCTCGCCATTACTCCAGTCTACTCTGGACCTCGGCAGCATTTTCAAGTTATTTCTAGTTATATGGGTTATATTTTTGTGATACGGAATAAACTCTCGAATTGATCAACTATTATCTATCTTTCCTCAATCTTATATATAGAAATGATAGAAGAAGAGAAAGCTATTAAAATAGCTTTACAGTCCGATACTTTGTCATAAAAAAATACTTATATATATCTAATTATTGTATATCACTTCACAAAATATTTAATATAGATACGTAGTAAAATTTGATATTTTTACAAATATTCTTATATTTTGATTACTGTATAGTGGGTATTAATATATGGTATTCCTTCATCTTAACTAGTATTATAACTGCATGAGATGGCTTCTTTTTTACGTTTTCACGGCTTTAAATTATGTTTACATGTTGTCAGGGATATAAAAAAGGACATAATACCTTTAGTCTAGAAAGAATGTGCCGTTCCCGTGGGATAAATGAAATGTACATTAAAACTAGCCAAGCCGCCACTAAAAGCTAGCACTGTCTATATAACGGACCTTCGTATCATATACATTAAAACATGATTATGTAACCATAAAAAAATGTTTTCTTTTAAATATATATATACATACAAATTGAACAGTAAAGTATTTCTGTGTGTTTTTTCGTTACTATGCTCAAAGTACGATAAGCACTTAACAGGTTTACGTATATATATATATAGACCCTGGAAAGGTTTCGGTGTATGTTTTGTTTCATTAGCTATGGCTATAGCTATGGCCCGGGGATGGAAAAGAATACGATTTTAATAGTAAATTGAGTCAGTAAACAATGAACCCATATTGTAGGTAAAACTCAAGACGCAATTATTCATAATGCCGTTCCGTGTCTACACATCCTTCTCCATATATTTCTATTATATAGACTGGAATAACATTTCCATGAAAAATCTTGTGTTGTGTTATAATATAATATATGGAATCCATGTGTAATCATTTTCAATTTTACAAATTCTTTGTGTTTATATTATTATACAAGTCTTGGCTTCGCACAGGTTTAAAAATTAGAAACTAGTCCAAATTTTCCCTTTGCAATATGAACATGTAATTAATTAAAATGCTTAATTAACGTCAGATTTTCAGTTCTGTCAAAATTTTTGAAGATCTGACTGCTGGCTTCTGTCTCAATCACATATTTTTTTAAAGGGATTTTATAACTAAATTTTTTACGATTACGATACGATTTTTTGTACGTTTTCTTTTATACAAACCTTGTCTTGATAATTAGAAACATAACGAAAAAATAATTAGCCAAATAGCTGGATGCGAAGTGATGCGCTTACATACATTCGGCAGTGGTTTTTTTTAAAATATATATTATAATAAATCAATAATATGTTTAGCTAGGGTTTTTCAAACTTGACAGCGAACCTCTTAACTAACTAATTAAATCTCTCCTCTTCTCCCATCCCCAAAGGAAATTATTAAATTGGTTATAGAAAAAAAATCAGTTTTTCTTTAAATAAAAGGTGACAAATGCAGTGCCAAAAAAAACAGTTTTGCAGTTGAGCTGTATAGTCTTGTCGAACATACTGATTTTATAAATGTGCCACTGAAAGCCACTATTTATATAGTCAAAGACTTCTGTATGTTTATTATACCAGTTTAGTTATATACCATTAGACAAGTGCTTTGCAATAAATAAAGTTTTACAAATTCGATGGGCCCGGTTGAATTAGCGTCGCGAAGAGCCAGGACGACATGATGTAGAGTAATTGGCAACATGACCCGCACTAACATAATTCTACTAACGCGTACGGGAGATAGATGTGCTTCCATTTACAATAAATATTCTTTTTTTTATATTGTAGAAAATATGAACCACAAATTAGTCTGTTAATATCAAGTTTCATTCAGTCTTATGTAAAAGAGTAAAGCTATTTTAATTACATTGGCGACATATTTAATAATAAAAGAAAAATTGTTAAATATATGTATTAATTGTTACCTTATTATGGAGAAACAATTTCTGTTTTCGGACTTGTAAGGAAAATAAACTAATGCTTAGCCTAATGATATTTAGAGTTTTATACGCTGAATAAGCTTTTCGAAATACACTGTTAATATATATATATATATTGTTTCGTTCTGTCACAAAAGATTTTAGGAGCGGTTTCGTAGAAAGTTCCCTGGCGGCTTGACTTTTTTCAACACTTCCAACAATGATCGTTATATTTCAACCAGTTTACGCGAAACCTTGACAAATTATATACCTCTCACCTTCCTCATATACTACTCTATCTATTGGTGAAGACCACATTACAATCCATTCAGTAGTTTTTGAGTTTATCGTGAACAGACAGACACACAGACATAGAGACAGACAGACGCGGCGGACGACTTTGTATATATACATATATATATATTCTTAACGGAACGTAGTTGGCTTTTTTCAGCACGATGATACGAAGCTGAGTAAAAAAAATCCTGTTGTAATTATATGAGGAATGAAAAAACTTCGACTCGCAATATATATACGAGTATATATGTATAGTTTATAGCTTAAACTACAATCTCTTGTGTAACTATATAACCATATTAAGTGTATTTTATTATTTGTATACGCAACTAGTTTTTGTCTGCGACTTCGCTTAATCTAGAAGATTATTTGTTTTGTATGAAAGGTGGCCTATAGCCTTTTTTGTGTCCTTGACAACGTGGAAAATGTGTCATAATCATCAATTGAGTAAAGGCTTGTAAGCGCAACAAATATACAAACTTACATTCAAATAAACAACGCGTTATTAGTATAGTTTATATTAGCAGGCCCGGCGAACGTTGTCCTGCTTTGATAATAAAAAATATATACTTATGTGCATGAAATCGTTAAGGTAACTAATGTATTCAATATGGTAAGTATAATACTACATCCATCTAAATAAACTTTCCATAACCTCATTGTATGTGACATTTGTTTTTACTAAATACATAGGTATAGTAAGTTAGCCTGAAAAAATAGGTACATGCCATCACAGACTTTTTTATAGATATATAAGTATATAAGAGGAATATCTCACTATACATTGTTTCGTTCTATCACAAAAGAATTTAGCAGCGTTTTCGATGAAAGTTCCCTGGCGGCTTGGCTTTTTTCAACACTTCCAATAATTATCGTTATATTTCAACCAGTTTACACAAAACCTTGACAAATAATATACCTAAACCTTTCTCATATATTGCTCTATCTATTGATGAAGACCGCATTACAATCCGTTCAGTAGTGTTTGAGTCGCGAACAGACAGACATAGAGACAGACGCGGCGGACGACTTTGTTCTATAATATTATTATAGTTTATATAAACACAGTGTAGAAATAATAAACACTCAAGTATCTCGAGTACGTTACAGAAATATGAGCACTGGGATTTGTTCTGCTTTTATTGTTACGGTGTTGTCGTAAATGTATCTTCATAAACGTTAGTATTTGTTACAACAGTATTGGCTACAAAACCATTATTAATCTCTGTTATTAATACCAAGTTATAATCTTTTAAAAGATATTTCTGTATGTAGTAATTTTTAAATATTGTTAGTATTATATATTAAAGTTCTTTGATTGAAATATGCGTCCCTTTTTCGGTAAAAGCCTCTTCCATCTTCATCCAAAACTTCTTGTCCTTGGCTAAATTGATACAATCGTTTCCTATCGCTCGTATAATGTCATAATTCCACCGGTTCATCGGTCTATCCACTTTCTTGTTTCCTTGTGGAACTTTCCATCTTACGGTTTTATGGTCCACCTTTTATCAGAGTAGAGGGCGACGATGTATTCCACCCACTTCTCTTCACGGAACTAAATTTATCAAAAGTAACTTTAAATTGTTAAAAAGGAATTATAGTAAGTAATGAAGTAAGAGTTAAGTAATGATGACAAAATTACAATTAAAAAATAAAAGACGAACCACAGTGAATCAAGAGTTACGTGTTTTACAAGCGTCATGTGAAACAAATAAATCATTTTTTAAGCAATAAGACTCGGTGGTTAGCGTGGTCGGACACCGCGTCAGTCGATATCGGTTTGAATACTTGCAGATGAAGATTCGGTGAAGCGAAATATCGTGATGAAGCCATAGCAGAGTAATAGGGCTTTTTCTAAGCTCGTCCAGATAGCTATCACGCGCCAAGCACCCATATTCCTGCACATTTCGGTATATGCTGGTATATTTTGGTAGCTGCACTTGAGACCTGGTAACCGTCTGGGTTTAGCATATTTGCTATCATAGACCACATCGCTATTTAAAATCAGGTCCAGTTGTGGGCAAACGCTAAACCTCATAAAATTAAAAAAAAAAATCAGGAAAATGAAGTCATTATCACAGAATTATTTATTACATAAAACAAAATTGTAATTACATACAGAACGTCGTGAAACTAAAATTAATGAATAATAAAACGAATTCTCTTAATTATTATGTTACCTTTTTTAATTCTGTTATCTTTTAATTCTCTAAAATGTCAACTTTCTGAATTGTGACTTAAAGTCGTGAGCGGTTCTGTAAATGAGATAGCATTTTATAAATTACACTTTTAAGAATTAAATTTGTCGAGCTATTCCAGAGGGAGTTCTTAAAAGAAAAAAGTCTAAATATGCCATGATTTTACTCTGAATCTTGAACAGAAGCCAATTAATTGGGATTGCGGTCTTCATTTTGTTTATGATTGTATTGTCAATAAATACCAAGTGAATTTAAATAAAAATCTTTAGTTTTCGTTGAACCTTACATGTCATTGTACAACGTACTTGGGATAGGATAGCTATTAGGCTTTGCCCGGCTATACTAACAAAAGAAAGTGAGACCAAAATCTTCCCCTTACAGTAAGACCACGTCATCATCATCATCTTACCCTTTTCCCACCTAAGTAGGCTCGGCACAATTTTTTTTTTCCACTCTCCCCTGTCAGATGTCATCTCAGTATTCACACTTTTTATACACATATCATTTGTCACCACAATCCATCCACACCTTTTTTGATCTTTCCTACTCCTATATCCGTCCACTCTTAAACTCAAAACTTTTCTTATTACATGACTTTTACCTCTTCTCATAATATGCCCGTACTACGCTAACCTATTCCTTCTCTGTCACTAGCACTATTTTCAAACTTCCGCTGATATACACATTTTAAAGCTTATACATTCTTGTTACACCATAGATCCATCTTTACATTCGCATCTCTGCCAAATGTAATATTTTCTCATCCGTCTCTTTCGTAGCCCAGCACTCGGATCCATATAACACGTGTGATCCTATTATAGTTTTATACACTTTTCCCTTGAGTTTCAACGGCATTCTTGGGTCACAAGTTACCCCAGACACTATCCGCCAATTTATCCACCCTGCATTTATCCTATTCCTCACGTCCTTGTCTCTGCCACCGTTGTTTTGATTCATAGGTAAGTAAGGTTCTCTAGAAGCTTCATTATGCGCACGTTAACGTTGTGGAATGGATTACCAAGCACGGTGTTTTCTCAGAGTTATGACATGGGGCTCTTCAAAAAAGGATTGAAACACACTCTTCAAGGTCGGCAACACAACAGTGATACCCCTGGTGTTGCAGTTGTCCATAGGTGACGGTAACCATTTAACATCAGATGGGCCGTCTGCCTGTTTGCTGCCCTTTGGCATAAAAAAAAATTGAACCGAGTTACCGAAAATTGGAGCAGGCTGGTAAGGATACACATACAGTACTACCATGTAATGAAATAAAATGGCAAATAAACGTCAACCTCAATTCAGTCAATAATTTTTAAGGTCTCCCTACTTCATCTTCGTCTTCTGTCTCACTCCCTCTTTTATATGGAGATTTTTTAAACCGAAATTTTCACGTTTCCGTAAGGTTTTTGAAATATTTTCTTTCGTACAAAACTATGGCTTGATATTACAAACACAACGAAAAAAGGACTAGCGAAATAGACGCAGTCTTTCTGAAGTGATGCGTGTACATACATACAATTGATTTCTGTTTATATAGATAGATGAATAGCCCATATAAACTTACAAAAAATCATTTTTGTCTGAAGTCTGATTAATTGCGATGACTTTAAGATTTTAAGAAACAAATTATTGTTATTTAAGAAACTTTGAAATTGGTTAATGAAATGGCACAGTGATTCTTTGCAGAATACTTTCGAAGAATTCATTGTGATGGACTTTTGAACAATTTGTAATAAAATAGAACATTTTAATCTCAGCATCAAAGGCGACTATGATTGAATATTGTGAATTTATTAAGAATCTTTTACTTAGAATTTATAAATGAATAATTATTTACTGCCCTTAGAGTCCTAATAATAATTAATATTGTAAATGTGAATGGAAGTTTGTTTGTTACGATTTGACGCTGGAACTACTCAACAGTTCAGTATGAAATGTTGAAATTCCAAATAAAAGCTAGAAATTCGTGTGGTTCAAGTATTAATTTAATGTTCAATTTCTGTCATTATGTTTTCCTTTACTATTGAAGACTATCCAGTTGCAAGTTTGTACTTGATTCTTCGTCATCAACATCAGCCAGTATGTCACTGCAGTCCTCTTCGTGAAGGAAGGTATGGGCATAATTACCACGCCAGTCCACGACGTATTAGCGATTCTCACAGTTCTATATTTTCTCACATACGGTGATACTATAAGAACATTTCTCAGGTTTAGGTTTCCTTACGATATTTTACTTCACCGTCAGCCAATAATGTTACCAATTGAAATTAGTAAATGTACGCGAATTCCGAAAAATTCGTTGGTACATACCGGGGTTAGAACCTGCGGACATCAGATTAATATACCCACCGGTCAAACCACTAGACCACCACGACTTATTAATAATTCTTGCCTAATACAAAACTTTAACCCTATAAATTAACTAGCCTCACAGATACTATGACAATAGAATCTAAAATGATCTATGAATCTAAAATATAAAATCAACGCCATAGACGTAAACGTATATTTTAGTTATTTACTATCAGATGTAAAATTCTGCATTCGAATATTTAAAAACCCATATGAAGTAATTAATTATTAAAAAAAAATTTTTTATTAAATCTTTTTAAACGTTCCATTAATTTTCATGTGCTTTATCTATAATATAAAAATGAATCGCTAAATGTGTCGCTAAGCGCAAATCTCGAGAACAGCTGAACCGATTTCGCTAATTATTTTTTTAGAATATTCCTTGAAGTACCAGGATGGATCTTACGGAGAGAAAAATTTAAAAAAATACCTGGGAAAATCTTAAAACGACACTTTTCTATACTCCCATACAAATGATTCGTAATAATACTTAAAAGTCAATTTGAACTTTAATACCATACGATAAAGTTTAAGTGTTAGTGAAGAGGTTCCGGGAAGGCAAAACAATTGAGTGACGTTAGTATCGTAAAAATATGAATGTCAATATTTATACGATGATCCCGAATAGTAGAATAAGTATTAAAAAAAAATTAAAGAATCAACTGTTAGGCGGTACGAAGTTCGCCGGGTCAGCTAGTATTCTATAAATTTATTTACTGCATTATATTGGTTAATACTTAATGATTTGAAACTAGAGAAAAGAGCTAATCTTTATAAAGAACAACTTTCCAACGTTGATTGATAGCTATAAATTTTAGTGTCTGAAGACATTAATATCTATTTTTGTACAATAATCCGTTAAACTGAAGTATATGTATAGGGACATACCTATTTACATAACCCAATATTTATACTTATAATAGAGAGAGTTATAGCCTTTTTCTTTGAATATATTCATAAATTATTCGTGAATATAAACTACTAACTATTAAAATATGTAAAGATAAATGTTAGTATAATGAGAGTGGAATAGAAAAAGGTGTCAGTTTTAAGAGTATTTAAATAGAGCTTTAGAGACAAGCGAGCACTTTTAGTACTGATTGTATTTTAGATAGAAAGTGCAATTATAATTTTATAGGGGCATTTTAGTATTATTTCATTTGATTTTTTTTTAAATATTTTGAGGAGTTATTTTTTTTTTAAATTATTTATTTAAATTGACTTATATAACATGTAATACAAAATGAGTGCTTCCTCTTTTGAATTTTATAGAATGTAATCAAGATTGTTTATGTGGAATAGCATTGCTTGGCCGTAGGGCATGCACAAATGCAAGTTACGAATATGATTGTCATACCGGAATCTTTGCGGAATTTGGCTGATGTTCCCATCTACGAACTGTCTGGTTATAACAATTACTATGGTATGCGTACGTGGGAATATATGCTACCTTCAATCTTAAACGTGTTACCAGCCAATTATATAATAGAACTACAAGGAAGTAGTGTAAAACAAGCGAAACGTATTTTAAGAAGGTATTTCGTAAACGAGCTACATTCAAAAACTTAAATCTAATTATCTTGTACGCGTGTTGACGAGAACACCTCTTCTCGATTAAACCGCAATAGCGGTTTCCTGAGAAGAGTCCTACTATGTAAATTTATGTATTTTTTTTTGTCATAAATAAATAAAAAAAAAAAATATATATATATATATATATAATTAATTGTACGGCTTTGTTGCCAGTTTGTAACGAATATTTATAATTCTATCACATAACAGGTACAATTCGATTTGCTGCTGCTTGCTAGTTAGTCTACAGTTTATGTTCACTTTTACTCGCGGCTTTGTTTACTATGTCTTGGAAACAGTACAATTTTTTTGGATAAAGGTACCTTATTTAGACCCTTGACCATGAATATGATTTAACGATACATGAGTTTATCGTGTTCCTACTATTTTATCCACTGCAGTAATCAGTAGAGAAAGAAGAAAGCTACAGCGTACTTCTACAAAATACTGTAAAAGTTTATGTCTTCTAATAAATTAACTAACTTCCCCCGTACTTCACTCGCGTTAATTTGGATTTCACTCTCTCTGGAAACGTACATTTTCTGGAAGAAAGGTACGATATTATACCGTTTTCTGTATGCCTCACAGTGTGACTGTAAAAGTTCTTGATGATCGATTGAATAGTTAGGCCGTGAAAGTGTAACAGACATACAAATTCGCTTACTGATTTAGAAAATTATTTAGGATTTGAACAAAAAAGTAATTTGTAATCCTTTGCCATGTAATATAGTACAAATATAATTTTTATCAACTCCTACCACACCAGGTTTCTTAGCGATAATATACTTTACCGTCGCGTGTTCGTTCATATGATACGTCACGGCTACGATTCCCGTACTGGGTGTGCCTTTGATGTTATGAATATAGTTTCGTTGCTTGGAATCAAATATCAATATGTAACATCATCCCTCATATTACTATTACTGCGTTGTAAATGACTCTATCTAGAAAAGGCATATAGTAAATTTCATCCGGAAAAAGGTACTGCTCTTTAGACGTAGGTCAAATATACATTAACAAGTTAGAAGTAAATTCAGACTACGCAATATTAATACCATACATTTTCTAGCATTATTTTATATAATTCATTAAATATTAAACAATATAAGGCAGCAAACAAATGTTTCGAATAGAAATCACAAAGAAATGCAATGTTTGAAAAGCTTTATTAATAAAAAACAATTTAATAATAATTTTGAACTTCACGCTAATTTTAATAAACAATTAAATACAGTTAATAAAATAGCGGAAACAGAAGTCCGAGATTAATGAGATATTGACCACACTGTGGACATGACGTTAATACTTTCCTGTAACTATCAATAACTGAAGCCGTTAAAGTAAATCTATCAAAAAATATACTGACCATAAAATTATATTGATCGTAAAGTGTGTACATTGGCAAGTCGTGTTTATGGAGAATTTCCGTTTGAAGTGGTACGAATGGTAGTTTGTTTTGTTGTATTTAAATGCTTTTGCTGTAACGAGGAATTAATGATTTTTTTATGGTATGAGGTAGCATATATATGATGCTAAGTGCTTTGCATTAGAATTTTACATTAGTTGTCTGCGGGCAGCGGTCTACCAGTAGTCTGCTCAGTTTATAGTAACAGAACAGTTACCAGGCTGTCGGTGAATGCTATTCATATATTGCTCAGTTTAAATAGATATAAGAGCAGTTAACAAGCTTTTCGATTCAAATATCTATGAACTAACCAGTCTATGTTTCAGTTACAAATAAGTTAACAGTTTCTCTGAGGACATTAAATAGAGTGGAACCAGCCAAGTGTAAATACACTGAATCAATTAAATATCCTAATTAGATTGCAGGTTGCCCAAGGACTTTATCTATTTCTCCGACCTGTTTAGGCCGTATAAATAATACTAGCTTCATATAGTCGCTTGGGATGCTTAGCACGTGGGAGGTTATTGAGTGTAACTCCAATTAAACACCATGAAGTATGGTTTCAGTTTATAATAAGGTTGAACCCAGAAATTCAGGCGAAGTAAATTCATATTTCAGATATTCGTCCGGTAGTTGTCTTTTGAACACCATGTACTCTTAGTTTTACTACCTTAAATGTATTAAATTTTAATCATACCACCCACTACAATCTTTCAAAGGTCAAACTGTTTCAAACTTGTCTTTGTTTTCGACCAAGTTCCTTAAGTTATGTTAGCAATTGCCTTTAAAGGTAAATACGAGTTAATTTCGTTAAAAGTAATTGTATTTGATGCTAGTTCAGTGGAACCAGGCCAAGTGGTTGGACATTACAATTATGTCCGACTACAGTGCGAACATCATATACAAAGTGTAAATGATAATAATAATACAGTGACTCTCTTTTAGTTTGTCACATTTCACCATCAAACTTTCTTGATTATTTAACGTATTTTCGCAACAACTTAGAAAAGTTGGCAAGATTTGAATATTGGAAATAGTGATAAACCGGTCAACCCTTGTCACTGATACAGCATTACAAGTAATAGTTTTTTAATTAATAGTGTTAGGTTTTACAAGAAAGTTCCAAAGCACTTTACTGATTTGCCGGATAGTAACTTTAAGCACCATAGCAAGCTGGTGTAGATGTTAAAAGTCTGTTTATTATAGAGTGGATTAATATGTGAACGATGATAATATCTGTAATTAACGCCCCTCTCTGTGCATCCTCTAAAAACGATTGTAACGCATTTGTATAAAAATATGTACGTTAAGGAGATAAATCCCATCGAGTTTCTAGCCAGTTCTTCTCGTTGGTAGTTGTTATGTTTATAAGCGGCTTCTGTCCTGTTACCGAAATGTTTGCAGGCCGGCAAGACGACTCAATGTTTCAGTTGTCGCTCTTGTTTTTGGATTGCATTGTGACCAGCATCAGGTACAATAAAACACCATTATCTTGTTTATATAAAAAAAGCGATTGAGGTAATTTCACATTCTATAATGGGGCCTGAGCTTCCTTTAAAACAAACCATCGTAATGAAGCATGGTGGTAAATAATTTTCTAACAACCATCGAATTATGTAGCACCTTCAACATTCCTAATTAAGTTTGAAATATAACCATCTCTGGTCACCATCAGTTGAGATAACTTTAAATAATACAAAAATACTACATTGTCAGTAAAGTTGTGATTTTTGAAAAGTTTTAACAAATTAAATTAAAAGTTTTTCAACGACTTCTGGAGAAGCTACAGTGAACTTATACGGGCTGATTATAATAAGAAATAAATATATTTATATACATTTTAAGAAAACCGTTTCGAGAATCTGTACTTATTATTACCAACAGTATTACTCGTATTTGAATATTTAGATAAAAATAAAACAACGAAAATTCTTTCACTATACGATGTAGCCAGCCGACCCGGATTTGCACGCGCGAAATGTACCAATGTGATGATGTTCAAACGATTTAGACAAGTAATATCCGATCCATTATTTGGCACTTTGACATTGACTGTTCTTCAAAAACCCAAAAGGCTTCGTGAATTTCCTTCAACAAATAGCTTTTTTATTACCTACGTGTAATTCAACATCATTTTTATGTGTTACAACCGCAAAGGACAATATTGATCATCATTCAATCGCAAAGGCGACCAAAAGATTTTGTTTGGTGACCGTTAATACTAAATTGGTCAAAATAACTTCGCAAATAACCTATTACACTTTTGAAATATTGGCGCGAAATGGTCTCTGATATTGTTAGGAGATAGATATATATTTTCACAGACTTTTCTGTAGGTTTTTTTCGCACTACATTATTTTGATGTATCTCATAAGGCTTAGTAAGCGTTAGCAACGTAAGTACCCGAAAAATATTTTTCACGTCTTCCTCGACTTTTGTTCACTTTTTTTTTTCAAATAACGTGCATATTGTATAACAGAAATTATCTAAATAAGAAAAACATTAGCATAGCCCACTGCCTAGTTTAGAAGAACTAAGTGCATACATGAACCAGAATAGTGAATTTGTTTCTATTGTTATTGGTGATCCAAATCTAAATATTATCAATGTAAATGTTAAAGCCACCATGTAATTGTCTACTCATAAAATTGGTAATATTGTATGGTACACCCCCCTCAACAGGTGTTATATAAGTTATGATTTGTTTTATTTACATTAAAACATAAAAGCACTCGTCATTTTATTATTTTAGGAAATTTTCATTCGAGGTCACATACCAGTCTCCACCCGTGGGAAGACAAAACGTAAAGTTGTTTATATTGTGAATACGCGAATTTACACTTTCGCAACGTGAATCAAAATTAATCATTTACATTAAAAGCGCCTTGTACATGACTTGGACTGCACGGTCCTTGATTTGTGTTCACTGTTTAAAGAAAAAGGAATTGTGTTGGTTTATGAAAGCACGATGCAAGTGAAACCTTTTTTAGATCTTGCCACCATGACGGCTCTGCCGAGCGCCTTTCACTTTACCCCTACTCCTCGGCCGGCTATAATGGAACATGCGATAGATGAACGTAAAAATTTGAAGTGATGGAAAAAAAAATTCACTTTAAAAAATGAGTCTATTTCTACAAAGCAATAAATATTATTGTTACCACCGCCTCGCAATAACTATATATATATGACTCTCTCTCAG
The DNA here is from genome assembly GCA_035772565.1 of Antheraea assamensis. NCBI lineage: Eukaryota > Metazoa > Arthropoda > Insecta > Lepidoptera > Saturniidae > Antheraea > Antheraea assamensis. Next base: position 2,166,266 of record JAQQSE010000018.1, read on the forward strand.
TAATCTGTATATATTTCCTCCCTCATGATTTCAATGCAAATACCATAAAACGAGGAATTAATTAAAACAATTTACTTAATATTTTAGAAAGAATATTCATTTTATAAAAAATAATTATAAAATCGTAAAATTTTGCTAAAAATGCAAAATAAAAAAATGTTTTGAAGAAAATTCTAACATTCTAACGATAATTAAAACGCGTTCAGTATTGAAATTACGCAGACGATACGATGCTCATGTGCTTGTATTTCAATACTCGCATCTACACACACCTATGTATAATAGGAAGAAAATCAAGACCCATGAAGATGGTATAACGGTTTTTTCTTACGTGACGATTTCTACCAGTACACTCCTATCGCAAGACGCGTTAAAAACTTTATTCGAATAATAACGAAATAGCCCTAGAACTAACAATATTACTTCATAATACATTTTTGTGTTCGATTCGATTAACTTGTAGCTTCGCTGGTTTAATTCCCATCTGCTGAAATTATAGTACAAGATAATTGTAGTTTTTTGTTAAAATAATTTGCTATGTATATAGTAAATGATTCATATCTGAATTCACAATATTCTGAATAAGTTATATTCTAGTCATATGACGATCGAAGAACTATTTCATTATAAGTACCATGTTTCATACCCTACGGGGAAAGATTAATGATTCAACGAGAACTTTTAACGTGTATTTTAATAGAAAATGAAAGGAACAATGCCTACCTAAGTGACGGCTGTACAAAGAAAAATGACGTGACGCCCCTATACATATATATTCCCTAGCAGATTTGAATCAAAATGTCTGGATCCCGTTTAGGGGCTCTGTTTATTCCGTGCAAGACCCACGTACCCGAATGTAGCTCTGAATTTATGACCGCAAGACTATACATTCTCTACGGAGCGTAATAGGCTACGTATACTATGCGATGTGAGATTTGTGATGACGGCTGTACAAAGAAAAATGACGTGACGCCCCTATACATATATATTTCCCTAGCAGATTTGAATCAAAATGTCTGGATCCCGTTTAGGGGCTCTGTTTATTCCGTGCATGACCCACGTACCCGAATGTAGCTCCGAATTTATGATCGCAAGACTATATATTCTCTACGGAGCGGAATAGGCTACGTATACTATGCGATGTGAGATTTGCAGCAGAAGATGAAATTGCGGGGCGGAAAATGGGTTGGTAGTTTGACGATATAAAAAAAAACGAAGAAAGTTTTAAACAAATGAAGCGTGAATAGTTCAATACATACTTGGATGCCTATAACAAAGTAAGTTAACGAGTTACTAAATTAATACAAGATAAAAGAACAATTAACAATAACCTTGAACTGTCGGAGTCTATAAAGATTAATTGTAAAGTAAAGAGAGCTTAGAAAGATAACTTTTCATTGAATTACTTCGAGTTCATATTGTACACTATATGTACCTACATAGCATAAATAATTGTAAGTCTGGCTTCAGTTACTCCCTATTTATCGTCCGCTCTTTTTTTAATGTTATCGGTCTTATTACGAAAACAAAAATGAACACGCGTTTAACACGAGTTTAACTAAATAGTGTCTACAATTTAAAACCTTGTTAAAAAGACGTTTGAAATACTTAATTCGAAAAGCGTGTCTAAGCGGTCTCTAGCTACACATTTTGTTTAAGTTTTTTTATGCAAGCAACTCTGAATTGCATTCGTTCAATTTAATCTCATGATTCAAAAACGCTCGGTTATTTACAGATTTTATAAACAATTCATGAATATTATTTTTGTTCAGATCTCCATTAAGAAAATGTATTTATTATAAGTAAAATGGATATTATTTTTGTTACATTTTGGTTAAAACAAAACGAATTCATTGTAAAAATAAGCAATATATAAATTTAATATATTTCGTCAAAGTCTGTAAAGTGGAACAACAGTATAATCTCGGTTTAAATACGCTATCAAATTTTAATAATATCATATAGTAGAAGTGGTGATTTACTTGTGAATCTCCAAAATTGTTTAATTTAATTAATTACACTTTGCAAATTAATGATCCTTACGAGATTCATAATTTACTACTACGAAACGTCTTTTGTCGGCAAATAGAATTATACAACACACAACAATAAAATAAGAACTGTCAACTTAGACAAGTGTTACACAATGTTTATATTGAAATAGTGACTGTCTCCGAACAAGTGTAAGACACTGTTATGTGATCAAACTTTTTTAAACAAGTGCTCGACGCGTATTTAATTATTTTTTTTGTAACAACACCGTATAGGTTAGCGTTTGAACATAATTTCCTCTGATATTAAATAAAACGGTAAACAAGCTAAATCTAGAAGGACTAGTTCCAAGTACTGCTGCTGGAACACATCAAAAGGTGCTCGGAGGTATATTTTCAACTAAGAGTGATAGCTAGTCAGACGGACATGGAAAAAGTCCTACCACCATGTTAGAAATTTCGTTTACTTACTTACAATGACTCCAAAGTTTAAGCCAAATAATACATAAAATGTGTGTCCGTCCTATAGTTTTACTCCACTATATCAATTTATCAGGTAATGGATAAAATATGAGATAATTTTTGTTGCGTTATCGGTACAATGATTTTTTTCTGCAGCCGGACGGATATAATACGTGGAATCTAATCAGGTGTATACATAGACAGAGCAGACACGACTAACCGCGACTATAAAGCCCCACCCACACAGTAGTTACTTCGACGTTATGGCGTCCGTCGCCTTTTTCTAGGGGCATTGAAAATAACGCATCACATTATACGTTGAAGTTTATATATACTAAATATATATAGCTAAATAAAAATATGAACAAATTGTATTTACACTTTCAAATAAACCGGGGTATTACGTCATCATTCACCCACTATTAACTCGAGTCAATGTCTTGTAATGTCGCTTCGAATTAGGGCGAATCATCTTAAGACTATTGTGTTTGTTCCTCCATCCTAAATAAGGGTAGTCGTTATCCGTCGTAAATTAAATTATACCAATCAAACCTTCCACTAGAATAATACTGTGATATCGAAGATTAAGTGTCATTAAATACCTTGGAGTAGTTAATTTGGTGTTTTGTCCTACTGTAAAATTTGATTTATTTTATTCTAGGAAATATCTAAATTTATTTAACAATTAAATCTTTGTTGCACTTAGTCGGAGTGTTGGAAAGGCACTTAAGCGAGTAGGGTTTCAACTACTTAGAAATAAAATACTTGTAATTTGTGGCCTGCGAAAGTTCAATTCTGTTAGTAAAATTATTATGTATCAAACGACAAACAAAAGTTTTCAAATGTAATATATTTATACATACACTATTATTAATTTCGTTTACCATCTTTGTAGATTTTATCGTGACGTTGTACGAGGATTTAACTACACATTCATTAATTCCTTTTCATACGTACACAAAGCCTTTATGAATATGCATACGCTCGATTCTAAAAGGCGGTTGTTTGTCATTCCACATATTCGAAATATTATTTTTTATTTTCGTAGAAAAATACAGGTATATTTTTTGGTGTAAGAATGTGATTCATAGGTTACTTTACAAATTCCCGTCTGTTTACACTTTACCTAAATCTTCTATATAATATCTAGTTGTGCCCGCGACATCACATGTGTTTTTATTCTATGTTGTAATAAATTGTTGAGTTATGGCAAGATGAACATTATGTAAATATTCTTCTAATTTTAATATCTACACCTGAGTTTGACGATTATTTGAATGGTATATAAGTTGACGTGTTTCAACGCCATCTAGTAACAAAGTATAGTAAAATAGATAGCATATAAACCTTTTTCGTGAAGAAAAACTTAAGCGTGCCAACATTTAATGTGATTGGTGAAACGTTGTTTGAGATTATTATTTAAATGTATCGTCAAACCATAATCATGGTATTAAAAAATTTTAAACTAAATGAATTAGTTGTTGACAACAACATTCACCTCATCATCATCTTCTTACCCTTATCCCACCTAAATAAGGTCGGCACAACATGTTTTCCTTTTCGATTATACCTTGTCAGATGTCATCTCAGTATTACAGTCTAATTTATTCTTGTGATCTGATAAATATAAAAAGTAAACATTAAAATCAGTCAAGCCATTTAGGACAAAAATTACATGCATACGCGCCCTGAATTTGTATATATATATATATACAGACATAGATAATATAGACCGCATGTCATTAAAACACCTAACACTAAAGTAACCCTAAGTTTAGCTTTTCGGTATGTCTTTCATTACAACATTATATTTTCAACATTGTGCGATGAAATAAACTTTCAAAAAGAATCTTCTTCTATGCTATTAGACAGTTTTACTGAGTCATGTTACATTCATTTCAAAACAACGTTTAAATAACAGTCGTTCAATAGGGCTCTACACGTCTTTCTTTTGTCTGTTTGATAATTCTTTGAGATATCTATATAGTTCATTACTTCTGAACGGCTATATCTATTTGGAAATTCTTTTTTTCTTGTGTGTAATTCTGTAACACGTGAAACATTACTGTGATAGATATTCTACAAGCCTTTAAATATAGAATAAGCAATCGTTAACTTATATCAAGTTAAGCGAAACATTATCAATAAAACTGTTGACATATGAAATGTAATTATTGGTTACAAGCTGATACTCGTCCGTAACCATACATTTTGTTAGGCAAATATTTTTTCGGGTAATTTGGAAAGTTATCAAGAGTGATTTAACAAAAATAAAAACGTAGTAAGTAATACATTTTTGAGAATCATCAAATCGACATATTTTTCTCCTGCTACCCCCCCGCCTATTAGGTACCCACAATCGAAAATGTTTCTAAGAGGAAAAGTAGGGCAAAATGAAACTACTCACAGAACATTAGCTTGATAGTAATCAATGGAAAAAATGGACCCGGTATCCAGGACTAACTGTGTAGATAATTCATTTTATTTACATGCATGTATTGAATGAACTGTTTAAGAAATCCCCTATAAGAATTTCTATTATTGGAAAGATAAGTATGTTTGGAAATATCGCAACCGAGAAAAAGTAGTTTCAAGGCAGCTAAATTATCTTCGTATCAAATTTTAAATAAACATTTCACTTATACACCGACACAACACTTGTTTGTTTTTCCAACCAAATTACATTACATTGAAACGTATGAAAAAATTTAAAGCACGTCTGATGATTTATATTCGAATATTTTATTTTGATAACGCTGCGCTGGCATTGAGAAACACATATTCTATAGATAGATCCATTTGTAATAGAGTCTTTTGTTTATCTCCGGTATGATTTCATTATGCGAAAATTTCGAATGTAAATAACTTTGTATAGGAATTGAATGTTACCGGTTCAAAGCTGTGTGAATCATTTGTCCGTTTAAGATGATCGTGTAATAATGGACGAATTATTATTACAAAATATCTACTGCGAATATATTAAGGTGATTGTAAAGCGGCTCTATTCACAATATTTTACAATAGTACAATATAGTTTTGTATGATAAAACTTATAGTTGTGCTTTATGACCACTGGCTCGGTGACTCGTCGCTCGTAGAGTCGATGTCGTATCTTTGAAATTTGTTGTATATAGTGGTTGTATACCGATTTTTCTTAGCATTTATATAAGTCGATATGTGTTATAATTGCCTAAATTATTATTAACAAAATTATCCTTTTCACCGTCATGATAACATTTCACAACTCTCTACGTGTTTCTAAAAAACAAAGCCATACTACCACGTTAAATGAAAACAGAACAGATGAAACAGAATGATACTATCCTTATCTCCTACTAGATTGGAAAATCTTTAATTCTTAGATGTTTAGTTTCAAACAAATAAGTAAAAAATACTTTATCCCATTTAGGCCCTAAGAAGGCGCTTATGAACGTCAAAATTACCACCGGTTCGGAAAACAATCCAGTCATCGAGAAGAACCGGCCAGAAACGCGATCGGGTTTATCTTTTTATCATATATAGATGTATATTTCAAATAAATTACACGTTATAATCGTTATTAGAGGATGCACAAAGAAGAGACAATTCCAGACATCACCATCGTTCATACACTCTATAATAGCCCTTTGAGACCAAAACACGTTTGACATAACGCTTAAACTTATAATTTGGCAAATCTGTAATATGCTTTGGAACTTTGTTATCAAATCTAGCATTATTACCTAAGATAATATTACTAGTTTTACTGAGTCGTAAACATGGGACGGCCAGTTTGTCACCAGTTGATTAGTTTGTTTTGTTTACCCCTTTCGCTACTGATAGTTACTAATGTAAGCTGGAGGCGATATACACAGTCTCTAATGAAGCATTAAGGAACCTTCATATGCCAGAAAATTACAAATATTTTTTGGATGAATTCTGGTGTGACGGTCAATTGTTATCCTCATGTGTGTATGTGTTTGTTATATATAATACATGCGATGTGAGTTTTTTTTGTTTGTTACGCTTTCACTGGTCAACCGACTATCTTGAACTTTTGGATACATACTGCCAGATATATAGAGAAAAACATTGGGTAGTTTTTATTGGGAAAAAGAGGCCTGATCCGAAGTTCCGAGCAAAAACAAGTCATTATTATAAAAGTATATATTTGATTGGTTAACCTCGTGTAAGTAAGCGTCAGTGCCGATTTTATAATTGTTTTCGATGGAAATGATAATGTAAAACTTTTCTTCTATTATTAATCCCATGGCTTTTATTCATGGCTTTCGAATTCTCATCAGTCCTTTGTTTGTAACTTCTTGAGTACAAAAGGTTATTTGGCCTTTATAGCTAAAACACAATATTCCACTTCCCTGGCTCGTGTGGGGTTATATGCTGAGGTCAAAATTGATTTATGAACGATCTTTTCGCCCGGCCTTTCCTTTTCATTTGGATAGGTCTCGTTCTCATTTTTTAAAGTAACGTTTCAATTCGTCGCCGTGAAAAGATTATTTTGTATGCGTGTCACATACATAACTCCTCTATTCGTGGGGATTTCGGGTGATTTTTATTAACCTTTCTCTGTGAGAATAATTTATTTTTCAACTACTGTATTGACTTTGAAATATGTTATTTTTATTTGTTACTACTGTAACTATGTTTTCATGTGAATTAAATATGTTTTTAATCGTATTTTTCAAGTTATACTTCTTTTGGTGCGCTTGGGAAAAGTTATGAGAGTGAATTTTTAAGACGCGCGAGCAATCCGACATTTGAAAGCGACACCATGAAGTTAGTTGGTAATTGTCTGTCAAGTTTTCGTGAAAACCGTTAACTATATTCGAGGTAGTTATTCAAATATATATGAATCTACAACAAGTATTTTATGCCAGTGGAGATAAAAAATATATCCAATTATTCATACATAAATATACACGTGTATTTTTGTGTAATTTTAAATTATATATCTATAGTGGTGAATGATAATGTATTGAGTATTCGAGATAAAATTGTTTTTTGTTTTTATATTATTGACTTTTTACGTGGGTTTATAGATTTGATATTAACTGCTGGTATGTATTCTTTTTATTTCTTTGCATTATAAATTATTATTATTTGATAATTGGCTTATTCTACTTAGTTATATAGAAAATTAATTTTAAAGCCTTTTAAAGTAAAATACAATAGTTAAATTAAAGCGACATCATTTGCGTTTAATGTCTTTTTTTAAACTGAAGAACTATAACTTATTACGTGTGTAAATAAGTACACACATACGTTTTGTTATCTTAACCACTTACATTATTTAACTCTTTTACCAATATTCATTTACTTATGTAAAAAAATCTATTTACTAATAAAACCTCATGAAAAAACTAATAATATGTAGCCTGGATATTGATTAATTTTGAAGAGAAAACAAAAGCCTTTTTAAAGTACCTACCGTTATAATAGATTTCCGTATTTGATTAAGAAAAAAAAAAATACGTACCAACCAAATCAAAACGATTTTCCTGTTTTATTATCAACCATACACAAACAGAAGTATAACATAATCTAATTTAATCTCAAATGGAAGGATGTCGTATTCTTATTTATTGTCTCTTCAAAGAGCACATACATACAATATGTAATAGACAAATATATTGCTGTTCCTTGTTAAGTTAATAAAGAAGGCTAGGATCTTTTTAAGTGTACAATTTAAACTGTTTAAATTTAAATAAAAAATTATTAAATTTGTTAATAATAATACTGTTGTATAATGTATGCGAACTCGTTACAACTAAACAACGAATAATTCATTTGTGATATAATAATAAACAATTAGTTTCTAAAAAAAAGTTCATCTAGAACGTTGACGAATTGTTCGAATAATGACGTCAGCCGTCAAGAATTTTCCACCTTCTTTTATTGGAAGGTATATAAAGCGCCCCGCGGCGCGTAAAAGTAGTGTTTTATCCTAAATAAATTCGAAGGGATATAAACTAAAGAAACCTTCAAAAGGACAGTGACTAAAACATTATATCGAACCCTTAGTAGTAACCCGTAGTACCCGTAGTAAAGGCTTAACTTAGAAAAGTAGTTTTTTTTGGGAAACGGCAAAGAACAAATCGGCGATCACAATTTTTTTTTTAAATTAGCCCTAACTCCCTGATTTACAACATCATTGCCATGAAAATTTACTCTTTCTGTGAGATACACCTTGTAGAACTATTTATTATGAGCCATTTTATTGAATAAACTAAAATACCTAAAAACTCGATATGTGCCCTTTCTTTATTAACTTTAACTCTTTAACTCTGCCTTCCCAATGCATTCTGGATAATTTAATGTATGTTCGCAAAAACTTTGATAAGCTGGAGTTCGTAAAACACAGACATGATTTAAAAACTAGAAACTGTGACAAAACCAGTAACAGTTTTTTAGGTAATAGTGTTAGGTTTTATAACAAAGTCCCAAAGCATATTACCGATTTGCCAGACTATAGGTTTAAGTGCCATGTTTTTGCCATTTTGGTGTCAAAGGGCTATTATAGAGTGGATCAATATGTGAACGATGGTGATGTCTGGAATTGACTCCTCTCTGTGCGTCCACTAAAATCGATTGTAATGTATAATGAATTTTAAGTATATAAGTATATGTTAAAAAGATAAACCCGATAGAGTTTCTTGCCGGTTCTTCTCGATGACTGGGATGTATTCCGAACCGGTGGTAGTTTTGACGTTCATAAGTGCCTTCTTAGGGCCTAAATTGAATAAAGTATTTTTTATTTGATTTGATTTATTAAGGGCGCGATGTAGTAAGTGTGACTGTAGTGTAGCTATATAATAGTGAGTCTATTCGATTTTTATGTGAATGAGTACAAAATAAATTTCGCTCACTCAAACGGCGTTTAATTTACCTACGAGTGTAACAATATATATAATTATTTAAGGAAAATTAAATAAATATTTCACTAAAACTTTGAAATTAGAACCGATACTTTTACGGTATCGTAGCGTCTCCGAGTGTGGACATTAGCCGAAAGAAATTAAAATATCTTACGCAAGTAAACATTAATTACTGTAGTTGTTTGGGAATTAGTCTAGTTTAACGAACTACACACACGGGGTAATACAAGGGGAGCTCAAGGCGAAATTAGATTTTAAGTACTAGTGAAAATAATCTGTTAGCAGAACAGACTTCAAGAAATACCTCGTTTTACCTAAAACTAAGACCTTTTATAAATTTTGCAATATTTTGCTCATATTTCGAGTTTTTAGGTATCCATCAAGCACTTTGCTTACTTCGTAGATTAATTTCTTATTTGAGAAAAACTTTATAGCAATATTAGAAAAAAAATAATCTCATATGGAGATTTTGTTAGCAGTATGTACAAAAGCTTATTCTATCTACAAAAATATTATACATTTGTAGATAAAATTATCCGTATGTCTGTTTGTATATAGAGAATACTTGAGATCTGAGAAACGCGCAAGGAAACCATGGGAACAGGTACTTCTACTATAAATAAATATATAACATATCTTATTATGATTACTAGCTGTACTTCGAGATTATAGTCCAATTCAATTTTTTTTTATTAATTTTGTATTATTGACAACAGTGGCAGGTAATTTTAAATAAATCTCGTAATATGTCTCGTCATGTAACGTGTTACACGACTGTTGCATAAGAAGCTAACCACGCGACCAAATCGTGCGGTATAGTGTCTCGTGTTTACTTTCATAGGCATTCACATTTCGGACATTCTCGGTGACGTTTGATTCTCGTAGCTCCAGTAATTTGTGCATTTAAACAAACGATAGCTTATTAGCTTACATACGTGCACATACAATAAACTATTTTAACTGTACTGATGCATTTATCTACAACTTTTAACTCGCTTTTTACTATGAGCGTGGGCCCATAACCTAAAATCAAACAACTTACTGCAGCTAACGAACACAAGCGAGAGTTTATATTTTACTTTTGACAGACACGTCATTTATTAATATATATAGGAGGCAGCACATTCGACCTATTATAATACATATGAAAGATCAGAGTCAATTGTAAAATTACGTACTTGTACTACACAGTATGAAAATTATTGTATTATGTATTGGTCAGTTTTCTACTGCCCTTTCATATTTCTATCATCCTTAAGCTAAAAATTTGTGGGCGCACGTAGACACACGTCTACAGATGACTCAGGTAGCTTCGCCTTCAGGCTTTGATAGAAAGCGAATAACACAATTATCCCGTTCTAGAAACAAACTATTAACATATCGTTTAGATTGTAGCTGTATTTATAAAACTCATGTCTTTAGTAATAATGTACATATTTATGTCATAAGTCTTTTGACATACAATTGATCTTTAATATAAAATTATTCATAACGGTAAACATTAATATTGTCATACTGACGACCTCTTGAATAGAAACAGGCCCGTAATAGAATAGATTAAAATAAATTTGACTTTATTTCACTAACTCGGCTTTCGCGATACAGTATTTCATGTTTCTGTATATTTATAGGGTATTTTATGAAATTCAATTCGCGATTATTTCCAATCTATTAAACGGCGCTTTCGATAGTAAATATAGTTCTAAATATATCCTAACTATTACTAATTATATAAATGCGTATATGAGTTTGTTGGTTTGTAACGCTTTTTATATACGTACGATTTGTATATACGTTGGCTCAAGGGTATAGAAAAGGAAACACAGTACCGTCTATCCAGAAAAAAGGCATTGTTCCCGAGGGATGACTGTTTAGCGGAAGTGGTAGTATGATTACCACTTGCTAATTTCAGAAGGTTGGGAGAGAAATGATATATCTGACTCCGTTTGTGCAGACTAGTAATCGCTTTGGCAGCTGGATTACGAATCTCCCGTTTATTGAGTTGAGTGCATATTTATAAGGAACCAAAAAGAACACGTGCAAACCAATAGGCTAGAGGCAAACCGACAATACAAATACAAATAATACTGAAATCATAAAACAAAAGTAAAACTAGGAATTAACAATAAACATCTGTGCAATAAAATAATAAAGATTAAAAGTCGGGATTATAACAATTCGCCGCATTGTGTGTGGAGGTTGTCGGTAATATTATAGTTGATCCCAGGTAACATGTGGCCACCACCTGGGCGGCAAGTCTTAATTAGTCGCGTTCTTAAGCCAACTAATTTCGGACTTTGTAGTGCCGCTGATTTTTCGCCTGCATTGTTGTAGTACACACATACCACGTTTGATGTAGGTATGTGTGTCGCTACAACTGAAATCTATAATAATGCGAGCGAAGTCGCGGGAAAAAGCTATTATTATTATAACTGGATGTGAGTTTGTTTGTTTGTTATACTTTCATGCCTTTATCATCATTAACTTTTCCATACACACTGTGAGGGACAAAGAAAAAGATATAATGGTACATATATTCCAGAAAATGTACGTTTCCAGCGGCGGTCAAATCAAAATTAGCGTGAGTGTAGCATGGAGAAAAATTCTCGTAATATCATTTACACCATTCATTATTTTACGTCGTCGGAAGAAGGTTAAAATAATGGCGTCACAATCGCCTCATCGCCTGTGACACAATTAATAAACCGTAAGCTTACTCAAAGCCTATGTTATCCTGTGAGCCTTAGCAGTGGCTCCTATTGGAACAACAAATCAATACGTATGGGACTAGCTCCTTAATTACATATTTAGCAAAAGGAAAGCGATAACAGAAATGCACAAATATTGGCTTCACAATGGCAAATTGAGATTAAGACCAGTAACAGTATTTTAAGACCAGTAAAAGTTTTTTAGGTGATACTGTTAGGTTTTAAAATAAAGTCCCAAAGCGCATTATCGATTTGCAGGGATTGTAAGTTTAATCGCCATGTTAAGCGGATTTTAATGTCAAAAGGCTATTATAGGGTAGATATATGTGAACGATGGTGATGTTTGGAACTGTCGCCACACCTCTGTCTGTGCATTCACTAAAAAAGACAGTAACGTTAAAAAGATAAACCTGATCGCCTTTCTTGGGGCCAAAATTTAGTAAAATATTTTGATTCAGGTTTTCTGCAATCTTTCTAATGAAATACGTTATAATAAAATCAACCAACAGCGGGCATCGCATCGCATGATTTAAGTTGGCTCTTCCTTGCGCCCAATGAAGACTCTGCATTTTATTTGGGATTTCTTTTTCTTAGACAATTGTAAACCATTGCTAACGAAGCACGTTTCTTCGGTGTTTCCGACTCCGTATTTAGGGCCGGTGATTAAATTACTTGCCTTTTACTAATTCCGTGTATGACTTTATTTGTTACTGGCATAACATGTACACCTAATAACAGTCTTCATGGCCGAAGAAAAACCATAAAAAGTAAAATATCCACTAAAGAAAACGTATAATATTATTTGTTTAACTTAAATAAAAATTTACCACTTATTGCCCACAAAATCGCTCGTGATAATATAGATTTGAGTATACTATTTTTTTCTACATTAAAAGTACACCTATGTCCTTTTCTGTACCCCTGACAACATGTATGCAAGATTACATTTCAATCGGTGTGTAGCTAACGCGCTGTAAAGTAACTCACATAAAATTCGCATGTATAAATAATATTAATCAGGATATTCAATTACTATTGTACCGTCATAATTAATTACCTCTAAAATTCAATAGCAAAAAAATTTATAACGACTTTACTAGGATAAATTCACAGTTTAGGTGAGATGCATCAAATGAAAGTATGAAAGTACGTGAAGTACGGTTAGCGGCTGTCTGTAAACAATCTGTGTCCTATTTAAGAGTCAGATATGTACAGTCCTCGTCAATCTTTTTGACCGCTGTGAATATCGGCGTAAATTGGGGCTTACGCGTAATATACTCAAGAGCTTAACACAAAACAGAATTAAAAATATTATTATGGGAATCTAAAATTTGCATTTATTTATTCTTGTATCCATGTTGTACATATAAATTGATACATATTTACACATCAATTTGTATTCTACGCAAGTATAGTCAGAACGGCGAAAACGTTTGGCGAGCACTATACATATATTGCGAAGTATTATTGGCTGTTAACCGTGAGTAGCGCGCTGGGTCTCGAGAAGCAAAATTGTTTACTAAATGTTGAATTTCCATTCGCCTATGTATCTGTGATTCTTTTATGTCATTGTTTATTCCAGGCGGACGTAGTTTTGAGCACAAGTTGTAAATAGATACTTTAATTTAGTATAACCTTTTTTTCATCATTTTCGACAAAGGCTTTTTCCAGAGGTGTCTATAATTAGTATCAAACCAATCTCTTCCAATTATCGTCTTTATATCATCCAATCATGTACTTTGCAGATTTCTTTGTATTCAATAAATATCAGACCTTTTTTAATACTTCTATGCGCTCTGATAATACCGCGAAGAAGGTAGGTAATATAAAGGAATGAACAATAATCTATTTTGCGACGTCGGCTCTTAAACCAAAAGGTAATTTTATGGAAGTAAAGCTATTCTTATAGCTTTTAAAGGGAGTATATAATGAAAGGTACTGAACATAATGATGTGGCTTGTAATTAGAATATAGGTATATGTAATTTGTTTTCATTTTTTGGATTTTCATAACGTAACAATAAATATAGTTACTTGCGAAATGATGTATCAAACTTAGCCAAGTCGATCAACTTCATTCAGAGTATGTCATATGCTACTGACTCGGTAAATATAGTTGTTGCGAAATGATGTATCAACCTTAGTCAAGTCGACCAACTTTATTCAGAGTATGTAATATGCTACTGACTCAGTAAATATAGTTGTTGCGAAATGATGTATCAACCTTAGTCAAGTCGATCAACTTTATTCAGAGTATGTCATATGCTACTGACTCAGTAAATATAGTTGTTGCGAAATGATGTATCAAACTTAATCAAGTCGACCAACTTTATTCAGAGTATGTCATATGCTACTGACTCAGTAAATATAGTTGTTGCGAAATGATGTATCAACCTTAGTCAAGTCGATCAACTTTATTCAGAGTATGTCATATGCTACTGACTCACTAAATATAGTTGTTGCGAAATGATGTATCAAACTTAATCAAGTCGACCAACTTTATTCAGAGTATGTCATATGCTACTGACTCAGTAAATATAGTTGTTGCGAAATGATGTATCAACCTTAGTCAAGTCGATCAACTTTATTCAGAGTATGCCATATGCTACTGACTCAGTAAATATAGTTGTTGCGAAATGATGTATCAAACTTAGTCAAGGCGATCAACTTTATTCAGAGTATGTCATATGCTACTGACTCAGTAAATATAGTTGTTGCGAAATGATGTATCAAACTTAGTCAAGGCGATCAACTTTATTCAGAGTATGTCATATGCTACTGACTCAGTAAATATAGTTGTTGCGAAATGATGTATCAAACTAAGTCAAGTGGATCAACTTTATTCAGAGTATGTAATATACTACTGACTCCAATAATCCTTTCTGTATATAATTAATTTATAAATTACTAAATTTAAACAAAATAGTCTGGAACACTTTCTGGTATACAAGTAATAAATATCGTAACACGCATTTATGAATTATCACAGTACATGTGTGAATAATTTTAATACGGTATATTATGCAATCACTATGTCTAATGGTCGAAAGTTGACCAAAATAAAAGGTACAAAGACTTTTTCTACACGTTATAATATATGTATTAGATAGACATTTCTTTTTTATCTAAATGTTAAAAGTGTATTTTACAAATATCGTATATTGCAAATATAAGGTATATGATGAATACAGATTTATAAATAAAGGCTTCAACTCGTACATGGTATGCAAAGAAAGCGAAGTATTTCTAAAATTGATTATTGGGAACACTAGATGTAATAAATAGATAAACTAAATAATTAAAAAAAAAAAAGGAAATCTGTTGATAAACAAAGGAGAAAATATCATGATAATGCGGCCATTTAAAATGAAGAAGATAGATTACAATATTGTATTCATAATTAATTTAATTTAATTTATTATCATATTCGTAATGAAAATGATTATCTTATAAATATTAGGTGCATATGTAGTGGTTGGTGTATATGTAACTTAGTATTTATATGTCTATGTTTATAGTATTCTATTTCAGTGAATTTACGATGTCTATAGCATTAATAATAATTTTCATTATGAATATAAAAGGCCGTTGTTTGTGAATTAGTAGATTGTATAGCAACCGTTACAACGATAGCGACTTATATCTGTATTTTCAATATAAAAAAGCGAGGAGTTAGTTACCGTTAAATTATACTCTATTCTATGTAGCAGCCGATGAACGTAAATAATTATAGCAACATCGTGTAAGTTATAGCGTAAATAACGAATAATTTATGGTATAGTAACTGAATATTTAACATAACAATTATTAATGTAAACACGTCAGTGGCGAAAGCCAACGCTGTTTTCTGAACACGTAAGGTGAAAAAAAATCTTAATGGTACACGTTTTATACAGTACACACCGCATTTACCGTCCAAACCATTATACCTTGCAACATTCATAAACTGTTTACAGCGTCAACCGACGATATTGGCTGAAAAGAGGTTTATTTGAAAACATAACAGTATCGAACACGCCTCTGATACGTCTTCACCTCGATTTTCTATTATCGTAAAAATAACAGCGCCACAAAAATTTTATATACACATCATTCTTAACTTCATATGAATGGGTTAATTGTTAATGGCTTGTTCGTAATAACCAACAATGAAATATAATTTAAAAACTTAAATAAATGTGTATATAAAAAAAAACATTGCACGGCACAGTGCAAACCTCGCACAGGTGTGTTTAGAAACGAAAAAATTAAGACCTAACCTTTCTTTCGCAGTATGAAGATGTAATGAAATTAAATGGCGTCTTAATAATTGAACGTCAATCTGACAATATCTTTGAAGATCTGCGTACAATAGTCTGTCTCATTCACTCGTTCACTTTTTATATGAAGATATTTTAAGCAAAATTTTTCACTTCTCCAACAACTTGTCATTTTAGATTCCAAAACAATTGAAAAAATATTATAATAATATTTACATAGGTATGTGTATTTGAAATAGCGTACCTACTTCTTCTAGTAGATTATTACTGCCGTTGTCGAGTAAGTAATGATAGTACAAGTTTCGTGCGGTCATTTGAATGAATTAATGATATGGGGGCCGTCTTGTTAGAACTCTCCAGGGAGTTTTTGTGTCAAGTCAGAATCCATGCTCCGTGGCTTTATTTCCCATGCACTTCACTTGTGCACAATAACCAAACTATATTACGTAAAACGTCACCAATATTACAAAATATAGAGGAAAAAAATTACGAATAAAATATAAATTAATTTCCCATCCACTTCACTTGTGAACAATAACCAAACAATATTACGTAAAACGTCACCAATATTACAAAATATAGAGGCAAATAAATAGGTACAAGATTACGAATAAATTTTAAAATCCACTACATGACATATCAAGATCCCGCCAAAAACTTCCTCTTTATTTTTAACGAGGATTTGTTCAGAAAGAACATGTCCCCTCCATACAACAGACAATAATCATATATCTTACAAAAAAAAAAGAATATATGATGAAACAGAAACTTGAAATCAATTCAATTTCGTTCCCTTATATCGACGTCCGCCAAATTATAGATTAATTTGGCTTCTTCGTTACAAACATCTATATTCTTCTTACATATCTGTTTCTTCCGAGAATCGTTCCGGAGAAAATATGATAAATATCTTCTTCTTGATGTATTTAATTTGGTTCTAGAATACCACAAACCCTCAGCTGATTTTGATAACCCAAGTCTCAAAATGGCGGAATATATTTTAAATTTCACGAGATCGTACATTATAAATTTCATGGCGTATTAAAAAAAAGTTCGTACAAATGAAAAAATAATTTAAAAATAATTTTACAATTCATCACTTGTTATCTTTCAAAGTTTTGTAATAAATCAGGTATTTTTTAAGCTTATGCTGCGAACAGTGTGTTGACCTGTGCATCATGAGGTCATTCGTTTGTATGGAACTTAAACCTTTATGGTTTTGAATAATCCAGGCATTAGCCTGTAAGAATGATATTACTACAAATAATAACATTGTCATATCAATATTCAACTGACATTATAAGCGAGAATGTGAAATTGTTTGATAGTTACGCCTTTCACTCCTTAATTACTCAACCGACAAACATATTACTTTGCATAGACGTTTCAAAGGCACAGAAAAGAACATAGATTACATTTTAATCAGAAGAAACCTACTATATACCTATATACATGTCTACATTAACGCGAGCAAGGCTGCTGCAAGCAAAAGCTAGTAAACCAATAATATACACTTAAAAATACTAATTCAAAATATTCTTGAAGCTCCTTTTATTACTTCTAATAAAATATACTATAGTTTTATGGCTTTAAATCACAAATATTATAAACATCTGAACTAAATAACTATAGTTCAGAATTAAACAATGTTTATTTGGACGACGACTATAGGAAATGAGCTATAAAAATAAGACCCTACTATTTTAAAATTTTATGAATAGATAACCTAAGAACTTGCAGAATTTGTACTTCATATTGGTATTTGATTCCATCAAAGAAGTAATATAAAATATATCCGTTATTTAATTCAATAACCATTTAGACAACAAATCATTCTTAAACGGATAGGTTACCGAGATATATTATATGTATTACTTATTATACAAACGTCAATATCGACCAATTCGTGTCGGTGGTTAGGAGATGAGTTATGGCGGCAGAACCGAAAAATACGAAATAGACTTTTTAAGTGTGAATGAGTGATTGGATGCGAGAGTGATGTATTTGAGTGGGTTAATAAAATATACGCTGATAGTTGGTAAACAGGAAAATAACGTTCATATAGTATTTTTATAGTACACATCGAAATTATGAGTAGATTCATATATCGTAAGGTTATTTCCAATTGACTACGTTATCCATTGACAGATACAATACACGATGCCGTATATAAAAATACGTTTAGTATAATAATAACTCAAATGTTTCTTCAAAGCTTTCTTTTTTTATGATTGCCCCGGCAATACTCTTTAACTTGCTTCACCCAGCAGTGATTTCTTGATTTACGTATATTTGTAAACTGTATAAAGACGTGTAAGCTATATCGTATTATCATCTTATATATGAAAATAGCGTTTTATATAGAATAAGTGTGTACTTATGTACGCGCGTTAGAAGTTATACTTCTTTGGCGTAACAAGCTAAAAATTTTTTCAAAAATTTTATCTTTCGCCTTATTCTACGTTTGTAGAAAAAACGAGACTAACGATAGAAATAAAGGTATTTAATACATACATAATTTTATTTGAATAAAATGTTGACTATAGCTAACTTCAGTGTGTCGGTTTTTCGTGACGGTGTGCGCGCACATCGTAAAAATTTACTCTCATCATTTTTCCCTAACGCGCCAAAAGAAGTATAACTTCAAAAGTAAAACGACAACAGTATTATAAAATTATATATTTGATCAAAGCAAAGTATGTCAAAATCAAAATTAAAAATACTCTGCTTACTTTGAATGCGCTTACGAACGTCAAAAACTACCACCGGTTCGGAAAACAACTCTGAAGAACCGATACTTAACGATATTACTACAAGCGTGCAGCAATGACATTACGATATTTTTGTCCGACTATCCAAAGAGAGGGTAATAATTCTTGAACGTATTATTTCTGTCTGTTTCTTTGGTATGCTCTGACATATAAAATGCTTAATCAATTTTAAAATATGAGGTGTTGTCACATACATGTTTATTATGGGAGTGAATTAGGTGATATTCGTAATATTTATATATGACAATCTATCTTATATATATATAATGAATTAGTGTTCGTTTGTCTCGCTAAAACTCGAGAATGGCTGGTCCGTTTTGGCTAATTTTGATCTTGAAATATTTTTAGAAGTTCAGAAAAAGTTTAAACAGTTAGCAACATAAGTAATAAATAAAGGGAAATACTAAAAAAGTCATTTGTCAAATACCAAATTTTCCTAGCTGTGAAACATTTGATGTCTTTTGTCATTATAGAAATAAAAAAATGTCATTCGTTTGTCAAATATTTATAAGGGCGTTCAGAAATTTATCTGTTTCATAGCTGCAGTAAAAGGTCCGATCTCTTTGGTCTGTTTTGTTGGAATACAAAAGAATTCTCTTTCAGAAATAAAAATAGTACATGAGAAAGCTTTAAATTGATTAAGTGCATAACTATGCTGCATTTATAATGTAAATAACATTTTTGAATTAAGTCTTGACCACATTTTATACAAATATAATATGTAGGTGATACGAAGTTCACCGAGCCATCTAATTGTAAACAAAAAAGAGAGATTTTACCGTAGTGTTTTTATTTTGTTTTTTTTTTTTTACTAAGGAGGTACTTTTTCTTTCTTTAAAAGTCCAACTTCAAAATATCATTCAAACGAACATAATTCGATATAGTGTTCTAACATATTAAAACTATGCCGCTTCAAACTTTTGTATATAAATTAAATAAAAATAAGTGAATAAATCGCTTCTTGTTACACACGAGTGCTCTTATGACGTCAGTGTGATGTCAAACTGTTTTTATACAAATAGCAGGAAGTTAATAAGATCTAGAAAATAATTTAATTAATGTAATATATGTCATATAAAAGTAAATTAATTTTATTTACTTGAAAATTTTAGCTCATATCGAGATGAGAAGATTTCAATTGATTAATTAAATGTTCCATTATTTTTAACTCTTTCTGAGGGAGGTACAATGACATCTTTTAAACAGACAAGAATGATTACTTGTGTACTACTATAATATATCCCGAAACGAAAAGAGCATTTTATATACCACTATATGTCACAATTTAGAACGCTGAAAGTAAATTAATTCGGCACAAAATGACTACAAGTATATGCGGCTGCAATATTTTGCCTAAGCCATTAAATATTCAACAATATAGCGCAGAGCAATACGTTAGAGCGACGAGGGTTCAGTCGCCACCGTGCTAAGACAACGTATCGATCGACGTAGGTTCGAATCTTTCTAAATGAACGGTTAAGGAAAAATTGTGATGAAAATAGAAATAGAGCTTTTTCTAAATTTGCGTGGCTCTGACTACCATCCTCAAGTCGAATATCTGTCGCCTAAGTATCTCTAGGCGTGGTTCCGGCAGTTGCACTTGAGGACCAGTGTCTCCAGGTTTAGCGTGTTTACAATCTTCGACCACATCGTCAATTAACATCAAACGTTTTAGCCTATAAAGTATGAATAAGTAGACAATTATCTAGAACATAAGCAACTAGAAAGGAGCCTGAGTACTGTAAACCATACTTTTATATTTAAATAACAGTGACCACTTTTACTTGACAAAGCGTACTGAAAACGTTAAATGCAATATAAGTTCCGCATCGTAACTATATATATTGACACTTGACGGCATTCAATCTTATCCGATTGATTTTAAGTAGTAAATATTGTGTACAAAAGGGTGATGTTATAGATATTTAGATATCAACTAAACCATATAGTGTTCAATTTTGTTTTTTATACTTTATACTTAAGCGTTTGACCACAACCTCATCTGAAATTATATGATGATGTGGTCTATGATGGTAAGTCACGCTTAACCTAGAGAGAGACTGGCTCTCAAGTGCAGCTGCCGGAACACACCAACAGATGCTTGACGACAGATTTTCAACTTTAGGGTGGTAGCTAGCCAGACTGACTTAGAAAAAGCCCTATCACCATGCTATGGTTTCATCACGATGTTTTCCTTCACCGAAAGCTCCGACTTAGTTGCTAGGATTCGAGCCTACGTCCTTCGACGCTGTATCCGAACACACTACCAACAGAGCCATTATCGCTTCAAAACATTAACTCGGGCGTAGCCGCGAGCAAACGTTCCATAAATTTCTTGATATAACAATAGATATTCTACAGGTCTTATTCATCATTTTAAAATAAATATATAAAAAAGTAAAAGTAAAGATTTCTTAAAAGACGTTTTTGTTAGCAGTTTCGAAATGTATTATTAGAATGTACACATGTATTTATTACGGGTGAGATATATTTTTGGCGCTAATCTGAAGAATATTTCGCACGGTTCGTTGCCGGCGGAGCAACTAAATACGAATTATGTTGATGCGAGCATTCGTTTTAGAATTGATGTCGACGAGTCTTTAAATTCGGTTGGAAATGATTGATTACATATTTCCGGTTGCATAGATCCGCGCTGATCAAGGTTGATCCAACTGTAAATCTGTTAGAAGTGAAATGTGATTGACGGGGTATATATTTTAACATATATCATATATAAATCAATAAGCATATAATATTTTTATGCAGTATACATGTATATTTGTTTACATAGACATGTACATGTGTTTTCTATGTACTGGGCTAAAATGATAATTTACAGGCGGGAACCTAAAATAAACATTGATTTACTGTGAAAAATATACTTTGTGAACTTATTGTTTATATCTTATTTGAGTTTTATTGGACGGAGAGATCTGAATCTGCTACTATTGTATATCATAATGTAATATGTACTGAAGTGAAAACTTCTTTAGGAGGGTTGAGCACTTTTTTTGGTGAACAAAAAGCGTGTAACTCGCGTCATTGTCACCGTACGCTTCCCATGAGTCCTTATAGACTGCCTCGACTTTTTTATTATTGTATTCCAAAATGTTGCAGTCACTTGGTAGATTTATAATACTATTAAATTGGCTTACAGAAAACACTATAAGCCAAACATATTATTTTTGAGTTTCATAAATGGATGTCTGAAACGGTTATTTATTGCTAAATGTTTACCTATCAACAGTACGTTGTAATATGTTATATATATATATATATATATATATATATATATATATATATATATATATATATATATATATATATATATATATATTTAATACTCGTCATAATTTAAATTTCTAGTTTGCAATTATTTTCTATTTTCATCATTAAAATATAGCTTGCAGCTCCGTTCGTATTAACTTATAATATGGATACTTAATAAAATATAGCCTAGTGCTACCTGGTGACGAGTTGTAGTAAAGTGCATAATATAACAGGGTGTTCCGTGAGAAAACCCTTAGGAGTGCTGACTTTAATGATGATAGATCATGCGCTCTTACCGTATAATGATCTCAGATACACCACCATACATAGATAACTTTTTAAATCCATCATCAGATATTAAAATAAACTGAAACGTGATCTATTTCACGAAATACACTCAGTACAATGATCAGATTTTCTAATACTTAGAAAAAATTGTGATTACATAGTATGTGCCTAGTTTTATTTTAAAACTACCTGATATCCGCATATTCGTTTGCATTGTTTATTGTCGTAATAATATCTTTTATGTACAGAAGTAAAATCAAAGTAAAAAATATACATATTTGGTTATAGAATTTTTTGACACTTTCGGAAAGTTTAGATTTAAAAATAATTGTATATTAAATGTAGATATCATGATATTATATTTATTATAAACTAGCAGACCCGGTGGACGTTCTCGTGTCCTGATAATTAAAAAAAATATATACTTATATGCATGAAACGCTTAAGGCGGCTTGACTTTTTCAGATCGTTTCAACAATTATCATTATATTTCAAGCAATTTACAGAAAACCTTAACAAATTATATACCTAAACCTTCCTCATGAATTAGTCTATCTATTGCTGAAGACCGCATTATAATCCGTTCAGTAGTTTTTGAGTTTGTCACGAACAGACAGAGAGACGTGGAGGACGACTCTGTTTTATAATATGTAGTAATATTATAGTTATTTTTTAAATAAGGACCGAGTGTCTAAGAAGTAAAACTTAAAACGTTTATCCAAAATCCAGTCTAATAGTTTTTGTGCGATGCGCGTTCAACGGCAGGCCTCTATCATTTAAGCTAGATTATTAGAATAGGCAAAAAAATCAGACACAACAACGTGTATACGAAAAAACTTTAATAAAAAATATTTGGCTTTGCAATAACTGCCACTAAATAAAAAAAAAGAGTGTGCTTTAGATCACACGATTGAAGTAAAACTTCTTTAGCTCCATCTATATGTATGTATGTATATATGTTGATATGTATAACAAACTTGGAATTGAACTACTGACTGAGATATATATATATATATATATATATATATATATATATATTTCATGCACTGGCTATGAGAGGAAGAGAGAAAGAGAATTTACACGCACCCCGCTCACTCTCTTTCTTGCTCCCACAGTTTGCTACAGACAATAGGCTTGCACTGTGTTTTAGATATACAAAACGTAACTGGCTATGAGAGAAAGAGGAAAAGAAAATGTGTGCTCGCACCTCTCTCTCTCTTGCCCCTACAGAAATATACGAAATGTAACTTTCTCTCCGTCTATCTTCACTAACGTATAGCTCCTTCTCAACTTCCGTTTGTTTCGTCCGATTACACTTTTCGTAACGCTCTCGTCACGCTTTCGCCAGCTTACTTCACAAGTCAAGCGTGCGTAAAGAAATTTTACTTCAAAAATAACATGAAAATTAACTTTAAACCTTATAAACACCTTGCTAAAACCTACAACCTGTAATTTATACTTTATGCAGTGCAATTAAAATAACGTTCTGTATAAAAACAAGTCTCTATCGTTGTTCATTATTTTTCGTACAGTTGAGTAAACATACGTGTCACGATAATGCGCCGTGTGTGTATGTCCTCTCACATAAACTACCGCGAATTACGACACCGTTGTTTCACGTTATATACATTCGCATTCACTTGTTGCTCGTAACCAGATATTCTGCTTTTTACGTCAACATCTATTTACAGTGTGAACGTTTGTACTGTATAATATATTCATAATAATAATAAACTTTGAAAGAAAGTTAACAAAATGTTTATAATGTAGCTACCAATTCGTCTGTGAATTCTCGCACTTCAAATTTTTTCTCTATAATAAATCATAAATGAAAACGTTGAATTACTTCTACTCGGGGATTTGTGCAGACTTCATTTGATGTTAACAATGATTTTCTTTAAAAATATACTATTTTTTTAATTCAATATTAGCTACCCATGCGTCTACTCTTGAAGAAAATAAGACCAAAGATTCAGTTTACAGTATGACCATGTAGCGAATTAAAATGACAACTGAGCAATAGGACCTCAATCTGTCAATTCTGTTAATATTTTTTGCAGATTTGCCTACTATTTTCTATCTTACTCGCATTTTATTTGGAGATATTTCAACGCAAATTTTCCGTATTTTTTTTTCCGTACGATTTTTAAGATTCTTATTAATACAAACCTTGTCCTGACGATTAGAAATTCAACAAAAACATAATTAGTCCAATAGGTTCAGCCGTCCTGCGGTGATACGCTTATATACATTCATCAATAGACTTTTATTTATATATACGCTTTACAATAATTACCAATTACATATAAATAAACTGGCAACGTTAAGATTACCGCCATCTGTTAGAATCTTATCGAACTAACAGAGATAATCATGACTCTTTGTCAATAAACTAATATAGCTATTATAAATTGAGATATAGACTAACTTTCAAGTTGGATACAACTGAAAACAGTGTGCAAAAATATTTTTTTTCGAACTGTCTACACTGTTGACCTGGTAAGGCCTCTACAGTTTCACCGGACTACTGCAAAATTTTATTAAAATCGTTTCAGTAGTTTAGGAGTCCATTGCGGATAAACAACGTGACACGTAATTTATATATTAAGATTTTGATAACAACCAGTACACGCGTTATTCGTAGAATAAATGTTCCCTTACTATATGTCATCGTAATAAAGATAACACAAATCCGAGCCAAACTAAGAACAACAATACTAAGCTTTGCCTTTGCGTGATATTTTAATTAGTATGTATTAATTAAGACTCTTTAAAGCGAGACTAAGAATTGTTCTTCAGCTCCACAAATATTCTTGTTTCTATTAGGTATAATTAAATGAGAAGGGAATGTATAGTCGTATGCAATATCTGAATTAATAGTGTTATATATATTACTTGTACGTTATGTATATATGTATATATACATCATATGACGTTTGTCTAGAAATTGGGAAACCTCCAACAGTGGAAATTGTTGCAAAAGAAACAAAGACTAACATTAAGAAGACCTCTCATTCCAGCTTCGTATGGGTGCAATGTACTAACATTTTTCATGTACTAATATTTGTTAAATCTATTTTTTGAGGCTACAATGCTTTTAGTTTAACAATTTTATATGTATATATACATCATATGACGTTTGCTTAGAAATTAGAAAACCTCCAACAGTGGAAATTGTTGCAAAAGAAACAAAGACTAACATTAAGAAGACCTCTCATTCCAGCTTCGTATGGGTGCAATGTACTAACATTTTTCATGTACTAATATTTGTTAAATCTATTTTTTGAGGCTACAATGCTTTTAGTTTAACAATTTTATATGTATATACATCATATGACGTTTGCTTAGAAATTAGAAAACCTCCAACAGTGGAAATTGTTGCAAAAGAAACAAAGACTAACATTAAGAAGACCTCTCATTCCAGCTTCGTATGGGTGCAATGTACTAACATTTTTCATGTACTAATATTTGTTAAATCTATTTTTTGAGGCTACAATGCTTTTAGTTTAACAATTTTATATGTATATATACATCATATGACGTTTGCTTAGAAATTAGGAAACCTCTAACAGTGGAAATTGATGCAAAAGAAACAAAGACTAACATTAAGAAGACCTCTCATTCCAGCTTCGTATGGGTGCAATGTACTAACATTTTTCATGTACTAATATTTGTTAAATCTATTTTTTGAGGCTACAATGCTTTTAGTTTAACAATTTTATATGTATATATACATCATATGACGTTTGCTTAGAAATTAGGAAACCTCTAACAGTGGAAATTGATGCAAAAGAAACAAAGACTAACATTAAGAAGACCTCTCATTCCAGCTTCGTATGGGTGCAATGTACTAACATTTTTCATGTAATAATATTTGTTAAATCTATTTTTTGAGGCGACAATGCTTCTAGTTTATTAAAGTCACAAAAACTACGTAAAAATGTTCACACGAAGAAACTGTATTTTTTTTTGTTTTGGGTGTAATATTAAATCTGTCATATCTATTAAGATATTCATTGAATTTATATTCTGTAAAGGACAATTATGATCTACATTAACTACTCAACGTAACTAATATATTTGTTTGGATAAAGATGATTTATATTACTGATTAGAATAGCGTCCCTAATAACGATTAAAAATGATTACTGTGAATTAACCTTAAGAGATAAACATATACATACACATACCTCGCAGATTTTTCTGTAGACATTTTGAAGATATACAATTTCGTTGTATATTATTTATAATATCTCATAAGTCTTAAAGGCTTCGCCAAAAAGAACGCGCGCGATAGTTTTACGCAACGTTCGTGACACACGTGCGCTCTGTTTGACGAGTTGCAACGTAAATAGTACAACAACACAACGTGGCGCTAGTACCGCGACGTTATTACGCGCTCTAAGGAACGCGTTATGTTTGGCGAATCCTTCAGCCAGCGTCCGAAAACTTCTTCTTACGACTTCATTAGAATACATCGACTTTTCTATACTTTATACATAAATATAATATACATGTATAAACTCTCTAAACGATTCTGAAAACTGTAATAAATTCTGTTACGTAGTTTAAAATAATTGTAGGAACACAACACACACAGACAGACGCGAAAAACAACTTCTTTTTATTATATTTATAGAATAAGTTATTCTTCTAATATACTCGTATGATTTTATTGACAGTGAATGAAATACTAATAAAAAATAATCCGTTAATAGGTACAATTTTACTTTTCTAATCTAATAAAATATTGTGTGTGATATTACAATTTGTTAGCAATATCAATTAACAGAGATATTTAACTGAATACAACGTAATATTAGTAACTTGTTTTATTAATACAGTTTACCAATTAACGCGAATTGTTTAACCACCGATATTGGTGTTTTTGAAGAGTTCGTAGTCTCTAATAAGTTTTAGAATGAATTCTCGAAAATCGTAATAAACGCTAAGCTTCGATAGTATATTAAAGGGGATACTTAAATATAATTAATTATATACAGAACTTTCCATTGATATCTTACAGAATTCGATCGTCATCATACGTCATTATTCGAATAGTAAAACACAACAATAATGTCGTACCTAGATTTTAACTAGCATACATATATAATAAAACCAAACACTTCTTTGTTACAGTTCAACCACTGAACAGAATAAAACTTTGAGGATGTGAACACGAAGAAATAACCCCACATGATGATATATACCAATGAGCTGCAATCAACAGATTATGAAACCACAACACTTATATATATAAACAGCGAATCCACATTCAACGAAAGCTACGCCAATTCGACGTTTGCAACAAACTCAACATGGACAGATTTCGATTTGATATGCAATCCGCAGGCATCATCAGGAGATTACCTTATGTCACCATTATTCCAAACGTTTGTTTATTTAGTGTACTGCACAGTATTCCTCGTTGCTCTCTTCGGGAATGGACTAGTGTGTTTCGTTGTGCAAAGCTCACCCCGGATGAAGACTGTCACAAACTATTTTATAGTGAATCTAGCCGTAGGTGATATATTGATGACGTTGTTCTGTGTTCCGTTCACGTTCGTATCAATGCTAGTGCTCAGGTATTGGCCGTTCGGTGCGGTGATGTGTAAACTGGTGAACTTTTCTCAAGTAGTGTCCGTGATGGTTAGCGCTTACACGCTGCTTGCGATATCGATTGATCGCTACATGGCCATCATGCGTCCATTGAAACCGCGTCTCGGTAAAACGGCTGCAAAGATGGTAGTCGCCGGTGTGTGGGGAGGCGCTTTCGCAACAGCAGCACCGAGTTATGTCGTATCAAAATTACAACGACCAACTGATTGGCACCGACTCTGTAAAGCGTGAGTAAGAATTGTTCACAAATATTTTTGTTTCTATTAGGCTTAATAAATAAATTAAAACAATGGAATGCATAGTCGTTTGCAATATCTGTATTAATACTGTTATATATACTACTTGTGCGGAGTATATTACATATGTAAATCATATGGCATTTGTCTACAAATGAAAAAATCTTTAACATTGAAAAATGATGCAAAGGGGGGATGGCTCTGTAGCAATGTGATTAGCTCAGTTCAGATCAGACAATGAACCTGTACTTTCGTAGGTAAATATCACAATAAAATTATACTATTCTTAGTTACTACCTTCAAGTTGAAATTATGCTGCCTGCCAACCACTTTTCTTTGTACTCTTTGCCTTTTTAATTTTAGTACTCTTTGATATTTACTCACTTTGTATGCTCCATGTGTCAAATTATTTTATGAACCTTATATATTAACCGATGATGGTATTATAAAACATAGCTAATAAAGAACCTTAAAATAAGCTTGATATTCATAAATGGTTTCTCAAATGACCACTGGTTTATTTACCCATCGAAGTTATACAACATTGGTAATGTTTACAGAGATATGTGCCTCGAACAGTGGGAACGAGAGGACCAGAGCGAAAAGTATACTGGAGCTCTTCTGGTGCTGCAGTTCGCTTTGCCGTTGAGTGCGCTCGTGTGTACGTACGCTCGAATAGCACACGTGGTATGGGGTGGCCGACCACCAGGAGAGGCTCAGAGTGCCCGTGATTCTCGCATGCAACGGTCCAAGAGAAAGGTTTAATAAAAAAATCCTTTTGTATTTTAATATTTCAATTTTACTGTTCACACCCAACAAAATGATATTTCGAATGCCCAATTAGAAAGTTATTCCATAGTCTAAATCTTACACATCAGTTCAGTTCTTTTCCTCTATTTTCAACTCATTTTTTTTTGTTTAGTACCTATTGACAAGTTTTAGTACTATCAAAGGTAATTGGTTTTTTTTTTTCATAACGTCGACGAGTCTCTAAACCTTTATTTATAAGCCTTTATTAGTCATACTTCACGCTCCTAACGTATACAATATTTGTACAATATAAATTGTAGTGTAGTAGATGATAATATTTACATATTTACACGTGAAGGAAACTGTTTATACTCCTTTTTATGGTCGAATTTCAACCATTTGATTACAACTAGTAAAAATGATTATTGATTAACCGACCGCCCATAAAGAAGCAAGTGTGTGTAAAAATATGTTTATTTTTGTTACTGTCACTGCAATTAAAACAGTTTGTGGGATTTTAACATATAAGCTGTCGTTAAATTCACTCACATATTATGTCATGTGCTAACACTTACAACAAAAAAATAGCTGAGATTAAAATAAGTGTGTACTCAGTTGAGTGTTCACTAATATAATTTACAAAGTTTCATTATTTTTGCAGTCGAGTTTTTGTTTTGTGTGTGTGTTTGTGTCATAACTCTACTTGTTATTTTATACTAATAATAAATTTTCATCTTTGTAACCAATTTTTACGTAATATTTTGTAGACATGAAATAAAAATTGATGACCTATAATAATAACAACCTCCTTACAATAATTAAAACGAGTACTTGAATATGTTTAATTAACATATAAACTTTATTCCAGATGATCAAAATGATGGTGACAGTTGTCGCCGTGTTCACAGTCTGCTGGCTGCCTCTGAACATCTTCATAGCAAGTATCTGTTGTCAAATTGAATGTCGTAAAATTTTGATTGATTACTGTTTACCTAACGACATCAGCGGTTCAGATTGATTATATCTCTTACATAGAAGTACACAATCTATAGTATATACCTTCTTGTATATCTAAAACTTGAAATTACTGACTTTATTTTCTGTTCCAGTTCTCTTTTACTTACCCTTCTATATATGTACATAAAATAAAAGAAGTCTAAAACTACTGAACAGATTTGAATCAAACAATTTTGGTTTTACTTTTAGACACTTGGTCATTATCTAAATGAAAGGTTATAACGACAATTTTATTTTATTTTTTTATTTTTTTTTTTTTCGAACTGACATACACTGCCAGCTTATTAGGCTTTCACAGTTCCACCGGACTACTAAGGGGAGCGCTTAGGGCACTCACCCGATTGTTTTTAGGCGAAACATCTCAAGGGCACTCGGTGCACCTCGGCTTGAGCTGTCGCCGGATTCCCGAACTAACTAAGCTAGCTAAGCTATCTATCCATACAATACTCATATATGAATTCGTGAAAAATGCATGTGTGACCATACATGTTTCACGAATGTATATGTGTATTTGGTATCTGACTACTGTGTTACGTGACCTATTTCAGTCCGAAAAGGGCAAAAAAACAGCCCACCACTGAGTGCCTAGATGTGCAAGAGTGTGGGGTGATCGTGTAAGTGTAGAACATGTGTAAATCACTGTATTCGCGCGAGTAACATACTCGAGGGCTCCACACCGAGGGACTACCTAGGCTCGAGCAGTTACAAGAAAAATCGCGACGAGTGTGCGGGATCGAATCTTCACCCCCCGCTCACGGAGGCGTGAGCAGAGAGAGTCGCGGGCGTGGGCGCAAACACGCATCTTTTGAGAGGGAATCGAGCTAAAAAAATAAAGTACAACGGCACGGTGCCGATTTAACTAAATAATTACGTAACAAATCCTAATATATCGGTCTATTATGTATGAACACGCGGGTTCGATCTGATATTTTGATTTACGCGAATTTATTTATGCGCGGCGCGGGTTAATTGCTGTACCGTGGTCGCGACGGCCGGGAAAGCGGAGATAGCGTTTAAGAGCCCGAGCTCAGACGTACTATTAACTAACGCGTTAAATGCGATTATCTCTTGTACATCGTGTACCAAGAGTAAGCGAGCTATCCAGTCTATACCGGAGGTCGATGCTGAAACCGCGATAGGTGGCGCAGGAGTGGACAGAGCCTTTGGGGGCTGGGGCTTGGCTTTAGGAGCCGAGGGAGCTGGCGGGGAAGGCCTTACGCGCCAGGAGAGCGCGCTCGGCGGAGTAGCGGATGCTGCCGGCGCACTGGAGGTGCCCGGCAGTTCGGGGAAAGCCTTCTGGCTTTGTATGGGCGGAGGCGGAGGCCGATTCGTCCGAGTCGGCGGGCCGTGCGCCATGGACCGGGTCGCACGACCGCCGCGACGGTGATAGGTCGAGCGAGGCGCACGGGGACACCCGCGATAGTTCGCGGTATGACCCGTTTGCTCGCAGAGGACGCAGCTCGGAGGCTCGACGGATTCGGGAGTGCGGGGGCACTCCTTAGTGGAATGATCCCCGAGACACTTGACACACCTGGGACGCAGGTGGCAGTGTCGGGCGGAATGACCGTACACCTGGCAGTTGTGACACTGCGAGGGTACCTGGGACTTGCGAGGAAGCTCGACGTAGACAGGGGACAGGCCGCAAACTGAGTTGAGGCTGAAGATAGCCTTGCCTTCCAAGGAGCGGTCCAGAGTGACCAACACCAAGTTGAAGGGGGCCTTCGTACGGGGGTGGCGCATGCGCTGCACGCTCCGGACTGGGAAGTCCTGACCGTTCAGGCAATCGCAGATGTCGTATTCGGTGAGCTCAGAGGGAACTCCCCGAATGACGACACGGAGGCGGCGCTCTTCCTCGAGCGCGTGGGTGAAGAAAGGGAGCTGACGCTCCCTGAAGTATCTAGTGAGCTTGCGATGCTCATCGGGGGTCGAAACACGAATGGAGATGCCGGCAACAGTGTTGACGGCAGACTTGTAGACGATTTCCTTCGACTTAAGGTCTTCAGAAATCTCTACCCATCGAGCTTTGTCACGGAAGGTGACGGGAGGCGGTAGGCGTGGCTTCTTAGCCGCGACCGCGGGTTCCGCAGCCGAGGCTTGAGCCGAATTCGCGGCAGAGGGCGTGGGAGAGGCTCGGGGCACCCGAGCGCCACCTATATTGGGCTGCTTTGGGGTCGGACGTCCCGCAGCAGAGTCGCTATCGGTCTGAATCGCGGCGCGTGGGCGTTTACCGCGGCGCGTGACGGTTGTGAAACCGTCGTTATCGGCGGGCGTGGTCGCGGGCGCAGGCACGGTCGCGGCCGTGGTTTCCGTCGCGGGCGCGGTCGCGGGGACTGTATCGTAGTCCATGTCCGAGTCGTCATCGGAATCGAATTCCGAGAGCCTCGTGAACGGGTCGTCCGGGAGATTCGCGAAAGGGTTCGCGGAGAAACAACGCGGTATCTTACCGGGAGGGTTGCGCGCGTAGACTTTCCGGAGTCTATTGTATTCCGTGACGAGTTGCGGGTCTTCCTTTTCGACGAACATGTGGAAGCGTAACAGTTCTTCGAGGTGGACGGTATCATCAACGGCCGGAAGGGCCGGATGGGCACGCGGGGTCGCGGGGGTAGACATGACTAACCTCCCTGCCTGAGGGGCAGGGGGGTGCGCCTAATTCAAATCTAACGGACAATCCGTGTCCGGGCCAAAGGGAAAACGCGACGCGACGCGAACGCGAATCTTCTCTTCAAAACTGCACACGGCGCGGCGCGAAGAACGACGCTCTGCACGGCACACGACGCGCTGCACGACTCTCGAAGCGCAGCACGAGGCACGACGCGTAGCACGGCGACTCGACGCACTGCAAACAGTGTGCACGGCTTCGCACCGAAAAGTGCGGTTTAAATGGTGCACTAATGGAGGTGCACCGTCGCTCTGAAAAGAGCGTACGATCGACAGTAGCCGCTCGAACACACTAAACTTCCGGACACACACGAAAATATCCGACAACTGCGCACGAGTTGCCGAACTAACGGATCGTCAGAGCTGCGAGCGGGCGCGTGCGCACTCGGCCGCTGCTCAAACGAGACTCTAACGACAATTTTAAAAAGGTGCAATATTTATATGCACTGCCTGTTTAACGATGTCTTTTTACTTGCCGTGGAAAAGGGAGAAGTGGGGCAAGCGGTGTGATACTTATATTTTTTCCTTTGTACATTTGTACATATATTGTTAAGATAATAAACGAGTCAGACGAATTCACGTGTACCGGCTAGTTACTAATATTGGTATTGTGAATCCGTACTGTTTAATCCCCCGTAAATGTTTTGGCAGCACGTAAAACGCATAATAATAGTAATGCATTCAAAATTAGAAATATTCCCCGTATCACCACTAAAGCTAAATTATCATTCATGATAACTTCGATAGCAAAAATTCCCCTCGCTTCGACCGCTGTACCTATTATCTTTAGCTTATAACATTTTCTCTCCATATAACGTTATCCACTTGTTTGCTTTTGTAGTGCGGGGATTGGGAAAAACTTTATGGCCGCTGTATAATACCGATTTGTCGGATAATAAGTTCAAGGATTATATCAGGCGGGCTTTATTGCAAAAGTTTAGGGCTTAACCTTATGGGGTTACGTGTGAAATTAAGTGTTCTCTGTACATATACTGTAATCTATATAAGTAATAATAAATTACCAATTGTAGGTAAGTAAAGTACATCAAATCAGAATGATTGCACGTAATTCGAGTTTTGATTTTGTTGTGTTTGTTATTGTCGGGACGGTGACTGTGAAAGAAAATATGTGAAATCGTAAGGAAAATTAAAAAAAAATGTGTTAAAAATAATAATAAAGTTTGTGAGACATAAGATAGAAGTGAGATCTTCAAAAAATATTGACAGAATTAACAGATTAATGTTCAGTTTTCAATTTATTTAATTATATAGCCATACTCTAAAGGAAAGATTTCGTCTCATTCTTTTTGTAGTTATATCCGTATGAAGACGGGGCAGCTAGTTTTTAAAGAGAAACTTTTTTTTACATCGTCGCCTCAATATTTCTGCTCCATCTATCGCATGTCCCATTAAGCCGGTCGGCCGGTTAAAGTGAAAGGCGCTCGGCAGAGCAGCTAAGACCAATCAATACGGTGGCGCTCATGGATCAATACGACAAAATGATTCAATTATATAATTAAACACTGTGCTGTATTTTTTTTTTTAATACCCGTGATTTTAATACCCGAAATCCTATGTTTTTTTTTAAATTTGTTAGTGAAATGCTAACGATCCGAAAAAAGTATCACTTGCATCGTGCTTTCATAAAACCACACCATTTTCATATTCATTTTTTTAGATGCGACTTTTAGATTCTCCTCGGAAAAGTAAATCGAAAAATCACATTATTTTTAAAAAATTAACAAAAAATAATTATTGAAAAGTTAACTAAACAATAAAAATTAAATAACAGATAAAAATTGTGTTTATTTCGAATTACCTTGAACTTTGCCGTCGAATATATTTTGAACCGATAAATTATGCTAATAATTCTAAAAAACGTTTTTATAAAGAATTAAATTTCCTATAAACATATTGTATGTTCTGTGGCTATATATATTTATGTAAGTAATTTACAAGATTACACGGAACAAGATTAACTTTTCACATGTTGTTTCCGTTTAAAACTTTGGTTGCCGTAGGGGGGCGCGTTAATATTAAATTTACGAGCTCTAATTTGACAGGATTACTTTTTAATTATTTCGACTCGATTTGGGAGTATTGTAAAAAACCAGAATACTCAAAATGACTACCACTCCAATGTACATAATTTGTAATCGATTGTGCTTTTAAATTTGTCTTACGGTATATATTTTCTTCGAATATGTAACTTATCTTAGTTTTTGTATAACGTCAATAATATTTACAAGAAAAAATTAAGACAAAAGTATATTACTCCGAGATCCATGGTCCATTTTTGCTAGTGACTACTACCAAGCTAATTTTTCGTGAAAATGAAGCTACATTTTGTTGACACACCCAAATTTTTTCTGTCACAAATATTTTCGAATGTGGCAATTAACAGGGCAAGGAGTGATAAAATATGTCGATTTTATGATACTCGTAAATGTATTACTAACTGGGTTATAAAATGAAGGTATACACGGAAAATTAGTTTGGTATTAATCACTACCAAAAATGGACCGGCCGTGGATCTTGGACTAGGTATATGTGTACCTTTTACATAACAAATTATATTTAAACTAGCGGCCCGCTCCGGCTTCGCACGGGTATAAAATATATAGCCTATGTCATTCACTGGAAAAATGATTAAAATCGATCGAGTAGTTTTGATTTATTCATTACTGCCCGTGGCCCGCACGCGTTAAATTTGGAGTAACCTCAATAATAACAGTATTTCTCCACTATTTAATGGATGTTATTATACATACATACCCTTCTCTTCAATCACTCTGTCTATTAAAAAAAAACCGCATCAAAATCCGTTGCGTAGTTTTAAAGATTTAAGCATACATAGGGATATAGGGACAGAGAAAGCGACTTTGTTTTATACTAT
Organism: Antheraea assamensis; assembly: GCA_035772565.1. Taxonomy (NCBI): domain Eukaryota; kingdom Metazoa; phylum Arthropoda; class Insecta; order Lepidoptera; family Saturniidae; genus Antheraea; species Antheraea assamensis. Next base: position 2,202,062 of record JAQQSE010000018.1, read on the forward strand.
GTAGTGATTAAAAATCAGGAGCAATTTTAGAATACCTTGGTTCTTAAAATAAATTTTAATGAATATATTTTGTCTAAATATTACACATTGTTGTGAATCTTAAGCAGATGTCATTTGAATAAGTTTCAACAGTTAAAAAAAATAAAGCGAATCAGTGAGAATTATATATTTATATGCTAATTCAAGGTGCAATTTTTAGGTTCTATGGACACTACATAAAAATGACGACATGTGGGCATCGTGGCCGGGGATGCCGTTCGTCTGGTTTGCATGTCACTGGCTGGCGATGTCGCATTCCTGCTACAACCCAATTATATACTGTTATATGAACGCACGCTACCGTCGAGGATTTAAACAAGTAAATTATATCGTCCATTAATTTTTGACTTCACGTGTTGTTGATCTGTTACTCTCAATCAGGAGAGGTGGAAAACTTTTTATTTAAAAATTTTTCCGTTTTTTTTTAAATGATGTTATAGATTGATTATGTTATAGATTTGTGTTTGCACGTCTACTTGTAAATTAAAGAAGTTTATTTTGAGGTAGGTCCAAAAGTAATGATCGGACATACATGTCTAAATATTTCAACCCCATATTCATAGAAACTGTAATCAAAATTTCTTCTTTAATGTACACCTAAATTATATAAGCAATTCGAATATAAAATTGAACCTTCTAGGTCCCGACGGTTCAATAAATATGCTTTTTATATCAATTAATTTTAAAAGTAGTATTTATATTGACTCAATCCGCCTTTTATATATATATATGTAGTTTTACTCAAATATCCAGAAGGAAGGTAATATTTTTCAATGTCAAGTTCTATCCCAGGCTTTGTAACCTAAATAGGCCGCATTGCAGGACGAATTTAAAAAAAACTGTCGTTAGATCCATTTTAATTGTCGGACAGAAAGAAACTACTAGAAAGACAACAGGCAACAAGAGAGAGAAGAAAGTACAGGAACCTTTAATATACAATTTATAATATTTATGACGTTTGGAAATCAATATATATCAGTATATTTTACTTTTTGAGTAGATATCGAACAAAAATATTACCTGATGCATTTCACGTTATTTAAATAATTTTGCCATAAGTTTTTCTATTATTTTTTATTTATTTTTTATTATATTTGATTTTTAAATCGAATAATCCATAAGTAGTGAACGCAATATAGAACTCTTTCAATTTTGACGTTCAATTCCGTAAAAGGAATCTTGTAAAGAGAGTTATCGTAAACACAATAAAAATCTCAAGGGCAGAACCCACACTGTGAATGAGTGAATGTATAAGTTATGTTTGCTCCTGATGGTTAGTTTTACAACGGTCAGCAATTACGGTTTTAATATATGCAAACCTAACTACAACTAATTGAAGTTTCAAATAAACTTTACACATTTACCGAAGTTTTGTAATTACTAAAGCTTTACAGAAATAACATTGTTCGAAACGTAAATGGAATTAAATAAAAATTGTTGACATAATTAAATATACTGTCCCGCTGTTCAGTTAGCAAAAAAAGTAATAATGGTAAATTTATCTTATTAATATGCTAGGCTGAATAACTTAGTAAACATTTTAAAGAACAAAGTAGTTCTACATAGTTTAGAATATTAAAAAACAATATGGTACCTTTTTTTTATTAACATGGGGAAATCCATCATAGATACGCCATCCTCTCGGGGGAGAAAGTGGGTAATGTGAGACTCTTATTACTCACTAAAAGCTCATAGTGTACCGATCACCGCTTTGGTTGGAGCGACATGAGATCGTGCACTGCTATCACTATGCCGCCCCAGCGGTCAGCCCGGCGGAAGGTAGCCGCAGGGCGTCGTTTTTATAAGGAAGCAAGCTGGGTACACAACCCGCTGCTTCCCCTCGTCAACTGGACCAGTGCAATGGGGAGATGGCCCCCCGGTCCATCCCCCTGGCTTGGCCACGGTGGTGGAAGGATGGGGGCGGTCGTCAACTGAACCAGTGCAATGGGGAGATAGCCCCCCGGCCCATCCCCCCTGGCTTGGCTACGGTGGTTGAAGGATGGGGGCCAGGCGCGCCCCCTCCTTCTGCTAGCCTTCCGTTAGCAGAAAGGGCCGCTTAGAGGTTCTAACTCGTGGGCCCCCTCCGCCGCCTCTTTCTGTGAGATAACGTCCTCGCAGAAGGAATCCATCGCTCTCCACGCGGTCTCGCAGCGAAAAATCCTTACCAACCGCCGCAACCAGAGTGCGGCGCTGCCCATCCTGCGCTTCACCCTCGAAAATGATGTTCTGCGCGCTGTCCATCAAAGCGCCGCACTCGTGGTGTGCAGCAACAATATACTACCTACCTTTTTTTTTTTTTTTTTTACGTGGGGAAATCCATTATGGATACCCACCCTCCCGGGGGAGAGGATGGGTTATGTCCGACTCGCACGGACTAAAACCCCACGGTGTACCGACAGACCGTGTTGTTGGGGCGGCAAGGGATCGTTCTCGCTAATCACCTTGAATAGCCGCCCCAACGGTCCGCCCGGCGGAAGGTGGCCGCCGGGCTCCTGCCTATAGAGAGGCAGACTGGGTACACACCAGCTGCCTCTCCTCGTCCGCCGGACCTGTGCAATGAGAGGATGAGTCCCCCGACTACATCCCCTCAGGTCCGGCTAAGATGGCGGGAGGAGTTGGGCAAAGCGCCGCCTCCTCCCGCCTGTCCTCCTTTGGCGGAGAGGGCCACTTAGAGGATCTACCTCTCGGGCCCTCTCCGCCGCCTCCTTTTGCGAGATGACCTCCTCGCAAAAGGAGGCCACAGCTCGCCACGCCTGTTCGCTGCCGAGCATGGACAGAACCACGCTCGGCAGCGACAAATCTGCTCCCACCACCGCCGTCAGAGTGCGGCGCTCTCCCTCCCACGCAGCACACTCGGACAGAGTGTGCTGCGCGGTGTCTACGTCAGCGCCGCACTCATGACAGGCGGCGGTCGGCTCCCTGCGAGCGATCTGGTGCAGGTACCACCCAAAACAGCCATGGCCGGTGAGTACCTGCACCAGTCGGAACGTCAGGGAGCCCCAACTCCTCCCCAACCACTCCCGCAGGACCGGGCGGACGGCGTTGACAGTGAACGTCCCGAAACGCGCGTCCGCCAGGTCCTGCATCCACCTTCCCGTCGCCTCCTCCCTCATCTCCCTCCGCTTCGCCTCGATCTCCCTGGGAGCCGGAGGCTGCCCACTACGCTTCCTCGCCGCCGTGAATTCATACACGGCGGCGAGAACTCCCGCCTCCAGCTCCCAAGGCAGGGAGCCGGCGAGCGTGAAGGCCGCCGCTGAGGACACCGTTCGGTACGCCCGGATTGCCCTCAGTGCCACCGTGCGCTGCGCACTACGCAGCACGCGCACGTTGGCGGCACCGAGGGCATCAGCCCAGACCGGTGCCCCGTAGGCGGCCATCGCCCGCACGACTCCCATAAAGAGTCGACGACACCCGGCACCCGGCCCCCCTATGTTGGGGAGCAGTCGGCCGAGTGCCGCCGCCGCCCCAGCAATACGCGGCCCGAGCCCCGCAAAGTGGGGCTCGAACCTCCAGCGCCCGTCCAGGGTGAGGCCCAGATATTTCATCTGGGCCGTTACCCTGATCCGGGCGCCCTCCACCATTATGTGGGCCCCAGGTGGTGGCCCTCGCCGAGGCCCATGGAAAAGTATGGCCTCGGTCTTCTCGAGGGCCACCCTGAGGCCCAACCTCCTAATGCGCCTGACCACGAGGGTTGTGGCCATCGTGGCCAGGCGCTCCACCTCCCGCCATCCCCCCCCCGGGCCACGACTAGGGTGTCGTCCGCGTAACAGATGAGACGTGCTCCATATGGGAGCACGCCGCGGAGCACCCAGTCGTAGCCCATGTTCCACAGGAGCGGCCCCAATGCCGACCCCTGTGGAACCCCCCTATTTGTAAGCCGGCGAATCATCCGCCCGTCGCCGTCTACGTAGGCGACCTCCCTGTCCTCGAGGTATGCCTCCAATAGCCACCGCAAATATGGGGGCACTCCGAAATATCGGAGTGCCTCCTGAATAACCCCGTGCGGCAGGCTGTTAAAGGCGTTGGCGATGTCCAAGGACACCGCCAAGACCCTATCCTCCTGGGAGGTCGCCTCCGCAGACAGCGACTTGAGGAGGCACAGGGCGTCCACCGTGGAACGCCCTGCCCGGAAGCCATATTGCGCGTCCGATAGATTTGGTCCCGTCTCCTCCAAGTGCTGGACGACCCGGCAGGAGATAATTCTCTCCAACGCCTTTCCGGCGTCGTCCAGCAGGACGAGGGGCCGATAACCGGACGCGCAGTCCAGAGGGCGGCCCTCCTTCGCCATAAGCCTCCTGGTGGCGGCTTTGAGGGCCTTCCTGCAGGGGCCCTGTATATTTTTGGACTTCTGGACCGTATCATATATCGTCGCAATATTTGAGCCGGCCAGTGCCTTCAATCTTTGGGCGTCTAAAATGCCCACGTAAATCGCGGCGAGCGCCGTTACTGCCTGGGCGTCCAAGCCCACGTCCATCAGCTCCAGCTCCGAATCAGAGCTGGGCAGGGCGGAGTTCGCCGCCGACACGGCCGCAGAACCGGCGGCGGAGCCAGCCACAGACTGCGCAGCGCTTACGCTTACGCCACCGGCCAAGGCCCGGTCAAATGACCCGTCGAACTCCCCTAATGTACCCCGAGTGCGCACCACGGGAGTGCCGGGTCTGGCGCGACTCCGGGCAATCCCCCTGCCGCGCGCGCTCACCTTGGGAGCCGCACAGTCCTCCACCTCCGTGTCGGAGGACTCCACTTTCCCCAACCCGCTGACACTCCTAGAGCGTGTCGATTTATTACTCCTTTTCGCACTCATGGTGCGCTGGTGACCAAAAGGTCACGCAGCGACCAAGAGGCAACAACCACAAATCCGTCAAACGCGCCAAGTCCAGTCAAAATGCAAGAAAACAGTCCAAAAAACGAAGCCAAGTCAAACAGTAGAGAAATCAACAAAGTCCAAGGAAAACAAGCCAAGTCAGGGTCAAAAACTAGCTCGGAATCCGTAGGCACACCAAGTCAACAATAAAAACCACAAAAAACCACCAAGAAATCTAGAGCAGCAACACATGCCTTGAGTCTTCAAGTTGTCACGTACCTATTCCGTAATATACTACCTACCTACGCTATCGCAAGTTAAACACAGTTTATAGACTTGTCTCTATAAAAAGTTAATACTTACCTCAATGTACGTCGTTTATGTTGTAATCATGTTACTTTAAATAAAAATAAAAAGTCAAATTATGTTTTTAGGCTCTGGGATGTTTTCTACGTATTCGTATAGACACGCGCTCACGATCTTGTCACCGCTCCAGTATGTGCGAAGGTATTCAAATGTCTGGTAAGCTATTGATTATTAAAAATAAACTACACGCTCTTTAAATGTATTTATTTCCTCTTCATTGTCGTCGTACTACATTATTTATATATCTTTTCGATTACATATATTTTTATCTATACTTATTCAAAATTAAAATTGTGTTTTTTATATTTCCCCTGGTGGTTATTAGTCCTGTTAAATATAATTATACCTATTTAAATCCTTTATAACCTATCCCACGTCACGCAGATGTAGACATATTAAAGGGAAAATTGTTAAGCTTCAGGAGAGCGAAGGCAAATACTCTACCATTCTATCATTCCTTGCCTATTATTTGATGGCATAGTTCATAGCGTGCTCGGACTCCGCGTCAATAAACGTAGATTTAGAGTCGGAGCTTTCGATGAGTAAAATAAAAAATAGCATAGTGGTAATGTTTTTTCTAAGTCCGCCTGGCTAGCTACCACTGTCAAGTTGAGAATCTGTCATCAAGCACCTGTTAGTGTCTTCTGGCAACTGCATTTGTGGTCCAGTACTCCTCTAGGTTTAACGTGTTTTCCATTTCAGACCATATAATCCTTTAATATCAGATGAAGTATAAAAAAAACACCCTTTCTTTTGTCTCACAGAAATGGTGGGCATGAACGGCATTGTACGGCGTGGCACGTCAAGCAGCTGCGTAAGTCGACTGCACCGTGCTCCCACGTGTTCTTCGTGCGCGTCCGTGCAACGCGGTGTAACACCATTCGGCCTGAACGGGCCGACACGCTCCTGCACGCCAGTTCCTCCCGTGCGCGCTCTGTCCGTTCGCACTCATTTCAATTGAACAGACTATCGTCTCACATATAATTCAATTTTAAACTAATTCGCATCTTGTAATGTTATAAAAAGTTGCTACTATTAAAACTTTATCACTTTAAATTCTACGAGTTATTTCTAAATACGAGAGTAAGTAGATATATATGTATCTACTGTTCCATTATGCTAAGATAAATGATGTCGTTTATATCGTTCATTATCTAAAGAGAAATCTTGAAAGTAGAGAGAGTATCTGAAGTATGGTACTTTATATATTTCATACATATTTCTTAAATAAAATTGTAAAGATGTGAATTTTACGTAATAAATTATAAGTATATGTGTTTTTTATTTATATCGCCTATTTTTTAACGTATATTTGTTTTATAAATACACCACAAGAGTACTGCTATATTTAATTCAAAGCCATCAAAAAGTTTCTAATTAATTACCAAGTAATATTTATCTACGAAGATTTGTTAAATATAATGGCTTCGACTTTTGATTGAAGTATTTTTGTTCCCAAAGTTAGAAGTAAGTTTGAGAAACGTAATGGTTAAAACGAAAATCCCTTTTGGTTGAATAAAAACAGTAATCATTGCTCATTAACACACAAAATTCGTTTAAATGTACAGAAAACTACAAAAAATCTGATTATGTAGTAAATAAATGAATTCGTGTGAATGTGATTTGAGGGATAAAACTAGAAACGTGTAAATGGCGAGACAGCGGGGTTTTACTAAAGCTAATTGAAACGTAGGATTTGTACGTGACTGGATTAATAGAGTGTAAATACATCCTCTATCTATTTTATACTTTGCAGGGTTTAATATTTGATCATAAACTCTCTTGGTGTTGAATAGTAATGTCGTCTAAAATGATAACATGTTAAATTTTGAGGAGAACTGACACTCACCAAAACATACCTATAAGATGTTTGGCGGCAGATTTTCAATTTTAGGTTCGTGGCTAGCCGAGAGAGTTTAAAAATCTTTTACCAATCTTTCAACATTCTACGGCTTCATCACAATATTTTCCTTTACCGATAGCTATAGCTTTTTACAGGCATTCAAAATCAAAAATATTTTATTCAGTTTAGGCTCTGAAAAGACGCTTATGAACATCAAAGTTACCATTAGAACCCCTTTCGATCAACCCGATAATCCTGACACGCTAACATTAAGCCATCATCTAAGACTTTGCTTAACTTCACTCTTGCATTCGGCCGTTTCTTTATTTTTTACATCTAGGAAAAAATAATACTACAGTATTTATATCATGGACAAACTTATTAATAAAACCATTATTTACAATGCCCTAATGTTAACAGTAAATGACAAGTCCAATCAGACTTAATGATTTATGCGTGCAGCCATTGACCAACGGTTAGGTTTCATTTGCCGTAGGCGGGGCTCGGGGGCAATGGACTCGGGCATGTCCATTGCACGGGCAGCTTAAGCTGCACAGGCCCATATGGTGGAGGCGCATTATGCCAATGCGACTTCCCCAATTCGTCAGGAGGGGTCTAAACCCCACCTTTCCCTTTGAGGGGTCTACTGTCTTGACCACTCGAACCGCAGTAGGGGCCCCTTAGTCCGTGCGAATCGGACATAACCCACTTTTGCTGCCCGGCAAGGTGTGTATCCGTTAGGAAATTACCCATGAAAAAAAAAGGTGCTATTTGTTTAGCGTTTGACTACAGCCTCACCACATCTGAAATAACGATGTGGTTTAAGATGGTAAGCATACTAAGCCTATACAGGGACTGGCTCTCAAATGAAGCTACTGGAACACACTTTTAGTTACTTGGCAAGAGATTGTACCTTGTGGGTGGTAGCTAGCCAAGTGGATATAGAAAAAATCCTATAACCATACTACAGTTTCATCACGATGTTTTCTTCACCAATTATTCATTCACAAAGGATTCGAACCATACGTCGATCGATGCGGTGTCCGAACACGGTAACCACTGAGACATCATCGTTTCAAATGCCATGCCATTCCACTTACATTACACACTATTTAGCTAATACATCTGGCCTCAACGGTCGTCACGGCCGGTCAATTCTTAAATCAAACATTATTATAGCACCTAAAAGTGGTATTTTCATCGTGGTAGGGACGTTGGCAAAAAAAGTCAACGTCACGTGGTGTTTCCAGACGGTCACCCATCCAAGTACTCACCACGCCCGATGTTGCTTAACTCCGATGATGGAACAAGAACCAGTGTTTTCACCACTCTACCCGACACAGTATTATTATGAGACCTAACTTTAACTTTACATTAGAAGCTGTTACATCACAGAACACTATAGTGGGTAAGGTGAGCGCTAGCATATCTCGTAGATACTAGATGGAGATTAAAAAAAATAAGTACCATCATATGCTTAACATATATATTCCGACAATGTTATTTAGCAGGATCTCGCAGTAACTCCTCGTTGTATTATTCTGTTCATTCCTTGTAAATAATGCATTATTTTGAAGAACAGACAGAAGCACCTATACTCTAAATATAGAATTAAAGCACTAAAGATTTATTGATAAGCCTCATAATATAAATATCATTTAAAGAAGGTTTCTGTAGAATTATCGAGTATTAGATGTTAGACAGACAATCTTATTATGTATTTTATATACGTGTAATCTGATACAGATCGTCGGTTCTCAGACATGTTAATGGGTTAAAGAGCTCTACAAAACAGGTGCTTCAGTTGTATTCTACACCCGTCTGTAAATACCTTTAGCCTTCAAAGGCACGCGTATTCGTGTGGATAATTTAATTACTCTGTATGGTACTATGGTGAAATACAATACGAAATACATTTGGTTGAAAAGTTACCTAATTTGTAAATAAATTATCTATTAGAATTTTATTACTTTGTAATTTCTTATTCACTGATACATATACGAGTATGTCGTTATAAGGAATTTTATTATGTGTATAAGGATTTTTATTATCCTTATCGTTACTTATATTATTAATGTGAAAGTGAGTTTGCTTGTCATGTATTCACGTCTTAACTGCTCGACAGATGATTATGAAATTTTGCATAGTAAATTTTGAACATTGCAAATATTAGACAAAAAGACATACGGTATCTTTTTAACGAGAAAAAAAAAATACTGTTCTCGAGGTGTAGATTAAATCTACATTAAATGGAGTGAAGCCACGGACAATAGTTAGTACTCACAAAATGTTTACATATATGGTATATTTATTAATATTATTTCAATGACTTAGTTACTGGAATAGTAAATGTAAATTTTCTAAAGTTGACTTAAAACATTTCCATCCTAACTAATAATATAAATGCCACTGTACGTTTGTTTATATGTTTGCTTGTTACGCTTGCCTTAATTTTTCAACTTATCCTTACCAAATTTTGCATTCGCGTTGTCAACAGTACAGAAAAAGACATAGGGTAACCTGCATCCAGAAAAAATATGCTTTGCGCGGAGATAGTTTAAGTCTACACTAAAGTGAACAGAGTCACGAGCAATAGCTCGTTTCCTTTTTTTTTTATATTATAGAGGGCAAAGGAACAGGTGGGTCACTTGATTGTAAGTGATCACCGCCGTCCATAGACACTAGCAACACCAGGGAAGTCGCAAGTGCGTTGCCGGCCTTTTAAATATGTGGGCCTCCGGCGCTCTCACTGACCGAACGAAACGCAACAGTGCAAGCACTGTTACTTCACCTCGGCTTTCTGTGAGAGGGTGGTACTACCCCGGGCGAGCCGACCCATTCATGCTGAAACCAGTAATAGCTTCAGCGTAGCTCTACCACCTTTAATATAAACAATCTTTTCAATGTAAATTATGTTTATAGTTCAGTTTGATATCCATTTTAATATTGGATATGGAAATAAGGAATTAAATCAATTATTCGTTATAATTATAAATATATAACAACGTAAAATACCTGTATATATTGACACTACTTTAGTCTTATTTCTTATATGGGCTACTTAGAAGTACCTAGTAATACCTTCGCACACGTTTGGTCCAGTGGTTTGGCCAGTGGAATCAATTAATCCGATGTCCGCAGGTTCGAACCCCGGCATGTACCAACGAATTTTTCGGAATTGGGGTACATTTACTAATTTACATTGGTGGCACTATCGACTGACGGTGAAGGAAAACATCGTGAGGAAACCTGAATCTGAGAAATGTTCTTGTAGTACCACCGTATGTGGGAAAAATATAGAACTGTGGATTTCTCAGTGTTCGAAATCGCCAATACGTTGTGGGCTAGCGTGGTGATTATGCCCTATACCTTTCTTTGGGAAGAGGCCTATGATCCTGCAGTGGGTCTCTTACAGGCTGATGATGACGTTTTACTTGCTATAATTATTTTCGACTGTTTTTTTTTATATCTATACATATAAAAGAATAAGTGACTGCCAAAAAAATATTCTTACTTAGTGCTTAGCTATAGTATAAAAGGAACCCGTTTGCAAAATATTCATGGAAACCCCAGTTGTTTGGGCTGTGTGTCGGTATGTCAGTTAGTCGGTTATTTATTATTTTATATACATATATTTATAAATACTTTATGCGGTATTATTATTTCTGAAATATTTTTGTAGCTTTTTTCATTGTCGTTTATATTTCAACACACAGACAAACACTTCAAGAGTGTGATACATGATTGATATTAAATCTTCACAATCCTTTTCATTTACATAAATTCTGGAATCTGTGCGTGGCCTTATATTGTGTCCTTGAATAATTATGGTGAATTGGAATCTCGTAATTAACTGTTATAAAGGCTTGAAGCGGGAAAGGGAAACGTTAGTAGACGTTCAGTTAGACAAAGGCTTTATTTAAATACGGAAACAATTTGGTAATGAAATCTGATTACGGGATCACACGAGGATAATATTAATTAACTTTTTATTATTTGTCTAACATGTTCCAAAATTATATTTGAATATGTGCCATATTCATTACATTTGTGGTAAACTGTGTATTAAAGTAAAACTGCCAATCTTTTAATATTAAATACGGAATATTCTGTACACGAAGAAGGGCTTAATGCAAAGTATAAAGTTTTGTGTTTACAGGAAAATGGATTTTTCTGAGAAAAAACATGCAACTAACTAAAGTTATTTATTTTTAAAATCAGGTATGTCCCTAGAGTAACGTTATTAACTCGTTGAGGATTTTGCTAGCACATATCAAATGTCACCATATGCTTATGGCACGTAGACTTTGGTCTTTCAGTGAGGGTTTCTCGGACGTTTATGACGCATTCAACAACGAAAATCGGTCTTTGATTCAAATTACTAACAGCGTAGTAATAGATATATGATTTGAAAAATACGCGTGCGGGATGCATCCATCGTCTATTTTACTAATAATTACAAAGCGAAACTATATCTGGCATTACGGGATAAAACTGGTAACATTGACAAAACCATATTCCAACGTCTGATTCTCGAAGGTAAGTAATAGTTCTAAAATAAAAACGACATTGATTTTAGATTTAATGCATAACATAACATAACGATTAAAAGCAAAAGTTATCGCTTATCAGGATATCAGGATCTCAAATCGCTTCCGATTATTCCCGCTTCTCCATGCACCTTCAATGTAATAAAACATGATTGATGAATATAATGTTATTATGATTTATTACTTAAGTAATAAGATATATAGGTATATCAAGCTGACTCGAGTAACGATATCTTTGAAGACGTCCTTGCTCTGAGGGAACATAAAACCAGCAAGTCACAAAAGCAAACATAATTCCAATATTGTCGTACTCTATAATACTTTGTACTAGAGATGTACCGTACATTTGTGATTTATAACGCGTTTTGTTGTTCATAAACGACAACCGAAAGAAGATGTAATAATATTTTGCGTTTGATATGTTAAAAACATCTCTTCCGGGTACGTAAACGATATACGCGACTTCAATCTTTGTATATTATATATTCTTTGTATATTATATTATTAATGATAATATATACAACCTTTAAGAGTTCCACTGCTGGATACACTGTCACTACCCGAGGAAAGTTACGAACATAATCCCCACACCAGCCCAAGGCGAGAAATGGCTCAGAAATCAACAGTCCTATATTTTTCTCACATACGGTGATAGTACAAGAACATTTCTCAGTTTTCATTCACCGTCAGCAGTGATAATGATTCAAATTAGTAAATATATGAGAATCTATATATGTTATAATAGGCAGAGGCAAAAGGCTTATGAACATCTTCCTCCTATGTTTCTCAACCGATTTTATTTATTGAAGTGATAGCTCCTTATGGGAGGATAAACCCCTTCGTTACGTAACGCGTTACGGCGCCAGTCTGTCTGGATTCCCTTTCTCTCATGGATACGGCAGCGGTAGGTGTACATATTGAAGAACTTTTACTAAAAATAAAATATATTCTTTAGTCAATAGAAGACTGTATAAATAAATAACTTAAGCTTTTCTCAAGTTAAACACAATTTCAATATTAAATAATAGATTAGTTTAAGTTATCACTTCACTTTTGTCGAGCGTCCCGAGACGCACACGTGTTTTTTTTATTGTTTAGTGGTTATTAATTGATTGTTCTTTCACATTAAAACTTAGTGCAACTTCGACCACAAGACGATCACTAGTTCATTCGCACACGTTTGAGTTCAAACCAACGGATATCGAATCGATATTCCACTAACTCACTCTACTACAAATACTCGATTCTACAACTACTACAATATATTTTGATATTTTCAAGGGAAAATTAACAAAAACAAAGTATAAAGAACAAAAAATTATTTATACGTGGATTCCAAACTCAAACAAAATGAAGTTAATGAAGGCGTAGGTGCAATTCATAAAATTACTATTGATTTAACCTTAAGACATATCCATCTCATTATTTAATGCTAAAAAAAAAATTAAATATACGTTATTGATCAACAATAAAATCGGTTTGCAATTGAGGTAAATTTTATCTGGCAGGGTTACAGACCTGGCTGGTTCCCAAGTGTAAATATCCTTCCCTAAAAATTTGTGTCACCGCGTTCTAGTACCTGAGTTTAGTAGGCAATTACTTTTCCAAGCTTAACGTGTCACAACTTTCAATCAATTCGATTTCTAATATCAGATGATGCCAAAAGTCGGTTTCCAATACAAGTAATTAAAAAATCTCACAGAAAGCGAATAGAACTATAGGATTTCGTACTATTACATTTTTTCCAAAAAATATGACCTAAATAGTATGCATTATCGTTATATTTTCTAATGTCTCCGATGCCCAACAGCGCATATCTAATGAGTTCGCAGAATACGCGATACCTTAATGTCTCTATGTATAAGTGACAAATTTCAACATTCATTATTCATTTATCCACCTTTTAAATTTAATTGATCTTCGCAACAAACTCAATAAAATTAACAGCACATATAACTTTCATGCGTAATAATTGCACAGTGCTTGCACTGTTGCGTTTCGTTCGGTCAGTGAGAGCGCCGGAGGCCCATATATATTAAAAGGCCGGCAACGCACTTGCAACTCCCCTGGTGTTGCTAGTGTCTATGGACGGCGGTGATCACTTACCATCAGGTGACCCACCTGTTCGTTTGCCCCCTATAATATAAAAAAAAAAAAAAAAAAAAAAAACATGAGATTTGATACTCATTGTATTCGGATTTATTTCTTAAGTTAAAGAAAAATATCTGCCTTCGTGCCAAGTTTAAAATACTTCGGGTTTCTGAGGAGCAATTTTTTTTTTCGAACTGTCTACACTGTTGACCTGGCAAGGCCTTTACAGTTTCACCGGACTACACTCAGCTGAGAAGTAATCTATGGGCTGAATAGATGATTATGTTAGTTGATCCCTCCAGGAAGAAAGTTTTACCCCGCGGTGGTACACATACAGGCTTACATTATTCGAAGGTGTACAATGTGATGTGAATGGGTAAGACCGCCAAAATTATCATTTTTGACTGGAGCAAATAGTATTAAAATGTCGACATCAATGTCAAGATAAACTCAAACATTAGAACACTTCTGATGGTTGGAATATCTTTCCTGCTTTCATTTTTGGTAGAAACCTATCATAATCGAGGTCTGATAGGTATATCTTTTAACTTTACAATTTTCCTGTCGATGTCTACCTTTAGTAGGCTATTTATAGTTTCAGTTGAGTGGCACTATACAGTTCGATTTAAAAACGAAATTGTACAAAATGTATGGTTTGTATTCTATATTGTCATTTTTAGGTAACAGAAAACTAGCCTTAGACTAAATTTTCGGATTTTTTTCAATATTCCCAGTTTCGAACTATTCACTGTACTTCCAACTACCCATCCTATATTGCCACTGTTTTCTTATAAACTTTTAAAGTTATAACTCAGCATTTTTTTAATCAACGTTGGCAACTGTTATAATATAATTCCTTTGAGCGGCCCCAGGCTTTTGTATCACGTAAATCGGTGTATATTGACTTGAACAGCTTGAAAACTTGACCTCTTTTTTATGGCAGTCTGAGTATTTGGATACACCACTATTAATTTTCAACTCGAGCCCCAAGCCATTATGGAGTAAAAGGGTTTTTTGACACATATAACAAATAGATGGACGGAAAATAAAGTAATCCCATAATGTTTTCGTTTTTCCATTACGAAGTTCGGAACCCTAACAAATATAATATAAATCGTCACAAGTATATATAGTTATCACTTTCGTTGTATCTTACAACGTTAACTATTTAATATATAATTCGATATTATTATTAACTTATATTCAACTCGCCCTGTTCTCACGGTTAAAATGAAAAACGAAATATCCTTTATTCAAATTGACTCAGAAAATGTAAACTTTACGCTCGCTACCTTCTACGACTTCATAAAAATAACAAGAGAAGGTTAGATTGCGAATTCATAAAAGTATACCGGTAACTCGAAATTTTAACTGGGGCTGTCACTAGTTACGTTAAAAATAATTATAACGAATATGTCTTAAAACAAGATTTGCTTGAATAAAGCTTAGTTACCATCAATCAAGTATTTTGTTACCGCTTTATTTTATATTTAGTATCATTACGAAAACAATGGTAGATACCTACCCAATGGAACAATTTGAGATGAAGTAATAATTCTGAGTATTCTTGTATCATAAATTAGCCGGAAACAGAAGATTTATTCACGTTTAATTTATAACATTTTTAATAACTGTGCCTTTTCACGTGAAACGAACAACGAAAAAAAGTCGAGATTCTGAAATTCATCGTAATTCAGCATAATTGCACTTCTAGTAGGTATAAATGTGAATGTGCATTTTTTTTATATGATGCTTATTTGCCAAGTTACACTTTAGTAAAGTGTAGTCATACTCGAATTCTGAAATTTATGGAAATATTTTTTTCGTATTTAAAAAATGTTTTGTGCTACGTGCCATTTAGGTACTATCCTGTACTGAACGATAGTTGAGCGGCCGGCTCCATAAGTGGTAGTCGTTCTTTGTACAGATATTGTTAAAGATTGTGTGCCGTATTGAGAAGCAGCAGTCGTGTTTTGTACAGAAACTGTTAAGATTGTTTGACCGGACTGACAAGCTCAATGACATAGGCATTCACTGTTTAGCCTAGGCATTCAGAGTTAGGCCTTTCTCCGTAACGATCGATTTTCGACAGCCGCTACGCCCGCTCTATTAGTGCATTGTCGCTTGGTGTATTTGTGACCTAATTTTCATAATAATTGCACCGTTTGTAAAAGTCGTAGCGTAGTATTTGTATATACATGTTCTCATCAAATAAGCTACAAAATGAATATTAAAAATCTGACTAAAACTTTCAGAAATGAGAGCGTTAAAAATATATATATTTATGTCTAAATAATTAAAAATTCTGAGATGTCTGAGACTATGAATAAGCCTAAGTACTTCATGAAGGAAAACAACCTTATGCATCCAGCATTACAATGGTGCATTTTCTAATACACTACTAAACAGCTACCGCACTCAAATGTACTATAGCTACAATAGCTACTATAATTATAATGTTATTAAAGTTTTAAGACACTACACGTTCAGTGATATAAATTTTCTTACCGTGGAGGAATGGGGCAAGCGGTGTGCGCTACTTATGTTATTTTTATCTGTATATAAAACATATTATTAAGATGATAAACGACGCAGAGTAAGTCACAGGTATCAGCTAGCTTAAAACAAAGTGTTCCATAACGCAGTCGTTTATAGTTGTATTCATATTGTGTCAGTACGATATAATCAGTATGTTTTATAACGTTAAGAATATTAAAGGAATTTACTAGCCCTATTACCCACATCTTAAACTTCAAACTGTTGTTCTACAAATTTATTTTTCCCTTTGTATTTAATCGTTCGTATACCCTACCCTTTAAACTTTGGTAGGTAAATTAAATATTAGAAAAAATGTATTCCTTTTATTTGATATCTCTTTACTACTTTCGTCAGGTCCATCTGGAACTGATTGGTTATTCTCACGTGTATTTGCATTAAGAAAACACAGTATTTCAGTGTCAGACGGTAGTAGCGAACAAAATCAAAATCAAAAATACTTTATTCAATTTAGGCCCTGAGAAGACGCTTATGAACGTCAAAGTTACCACCGGTTCCGAAAACAACCCAGTCATCGAGAAGAACCGGCAAGAAACTCGATCTGGTTTATCTATTCATTAACATATTATAATTCATATTTTTAAAACATAGTTATAAATAATTACATTCAGTTTTGGTGCATGCACAGAGAGGGCGTCATTTCCAGACGTCACCATCGTTCACATATTGATCCACCCTGTAATAGCCTTTAGATATTAAGACCTGCTTGACATGGTGCTTGAAATGAGTATCCGGCAAATCGGTAACGTATAACAAATAATATGTAGACTATTTATAATGTAAAGTAAGTCTTTTATAAATCAAAAATGTATGTGTATGTGTGTGTTTACATGTGCACGTGTATGCGTGCACGTGTGTGGGGGTGATCTGTGTTGTGTTGTTGAACTAATGAGTGAAATTTTTAGTGTCACTATATCGCGTTAGTAGCGTGCTTGAGGGCTTCGCTCCAGGGGATCGAACCTAGCCTTGAGCCGTTAGCCGAGGGGGGAGGGAGGTGGCGTGGCAAGTGTACAGTGAAATTCACAGCCAGACCACGGTGGCATGATCTGTCGTTACACGGGCCGTGGGCACATATACGCTCTGGTTATAGAGACAGAAGTATACTGATCGTACGCTGCCATTACATAGTCGGGAGAATCGGTGAGCCTTGACTTGACCTGAGAGGCCTAATAAATGGGATCGGGCAAAACTGCAGAGTAGAGTTCACTTAAGTACCTTTGCTAAAATCATACAAAATGTTATAATACAATAAGCAGTAAAGGCAAACCAAGAGCATAGACCAAATTATTACAATTGCATTATAAGTTCCTGATTTTGCATCGTTATAAATAATGAAAAAATATTTTTATTTTGTCACTAATTATATTTATATATATTCAGTTCCTACGCGATAAACTTACAATAGGAATCTTGTTAACGTTATTTTGAAACCAATGCAAAAAGATTAATAATAATTTTGCAGATACTATAATTTATATTTTGTAATTACAATAGTCTAATCTTCTAGAAACAAATCCTATTATAATAATAGGAATGGAAAACAACATTGCCGAATACAAAATATTTACAAACAGTGCGATTTACGTTAACACATTTTACACGAATAATAGCGTTGATGTTATTCAAATCAAAGCATTTCCAGTAAATTAAATGTATTCATAAAAGGATGTTGGAAAATGATGGATTTCTACAGCTTTAATACAGTTCGAGGAACTTATTCGACAATATTTGATATACTTAAAACAAAATTGTGGTATTGTTATTCATTGAAATAGGTTTTTTTTTATATATTATAGGGGGCAAACGAACAGGTGGGTCACCTGATGGTAAGTGATCACCGCCGTCCATAGACACTAGCAACACCAGAGGAGTCGCAAGTGCGTTGCCGGCCTTTTAATATATGTGGGCCTCCGGCGCTCTCACTGACCGAACGAAACGCAACAGTGCAAGCACTGTTACTTCACGTCGGCTTTCTGTGAGCGGGTGGTACTACCCCGGGCGAGCCGACCCATACATTCTGAAAACAGTAATAGTTTCAGCGTAGCTCTACCACCTACAAGAAAGAATAATATAATAATAATAATCTTTATTTGTAAATCCATTACATAGGTACACATAAAATGGGTCCCTGCCTCCTACGTTAGTGTAGACTGTATTGTAGGAGACAGTTACAAATATTGGGAACAAGTTTAGATTATTTACATACAGAACAATAAACGTAGCCATAAATTAATTACTAAAGCTACTAATTAATAAAAAAAATTGAGAACTTATTTTGCCTGTTTTACCATTCCATTTTTAAGTTGTGTCCATGTATGTAAAAAAAATGATTTATAGAAAAGGAAAGAGCGTGTGCGTGTATAACATTATAAATGTTCAAAGCACTAGAATGATGTTAGTATGTGTACTGTTGAGTTTCTATATGTGATAAAATTAATTATAAGTAGGTAATTTATTTAACACATTTTTTTTTGTTACATAGAGAATTAGCGACGCGTACCGGCTTCGCTTGGGTGTATATAGTATATCACATAATTTAAATACTTTTTAGATCTATTTTCTGGAGCTTTGATATTCACAAATCATCAATTCCGTATCTGTGGTAGTATAATAACATTCAGTAAACATTATCACTATATAGTATAAAACAAAGTCGCTTTCTCAGTCCCTATATCCCTATGTATGCTTAAATCTTTAAAACTACGCAACGGATTTTGATGCGGTTTTTTTTAATAGATAGAATGATTGAAGAAGAAGGTTTATATGTATAATAACATAAATTAAATAGTGGAGAAATACTGTTATTTATGAAGTTACTCCAAATTTAACGCGTGCGGGCTACGGGCAGTAATGAATAAATCCAAACTACTGAATCGATTTTAATCATTTTTTCAGTGAATGACATAGGCTATATATTTTATACCCGCGCGAAGCTGGAGAGGGCCGCTAGTATTTCTATAAGTATAAGGATTAACACAGTATTAATTTATACTGCATCGCAAATAACCCGTTGGTATCGCTGTCACTATCACTACATATTATAAAACAAAATCGTCCGCTGCGTGTGTCTGTCTTTCTGTTCGCGATAAACTCAAAAACTACTGAACGGATTGTAACCGCCAATAGATAGAGTTAAACTCATTTAAAGCAAGCCTTAGGCATATAATTTGTCAAGGTTTTGTGTAAATTTGTTGAAATATAACGATAATTGTTGGAAGCGTTGAAAAAAGTCGAGCCGCCTGGGAGCTTTCATCAAAAACAATCCATAGCGAGATATTCCACTTTTATAGATCTACAAAAAAGTCTACGATAGCATACGAGTATACCTATCTTTTTCAGGATAACGTACTATACCCATTTATCTACTTAAACATGGCCATATATAATAAGGTAATTGGAAGACTATTTAAACGGATACAGTATTAATCCTTATCAAATTAAATATATTAGCTACCTTAAGCATTCCATGCACATAAGTATATATTTTTTATTATCAGGACAGGGCAATGTCCGCCAGGCCTGATAGTTGAATATATTTTAAAGATACAAAAGATAACGGTGAGTTATCCTTAAAAGATAGACATGTACAATCTTAGATTTATCTTTAGACATTATGAAGATATACGAGTACAATTCCGTCATACATTACTTTGCATACATACATTCTCACATTCATTGATACATTCTCATAAGCTTTTTAGTCAGCGTGACCAAACTAAAGCACGTGAAAATTCCTCCTTTTGACTTCAGTAGATTACATTAAAAGTTACCATTAATTAATTCAAAGTCTCTACTTTTCTAAGCCTTCTCAGAATAAAAGTGAAATGAAGATTTACAAATGCGTCATACATTAATTTGTTATATTTCAATAAGGTTTGTATTTGGCGTAACCAAACTAAATCGTGCGAAAATTCCTTCTTTCGATTTCATCTAATGAAACACTTTACTAATGTTTACACAAAAGTGCGTGCAATACAGAGGTTGCAAGCAGTTCCAACTTTCAACTAGATCTATGTTATCACGAAGCGCACAAATAAAAAAAGATATGTAATAAAAAATATTCTGAATGTACTAACTAGACTGACAATAACAAAAATCATTCAATTATTATTTCCTACAAAAAATAACAAAAATACCAGTCTTAAATACAATGAATTATATGGATAAATAATATTCAAGGTACTCTGTTAACAGATCCCATTTAATTATTCGTTCTTACGTTTTATTGGTCGTTTAAAGCTGAACATAGAACTTTTATAGGACAGTAAAAAGCGAGTATCCCTCCTATGTAATTGATATTTATGGTTACATTGACGTAATGATGGACCGAAGGTTTTCTTTTAAAATATTTATTTGTGACATATATTACCAGCCATTTTCGCCACTTTATTTATAAGAAAAAAAAAACAATAAAATTTGTCGTTTTTTATCTTTCTAAGCACAATAATGTATAATTTGCAGAAGAATAAACGGCGGAGTGCAGAAATTTTATAAAATACTAAAACACAATTTGTCTGTTAACTAATTTAACTGACAAAGGCAGTTTTAACAGACACAAGATTTAAGTTATATATCCTTGATTTTGTTGATTAATAATAGAATTCGAGATTCATATTGATTATTGATTCATATTTCGTGGAACCCTAGTCGCATTCCTAGGGCACCCAGATTTAAGAATAGTTGGGATAGAACGTGATGCTATGAAAAAAAAACGCGGGGATAGAAAATAAAGCTTCTTACAGTTTGTATAATGTATAAGTTAAAAAGTTAGAAGTTAAGTATACAGCTCTTAATACTCGGCTATTCCAATCCATTTACAACTTATTTGATGACATTTGTTTCTAGTTTCATTTAAAGAAACTACAAACTACAAGTTACTACAACTACTTAATAACCTACGGTATTATGCCCAACAGTTTTAATATAATATTTATACCAAACATACTCAACTTGTTAGAGATAAAAAACAACAATAAAAAATATATGTATATATTATACCTATATCTCCTTTTAATTGCATAGTATGCAAGTATTTACTTATAAGGCATCATTCGCAACATTAGTTATACGCTGTCGGTTTCAATTAGTTATAGAATAAAAATAATGCTAGTTTATACAAATCACGCAGAATAAAAAATCCTTGCTTTTGATTGACAAAAGTACGAACTGAAAGTAAACGACGGATGTTTATAATTCTACTAGGGTTATAATACATATATTTATGAAAAGGCTTTAGTGCATGAAATATTATAAGCACCATTCGTACGTACTACAGTCTTATATAACAATCGTTTTATAAAGCTGGTCTTTAACGTAATTGGTTTATTTAAAAAAAAATATCTATTATATTAAAAGCACTTTTTTCTTTCATGTAGAATTATAATGTAAATAAGTTTACAAGCAAGTAAAGATTTTTGAAATGTTTCTATTTTATATTCATTATAAACGCAAATAAATGTACGACGATTTAGTTGCACTTTTTAAATGAATTCTCGGTATAGAGTAGATAAAACTGATGTTACGACTGAGGAAAGTTTTGCGTGTTCAAAAACGCAAACGTAACGGTACCTGTGAGTCACCTAAATAAGGGCAATTTTATTTGCTCATAACCTCCGTCGAGTGGTGTTTCATAAATTGTCTGTGGAAGTTCCGTTTGATCTGTTTACCGTTTTTATCACAGATACGCTACTGTTTACGTCGTAACTTTTAAAAACATTCTTATATAACAAAACGGTCGTGTATTATTAGAGATGGAAATGAATAAAACAGTAGCGATATGGTGTAGTTTTCTTTTATTAAACTTTATTTTATAGTACTTTGCATAATACATATTACAAGAAGTTTTAAAATAGCTACCCGATTATATATATAACTAGCGGCCCGCTCCGGCTTCGCACGGGTATAATATATATATAGCGTATGTCATTCACTGAAAAAATTATTAAAATCGATCCAGTAGTTCTGATTTATTCATTACTGCACGCGGCCCGCACGCGTTATATTTGGTGTAACCTCAAAATTAACAGTATTTCTCCACTATTTAATTTATGTTATTATACACATAAACCTTCCTCTTCAATTACTCTATCTATTTAAAAAAAAACGCATCAAAATCCGTGGCGTAGTTTTAAAGATTTAAGCATAGATAGGGATATAGGGATAACAGGCTTTCAACTTGAGAGTGGTAACAAAAGAGGCGGGCAGTATCAAATGTACAATCACAATGTTTTCCGTCACCGTTGTATAATCTGGATGAAGAGGTAGTCAGAATGATTTTCAGTAAGAGAGGCGACTACAAGGCGAATTTTATATACAAAGAACGAGTATTTACCTACACAATTAATAAAGTTACTAATCACGACATTTCAGGTGATGCAAGCTACACCCTTTTCTACCATATTTACGCCCTTGTGTTTGGACTAATTTGGCTTCTTTTGAGTTGTTTCAGTAACATTTTAATTATATAAAAAAACAACTTATGAATAGTTATGTTTATTAAATACCTTATCATTATTATTATTACTTACATATTCTTACACTCTTATACATATTATAAAACAAAGTCCTCTGCGTGTCTATCTGTCTGTCTGTCTGTTCGCGATGCTACAAAAAAACGGTGGTAAAAAACTACTCAACGGGTTTTCATGCGGTTTTCATTTGTACATAGAACGATTCACGAGGAAGGTTTAGGTATATAATTTGTCATTTTTTTTTGTAAATTGGTTGAAATATAACGGTAATTGTTAGAAGTATCGGAAAAAGGCAAGCCGTCTGGGAGCTTTCGTCGAAAACGCTGCCTAATTAATCCCTTTGAGATATAACAAAATAATTGAGATAATAAACGACGCAGACGAAATCACGCAATCTTCCATTCTTATACATATTATAAAACAAAGTACTCTGCGTGTCTATTTGTCTGTTCGCGATACTACAAAGAAACGGTGGTCAAAACTGACTTGACGAGTTTTCATGCCGTTTTCATTTGTAGATGGAACGATTCACGAGTAAGGTTTAGGCATATAATTTTTAAAGATATTTTGTAAATTGGCTGAAATATAACGGTAATTGTTAGAAGTATCGGAAACAGGCAAGCCGTCTGAAAGCTTTCGTAGAAAACGCTGCCTAATTAATCCCTTTGAGACATAACAAAATAATTGAGATAATAAATAACGCAGACGAAGTCGTTCGAATGCGAATTTACGCTTTTTTGTTACATTTTCACTCCTTAAATACGAAATCGAAAGTCATAAAATTTTGCATACGCATTGTCAGAGGTATAGAAAAGGATATAAGGTACTAGGAAAAATTAACCGTCCCCGAAGAATAGATCACGCGAGCGATGACGCGGGAAAAGCTAGTTTCGAGTATAATAAATTCTCATTGCACCAATAAAAAGGCAATGAATTATTCACATAATGACATCTTGTTTAAAAGATCTATTGGCTTGTTCACATATCTAAGTTTATATTAAAGTTGTGGTTAATTATTCACACATTTTTTGTGCTTTAGACACTACACTTCTAAATAAGTTAAAGAATTATGAGCTATTTCACAAAATCTCTTGAAGCTACATTGGATTTATGTTGGCGCACAAAGGAAATCGTTTACAGCAAGAAAATTATATAAACTACCTAGGGGGTAATTGCTCGTTCGTTGGCGAACGACAAACTTGTAAACCAATAAGTAATAATAGGGGAAAAAAAAATATTTTATAAACAAATGTACTCATAGATTATTTTAGTATATTACTTATATATTGGAATTGGAATAAAAATGTATCATCACGGTTATTTTACGATAAATAATTTTAGTTAAACCTAATTGTGATAATCTTCTAGACACATATAAAATACATTATTTTGGAATAAATCCAACTACATTATTTAACAAGCTTACATACTTCTATACTTTTTATATTAATTTATTTTCTCTGTGATAATTTACTTTAGTGTATATACGCAGCATTGCATCACATCCATTTTTATTTTCAATTCTATTTTTACATATATTTATTTTTAAGAAAGTGGAATTGTTTTAACAAAAACACGATAAGTGAGTTCGATAACAATTTAAACAATTGACATTCGTTTATATTGTATATGCAATAATAAAATTTGAAAGGTTTTTTGGCGGGATCTTAGTCTGTCATGTAGTGGTTTTGTATTTTATTCATAATCTTGTGTTATTAAACTGTATATATTGTAATATTGGTGGTGTTTTACGTAATATAGTTTGGTTATTACGCACAAGTGAAGTGGATGGGAAATAATACCACGGAGCATGCATTCTGGGATGCCACCAAAACTCCTAGGAAAGTTCTAACAAGGGAGCCACCATCTTGTTAGAACATTAAAATTATCACAAGACACTTACTTGGCAAAATCTTGTTACTTGACGCTGGCTAGTGCACAAACCGTGCCGGAGCCAAAAAATAAAGAAGAAGAAGAAAATTTGAAAGCCCATAAGTTTATAGAATACCGTAATTTCGGTTCGTTACTTGTCATAACTTCATGATAAATGAATAGAATGATATCATATAGTATAAATAAATATAAATTTCTTTAGTCACAAAGGAACGCCCCGTGTCTTGTTTCTTTTTTATTTACAAAATTATTGTATTCATTTCACTCAGAAAGTCACTGCAAAGTTGCTTCTATCAGTAAAGTATGACATTTGTTTCATTTAAAATGTACTGTCAGGAAATACGGAGTGTGATTGTCGTAGTCCGGTGAAACCGTAGAGGCCTTGCCAGGTCAAAAGTGTAGCCAGCTCGAAAAAAAGTTTGATTGTCATGAAACCGTGAAATAAAAATTTATTAACAGAAACTCTGAAACTGAAACTAAATGCAACTGCGATATTTCCATAAAATAGTAAATTACAATCGACAATGTTAACAGTTTTAATATATTTTAATAGCAAGCATTGCATTACTTAGTTTGTACTTAGCTAGGTTTAAGACACCAAATGACTTACTAGAAATTTGGGTATTATGCGAATAAAAAAAAGGATGGCACAATAATAAAATATCAGTGACATTGCTTATACTTTTAAAATTGTCCGTATTACTTGATTAACATTGGCCTTATCCTTTATTGTAGAAATGTCAATAAGGCTTCCATTCTTTATTTCATTCACGATTGACATGCATCTCTGATTCAATGTTACAATTAAAGACATTTTACAGTCTCGATGCTGTATTAAAGCTAAGTTAAGCAGAAGCTTAGCGCAATTGGATTATAAATTCGAAACCTAAGATTACGGTGAGTACCTACTTAGCGAAGTTTAAGCTGAGCTAAACTAAAACAAGATAAAGTTGAGTATCCTCCATAGACTTTACCCTTAGTGATGCTTTTCGCTCGGCCAACTTTCTACGTGCCTTTATAGTGTGTTAGTGAAGCAAGGAAGTTATTTATTAATATTTGCAATTATACTCTGAATGTCAAAAATTGCATACGAAGTAATTGCTGCAGGTATTCAAAACTAGTTGATACCCATCATTTATACTTCGTCAGCGTTTGTAATTATCTTAACAATTAATTTAATATACACCGGAAATAACATAAACACCACACCGCTTGCCCCGTTTCTCCACGGCAATGAAACACATCGTTGTACGCGTAAGGCTTATAAAAATTGTAGTTTCTTAAAACGTTAATAACTTTATAAAAAAAAGAAGCTATCGAGATAATTTCTAAGATAAGGTATAAGAGTTTAAGACATAAACTGAAATAAATTTGACTGAAATCGATCCAGTAGTTTTTTAGTGTTACGCGCACACCAGCAGACCACAACCATTTTATTTATTTATCATTATCATCTTACCCTTATCCCACCTAATTTGGATCGGCACAATATGCTTTCCTTTTCCACTCTCCCCTGTCAGATGTTATCTCAGTATTCACACTTTTCATAAAAACATAATTATTCAAACAATCCATCCATACCTTTTTCGGTCTTCCTCTACTCCTATATGTATCCACCTTCATATTCAAAACTTTTCTAGTTACATGACCTTCAACTCTTCTCATGAGAATCATTTTATTTGTACAGAAGATGATAATCATGATTCTATAAAAAGAGATAATCGAAAATTCAGTACATGCTTGAGTAATTCCTTCCATTTCTTTATAGGAAACATTAGGTTCAATGTCACGTTACCTTTTTCAAACGATCGTAATCTATTAACTCCAGATCGTGGCATTTTTATTCACGTGTTGAGTTATGAACAGTATTATACAAAACGTTTTCCCTATATCATGTATTAAAGAGATATTAAAGGTTAATGTATTGACGTATACGAATATCCTTTTATTAGTCAACCGATATGTATTTATTGATATCTTGTTTGCTTACTACTCTTGGTCACAGTAATCCCATAATAATAAATTAATATAATTAAACCTAGGTCGATTTCATTCATATATCACTAACAACCTGTTATATTAAATTGTCGACGTTATCTGTAGCCAAATGTGTGTATAATAAATTACTAATATATTATATTATTTTCTTCCCTTTTTTCTTTTTTTTTTTTTTTTTTTTTTTTTTTATTAACGTGGGGAAATCCCTTATGGATACACACCCTCTCGGGGGAGAGAGTGTGTTATGTCCGACTCGCACGGACTAAAACCCCACGGTATACCGACCGCCGCTTTGCTTAGGGCGACATGGGACCGTACAAAGCTATCACCATGTCGCCCCTGCGGTCAGCCCGGCGGAAGTTGGCCGCCGGGCTCCGTCCTTATAGGGAGGTAGACTGGGTATACAACCAGCTACCTCCCCTCGTCAGCCAGACTTGTGCAATGAGGAGATGGGCCCCCCGGCCCATCCCCTCTAGTTCGGCTACGGAGGTGGAAGGAGGCGTGCAAACCGCCGCCTCCTTCCACCGGCTCTTCTTTGGCGGAGAGGGCTGCTAAGAGGATCCAGCTCTCGGGCCCTCTCCGCCGCCTCCTTCTGCGAGATGACGTCCTCGCAGAAGGAGACCATCACTTGCCATGCCTCTTCGCTGCCGAGCATGGCCGAAACCACACTCGGCAACGATAAGTCCGGCCCTACCGCCGCAGCCAGAATGCGGCGCTGTCCCTCCCACGCAACACACTCAGACAGAGTGTGCTGCGCGGTATCCTCCTCAGCACCGCATTCATGGCATGCGGCGGTGGGCTCCCTGCGAGCGATCTGGTGCAGGTACCAGCCAAAACAGCCATGGCCGGTGAGTACCTGCACCAGTCGGAACGTCAGGGAGCCCTACTCCCTACTAAGCCATTCCGGCAGGACCGGACGGACGGCGTCAATAGTGTAACGCCCGTACCGCGCGTCCGCCAGGTCCTGCCTCCACCTTTCCATTGCCACCTCCCGGCCCTCCCTCCTCTTGGCCTCAACCTCCCTGAGAGCCGGAGGCTCTCCCAGCCGTTTCCTTGCCGCCGTGAACTCGTACACGGCGGCAAGAACACCTGCCTCCAACTCCCAGGGTAGGGAGCCGGCGAGCGCAAAGGCCGCCGCTGAGGCCACGGTGCGGTACCCTCTGACCACCCTCAGTGCCACAATGCGCTGCGCAGCGCGCAGCGCCCGCACATTAGCGGCACCGATGGCGTCGGCCCACACCGGAGCCCCATAAACGGCCATCGCCCGCACAACTCCCATATATAGTCGGCGGCACCCGGCACTCGGTCCCCCAATGTTGGGGAGCAACCGGCCGAGTGCCCCCGCCGCTCTTGTGATTCGCGGTCCGAGCCCCGCAAAATGGGGCTCGAACCGCCAGCGCCCGTCCAGGGTGAGGCCCAGATATTTCATCTGGGTCCCCACCCTGATACGGGCACCCTCCACCATTATGTGGGCCCCAGGTGGTGGCCCTCGCCGAGGCCCATGAAACAAGACGGCCTCGGTCTTCTCGAGAGCCACCCTGAGGCCCAACCTCCTTATGCGCCTGACCACGAGGTTTGTGGCCGTCGTGGCCAGGCGCTCCACCTCCTCCCAGTTCCCCCCCTGGGCTACGACTAAGGTGTCATCCGCGTAACACAATATGCGCGCACCAGTTGGTAGCGCGCCGCGGAGCACCCAGTCGTAGCCCATGTTCCACAGGAGTGGGCCCAAGGCCGACCCCTGTGGAACACCCCGCCGCGTGCCTCTCCGGACCATATGACCGTCGCCGTCTATGTAGACGACCTCCCTATCGATCAAGTACGCCTCCAACAGCCGCCGCAGATACAGAGGCACTACAAAATACCGGAGTGCCTCCCGTATCACACTATGCGGCAGGCTGTTGAAGGCGTTGGCGATGTCCAAGGACACCGCCAGAAGTCTCTCCCCTTGGGAGGTCGCCCCCACAGACAACGACTTGAGGTGGGTCAGGGCGTCCACTGTCGAACGCCCCGCCCGGAAGCCAAACTGCGCGTCCGCCACGTTCGGCCCCATCTCCTCCATGTGCTGGACAACCCGGGAAGCAATAACCCGCTCCAGAATCTTCCCGGCGTCGTCCAGCAGCACCAAGGGCCGATATGCGGACGCGCAGTCCAGAGGGTGGCCCTCCTTTGCCAGCAGGCATAGCCGCCCTCGCTTCCATGGTTTCGGAAACCGCCCGACCTCCAGACAGCGATCGAGCAGTCCCCGAAACCACCCTCCCATATGGCCCAAAGAGAACGCGAGCACCCGGCCTGGGACCCCATCCGGACCAGGCGCTCTCCTCCTGTTGCGGAGGCGTTCAACTGCCCTCCCCATCTCCTCCTCCGTTATATGGGGAGGGCCTTCAACCACCTCCACAACTTCCGCCCGAGGAGGAGGCATGGGAGGAGATGGCAGCTCCGGAGGGTCGGGGAATAACTCTCCCACGACCCTCGCCACCACCTCCGGCTGGAGAGTTTCCGTCACTGGGAGCGCCCGGGACCGCAACTTCTTTCTCACTAACTGGTAAGGGCGCCCCCATGGATCCCCCTCCAGCGTCTGTATCAACTCCTCCCATGCCTCCTCTTTCGCCCGGCTGATGGCAGCCTGCAGGACTTTTCTTCCCTGAAGCAATGATGGCTTACTTGTTAACGTATTCGGAGACAGCGTTGAACCACGTATGTTAAAATCCTTGGAACTGAATCGGGGTTTTCGGTGAAGGAAAACACCCTGTTGAAACCTTAACATGGTGGTAGAGATTTTTCTACACCCACCTGGCTAGCTATCACTACTAAGGTGAAAATCTGTTGGTGTGTTCCGGCTGTTGCATTTCAGATCAAAGCTAGAGAGCCATTCCTTTTCTAGGTTTGTTTACCATTTTAAACCATATCGTCATTTAATATCGGATGGTAATGTTGCCAAACGCTAAATCCTATAAAGTATTTAAAAAAAAAAAAAACCTTTCTTATATCATAAAATTATGCCAGATTTTTTTTTATGTTTTACAGGCACGCGCTTGGCCTTGATCTCACCTGATGGTAAGTGACAATGAGGCCGACGATGGATCGTGTTTACCCGCTAGATGCCTATTCACTCTCCTCTTGAACACTCCCAAGTTATAGGAGGATGGGAAGACAGACGCCGGAAGAGAATTCCACTCCTTTTCCGTACGTATAATAAATGTGACAGCAAATCGCTTCGTACTAACCACGGGAATATCGACCACGTAAAGGTGGAAACCCTCACGGTGTCTAGTCGTCCTCTAATGAAAAGATTTGTTAATTGACACACGCAGATTCGTTCACGTAGATATATTTTTTTATATACCATTGAAGGCCAACGAAGAGACGGGTTACTTGATGGTAAGTAATCACCATCGCCCATGGACACCTGACACGAGGGACATCACAGATACGTTGTTAGCATTTGAGGAAGGAATAGGCTCGTTTCTATATTACTCACTACTATTTATTAGTAATAATAAGCATAGACTATTAAACATAGACTTTTCTCAGGTTTTGCCCAACATAATACGTAGAGTATATTCATACTTTGTGGATGAAATCAACCCTGTATCTATTCTGTACCCTTGACAACGTATATGGGAAATTTCATAAGAATTGGTTAAGTAGCTGAGGTTTGAAGACGTAAGAAACAAATACACATTTACGTTTATAACTTTAGTTAGAAAGTTTGTATGACAATTGGGACAGCATTTCATGTATTATTTCTGTTGTCAAAAAATAATTGTGTGGCTTTATGAAACCACGATGCAAGTGAAGCTTTTGAATTGAGCCATGGGCGCCGCTATATTTATCTTGGCTGTTACTGCCGAGCGCCTTTCACTTTTCCGCGGCGGGCTGTAATGCGACTTGCGATAAAAAGACGAAAAATTTTAAGGCGATGTAACGATTAACTTTAAAAGTTTAACACAATCAACATAATTTTAAAATAAACATACATATGTTCATAAACACATGTATCACAGACACGCACGGAGAAGTTACTTGAAGCAATAAGAATGCAAGAGGAAAATAGACATTCTATAAATATTGACGTAAATGGAATCCAGAGTTATCGGCGAAGAAAATAGTGTTACGCCAATAACGTCAAACAGTCGATCAAAACGTATTTCAATTGTTATTATTATTATTTTCCTCCATTATATTTTGTACTATTAGAGCAAATTACCTAACAGCAAATAACTGACAACGTTTTATATCAATAATCGTCGAAAAATAACATGATACCACGTACCTTTTTTTGGTACACCTTAGTATATATTCTTATATTAACTCCATCATCGTTCACGACCACTATAAAAGGTTTTTTTTTCATCTTTTTAATGAAGACGGTTTTGTGTGCTTTCCATTTTACTACAACTCTCCATTAGGTGACGCTAGGTTGTATTTTTTTGTTATTATCCTTTATATTGTATTAAATTGCAGATAGTTCCTAACCGATATAATTGTGACTAATCAATTTATGAAATATGTATCAAGTTTGTATGAAATAAGAATAATAGTGCTAGGAAAAATATTTTTATCCTCTCTTTCGTAACCTTAGAAACTATCTGGTACGTGCTATTTTCTCTGTGTATCATCGTAATAACATATTTCAGGTGTAGAGAAAATAACATAAGTACCACACCGCTTGCCCCACTTCCGCATGGTAAGAAAGTATACTTCGCTTAACGCGTAGCACTTATAAAAGTTGTTTTTTTTTTATTTCAGTAACTTTATGGTAAATCGTGATAATCGTTTCTTCAGATAAAGACCAAGCGTCTAAGAAGTAGAATTATTTTTTAAAAATCGAAGACAGTATGTTATTGAAATTGTTTGAAGACACGCGAGTAGCACTTCGCGTACCTGATAACTATGACACAGATAACTAATGTGTCCTTCATAAACCATTAACGATAGCATAACCTCACAGCATTCGATATCATATTATAATCGTAATGGCCATCTAATTTATGGGCCATACAAAATAATCAATATCTTTGGGAAAGAGGCTTATTTCGATAGTATTTTTATTCTTTTTTGTACTTATTTACAAAAATAGAATTTTGCAGCTTCGCAACTTTTTTGTTATTAATATTAAGGAAAATTCATTAAGGACTTTTTTATGGAGCGTCAAAAGAACTACAAAATTGTCATTTTTTATTCTATATTTGATAATTTTGCATATAAATAAATACATATAAATAAACACAAAATTATTAAAAAAATCAAATTTTTAGGGTGCGTACAAAGTACAAAATTAACGATAGAAATTTGACTTCAGCAAATTTTTTGACGAAAGTTTATCGCTTCATGAGACCTGTCCATTCATTTTAACAAAATAAAATTCTTCACAGATTGCAGGTGGCAATAATGTTAAAAAAAAATCTGTTATTTATATGGGAAACTTTAGAGTTCGATGGAGGACCTCTTAAAATTGAAATTAGAAGTGGTCCTTTGAACAGACATTTGTCTGGATATAACCTATGATGTTTATAGGTGAGAGCAAAAAAAATTAGTCGACATCTTTTGGCACACCCTAATATATATAACTAATAATACATTACCTGTGAAGCTGCTGGATAGCTCCATTAGGTTTAGTGACGAGCATAAAAGGCACTTAGACAAAGTGGCAATTAGCACAAGGATTCTTAATTCTATAGGTTGTTTCGTTGTAAATATTTTTTATAGAAAAAAAGAAAAATGTCCATTTAACGCGTATAATTCAAAATCACAGATATATAATATTTAGTTTGATATACATTGATATCTATGCTTTTTTTTTGGATACACCAAAAACAATTTTTAGTAGGTACGTACACAATAGTTGTCAAATGTCCATATCACCTTATAAATACTATGTCATACACTTGTAAAATCGAAAATTACTTATGAGTACGAAAAACTTAAAATACAGATAAATTCGTTTACAAGAACTAATGATATATTTCGCAAATTGTGATTTATTACGTTCTTTAGTGATAACCTCTCTGTTATAAAAAAATAAGATATTATGGAGAAAGCGAAATCAATATACATAGCACGAGATTTCCATGTCAATAAGAATCTATTGTCCAATTGTCAATAGAACGCATTCTGAAGCATCGAGGTCAATCTATTTTTAGACGATTTTGGGATTTTTCACATTGACAAATTCCCAATTCTTTGAAGTTCGTATTATTTGTAGGGAAATAGCCACGGGTAAAGCATAAATGTACATTTAATATTTCTACGAGAACGTTACGTGGTTATTTTTGGCAAAAATCTTTACTCCTTTCTTTACTCGTTTCTTGAAGGTTTGTGGGTTGTATTGGTCCGGAAACGCTGCCGCCGGGAGTTCACCCCAGAGTGCCGACGTACGTGGGAAAAACGCACGCGAGAACCACACAGTAGACGACTTCCAACCATCGAGATGACATTGATGGAGTTTCATTTTATGGCGAGTCGTTCGGTAATGGAACTCGGCAGCAGGTATCAGTCCGAACAGCTCTTCAGAACACTCTCCGTGGTAGATTTTGTAAAGGACGCAAAGTGACGCAACATATGAACTACGAAGTTCCAAAGTGTCGAAAATTTTACAATATCAAAACTGAAACATTATGTTAAGTACCCAATAATAGCTTTTTTAATACTTTGACACTATATACTAACACCCCTATTGTTACTACAATGATTATGTAGTCTGTAAATCTATGTTATTACACCCGAACTTGAATTTTGAGACTACAATTAATCCATTTCTTTCGGATCATGTATTTGTTTTTAATTTATAGATTTGATTTTTATATCCATTACTGTTTTAAATAACAGTTAATTTGCCAACTGAAGAATGTTTATTTTTCTCAGTATAATCTGGCATTTCAGTTTGAATATTAACGCTTGCGAATTATACACATTTATTTCGAAACTTGCTTATCAGTTCATTAGCAACATTTACTTGGGAAAAATCTTGATTTCAACAAGATGATGTAAAATGTGAAACATCTACCACCACAGTCATATTATTGCGTAAAGTATTCGATGGAGGCATAAATATTTTCTATGGGAGTTTGTGGAATTGCTATAAAGAACGGATGTTGCAAAACTCGACTTTCTGTATTTGTCGCGGTATTGCCCACAAATGGCGCCGGCTGCTCGACGAAATTGAATTTACCGATTCGACTTTGTTTACTGCGGTAATTCCGCCTAAATCTAGTTTAAAATTGAATCTCATTTAATTATCTTTATAATTCAGTTAATAGTCTATTATTAACTTTAGTTTTTTTATTACTATATACATTATTATATACAATTTTAAATTTGTTTACATCTAAAACAATAATCCTTATTAGAAATTAATTAATGTAAAAAAACGCGTTTCCTCCTTTATTTCTTTCGCATTCCTATACCAAATCATAAATAATACGATTTTCATAAAACACAGTTCAAACTATTCAATGCACACCGAAGAATAAAATTTTCAATTATTACAACCATTTTAAAACAATTGGCCAGCGAGTTGATTCACTTAATGAAGATAACTCGAAAAAAGTCGTAGGTAACTTAAAAATAAATTGAACTGTTAATAACTCCCATGTTAAAAGAAATGTGAACGCATCGCCATTGCTTGTACTGGTACAACTGATGTAGAAGTGGGTCCAGTTGGCTTGATCCGTTGGAGAGCGTTACACGTGGAGCAGCGAGCCCCATTTGTTACACTGATCATCCCAGTTTTAGGGCAAATACACTTACGACTTGTTTGCCGAGACACTCCACCACCATTTCCACATACGATTTCTGAAAATTACATAGAAACTAAATATATGAACATGAATTGTAATTAACCCCTCGGCTGATTTTTTAAAACCCAGATCTGAACATGGCGGTTTATGTTTTATATTTTTTTTTTTTTAATTTCACGACATTACACTTTACTATAAATTATAATTTTACACTAAATAATCTGTTAATTTTGAAAGTTTTGTAATTAATAAGATATTTTTTATGCTTATGCTGCCAACAGTCTGATGAGCTGTGCCTCGTGAGGCCTACATTTGTTTATATGGAACTTAAAAAAATCTTTATGGTTTTGGAAAGTCGAGGGGTTAAATAAGAATTCATAAGTAATACAAAAAATAAATGGTAATCGTATGAAGTGATTAATAGTTTTTAATTATTGACAAAATCTAAACAAATCATACTTTAACATAACCTAAAATAGTTTTGTAATAACAGACATTATTTAAGTTATATTTCTTTTAGCCCGCTTGTGAGTTCAGAGTGCATTCTTGGCTTGTAATAGAAGCTGCGGAAGTCGGTGTAACACACCATGAAGTTAGTTTTAGTTTGAAATTATCATTACGCGTACCGAGATAACATAGCATTCTTCTTTAACATTCTTCTAGGTGGTAGAGCTACGCTGAAACTATTACTGGTTTCAGAATGAATGGGTCGGCTCGCCCGGGGTAGCACCACCCTCTCACAGAAAGCCGACGTGAAGTAACAGTGCTTGCACTGTTGCGTTTGGTTCGGTCAGTGAGAGCGCCGGAGGCCCACATATATTAAAAGGCCGGCAATGCCCTTGCGACTTCCCTGGTGTTGCTAGTGTCTATGGACGGCGGTGATCACTTACCATCAGGTGACCCACCTGTTCGTTTGCCCCCTATAATATATAAAAAAAAAGTTAGCTGATAAATATATTTTTTTAAATATTGTATAAAATACTATATTTTATACAATTTATATATGTTATTTATTGAAACTCTTATTCATAGTATTTAATATCATTGTTCGCACATTTGACTCTGTACAAAAACTTTTTTTATAACCAGATATTCTGTAATGTCTTTAAAATCTCTTCAATTTTCAATTAACATTTCTAGTAATTGAAGTAATTTTAATTTCACTATTAGTAAGAAAAATAAACACGAGCTTAATCAAAAGTTTTATTAATTAATATAAATCACTTATTCAAGTTTAATTTCTCAAGTTAATACAAATATTTGATATTTGCACAAAATACTTGTTGCAAGTTGGCATTAATTTTCCGAACAAAATATTTACATATTTTTGTATAAATATATCTATCTACCTTGTTGTGATGATCACGTGCTTTTCAGAACAACATTGAGATTTCCAAATCATGGACTATATAAATACACACAATAATTACAACCATCTTATCTAGAAAAGACAGGTATTATATTCGGAATGAGTGATGAGGCGTGGCTCTAGAATACAGACGTTTAATTCGTTCAGTTGTACGATTTCAATACAACTTGCTATTCAGAAGTAGCTCTAATTAAGCGAAATTAACTACCAATTATTTCTGGAATCAGAATATACAACAACTTTGACCATATTCACAAATCAAAATTAATAACTATATGAAAATGAATAACTACAAAAGTGACTATAAAAAACAAATTAGGTGCTCGTTACTATTATTGTCTTATTAAGTAAGATCAATCTTTTATATTTAAAAGCATCAATTAGTTATTATAATAAACATTACAATTTAATTTATCATTCTTATACTCGTATAACAAAACTAAAATGCATGCTTATGTAGTAAATTAAAATGCTTGCTTTTTATAGTTGACAACGCACGACTACGGCATTTGAATTGAATTATAATATTATTAATGTGTAAGTGACAGGGGATTTCAATAGAAACAAATAAATAGAAATATCTAACATTTCAAATGACTTTTACTAAATAAGAAGATGATATCAAAAAGCATCTACCTCGTTTCTTACTCGTAAATATTTGCTTTGTATGTCATTTTTATGTATGGCACCCCACGCTTTTATAATAGTGACATTAAATTTTCCATCAGTAATATTATTATCATGCTAAGAATTATTATTTATTTTTTAGTTTGATTAACTCTAAAAGCGTGTTTTTTTTTTAGCTATAATTTATTAAGACTTAAATATAGAGAAATACAGATAAACAAAAAGAATTTTAATTTCATATTCGACATCGGTGATATTAGATATCTATTTTAAAATTTGGAAATAGACGAATAGATAGAAGTTACAAATTTGTTACTTCCATATAAATACTCACCTGAAAGAGGTATACCATCGCAAACACTCGCCTGCTGATAAGGCCGCATTGGATCTTTTATTTTGGAACAAATCAAACTGTCCAACGCCTGTGAAAATAATCAATTATTATTATAGCAACTCTATATATTTAGGACGATTCTTAAAGCACAATGGATGTACCATGGTGTGTACATTTATGCAGTGCATTGCTAGTGTATATTAAATATATTTAGAATTAATTCAATAATCACTTTGAGTCATGGGCTATTCTAGTATTACGTAAGCATTAAAGGGGGGGGGGGGGGGGGGGGGAGACAATTGATTTGCTTATTTTTGATGACATAAGTTATTGGGGATCTGGATATGTAAGTCACTAGGTCTGACATGTGAGCTTCTTATCCGCTGGACCTATCATCGCCCTAATAGCGTACGTAAAGTATAAATTCTTAATTACTAGACTTTTGACTGCTGCCCATGAATCAATAATGTAATGTTTACGTAATCGTGAGGGGGGTAAGAGTATTACTCACTTTTACTGATGAGGAGGAAGGGGCTGTCAGAAATTCCAAAAATTCTGCTTTCGTAGTACTTGAATGGCCCCTTATATATTTTAGTATTATATACACCTATATATAATTACATCAACAAAGCCTAGTAGTATACATTAAATATATTGAATGATTTTGATCAAGTAA
Source organism: Antheraea assamensis (assembly GCA_035772565.1). Lineage (NCBI taxonomy): Eukaryota > Metazoa > Arthropoda > Insecta > Lepidoptera > Saturniidae > Antheraea > Antheraea assamensis. Next base: position 2,239,417 of record JAQQSE010000018.1, read on the forward strand.
AAAGCTTTTTACATTAAATGAAATGTGACGTGAAAGTAGTATAATTTCTACGAATACTCTTGAACATTATTAGTTTCGGGCACGAAATCTTTGAAGTCACACCGAAAATACTATCGATCAAATCGTAGATTAACTTAGTGTAAATTTAACGTTTTTTTTTTTTATATTATAAGGTGCAAACGAACAGGTGCGTCACCTGTTGGTAAGTGATCACCGCCGTCCATAGACACTAGCAACACCAGGAGAGGCGCAAGTGCGTTGCCGGCCTTTTAATATATGTGGGCCTCCGGCGCTCTCACTGACCGAACGAAACGCAACGGTGCAAGCACTGTTACTTCACGTCGGCTTTCTGTGAGAGGGTGGTACTACCCCGGGCGAGCCGACCCATTCATGCTGAAACCAGTAATAGCTTCAGCGTAGCTCTACCACCTAGAAGTTACAGTTATGGAACGACCAAAATACCAATAACAACATTACCTGTTTGAATCCACATCTGTAGCGTGTGTTCATGTAGCCGTATATAATAGGGTTGTAACAGGAGTGCGACATCGCTAACCAGTGACATGCGAACCATACGAACGGCATGCCCGGCCACGATGCCCACGCGTCGTCATCGTCATGGATCTCCCATAATACCTATCAAAAACATCTTTCGACAACCTCTTGGAGATTATAATTATATTATCATGAGACAACATTGTATATAATACTTTATATTATACATTTTTATTTTATGCGATTGGAGACAAACGAACAGACGGGTTACTTGATGGTACGTAATCACCGCCGCCCATGGGCACCTGCGACACAAGGGACATCACAGTTGCGATGCCGGCCTTTGAAGAAGAAGTAGTCTCGTTTCTTGAAGGTTTATAGTTTATATTAGTCCGGAAACGCAGTACTTGGGAGTGCATTCCAGACGACCGTCGTACACGAGAAAAGCGTACGCAAAAACCACACAATCGAGGACTTCCAACCATCCAGATGACACGGATGGAATTTAATTTTGTGGCGAGTCGTTCGGTAATGGAACTGAGCAGTAGGTATCAATCTTCAAAACACTCTCCGTGGTAGATCTTGTAAAAGACGCAAAGTGAGGCCACGTCCCTACGAAGCTCCAAAGTGTCGAGTCCTAAGGAAAGCACCTCATTATCGACGATTCGAGCCGCTCTACGTTGGATTCGGTGAAAAGGAAGTAGATAGCATTAGGCGCTCTAGCCCAGAGATGAGATTAGAGAATAATATATACGTAGGGGTGGGAAAAAAAAACTCGATTAAGTAAGAAGAATATGGCTATTTTTGTTTAGTCGCAGATACTATCAATTTTCTCAATTGCAGATACAATATATTTTTAACACTTCATAGGCGCTTGACTACAATGTCGTCTGATATTAAATGACAATGGGGACCGATATAGTAATCACGTTGGTCGGTAGAGGGGCGAGCAACCAAAGTGGCTGCGGTAGGTACGTCGTCACAATGACGAGGGGAAGATGTGAAGGTGGGAAGCGGGATGTCGTGCACTAACCTGGTTCTCCTGCGGTAGAATTCAGCTTCCGTGGCGCGTACAGCCGCCCGAAGCACCTCCAGCAGCACACTATGTGTCACCTTCACAAGGTCGCGGTAACGGCAATTTGGTAACTCGCGTAACTCCACCGAACCGGTATGCGGGAACGCGAATATTATAGGATTTACACCTATAACAGCGATTCTTTCTCCTGAACTTTAATAGATGCAGGAGCGCGGGAATGCGAAAAAAGGTAAGCGATTCTATGTCACGTCGGCGCGAGAGACGGAGCAAGAAGGGGCGGCCATTAATGCACGACTGGAAAGGGGTGGGAGTTGGGATGTTGTAATTGCACAATAGATGGCGTTACCATTTCCAGCCGCCCTTAAAGGGTCACCTTTAACAAACTATCATAGTAATAAGAGAGAGAAATATCTATAAGCGGGAGATAAGATGCGGTTTGCGAATAACATATATATATAGCATACATATAATATATAGAATAAGTAAACAAATAAATACTACACGTAATGATCAAAATTTAGTTGCGGATGTTATTGGGTAGGAAGAGGACTAAGACGGACAACAGGACGTAGATACGTCGTCTTCTTTCTCGTCCTTATCGTGACAACACGCACAGTACCATCCTTAGCTGGATGTACCTTTTCCACGACAGCTAACGGCAAAGGTAACGGAGGCGAATTGTCGGTAATTAAGACCACTATTGTTCCAACAGCGATGGAACTTGAAGAGTTATTCCACTTTTGCCTAAATTGCAAGTTATGTAAATACTCGATATTCCATCGCTTCCAGAAGGACTGAGCTAATTTGTCTAACAGGGAATGTCTATGAAATGAAGACACATGATCGGATTTATTTTCAGGTATTGAATATAAAGGCGCGTTGTATAAGAAGTGTGCATGTGCCACAGCACTAGGCTCTGCGGGATCTGAGCTAAGTTTAGAGAGAGGTCGCGTATTTAGTAAACACTCCATTTGCCCAAGAACCATAGGGAGTTCTTCGTATAAAAGTAATTGTTGTCCTATGACCTTAAACAGGTGGGATTTGATAACTTTCACTAAGCTTTCCCAGCATCCTCTGAAATTACCTGAAGCGGGACAATTAAATTTACAGTTTATGCGGTTCTTAGTAAGTTTCTTTTCGAGTCGATGTTGATACTCTTCGTTGAGAAAACAACAGAGCTTCTTTCTCCAAGAGGATAGACCAAACGCGATTTTATAGGTTTCAGAACCTTGAGGTGTAGCGGAAATCGGGTGTGCCAATGATTTTTGTTCTGGTACATCATCAGATAGGAGAATATTTCCGGCATTAATAAGCCTTTGCGAAGGTTGACTAAACAAACACGAAGGGTCACGAAGCCAAAGTGGATGTAAAATTAAATTATGCGGGGTTAGACTGCGGGACAAGCAGAACGTGGGATTCTCAGATCCAGATACGTGGTAGGAATTGCGAGTTGCGAAGTGGTTAGCAACACTATATCGGCCACTGGTAGTATATTCCTCAGTAGTCGTGCGGTAAAATTCTTCACATTTTATATTTGTGCAGTGCGGAATCACTGGACCGGGAACTTCATCAAGCTTCCACAATCTTTTTGTACGTGTTTCAGTCGGTTCGAGAACTGTGGTACAGCATGCGGTCAAATATTTTGTCTGCGCGTGTGTCGTGGGTACAGTACCCATTATTACGTAGCCGAGTACAGTCTCGACTGCGGTCGGTAAAGATGGGTCGCTGTTTACCACATGCGATAGTAGCAAATGCGGGAATAAGGAAGCACCTATCAAAACATCAATCTTGTTAGTTGTTGCAAACATATCGTCTGCTAGCGGTAAATTATTCAAATGTGGGAGCGCAGATTTATCTATGTTTGCGGTAGGTAAACAATCCGTAATTGTATCGACCATTAAACAATTCACGTCATAATTAATGTTTGAGTTATATCGAGAAAACAATTTAATATTTGCTGTGCGTTTAATAATATTTTCCGAGCCGGCAAATCCTTTAATAACCACGGGTTTAACCTCTTCACACGGTATACACAGCCGTTCACAACACTCCTTGCTTATAAAATTACTTTGTGAAGCGGTGTCAAGTAAGACTCGCAATACGTGTTTGTTATTGTGGCTATCAAAAACAAAAACCTGAGCGGTGGCCAATAACACCGTAGTACTCGTAGTACATTGCGCGTTAACAGAGCGAGAACTTTGCGGTAATGAAGCGCGAGAAGTGGCAATGGACGTTGTACATAACGCTATGTCCGCGGCCGTCACACTAGCATGTAGTACGGCCGGCTTCGATGCGCATGAGTCACGTGACGCTGCGGGCGCCAATGGCACGTTGCTTATGCGTACCGTCTCGACAGTGCTAGGTAAGCGGTTCAATTCCGGTTTGTGTTTATTTTGGTTAAAACAAAGCATGGTGTGATGATTTAATTTACATAGACGACAACTTGCATGCGAACGGCACGACGAAACTCTGTGCTTAATGCTGGTACAATTTACACAAGCACCTAATTCTTTTACTGTATTGAAACGATCTTTGGGTTGCATTTTATTGAACTCAGGACATTTAAACAAATGGAGATGCGTGATATTTCTACACAAACATTTACAATTTAGCGAGTTATCTTCGCGCGTATTTATATATGTTTGATATTTTGGCGGTGATAAATTATTATTATTAGTGCGGGTACGTATTCGTTCGGTAGCCCCTTTCGAACTAAATGAAGGCGAGGGGTTTGATATAGTTGTGGTTCGTTGCAATATCTTAGAACGATTTTTAATAAATTCTACTAAACTATCAAATGTAGGTATTTGTGCGGGATTATTATTTGACATTTCAAAAGTTTGTACTGTACCTGTATCTAGTTTTTTAAGGGCAATGTGTAATATAAATAAGTCACAAAGGTCATTTAATTTTAAGTTTTTAAGCGCCTGGACAGCACTAACGAATTGATCAACAAATAAATTAAAGGTACTAGCGGACGCGATTGAAATGGGCTGAAATTCTAATATCTGGTTCATATAAGTTGACGCGTATATTCTTTTATCTTCGTATCGATCTACTAAAGTTTTAATAATTAATCCGTAGTTTTCTGAGCAAGGGGTAATACCTGCGCAGGCGGACTGAGCAGCACCTGATATCTTGCCCAATAAATAATATAACTTATCTGCGTCTGTGAGCGATGGATTATCGTGTATTGTCGATTTAAAGCTAGCGTAAAATAACGGCCATGATCGAATATCGCCATCAAACGACAACAATTCGATAGGCGGTAGAGAAGGTCTGCTTTTTTGCGGTACATCATCCTTTGGCGTTTGAGTTCGAGTATATTCACCGACTAAGCGTTTGACGCGACTATATAATTGTTCAAACGCTACCAGGGGCTTATAATCTGGACATGCTTTTGGCTTGACAGTTAATAACCGTTTATTATAAGCGTCTAATGCCCGGTTTCTGAAGCATTTTTAACTGTAGTTTATCTGTTTAATAGCGCTATCGGTTCGATAACTTGTCAAATTGGGTTTCTGAATACAAAATGACACGAGAAATGTCAGTCTACGTCTCATTCTGTATACAGAAACATTGACAGTTAAACGCCGCTTGTCTTATGGATAACGTTATTGAATCAATAGCTATTGATAGTTTAACTGACGGCTTCAGAAACCGGGCATAAAACGGCTAAAAACTCACTGCGAAGTGATTCGATGTTACTACTGGCATCTAAAAACGTATCTATGTCCCTGTCTTTAGTCTTTGTGTCGACTCCTATATTTTTGGATGAGTCGTAAACATATTGTAAACATTCAAAAATGGCATTACGTTTTCCCTCAAGCATTGGCAAGGAAAAGTCGCCTTCTATTTCAACCATTGTTATATGTAACTAATTACAAACGCGATATTTAATTTTATTGTAACAAATGACCTGACCTTGAGTTCACTTTGTTACAATGCGAAGCGATGCAACGGCGATGCGAGAGCGCGGGCGCGCGATGCAAATGTTAAAGAATGCGGGTGGATTGAAATAATGAAATAATGGAAAATATACTACAAATATTATTATAAACGTGAAATATATATGCGGGATTATAATAAATAAAACTAGTTTGCACGTAACTATGCACAAATAGTTCTTGCGGGAATGTAATTACTATTAAGCGGATTTTAAATAGAGCGGGTAGGGCGAAATAAACTAAATATTTAAGTTATGTTTTATAACGATAAATTTACTTATATACACTTATGAGGACGTTACTAATAAGGGCGCTGGTAACAATATCTGCGAATCGAAGGACCAATATGGTCGGTAAAGGGGCGAGCAACCAAATTCTTGCGGTAGGTACGTCGTCACAATGACGAGGGGAAGATGTGAAGGTGGGAAGCGGGATATCGTGCACTGACCTGGTTCTCCTGCGGTAGGCCTCAGCATCCGTGGTGCGTACAGCCGCCCGAAGCACCTCCAGCAGCACACTATGTGTCACCTTCACAAGGTCGCGGTAACGGCAATTTGGTAACTCGCGTAACTCTACCGAACCGGTATGCGGGAACGCGAATATTATAGGCTTTTACACCTATAACAGCGATTCTTTCACCTGAACTTCAATAAAGCAGGAGCGCGGGAATGCGAAAAAAGGTAAGCGATTCTATGTCACGTCGGCGCGAGAGACGGAGCAAGAAGGGGCGGCCATTAATGCACGACTGGAAAGGGGTGGGAGTTGGGATGTTGTAATTGCACAATAGATGGCGTTACCACACGTTAAATCTAGAGGCACTGGATGGATAATGCAATATAGCATGTTAGAAAAGGCTAAAATACAACGATGCAAGTATTATTAGAAACTTATATTTATATAATAAAAGTGAAACATTTTTTTTTACATCGCCTCAAATTTTGTCGTCCATCTATAGCACGTCGTATTACAGCCGACCATGGAATAGGGGTAAAGTGGAAGACACACGGTATAGCAGCCAAAGCCAATATGGCGGTACCCATGGTTCAATTCAAAATGATTCAATGATTTAAATAAATATCGTGCTCAGTTTTTAAAATGCTACGATACGATAACAACGTTTCACTTGCATCGTAGTTTCTTACTCAATTTATTTATTAATTACTACAGTAACATCGTAATAGCACCTGATTTTTTTTTGTATATTATAATTGTATATTAACCGTCCGAAATGTAAATGTAATAAAATATACTATATTTTAACGCACTACATAATAAAATTCTATGTCAAATTTAATCAGGAATTATCCAGCTGTTTAATGATTATATCTAATAGGCAAGCTCCCAAAGAAACTAGTTTCACGTTTATAACGTATGTTAAATTAAACACTAGACTAAAATATGGGTAACTATTAGGTAATGAAACGAATCAAAGTTGTTTATCGAACATTTTCAAAATGTCTTAACCAAAGCTTAGAAAAAAGAAATCTATTTAATAAAATCTAATAACACTTACTATAAAAATGTTTAGTGGTAACCAACAAATTGTGAAAACGGCAACAACGATCACCATCATTTTAATCATCTGCAATATAACATTTATTTACAGTATATTATAAAAAAATCAGAAGTAACTACATATACAATGTTTTTATTTAAAAATTATATGTAACAAATAAAAAGCACAAAAATAAATAGTATATTACTGTGAAGCAACTTGATACAATAATATAAAACACCACCAGCCACAGATAAGGGATATGGTAGAAAAAGGAAAAATAGAAGTAATTTTTTAAATCTCAAATATCTATATTTTATTAATCATATTAGTAAAAAGTTTTAACGCTATTTCATGAAAAGCCAACTACAACAAAATGAACAGTTTTATTTATCGTTTCACGCTGATTACATATACATAAAATTCATATTAGAGCTAACATTCCAATATTTGTAATACTTATTGCACGAGTACAGAAGTATATTTATTTACCTTTCGTTTTGAAAGCTGCATGCGGGAGTCACGATCGCCCTGTGCTTCGCCGGGCGGTCGGCCGCCCCACACTTCGTACGCTATACGCGCGTATGTCCACACGAGAGCGCTCAGCGGTAACGCGAACTGCAGTGCCAACAGCGCACAAGTATATCGTTCGCTTTGCTTTGTGCTAGCCCACTGCTCTCCACAAACATCTCTGTTCAAACAAGCACTTTCGATATATTTTCCCCGGCCCTTTGAACTCAAAATACACATGAGTTTTTGGCTCACTTTTGGAAAAGTTTGCTCTGTGTGCATACTTTCTGTCGTTCTAAAGACATTTATATATTTAGTGGAACAATTGGATCAACTTCTAATTATAGCAAAAAAAGGCTATAGTTGCGAATTAATGTAAAATAAAGTATTAAACCAAAAAGTTTCACTTAATATTTTAACAAAATACTCATTTATTACATATTTGTAATAAAATTGAAAATAATTGATATAAATAATGCTAAATAGAAATAAGTTTTAATGGAATTTCCGGGCATTTAACATTGAGTTTTACAACCGGCTGAGCACGATGCTCGTCCGTTCGTATTTCGATACATATATGCATAGACACACTCGTATACGATAGAAAGAGATAGATTGAGAAAAAGAGAAAGTCGCATGGAGAGGAGATAACGTGTTTTCCTTTCGTGACGATTTCAATTATTCAACACGTACCCCAAACTACGTTGTAGATCTTCGTTCCAAAGACTTGAAATGTAATGAGTAATCACACAAGTATTATACTTTTTTGTAGACATATCGACTTACACTTGACAGGCAATGTGCCATAATGATGGTTTTAGCAGCTGAGATACGACCGGTATCGGCGCAGCAGTGATAGCTGCACCAGCCCACACACCAGCAACTATCAATTTAGCAGCAGTCTTACCGAGGCGAGGCTTCAACGGACGCATAATCACGATGTAACGGTCAATCGATATCGCCAATAGCGTGTACGCGCTCACTAACACAGACACAGCTTGAGAGAAGTTCACCAGCTTACACATGAACACCCCGAACGGCCAGTATCGTAACATCAACATGGAAACAAATGAGAAAGGTACACAAAACAGCGTCATCAAAATATCACCAACCGCTAAATTCATTATAAAATAATTCGTGACCGTTTTCATTCGTGGTGTCGTTTTAACAACAAAACAGACTAAACCATTACCAAAGAGCGCCACAATGAACACTACACAGTACATAAAGTACACGAATGCTTGGAATACTGGCGACGTGATTAAATCGTCCGGGGACGCGTCGAAAACGCATATAAGCTCCGATGGCCACGTGGAATTAATTTCCTGTGAATAGTTGCGGGCTGACTCATTGTACCGACAATCTGTAAACGTGTACGGGATACTGGAACCATTTTCACTGGAAAGTTCGTTACAGTATTGCTGCATTGTTCGTTAATTTTCCACCGCATATTCATATTACATTTTTTGCTAGTAGCTGAAATAAAAAAATATTTTCAAATAAATAAAAATTGTATATTTTAATTTAGGAACATTTATATTAAAACTACGTTTTGCTCGCGGATTCGCCTGCGCTTATATTTATTTAACCTATCATTTGGGAATAGTACTTCATCACAGGATGAAAGGTCCTTAGGATCCCTATGTTTTTTTCTATACCTCTGACTACATATATGCAAAATTTCATAGTAATCGGTTCAATAATTAAAGCGTGAAAGTGTAACAAACAAACAAATTTACGGTCGTATTTATAATATTAGAAGGGATGCATTAAAACTCATACATACGCGATGACACGATAATTCATTACAACATGATATACCCAGACGTTACGTGGGCCATGTCTAAAGATATTAACCAAGGGAGAAATCGTTTAATGTCTTAATAAAGAGATTCCCAACACTCATTGTGAAAATCAACGACATTTGTTCAAAATTAACAGTAATTTACAAGTTTTAATTCTCACGAGTGTATTAAGTTTGTAAACATCCGATCGATGGACGCTGAAATAAATTTAAAAAATAAAGATCTATTACCAATAATTATATGTAACGTCTAAATTATAAATGATAAACCTTAGTAGAAATTAAAAATAAATATAAAACACTTATTATATAGGTCACTTATACACTCATGAACAATAAATATACCCATTATGATACAGGATTAACATAAGATTTTCTTGCAATAACCAAGTGAATTTTTAATTTAAGCGATAATCGTTCAGTGCCAGCGTGCTCAGAAACGATGTCAAAATCAAAATCACAAATAATTTGTTCAATTTATGCCCTGAGAAGACGCTTATGAAAGTCAAAACTACCATCGGTTCGAAAAACAACCCCGTCATCGAGAAAAACTGGCGAGAAACTCGATCTGGTTTATATTTTCATGGTACATATTTTTTCACAAACATAAATCATTACATTCGTTTTTGGCGGAAGGTGGATGTACAGGCAGGGGCGTCATTTCCATACATCATGGTTCCCATATTGACCCACTCTATTTATACCCTTTAAACTTTAGGCAAATCGGTAATATGCTTTGGGACTTTGTTATAGGACCTAACACCATTACCTATAAAACTGATACTGGTCTTACTTAGTAAGCCTAAAAACATGGAATGACCAATTTATCAATATTTCTAGTATTTAATAATATCGTTCTTTTACTAAGTACAGCTTATCTAAGTTTCTACGGGCATACATTAAATTAACAAGAATATATTGGGAGGGCAGAGAGTAATTGACATAGATTCTAATAGTAAAATAATTCGAAACTTTTGGTGAAGGAAACCATCGTGATGAAAGGATAGCATGGTGGTATCACTTTTTTAATTCCTTCTAGCCAACCTTCAAGGTGAAAATTAGCCGACAAACATGTATAGGTGTGCTTCGATATCCGTACTTGGTGAGAGTCAGATCTCCTCCTTTACACTTAACGTTTTACTATTTTAGACTACGTTGACATTTAATGTGCAAATTAAATGGTAGTCGAATAGTAACACCTAAAAAAATAACAAAAAAAAAATATTATGTAGGTATTTCAAATAGCCTTTATGTGAAAGTTATTTTACGAAACTAGATAACAAGGCATTCATGTGTAAATTTGAATTTGGTTGACAAATAAAACCCATCTCCGGTCCCTTTTAATATTATTTGTAATATAAACGTGTTTTGTATACTAGCAAGTGCCCGCAGCTCAGTAATCATTTTTAACTTGTTATATAATTTGTAATATATTTTATTACTACTAATAATTGTAATAGCTTATCATCAATTACGGAATTATATTTACTTCCCATATATAAGTTTTGTTATAAGCCTTTTTTAGAATTAAGTGTCAAATATTATAGTGGACGTGTTTCACTCAATCGCGTCTGGCAAGTCTGCAAAAACATTTAATTAACCCCTTTTTTTTCTTTTTTTTTTATTAATGTGGGGAAATACATTATGCATACCCATCCTCCCGGGAGAGAGAATGGATTATGTCCGACTCGCACGGACTAAAACCCCACGGTGTACCGGCCACCGCTTTAAGTTGGGCCGGCATGGGACCGTGCTGAGCTATCACCATGCCGCCCCCAGCGGTCAGCCTGGCGTAAGATGGCCGCCGGGCTCCGTCCTTATAGGGAGGTACACTGGGTATCCGAAACCATAAAGGTTTAAGTTCCATACAAACGAATGTAGACTTCATGAGGCACAGGTTAACAGACCGTTGGCTGCGTAAACTTAAAAAAAATACCCGATTTATTACAAAACTTTGAAAAATAACAAATTATGTATTGTACAATAATAATGTTTTTGTAAATAAAGAATTTTTAAATTATTTTTCCATTTGCACAAACTTTATTTATTAAAATATGAAATTTACAATATACGATGTCGTTAAATTAAAAACATAACCCCCCACCATTTTGCGTCTTGGTTTTTAAAAAATCAGCCTAGTTGTTTAGTTTAATTTTTATTTCTCAGTTACATACCGATAGTGTCAACCGACGACAGATTCAACCATCCGTCAACGTAAGGTTCGACAGTCAACCAACGACGCATTTAATTACTCTCTGTCGTTTCACTTACTAATATTTCACTCTTTCTATTACTAGTTACAGATTTAACTTTTTCTGGTACGTGTCACAGGAATAAAATAAATGTTTTCTGTCGCAGTGAGACGTAGCGATCGCCATTTAATTTTAGGCGGAAGGGCCAAGTAAAGGCACTCGAATATTGATTACCGCAAAGTAACGCCTTTATCAATCAAAAATAAAGTATCATTTTAAGGTCTACTTTTTTTTATTTAAGAAATTTATAACCTATCGATATCTTAATTCCCGTCTACAAAATTTCATCATAATCGATAAACAATTAAGATATCTAAAAGCATTATTAACAATTCCTGTAATTCAATTTGAAAAGGTTATATTGCCTATGAAAAACTATAGAGATGATATTATATACAACTCAAGCAGCGTTAATGAGGACTACTTACAATGTTATTTGTTTTTTTTTTGTATTGCATAACAAAGAAGATCTGCAATCCATCGGTAATTATCGCTATCATGCAGCTGGATCTATACTAGTTGTTACAGAAACGCGACAAACCAAAAGAAAGTCACCGTGACGGATTTTTCATGACGTGTAATTCTGATCGCGGTTACAGTCGAAAACAGATACCCATAAGCCCCGTTTGCTTACCGAATAAACACCCGCTGACCCCGGAACGCGATACGCCTTACCGGTCACAATGGCAATTTCCGACCATACGGCAAAAGGACAGTTATTAAATACAGAGAGATAAACATAATTGGTACATCACAAATGCGAAAATAAATATAATCATGTGTATAAAACTGTTTGTAAAATCTACATTTTACATTTGTATAATTTACATTACATTAACAATTTAAAAAAGTATGCATAAATACCGATTACAGTACGAAAATAATAACTTTAATATGTACTCGTTCCTATGGCACAAATGAAGGTACGTATACGTGACTCATTAAAGTATACATGTATGGTAAGCTTAGTTCGATTCGCATTATCTCAGTTCGGTCACTTGTGCCACCCTTGAGCTATTTTCCATTCCGCTGAGTCCCTTAATCGTTTGTCCTAAAAGCCCGATGAAGTTGAGAAGGCCTGTCAAGCCAACAGCAATTGGTTAGTTAAAAACATAATGACATACGAAAGTATGCCTTGGGCAATTAAACAGCTTAGTATTTTAACAGTGTCCTAGTAAAAACCTAAAAATTGATAAATAAATAAATAACAATATGATGGAAGAAAAACATGGGAAATAAGATTGAAATGTTATACTCAATTTCGAGTCTTGGATAAAAAGCTAACCTTGTTACCCTACATACAAATGAGGATGTCGAGGTCAGCCATTTCGGACCTTAAATACTTTAAGACCCTTTTGAAAGATAATGCCTCTTGCTCTCCCAATATTGTCCTTGATTTTTACTCAATTAAGCAGAGTTTATTTTTATCTTTTTTTTTAAACAGATATAACATAACTAATTTCTATATTTCATTATCTTTTATCACTTTCATTTAAGAAGTAAATCACAAACAATAATTTACTATACCTAATTAAGAAATAGATTTTATATTTATATCGAGGAAATAATATAAAAACGGAACTTAAAATAATAGTTAAGAATGACTCACCAAAAGCACTCTTTATATCAGCTATTGTACAAACAATATATTTTTTAGTATATTTTTAATACTTCATAACTTTATGCATTCTATTTCTCACAACTTTTCTACTTAAACTCGTATAACGAACTAATTTACTTGATAAAGAAAAGTTTGATAATTTACCACACAACAAAGAACTCGTTAATTTTACAATGCACAATGTTTTATGATTTCAAGTCACTTTGTAACTTTGTATATTATTATAAGTTAATAATGATGTCTCGGAGCTTATCAAGCTTGTCACCAGTGCTCAGTGAGCGCGGCTCGTAACGCGTCAGGACAGTTTGGGGTGCGTTCGGAATGTAGATTATTCTAGGGAACAAGATTTGGCAGACTAGCGGGCGCATGCCCGTATTTCACAGTGAAAATAAATATTGAGTAAGCCCTTTTATTAGGGATGTACACCAATTTCTGATCAAATTAATATAAAAATACATTAGGCCAATTAATATAAGAAAAAAATATCATAACCAAAACGAAATTATGATCTAATATGTCGGCAACAATAAACAATTTATGAGATACTTTTTAAAATAGTTCCATGACGTCTACTGAAGTAACTGCTTACCGAGATGAATCTGTTCTAATATTTGTGTATTGTTGTTACTATGCTATTATTTTAGCCGCCGAATGTGACGTATGCTAGTCATGGATCGAAACACCTTTTATTAGTACAATAATATTCCGAACATGAGGCAATGAATTTTATGATAAAATTCTGCATGGAAATAATACATGCAACGTAATAGGACCAGAGGTTCAGGAATACATAAATTGTAAAGAAAAAGGTGTATTGGGATGTTACGCAATACATGAAATTATATTGTTACTAGATGTGCTCTCGGCTCCGTTCGCGTAAACTATAAAATTATTTTAAGGTTTTTATTTAAAAATAAAACTTTTTTATACATTATATTATACATGGTTCATTTTACACATAAATATTGATTGCAGGACCTTTTTGTATATAATATTTATTACCCAAAGATTATGTTCAATTGGATACCATAAATGTTCAATTATGATGACGTAATTACTTAATTCGATTGAGAGCAATGTTGTGTATATGGAATTTGTCAGCTTTAGTTCATTTTGCCTCGTACAAGCGGCGGCTGACATAAATATAGAAGTTAGATATAATATCAAGAATATGACTACGCCAGTCTAGAGATTTTTTTACTAATCATTAAACGGGGTTCGCGCTAATGACATACAAAATTAGGGTGTTAATTTATGTCTATAATCTAATCATGATGTCCGATTTAGGTAGAAACTCTCACATAAAAAGATTCAAACATTTACTTATCAGCACACATACTAACATCATCCTAGTGCTTTGAACTTTATAATGTTATACACGCACAGTATTTTTTTTTTGTTTTTAATCGAACTGACCTACACTGTTAGCCTGGCAAGGCGGCTACAGTTTCACCGGACTACTAAGGGGAGTGTTTAAGGCACTCACCCGATGACTAAATTATACACGCACAGGCTCAGAGTCCTTATCCATACCTCATTTTTTATATCCACGGACACACTACATGAGTATCGAATGGTATGAAAACATGCAGAAAAGCTCTCAACATGCTATAATAACTATTCAATTCTGGTTAGGTTTATAGTATTGTTTGTAAATCTAAACTTATTACATGATATTTATAACTGTCTCCTACAAGACAGTTTACACTAAAGTAAGAAGCTGGGGTCCATTTTGTGTGTACCAATGTAACGGGATTACAAATAAAGATTATTATTATATATAGTACTAATTACGAAGGTTAGAGCAGGAGGATCCAAAAAAAAAACAAATTGATTTATTTTAAACTACAAAATAAAAGTAAAACTAATAATCTATGAGTTCTACCGATATTAGGTTAACACTGACAAATAACAATTTGGTTTAATAATTTATACCAAGGTAACGTGGGAACGGAGGAACCAGGTTGCCGAACGTTTCCACTGAAATTTTTGACTCGATTAAAACGCTGTGGGAACTGAGGAATCGGGGTGTCGAACGTTGCCACTGAAATTTCTGACTCGATGCCTCGTGCACCTGGCGTACCGTGCGACTTCACACTTGGTCAGCACTTATGGTGTGTTGCGATGGCGTAACATACTGCTAAATATTCTTTTTTTCTCTTTGTGAATAATTGTTTACTATAATGATTAATATTTAAGGACTTAGTTAAAATATGATAAGAAAAAGTAGAATTTAGTGTTTACACCATTTACTTTTAACTCCATAGCTTATTTATACTACATACTAGCCAAAAAAAATGAATAGCTAGAAGTTACCTTACATAATATGTACCGCATGTGTATAGTTTAATTTATAATGACGTAGACGAAAGCGGTCTAATGGGTAATTCTTTTTTCTCTGATGTAGTATTTCCTCATTCTAGATTATTATTTACAGCCTTTTGTATAATATAAATGTGTTCCTGTCTGAATGCGATTTTATATTAAGTTTGCATGTGTCATTTGGTATTGCCCGGTAAGTTTAAAAAATCATGTAATTCTGGATTCTTATACGACAAGTAAATGTAAGTCGGGAGTATATTAGAAATATTACGATCTCTTTCGATTAATAAAACTGTAAATCTGTCTGTACAGTGTGACGTTACTTTTTTTATGTCTGTCTTTATGTTTGCGTGTTCGGGTTTAACTCAAAAGCTACTTGACCTATTTATATTTATGTACAGGAAAACTCTATATCATTCCTCAATTAATATAGTGTAAGAGTTGGTAAAATATTTGTTTACGTAATCAAATTCTTTTTCTTTGTAATTCTAGACTTATTTTATTTAAAAATTTATTATGCCAGCTCATTGCCAGCCATTGTCATATATTAACTCTGAATGTTACATTTGGATAGCATAATAAATCTCACTATTATGGCTTGTAACAGCGAATAACATATGGTAATGAAATATATACCTACATATAATTTTCCAAATATTCTACACAATCGATTCAAAACTTTAATTTTCACTGGAGCGTTATTATTAAACTTTCAAATTATAATTAACCTGACTGTCATTGACAATGGAATGTTAGTGATTGACAAAAGTTGTTAGAGAACTTTGAAATAACTTCTCTTGCGTAATTAGATGTCAATGAACTGAAATATTTTACAAAGGATAGTACATACAAGCCTTTAGTATAGATAGAAGGTCAGATAAGGGATTAACATCTGTCGACAACTCAACTCAATAGGATTATCTTAATCATAATTACTGCCGCTCAGAACTACTCGTTCTCTAATATTATTTCTCCGATAAATCTGTCGACAACTCAACTCAATAGGATTATCTTAATCATAATTACTGCCGCTCAGAACTACTCGTTCTCTAATATTATTTCTCCGCTAATATCTTCTGCTTCCATTAAACTAAGCATTGATGATTACTATACCACACTGTATATTGACAAATTGAATATAGATTGTTACAACTACCACTTATTAATTGCAATTTAAATAATGATTTTGTTATCAATGTAATCACAGTTATAAAGATATCAGTTTCAGGACGACATGTCGTGGTGTAAAAACATTTTCATTCAAAAATAATATATCTACGTACTATTGACCGATTACTATTTACCCCGTTCTGAAGCACCATTGGTTGGTGGTATCGGCTGTGCATGCATCTTGATTATGATTTTATTTTATTTTAGAATAATAGGTGATCTTACAGCTAATAAAAAAACAAATAAAGAAGTAACAACATAAATAAGGCCATTTAAAAGTTCACACATATTTTTTTTTATATTATAGGGGGCAAACGAACAGGTAGGTCACCTGATGGTAAGTGATCACCGCCGTCCATAGACAATAGCAACACCAGGGGAGTCGCAAGTGCGTTGCCGGCCTTTTAATATATGTGGGCCTCCGGCGCACTAACTTCGCTCAAGCACTGTTACTTCACGTCGGCTTTCTGTGAGAGGGTGGTACTACCCCAGGCGAGCCAGCCCATTCATTCTGAAACCAGTAATAGTTTCAGAGTAGCTCTACCACCTAGGGCTTCACGTCGGCTTTCTGTGAGAGGGTGGTACTACCCCGGGCGAGCCGACCCATTCATTCTGAAACCAGTAATAGTTTCAGAGTAGCTCTACCACCTAGAATTTTTTTTAAACCTGAAACGAGTTGGTAGAAAAATTATTTACAAATAAAAGTACTAGTCATAACTATCTTAAATTTTAGATACACTGTGTGAAAGAAGTATATAACAAAGATTGTCGAGACGCTGTTAATTTGGTCGCTGGCACTAATTAAGAATAAATTTTTTCGATACGATGATTTCACTAACGGTACATTTAGAGGATATTTATTTCTAGTAGAACTAGTAGGCACTCGTAGATTAATGTTACTTAGTAATTATTGGCTGTCAGCTTTCGTTGAATGCCTCAAAAGGCGACCGACCACTGGACATTTGGAAGGTCCAATCCCCCGGAGTGGAACACTCGTACATGTTGCTTGCGCAAAACAGTGACACTCAATAATTCAATCACAAGTCTAACAACACAACACAGATCACTCCTACACATGTGCACATATATACACACAAACTAAGTTTGTTTAGTCGAACTTAGTTGTCAGATCCGAAATACATGTAAATCTCACGAATTCCTATATGTATGGATATTTATCTTAGTTAGATTTAAGCGCTTCCCTTAGTAATCCGGTGAAGCTGTAAAGGCATATCAGGCCAATATCGTAGTCAGTTCGAAAAAAAAGAGATTATGCATTCTCATTCAGATAGTTGGACTATTCACATCTACAGATAGTTCGTAACAATATCCAGTATTGCATTTCTGTATCAGCAAGCTTTTTTATTCGATTGGTCTTGGTGGAGAATTGGTCGATCAAATCATAACCATGACGTCACTATGGATGACGTCATACTTTGACATGGACGCCATTTTATCCTTTCTGTTTAATTACATCATCTAATATCATATTATATTTTCGTATATAATATTTCGAATGTGGTTTCCTTGAAAAATGTTTATATAATTTATTTCTTTAGCAGTCTCCAGTGACTTCGTTTGCGTCTGCGTATAGTATTTAAGCTTTATCTAATTTTACCAAAAATCTTAAAGAGTAATAAATTTCTATCAATTTTTCAAAAATTTTCTCTTTTATCATATTACTAGGATTTTTAGTAATATAAAAAAATAACATACGTTGCTTAAACATAATTATAATTGCTTAAAAATAATTGACTGAAGTGAATTAATCATCTGTAATACCTATATTATTTTGAGTGTTAAAACAGACCTACATTTTATTATAATACCTTAAAGTTACAAATAATTTTAACATCATGACATTTCATATGCTCGTACTGCAAAATTGCTATTTTGACTAATGATATTTTTCAGTTTCACTGGTAATATGCTAACAAAAAGGACTTTTACATAACAAATTCAGACGTAAGTTGAGCACCGAATTTAATTAAGTTGTTAAGGCATTATTAGTGACACTCTTGATCTTAGCTTTAATCTTTGTTATTTAGTTATTCAGTGCGTAAATTAAGGTTACTATAGGGCTGGTATAGTCATAAAAGCCCCTAAATAAGTAAAACAAAATTGTATCTGTCGTTTGTTTGTCGACAGGTAGGCTTTTTGTTAAATCCTATAATATAGTTTTCTGTAATGAAATATGTAATTAGGAAATCTCTTTGTATACGGAACAAAACATTCAAATATATATTATTACTACTAGGCCCAGCGGACGTTGTCCTGCCCAGATAATAAAAAATATATACTTATCTGCATCAAATCCTTAAGGTAACTAATGTGTTTAATTTGATAAGGATTAATTAATACTGTATCCGTCTAAATAGCCTTCCAATTAATTCATTTGATGTGACCATTTTTTAAAATATAGATGGGTATGGTAAGCTATTCTTAAAAGATTAGTATATGCCATCTGAGACTTTTTTGTAGACCTATAAAAGAGGAATATTTCACTATACATTGTTTTGTTATATCTCAAAAGAATTAGGCAGCGTTTTCGATGAAATCTCTCATGCGGCTTGATTTTTTCCAACACCTCCAACATTAATCGTTATATTTCAACCAATTCACATAAAACCTTGACAAGTTATATACCTAAACCTTCCTCTTGTATTACTTTATCTACTGGTGAAGACCGCATTGCAATCCGTTTAGTAGCTTTTGAGTTCACCGCGAACAGACAGACAGATAGGTGCGCCGGACGACTTTGTTTTATAATATGTACTGATAGTGATAATAACAAAGATTTAAATTAATCTTATATACCAAGTTCCTACTCAACTCCAATTATATTTAACCACTTAATGGAATATGAAATTTTTCTTTCATAACTTATCTATATAATTTTTATAAAGATGAACAGTTTGTTTGTTGGCATGAAGTGATTTCTGAATCGTCGATCTTATTCTGGAAATTCTTTTATTGATAGAAAGACGTGTTCTGATGGAGCGACTCCTTGTTTTATCGTTACCAAATTTTATATTATAATGAGAGTAAATGAATCCACGGGTCGTTTGTTATATATCTGCAGCATAAATCTTATGAAATTACGCTGTGATGCGTAGGAGGGTTTGACGAAAAATGGTAGATATTTTAACCATGTTTTAGTATCGCGCTTCGGAAGGTTTATCCTTATTGTGTTCTCTAAAAATAAAAGCGTTGTAACTTATCTCAGTTTAGGGGCCTTAGGTTATCGTCTAAATAAAGGAATAAAGTACTTTAGTAACTCTTGTGTTGTATGCGTTTATATGTATAAATCAGAGAGAACGGTATTCTCTTTTTTATGTACTATTTTATATTACTTTAGGATATCTTTTATAATATTTCCCGACTGTATTATTGACTGGATTCGTAGACTTAGTTTTAAGCTGAAATCTTCGGGATAAATTTCCTTACAAATTCAAATTTGTTCAAAATTATTGCATACATAAAGTATCCGAAACTATACAAATAAGAGAAAATACAATAAAAGATAGTATTAACCATTAGCATTTAATAATATTTCAATTAAAGTCATAACAAAAAAAGAATTTTAGAACTTCTTTGGTAACGCCATGGTAACTGTTTTTACTTCCAAATACGCGTCCACACAGTTTAGGCCGCTGCAAAATTAGACAGATATTATTAGTTAAACATTTAATAAATAGCATTATCACATTAATTATATTGTAGCGCTTACTTTTCGCGTCCGAGTCCAGAATCTTTGTAACCTCCGAATGGAACTTGAGCGCCCATCGCGAGGTATGTATTAACCCTAAAACAAGCGAAGAGTATATTCAAATTTTTTGTACTTTAATTATTCCTTCAATATATCTGGCTTAATGCTTCTAATTATTATTATTTATTTGCAATTGTAGGTGTCATTTCGGTTTATTTATTTTTCTATAATTTATACATCGTAGTGATCGAGCTATTTGACCGAAGGTATATCAATTCGACATCCGCAGCTTTGAACTCACTGGAGCATACTGAACATACTGATGTACCAATTTTTGTGAGAATTCGTATACATTCACTCAATTAAATTGGTAACACTATCGGCTGACGGTGAAGGAAAAACATCGTGAGATAACCGGAATCTGAGAAATTTTAATTTTAAATTTAATTAACTCCAACGGAAATGATCTTTAAACAATAAGAATTCTAGACGAGTGAATCCTGTCATTAGATCTCGGTAATAAATTTGATTAAATTCACCCTTTCCTGCTTCGTTTTCAGTTGAACCTCCCAAGGTTGCCATTTAGTTTATTCAAGTTATAAATTTCGTCTCGTATATACTTGATAAATAAATATGTAGGTATATTAATACATCAGTGTAGCAACACGGTACACTAAGAACTGCTGTCTATTTATTACTTCTAAAATTAATAACCTAATTACCTACTATGCCCAAAAGTAAAAAACAAAAACTGGCCATAAAATTGGTTTCCTTTTTCAGCCTCGACTAAACAACTAAATCTATATAGCAAAGATAATTCTTATTATATAAACATATAAAATATTGCATTATGATATTTTTTATCATAATGTACACCGATCTGCGTCAGGCACTAGAGTTCCAGCACCCCGTATAGCTTGTAATTATAATGTTTATAATTACCAAACAGTTCCAGCTTCGACGTGTTTAGAGAATTGAATAGCATCGTTGAGGTTGTTTGTAAAGATACCAGAGGCAAGTCCATAATAAGTCTCATTGGCTCTGTCGATGACCTCTTCCAAAGTATCGAATTTAAGGATACTCTGCACGGGACCAAAAATCTATATAAAACAAAAAAATGATGTATTTAATAATTAAATACAGTGACACTACATTTTCGAATCACTAGTTTTACAACACAAGACAAATGACTCCCACAGACGTGCACATACATACACACACGTAGGAAAACATAGTAGATGAGTTTTGTTTTTTTTTTTTTCTTTTCGAACTGAGTTAGTTTACATTAAATTAATTGTCAGATCCGAGATGCATGTTTGAGTTCGTGAGATATACATGCTTGGTACACATGTATATTTCACGAATTCTTCTGTGTATGAATTCGCTTATTCATATCTATATATTAGCTTAGTTTAGCGTAGTTAGATTCGGGATAAGAGGCAAGAGTCCAAAACAAGGCGCATTGTGCACCCTTGAGCTAGTTAGGCCCATCTCCCCGTTGCACAGGTTTGGCTGACGAGTAGGGGGTGGCTGGTGTGTACCCAGCTTGCCCCCCATTATGAGGACGACGCGCGGCGGACACCTTCCGCTGGGCTAGCCGCTGGGGTGACATGGTGATAGCACTGTACGGTCCCATGTCGGCCCAACCAAAGCGGTGGCCGGTACACCGTGGTGTTTTAGTGAGTAAGAGTCTCACACTACCCACTCTCTCCCCCGAGAGGGTGGCGTGTCCATTATGGATTTCCCCACGTAAATAAAAAAAAAAGTTAACAATATAAAAGTGGGTGAGTGCCTTAAGCGCTCTCCTTAGTAGTCCGGTGAACCTGTAGAGGCCTGTCCGACCAACAGTGTAGTCAGTTCGAGAAAAAAAAGTATTTAATCATTATTAATTTGAAGACCACGTTTATTGACGTAGAAATTAAAGTACAGTCGATATCTTGACATAAAAATTGTTGATTTTATTAAATAAATTTTCAACATAAAAAAAGAGATGTATTGAAGGAGACTTCTTCAGTAGCGAGATTCCTAACAGTTTACATACAAGTGCAATAAATACCAAAATCCACTTAAAAATCTAAGTCTCAGTGTTATCTCTATAAACAGCATAACAAATTATTCTTAATTATTAGGTAAAAGTTGCAATAATGAAGGCCTAAGGACATTAGTCGGCAAACCGTGACTCGGGAGCCGTATACGACCCTTTGCTTCCTTTACTGTGGCTCTTGCAAAAAATTGTTTTTTTGTAAGATACAGAATATTATTTATTAACTTGCCTTGTAAGAGAGACAAGTTATTTTTCAACAAGCCTTATATAGAAATGACGCACATTTTTAGAAAACAACTATAGCACGGCTATATAACTATATACGTTACAGAGCTTAAGTTTTGAAAGAAGGCTCTTTGAGTAAACTTGATGTTGTATTGTTTATATATAGCTCTTATGATGATGACTAGTTTGCCAATCACTGCCCTAGGATTATAACCACAGAACCTCAGAAACATATCTAAATGATACTTATAACACATGTAGATACCAATAAAATATTAAAACCCAAAAAAATCTCAGATCTCTAATTCTATTTGTTGACGGGAAAAAAAATGAAATCAAAAACCGATATACATAAGACTTAGCCTTTAACCGGCGTCTTCGCTCACATTAGTTTGGTTTTGACATATCCCTCGGGAACAATTCTTATTTTTTGGATGAAAGGTACCCGTTTGCTGTACCCCAGACATAGCGTATGCAAAATTTTGCGTGGCCAGTTGAGTTGTTAAGGAGTGAACGCGTAACAAAGTTAATAGACAAAGAAACAAACTCACTTTCGCAGTTATAGTATTAGTCAGGATTTAATATAGATTCCTTAAGCAAAAAAAAAAACCCCAAATTTTTTTTTCCATAAAGCAAGTCACGTACAAAATGTAAAAATATTATGAAAAAAACTGCGGCCACCATATCGAATGATACGGATTCTTCTACTGCTTGCTTGAAAAAAAGCTACCACGCATACTAAACATTTGTGGCCAAGTACCTATCGGTGTTCCGCCAACCGTGTTCCATATCCAGTCCTCTTTTTGGTCTTAGTACGTTATCGTTTTCGGTTGCTTTATTAAATAAAGAGAATCACTAGAAAAAGCTAATCTCAATTTTACATACCATCATGAATACGAAATTCCCGATAAGTTTTACCATAACCGATACTTTTACGACGACAAGAAATACATGGAACCATAGAAAATATGTGTATAATAAATTTATAAATGTTTTACCTCCTCTTTTGCGATTGTCATATCGTCTTTGACATCAGCAAACACCGTCGGTTCTATATAATATCCAGCGTTACCTATACGCTTTCCACCGGTGAGCAATTTAGCGCCTTCCTGTTTACCTTTCTCTATGTAACCCAACACTTTATTCATCATGCCCTCGTCAATCTAGAATATGATTACATTAAAATTATATATGCCTTTATATAAATTTACAAGACAATATTTCTTTGTTGATCGGGATTATTAGTTAATTGGGTTGAACTATTAATTGGTTCTTGAGTATAAAAACGTGTATGTTTATTCTGAAGCTTTTTATTAACAAATTTTTACAATATCTCATAAATATAGTCCTCGCCAATCTTTTTGGCCGCTCTGAATAGAAAATGGGTAGAATACAAAATTTACGTAGAAATACATCTCATATTATTCGTATCACATCGAGTCAACTTAAGGATCAATATACGCCAATTTTAGATTCCTATAATAATACTTTAACTTTTATTAAGCTGTTGACTGTGTTATGTGCAAGCCCCAACTTACTCACCACCTACCAACTTACAACACTAGCTTTCCCAGAGAAAATTAATTTATAAACTGAGTCCATAGTGCTCCAAATTATGAAATAATTAACTTACCTGTGGACCATTCACCGTTGTCGGATCAGAAGGATTGCCAACTTTAATGCCTTGCGCGTATTTAACTGCTGATTCAATGTACTTATCATAGATACCAGACTGTACAAATAAGCGGGAAGCAGCGACACAAATTTGACCTTGATGAAAGAATACTCCATTGGAAGCAAACGGCACCGCCAAATTTACTGGAAAAATATCATTAGGTGCTACTGTTTAGGAAATTTATCAAAAAGTTACTGATTAAATTATATTCCTTTGAAAAGAAATACGTACAAATAAAATAGGAATGTTTGTTATTTGGATGGGTTAATATCCGAAGCGGCCGAACCGATTTTGTATAAGCTTATACCCGCTAATATGAAATTTTTATTAATAGTTTTTACTGCGCTAATAATTTTTTCCATAAGAGCTAAGGACTATTGATACAATTTAACAAAAGTAACTTAAAATTGGTTAATGCTTTGTATGAGGTTAGTTAGTAGCGATGTTATGAAAATTAAAAAAAGAAAATTAAGGCAACCCATAAATAATCCAGAGGGACGACAATTCCCATTATAGAATAAAAACCATTTTCATGAGAATTTTCATCCGAATAATCTAATACAAAACATAAAAAAGGTAAAATAATATGTACTAGCTGATACTCACGACTTTATTTGCGTTGTTTATTATCGTAATAATGTATTTTATGTACAGAGAAAAATAAAACAATTAAAAGCAAAACATGCTTTGTTTACAAAATGTTTTGTAAACAATTTTATACGTTAACATTCCCTTTTCTGTGCATGCACTCCACACTGCTTGTTCCTCGTCGTACATCGATGAACGCGTAAAAACGTAGTTTTTTAAAGTTTAGCATTAAATGAACATTTTTTTAAATAAGGAACAAGCATCTTTGAAGTAAAACTTATAAAAATTATTTGAAACCTATCTAGAAGCTTTTGCGTAATGCGCGCACAGCGGCAGATTCATTCATCATTTGATATATACATACAAATATAAGAACAAAAAATTTGTAACAATAAATAATCCATGGTAATAAAGTACATAATACTACATATACCAATCTAGAAATATATAAATGAATATAAGATAAAATGTTTTAAATTCATCACATGCAACGGAATAAGTGAGGTATAAATGATATTTTTTTTTTATATCGATTAAGTTTAATACGTCATAAATATACATTAAATTAATTACTCAATTATCATTACGATATAATAATAATTATGAAACAGTAAATCAATATTATTTTAGGAAATATTAATAAGACAAAACTCACAGTCAGCGTCATTCATAATAACAAGCGGACTCTTGCCGCCGAGTTCAAGAGTTACCCTCTTAAGATTATTGGCTCCCGCTGCTTGTTGAATTAACTTCCCTACCTGTAAAGGAAATATACGATTTATTATTTATAAATTCTCTTTACTGTTTTATATATAAAATGTAAATAGTAATTCGTAGTCCTGAAGTAAAATATTTCCTACGGTGATTGTGATTGGTGTTGTTTACGGATACTAATCTACAATGTATGTTAACTCTTTGTAAAAAAACTTCAATGGTTTTGAAACTTAAATATGTATGAATTATAATCGAATTTCGGCCACTGGAGGGCCAGTAGTTAAGAAATATTGTGCATTTATACTATTGACCAATAACATAATTATCCCATGTTAATAAAAAAAACGATTAATAATTTCAAATTTTAACAGATTATTGAATAAATAAAAATAATTATCTTATCCAGGTTTATTATTGTAATAATGAGTATGTAAATTAAATATAAAAATATTTATTATCACTAGATGGCGCGATAAATGATGTTTTCTATAATTTAATTCTAAATGTTGCCGTAAATTTTCCCAAAAGCTTAAACAAAATATAATGTAATAAATGCTTTGTTGTATGTCTTATATTAACTTTGTAATTAAGTTCACGGGAAGTTTTTCTCTTTAAGTTTGTTCGAAATATTCATGACTTCATTCCGAGGTAACATTGTTGTTCTTGTATAGTGGAGTGCTCTTGTTTGAGATGTCGGATTAACCCTGTTAAAATCTAATGAAATATAAAACAAAATATAGAACATTCTGGTCCATTTAAAATGAAGCTTCTAAGTAAGGCATTTGTTAAGGATTTTTTTTTAGAATTAACAAAAGGGTTGAATTTGATTGAAGAAGATGTAGATTGTGTGTGTTTTATTGATACCCTATTTATAATATATTTTGTTTTTGTTTTTTTTTCTATATACAATTATATTTTATTCAAGAAAATTTAAACCTCTCTTAAAACCTACCTCCACGGATCCTGTAAAAGAAATCTTGGCAACTTTCGGATGATGAGTAAGAGCGACTCCGGCGACTTCACCGTAGCCATTTACTACATTCACGACCCCTTTAGGCACTCCGGCTTCTGCCAATAGCGCTGCTAATGCTAAAGCCGTTAATGGTGTTTGTTCAGCCGGTTTCACAACAACCGTACAACCTGGAATAATGGAAACAACATTTTCCTGTTTTGCATTCAAGGAAATTGAGGATTTTTTCAGAAGAAATTGTTTAGAGATTAGGTATAAAGTATACGAAAATTATGATATTTAAAGGGCAACATTGATTTAAAGTTATTCCATTGACAGCTGTCGAAAAGTTTTACGAGTCCAACACTAAGGTGAAAAATATGTTTATAGGGTTACAAGGTTTTAGAGGCGGCTTCGTTCGCGTTAACATAGATTTGGCCAATCCCTCGGCAACAGTACATTCTTCTACAATTCTTCTTTCTTTCTTCTACATTTCTTCTTCTTTGACAAAATATAGGTATGCAAAATTTTATGATGATCGGTTAAACCGTAACAAATAAATAAACAAACTGTTCGCGTTTATGATATTACGTAAGATAATACACTAGTCTCTTTAGACGAATATCTATCAATAACTTTTACATTATTAATTTATTTTGTTACGCAATACAATTCCTCTTATGTTACTTCTTATATATATATAAATATATTACTGACTGTCATATCAAAACAGGGCAGCTAGGACTGTGAAAATTTGCATGTGGGTTCCCTTTACAGTTTAGGTTACAATTAAAGATTTTTGCTATATTTTTTTATTTTGCCGATTCACCCGTAAGGTGATGAAACAGACTACAAAGGCTTGTATAAAAAACCGTCATTTTTCCATTGGTCACTCAGTTGTTCTTTTATAAATATAGATATGTGATAAAGAGTCCAAACTATATAGCATAGAAAATGCATGCGAAGCCAAGGGAAATAACTTAAAAATAAATTAAATAATAATAAATAACTTATTTATTCTCTTACCAGCAGCGAGTGCGGTGACAACTTTATTCAAAAACATTAATATGGGCACGTTCCATGGCAGAATTAGTCCACAAACTCCTACCGGCTGCTTCAAAGTATATGTAAAAGCATCTCCATCTGAACAAATGCATAAACATAATTATATATATAATATAATAGTTTTAAATTTTACATACATTAAATACAAACTGGAACCACGGAAAAGAGCCTTCCGGAGCCTTAAAGCTGCTGTTGATTTAAATATTATAATGTTGAAATCTTAGTAAATAATTAATAACAACCCGTTCATTTCAGCCTAATGGTAGTACTGATCTTTTCAAAGTAATACGTGACGACAGCAAAAACATACATGTATTCAGAAAAAACTTATGCATAAAAAAACTATTTCATTTTAAAACTGCAAATTATGATAAAATCAGATTTAAATATCTTTACATTTCATGTTACAAAGAAAAATATCTCTATCGAACATCAACATATTATAAGCCCATAATATCAACAACAATCCAGCATATTTTAGTTATAACTACATTTATTCTCAGTAAATGAATACAAATATATTTACCGACAGGAATTGTATCACCCTGAATCTTGTCTGCCAGACTAGCAACGTATCGGACAGAATTAGTCGCTAACGACAAGAATCGAGTGGCCGTAGCTAGTACTAAGCCATTGTTATAAGACTCAAGTTCGGCAAGATACTGGGCATCACGCTCAATCAAATCAGCAAACTTGCTAAGGATGCGACCACGCTGTGAAGCATCCAGCAAACGCCATTCGGAGTTTCGGTGGAACGCACGCAGCGCTGCGCTCACCGCTGCGTCTATGTCAGCCTAGAGAGATAAAAAAAATTAAAACCACTCTTAAATTAATGTGTATAAAATAACATGGACATACGTGATTGACGTATACGTGCCATTATTTATAAATCAGAAAGGTAAACCTAATAAAACATTAATTAAATAATTATTCATTTACAATTATTTTTATCTATGTACATTACACGGCTTTCCTTTCGGCACTTCGGGGAGAAGACAAAGATGATGTCTTCTACATTTGGTTTCATATAGCGCCACTTTTGTCTATCGTAGTTACTGTGCTGTACCATAGAGAGAACGCTATACAATAGATAGAGCACGAATTGTTTATTTTCAAGACAACCGAAGTGAAGACACAGGCAAAAGCCAGTTTTGTTAAACGTCAAAGCATCGTTTATTACTTAAATTACTATTAATCAATATACTAAAACTACAATCAAAACAAGTCTCTGTATTGTGGGCTTCCTTTTCGTGTCTGTTTTAAGCCTGTCTGTCATGAAAACGATGCTTATACAAATGAATTTTTCAATTACCTACATTTTTTTATCAAATCCAATTAGGCGAGAAAATTTTATGTAAATACTCATTTTTTTTATATATAACCATATTCTTCTTCCATCATATAAGTATATCTTAAAATTAATGATAATGTGCAAGAATATATAACTGCTATTTTTAATACATAAGGTATCTATTTTTATATTGTCTACCACTAAGAAAACAATATAAAATAACCGCCTTTTAATACGTTCTTGGAGTGTTTATATTATTAACCTTGAAAGAACTGAAACTTAGTTAGATAGTTAGATAACTCGCTAAAAATAAAAACCATTATAAAATTTATTGGTAAAAGTTGTATATGCTTTGAAATATAAAAGTACAAAACCTGAAATATCTTAACATATCGTATGAAAAAAACAAAACTGGTACTTTAACAAGCACGCGATGTCTTTACTAAACGCTGCAATCTTTTAAGGACCAGCGTTCCTTAACATCTCAGTTGAAAGATACTCTAATCGACTGGAAACAACGCCCTCTCTGTGTAATCGAATATAACTATCTATGTTTGTAAAACTATGTACCAAGAAGCGACTTTCTCTCTAGTTCTTCTCGATAAATTGCTAGTTTTTCGAACCAGTGTTAGTTTTGACGTTCATAAGCACCTTTTCAGGGCCTTAATTGGATAAAATCTTTTTGGTTTGTTCTGATTTTGACTCACGAATATTAAGAATTTTACAGCATGACATATAATTATCATCATAGCTGACGGATAAGATAAGAGTCCGATAATGTAACAAAATTGATAACATAATAAGGATTTTAAACAACATTAGTGTTTTAACGAATTTGATTAAAAAAACCGCTTCTAAGTCTACTTTACTAACAAATGAGGAATATGTAAATGATGGAATTTCGTGAACTTAATGTAAAATTACTCGTGATAACATTTATATTTCTTGTTCTTTGTATCGCGCTTTGTTGAGTATAGAACAAAGAAAACGTCCTGCAATTATTTATACAGCAAAGACGCAGCGCTCACGATGTTGGATTTCGGGTCTAATTGATTTCCTTGCTTAGACCATGGACTTAATATATTAAACATATTAAGTCCATGGCTTAGACGTACAAGCACATGCGACATTCAAGCTCCTTACTTAGGAATAAAACCTTAATATAACTGTCTTCAAAAATTTAGTGTTTTGAGAATTACTATATATTGTAGGCTGCAGTAATCACTTAAGCTCAGGCAGCGGCATGTTTGCTATTTCATATCATGCAAGCGATGATGGCTTAGTTAATATCGTGTTCGCACACCACTTCGATTGATATAGTTTCGAATCTTTGTAACGGAATGAAACTATAGCATCGTGGTAGGGCTTTTTCTAAGTCCGCCTGGCTAACTACTATCCTCAAACCAAACATGTATCGCCAAGCGCCTATTGGTGTATTTCGGCAGCAGGACTTGAGAGCCAGTAGTTATCTAGCTTGTTTATCATCTTACAGCACATCGTCATGTAACATCAAATGAGATTGTGATCAAACGCTATAACCTATAAAGTACAAGAAAATTATTAAAAAAAATCGGTAGTACAGTGAAACTGTAGAAGCCTCCGGGTCAACAGTGTACATCAGTTCGAAAAAAAAAAAAATGGACTCGAAATACCTACACTCCGCTTGCCATTCGCGCACCGCATATACTAAGCATTTTATCTAAAATGACTATTCTAGTACTATTATACTTAGACGGTACTTGAAAATTGACCTTGACAAAATTTTCTACAGACGATAAGAAAACAAATACCGCCAATCAAATATAGTTATTTCTATGACGCGATAGTAGAATAGCAATGTTAAGTTCATAAATAAATGTACTAAGTCAGGGTAAAGCCTACATTCACGTAGTCCGGTGGAACTGTGAAGGCCTAATAAGCCGGCAGTGTAGGTCAGTTCGAAAAAAAAAAAAAAAAAAAAAAAAAAACCTACATTCACGAGAACAAAATTACATATCTAATTAATATGCCAGTTCACGATATGTCGATAATTCTGTACGTTCAGAAATCTATAATTACTTTTTTTTTCTTATACATCTAATACTACGAGTTTTGAGATTTGTATACAATATTTTCTTTATCTGTCAACGGAATAATTGTAGCTACTAAATTATATAATACAATTATTATTTTTATATATTATAGTGGGCAAACGAACAGGTGGGTCACCTGATGGTAAGTGATCACCGCCGTCCATAGACACTAGCAACACCAGGGGAGTTGCAAGTGCGTTGCCCACCTTTTAAATATATGGGCCTCCGGCGCTCTCAGTGACCGAACGAAACGCAACAGTGCAACCACTGTTACTTCACGTCGGTTTTCCGTGAGAGGGTGGTACTACCCCGGGCGAGCCGATCCATTCATGCTGAAACGAGTAATAGCTTCAGCGTAGCTCTACCACCTACAAAGTACAAATTACCTACTAGCAGGCCCGGTGGACGTTGTCCTGCCCCGATAATAAAAAAATATATACTTATGTGTATGAAACGTTTAAGGCGACTTGACTTTTTCCGATTCTTTCAACAATTATCATTATATTGCAGTCAATCTACAAAAGAAAAACCTTGACTAATTATATACCAAACCTATCAGGTGAATTACTTAGTGCATTGGTGAAGACCGCGTGCGTTACAATCCGTTCAGTAGTTTTTGAGCTTATCGCGAACATCCAGACAGACAGATAGACGCGGCGGACGCCTTTTTTTATAATATATATAATAATTACACGTCGATACAAAAAACAAGGTAAAACAAATAACACTAAAGCAAATAACGATAGCGTGTTCGGAAAACGCGTTGATCGCATAACTCTGCAGAGTACTTTGTGATTAGGCTGTCCGTGAAGATAAATATTTGTGAAAAAGCTATAGTCACGATGGTAGGCCAATTTTTTTTTTTTTGTAAAAACCATATTATTACTACAATTATTAACTTAACGTCGCATTACAATCGAGCTATTTCTTTATAAATTCAAGTAAATATAGCAATATGTCATTGATAGAATGTAATCAACGTCAGATATCAATCTGATCATACCATATCATGATACTGTAATATGCCTCCAAGAATTACGTGTGCATGAATTAATAATGCAATGACAAACATATTTTTTATGTCATGAATTGGTGAACAGGCACTTTAAATTGTTAATCAGCCTACAGTGTCGTATAACCAACCTAATTAGGACCGCAGTTACGAGGCCAGTAATAGTAATAGGTTGGCACTTCTGATTCCTTAGAACCCTCTCATATGTATTACCAACCACGTAATAATTGTAATCAGCTGATTACAATATAAAACTTAATAACAATACAGGACGGCGAAGCGCCGTCTAGTCGTGAGTTATAATAAAATTAATAATATAAGAATCTTCGCTGTGAAAAAATAAATACAATATGTGTGTATACATGCCGACTTTTATAGTGATCGATCAGACGATTTAGGATTTCATCGATGCCAGATATCGTATATTATATAGGCACAAGCAATCGCCCACGGCTTTATCCAATATAACACCTATTAATAATAAAATTTAGCTCTTCGGCACCGTCGTCGTGAGTTAAAGTGACATGGATATTCCCTTCATGGAGAAATACTTGCATGTATTAACTTTTATTTTGTATATTATTACTATCCTTATTGTAAATAACACTGTAAATATAATAGTAAGTTTGTTCGTTGTGCTTTCCTACCACGCTCAACTACTAAACGGATCATTCTGCATATAAGTTGCCTGGAGTACAGACAGGGACATATATTACTTATCACCTTAAAATTACTGTTTCCAAGGGATAACTGAAATCTAAAGCGAACTAAATAACACGAGCCAAACCGTGTACAAAAACTAGTATGTTATAAGTATATGATAATATAAATCTTACCTTTTCACCTTCAGAGACATTCGCTATGACGGTCCCGTCATGCGGTGAAAATGTTTGAAACGTTTTGCCACTCTTAGAATCGACCCACTCATTGTCAATAAACAGCTGAAATTTAAAATTTATATTATAGGTACATACATATCATTCGATTCACTATAATGAGAGACCCGAAGCCAAAATTATACTGGGTTCAGACCTTTCAGCCGCGTCCTCATTATAACTATGTTCCACAATTGGAAACCTTAGTCATATTGTGCTTCATTTCCTTAATATATCTTATTCCATTAAAAGGAATAAATAAAAGTAAACATTGTATATTTAAATAATATACAATTATGTTGAGACTTTCGAAAATCAAAATAAAATAAAATAAAATAAAAATTTATTAACAGTTAAAAATAAAATTCAAAAATAATGTACTTTTTAGACTTGCTTTTATAAAGATTATAAAATACTTTGATTAGATTTTAGTGCTTCCTATTAGTAACCTTTAGTTCCAGTGTATATTTGCTACAAATATGTCTTTAGAGTAGGGATACATAACGCAAAAGTATACGTTTACGATACACACACAGTTAAGAATATTTTATTTTCTTTTATTTATTTATTTTAGGTGAAAAGATATTGAAATATAATGAAATGTTTTTAAAATATACAACGTATAAAACATTTAGAATTGTCGAGTATTTTACCTTAGTGTATTTTATGTCTGGTGCCATTGTCAGTCAATTATCACAATAAGAAAACGTCCAAACTACTTGTTAGTCAAGCAATATCTAATAATAGTGTAAGGCGGAGCCAATGACAATAGCTTGCTTCACGTATCAGTAAAATGAGTCGACGATGTTCATTTAGATAATTCAATGTCCTACAATACCTAACGTTTTTATTCGTATTTAAAACTATAATTCCTACGGTATCATACAATGGGGTTCAGCAGCTAAGGTAATAATACTATATTTTTGCTACAAAGACGTGCAGTTAGAGCAATTTACGACATGGAACTTCGCGAATTCATGAAGACAAAATTTCAAGAATGTAGTATTTTAACTTTGCCCCTTCCAAATTTCTTAGTTTTTTTTTATACTATTTTATACTTTATAGGTTAGCTTTTGACCATAATCTCGTCTGATGCTAAACGACGATGTGGTCTAAGATGGTAGTCACGCTAAACCTAGAGGGACCTAGCTCTCAAGTACAGCTGCCGGAACACACCAACATGTGATTGGCTACAGGTATTCAACTTGAGAGTGGTAGCTAGCCAAGTGGGCTTAATAAAAACCTTACCATCATGCTATGTTTTCATCACGATATTTTCCTTCACCGGAAGTTCCGACTCAGTTGCTAAGATTCGCACCTACGTCGTTCGACGCTATGTCCGAACACGCTGTCAACTAAGCCATCATCGTTTCAAACATA
The DNA here is from genome assembly GCA_035772565.1 of Antheraea assamensis. Classification (NCBI taxonomy): domain Eukaryota; kingdom Metazoa; phylum Arthropoda; class Insecta; order Lepidoptera; family Saturniidae; genus Antheraea; species Antheraea assamensis. Next base: position 2,273,668 of record JAQQSE010000018.1, read on the forward strand.
CAAATATAATAAAATTAATATACTTTAACTTACTTTAACTAGTTGCTGAGGGGCTTTCGTTGTGGTAGAGCCGGTTGGGAGGATTCCTTAGGGTTCATTGTTTGGGGGGATACATTGATCGGCCGGCCAGGGAGACCTGTAGAAACGGTTTTTCCGCTGGCCGCCCGCGGGATAGTACAGGGGCCCAATTATGACTAACCACCATGAGAGGCTGACCTACCATGCCGCGCATAATCTTGAGTAGGACCGTCGTGCCGGTTAGTGACCGGATTTTGGGGTCTCGGCGGCCTGCCTCGGGGGGGTACGGGAGCCCTTCCGGCCGGCTGATCAGTCTGATCCCCCTTTAACATTTACCGAAAATTCAATTCAACCTACTTCCTACAGCAATGAAAGCTCCTTCATCTTCACGTCTTTTCTCCTTACTTCCTAATATATAATTAAACCTACATGTCAGTACATAGAACAATTGCAAGTACAACAGCGGTGCATAACCCCACCACCGCCTTTTTGGTGGAGTTCACTAACATCCGTGGACTTCACGCTAATCTTAACGCCGTCCACCAACACCTCGAGACCATCCGGCCTGCCATTCTTTTTCTAACGGAGACACAGATCCGCCATCCAGCCGATACTTCTTATTTGCATTACCCTGGATATCTGCTTGAAGAAAATTTTCGGGCTAAAGCTGGAGTATGTGCTTTTCTTCGGTCAGATGTGTGTTGTCGCCGTCTGCGCTGTATGGAGGACTCTTCCTTCTCTGTCTTTTGGGTACACGTGGACCTTGTTACTCAAAGCCGCATCTACGTATGCCTATACAGATCCCATAATGGGGATGATGATACTACTCGGTTGTTTGACTATCTTAGCAGGGCAATAGATGATGTCCAGGCGCAATTTCCGACTGCTGAAATGGTAGTCTAGGGGGACTTTAATGCACACCACGAACTGTGGTTGGGTTCCTCTAAGACTGACCATGCAGGACGAACTGCCCATGCATTCGCTCTTTGTCATGACCTAAAACAATTAGTAATCCAACCCACCCGGATCCCTGACATTATAGGTCATGCACCCACCTTACTGGTCCTTATGTTGACGAGCCATCCAACAGGATATACTGTCAGTTGTTTCCCCTTTGGGCACATCGGACCACTGCCTGGTTGTGACATCTGTGCCACGCACTTTGCCGCCATCTAATGTTAGAATTAAGCGCAAAGTCACTACTTGTCTGCAGATTGGGACGGCATGCGCGATTATTTTGCATCAATCCCATGGCAACAGTGCTACTTTGATGGTAAGGATCCTTCGGCGAAATACGAGTTGGAATGGAGTACTACATTCTATCATCTGAAATCGGCAGTAGTCGGTATGGACGCCCCTGGTTCAACCACGAATGTGCTGATGCCGTTAATCACAAGCAGACCACATATCGTGCTTGGATCAAGGGTCGCGCAAAGAAGGATCCCAATATCAAAAACCTCAAAGCAGCTTACAACTGTGCCACCAAGTCCTGTAAGAGAGCTTATGTTAGAGCTGATACCCAACGAGTTACTCGTATTGATTAGAAATTAGTAGATCATCCGACTAACAGTCGAGGCTACTGGAGTTTGGCCCAATCGATACAAGCGAATTTCTGCCAAACATCACTGCCACCACTGAGGTATGCAGATGGATCACTTGCCCACGACCCGCGTGAGAAAGCTACTTTATTGGCCAACATCTTCGCGGCTAATTCTCGAACCGATAATCGCAGCACCCTATCTCCAGTGATACCGAGAAGCGATGTCACAATGCCAGAAATCCGTATAAAGCAAAGTGACGTACGGAAAGAGCTGCTTTCGCTTGACGTTCGAAAAGCCAGTGGACCTGATGGCATCCCTCTTGTGGTCCTTAAGAAATGTGCAGCCGAGTTGTCCCCAATTTTAACACGCTTATCCTATTTTTCTGGTATTGTGCCCCAGGTTTGGAAGGAGACTTATGTACAACCGATCCCCAAAAAAGGGGACCGTTCAGACCCCAACAACTATCGCCCAATCGCCGTAACCTCAGTGTTATGCAAAGTCATGGAACGGATAATAAATATACAACTTATTCGATACCTAGAAGAGCATTCCTTAATTAATGATCGACAATATGGATTTCGTCCGAAACGATCAACGGGTGATCTTTTAGCGTACGTACTGCATCGCTGGGGGGAAACGATTGATAAACATGGCGAAGCCGTGGCAATTAGCCTCGATATAGCAAAGGCATTTGATAGGGTTTGGCATCGAGGTCTTCTATTCAAACTGGAGGCATACGGTCTCCATGACAACCTGCGTAGATGGATCTCCAGCTTTCTGCATGAACGCAGAATCCGTGTTCTTGTCGATGGACACAGTTCGCCGTTCATGTCAGTTAATGCAGGAGTTCCACAGGGATCTGTGCTTTCACCAACCCTCTTTCTAATGCATATTAACGATATGTTTGCCTCCGGTTGCATTCATTGTTATGCTGATGACAGCACAATTCGTGGTGGGTATAGCAGTAAGCCCTCGAGTGGTCGTGGTGAGACTGAGAAAATGCGGGCTGATCTTGTCACTGAGCTCAATCAGTCCTTGGAACTCCTATCTCTATGGGGAGCAAGCAACTTGGTTGAGTTCAATGCCAAGAAAACACAGGTCTGCGTGTTCTCATGCAAAAAATCCCCTTTTTCTCCTCCCCTCACTCTTCAGAATGACTCGCTTGCAAAGAGTGACAGCTTAAGTATCCTAGGGATCGATATCTGCTGTGACCTTAACCTCAAGGACCATGTTGTGAGTGTTATCTCCGCAACATATAAGAGATTGGGCATCCTGAACAGAGTGCGACGGTTTTTCACGCCCGGCCAGCTAAACCTTCTTTACAAGGCACAAGTTAGGCTGTGTATGGAATACTGTTCGCATCTCTGGGATGGTTCCGCCGAATACCTCCTTGATGCCCTAGATAGATTGCAGCGGTGGGCTGTCCGCATTGTGAATGATACAGACATCACTAACAACCTTGAACCGCTACAGTTACGAAGAGACATCGCCTCATTGAGCGTGTTTTATCGGCTGTATCATGACGAGTGTTCTGAAGAATTATTCAACCTCATCTCATCTTCTCCTTTCCACTTCAGAACCACACGGGTGGGTACGCGGCTCCACAGATTCACAGTAGCAACCTTCTCCGCAAGAAAGAAGAAGTTCGAAAATTCTTATCTTTGTCGTACTGTAAAGATGTGGAATCGCCTCCCGACTAGTGTGTTCCCTCCCTCTTATGATAGGGGGTCCTTCAAACGAGGCGTCAAGAGGCACTTTTGCAGGTCGGCATGATGACGACGACTACCGTTGGTATTTAACACCGACAGTCACTGTTGTTTTTGGACTGTACCGTACTTACCATCAGGTATTGTACAGTCATTTTGCCGAACTTATATATAAAAAAAAAACTTGGCGCATTTTAAAGTGAGTCGTCGGGCAATAAATGTCACTGACAGTAGGAATGTGCATGCAATGCGACCCGTTATCGATACTTAGCTACTTACGCACGTGGGGTCGATGCGTGATCGTGACCTTCATTAGCACTTTGACTCCTGATTGGTCGTTACGAGTAAGGGTTGATGTTTTTCTATAAATATAAGTTTTTTTGTTATGACACTCATTACATTACTTACGCTTCGTTACGCACAATGGAGAATTTATTTTCTAACGTGGTTTTGAAGAAACTAAATGGTGACATCAACGCTCAACGCCAGGCTGTAATTCACAACGTGTTCCTGTTTTTAAAAGAATTGAGATGTTGCTGCAAAAAAACATACATTTAACATTGCTGATGTTGAAATTCTTCTCCACAACGCTACTGATAATGTTACTTAAGAAGACTGGACTAAATATGTAAGACGTGCGGAGGAGCTCCAGGATAAGCACTTAAGGAAAACTATTTTAAGACATCAAAATCAAAAACACTTTATTCAGTTTAGGCCCTGAGAAGGCGCTTATGAACGTCGAAAGTTACCACCGGTTCGGAAAACAACCCAGTCATCGAGAAGAACCGGCAAGAAACTGGATCTGGTTTATCTTTTCATTAACATATTATAACTCACATTTTTAAAACATGGTTATAAATAATTATATTCGGTTTTGGTGGATGCACAGAGAGGGCATCATTTCCAGACGTCACCGTCGTTCACATATTGATCCACCCTGTAAGAGCCTTGAAGCCTACATGAAGCACTACCTCTCATAATTAACCTATAGGAAGATGACACAGATGGGGAAGATACGGATGAGGATTTTTATTGAAACAAACTTTTTATCTTACAAATTAATAACTTTTATTTTCAGATAGCGAAAATTTATTCCTATTAATATTTAACATAATTTAGCATATCCACCGTACCTATCCCGTTATCGATATGCACCTCTACCATTATTACGCACATCACTACACCTCTCTATAAGACCTGTAAGTGCGAGCGGGACAGACAGTTAAATATGATTTATGACGCGAAGCCGCAGTTCACAATAATTATAATCACATCCAATAACCCTGGGGTTACCTATACTGGTATTAATTTTTTGTTAATAACCAGAATTTTTCTATTTAAAAATCCAACACCTTTCAATTTTATGCTTAAAATGAACCATGACTGTCGTAAAGAAATTCCGATTTCAAAACCTTTCAGTTTAACCTTAACCTAAACCCATGTATTATTTTATTTTTGGTACATTCTGTATGCTTACTGGGTATTTGTTGTATATTAATTCAAAATTTTATATATATATATATATACTTTCATATGCATTCAGTAAAAAGTTATTATTTTGACACTACATACAGACACTTCATTTTTATTATATTATCTGTAGATTAAATATTTTAATACAGGCACATATTTTGTCAACACATCCTCAATTATACTAAGAAAGAAAAATATTTTTTTTGTATCCACCTTTGTAATTCTGATTGATAATTATTTCAATTAACAAGAATTATGTATGATAAAGGTTCAATTATCATGCATCGTTTTAAAGAATTTCTTATCCAGACTTCTATATAGATGTGCAATGTCATGATTACTTTTATAATGACGTATTACGTCATAGTATATCTAACATACTCGGGTAAAGACAGCTTACATAACAAATTATATACAGCGTACAAAACATTGATATTCTTGTTTGTCAAATGACTAAGCAATCTTTATACGATAAGATATATAATATCAAAATCAAAAATACTTTATTCAGTTTAGGCCCTAAGAAGGCGCTTATGAACGTCAAAGTTACCACCTGTTCGGAAAACAAACAGTCATCGAGAAGAACCGGCAAGAAACTCGATCTGGTTTATCTTTTCATTAACATATTATAACTCACATTTTTAAAACATAGTTATAAATAATTACATTCGGTTTTGGTGGATGCACAGAGAGGGCGTCATTTCCAGACGTCACCGTCGTTCACATATTGATCCACCCTGTAATAGCCTTTAGATATTAAAACCTGCTTGACATGGTGCTTGAAATTAGTATCCGGCAGATCGGTAACGTGTTTTGGAATTTTATTATAAAACCTAACACTATTACCTAAAAAACTGTTACCGGTCCTAGTGAGCCTAAAACATGGAATGACCAATTTGTTATTATTTCTAGTATTTAGATTATGTCGGTCCTTTACCTCGTCTATACTAACTTTGAGACAGCGATCTTTTAAATAGGAGACCAGAAGGTCGAGAGAAGCTCCACAAACACCATAGTGTTTTAATTTCAAAATAAGTGTACTATGGTCAACGCAATCAAAGGCCTTAGACAGATCACAAAACACACCAATTGCATCCTGCGATCCTTCCCAGGCCTGTAATATATGACTTAATAGCGTTGCACCAGCGTCAGTAGTTGATTTTAATTTTGTGAAACCAAACTGTCGACCATCTAGAATCTTTTGCGTTTTAAAATATTCTAACAATTGCTTAAGCATAATCTTCTCAAAAATCTTGCTTAAAGACGGAAGTACAGAAATTGGTCTATAGTTTCCAAGACTACTCCTACAACCTGATTTAAATAAAGGAACCACTTTACTTATTTTCATTAAATTGGGGAAGGTTCCTTTTGCTATACACTGGTTAAATATGTTTGCCAAATATGGTGAAATATTAATAATTAAGGATTGAACTACCATTACCGACATTCCCCATATGTCTTCGGTATGTTTCAAATTTAATAGTTTAAAAGTCCTTATTATTTCACCCGCACCAATAGATGTGAAATTAAATTTTGAATTTACAGGTGCACAATGATTTTAAAAAAATGATACGGCACCATGGGCTGATGATGTAATATTTTTTGTTACCTGTAAAGGCATGTTTGTGAAATAGTCTTGGAAAACAGTAGCTACCTCTGAGCTATTTGAAATATGTACTCCGTCGACATTCAAATTATGTGAAGTATCATTTATTTTATTTTTACCTAATTCTTTATTTATAATATGCCAGACAGCCTTGGTCTTATTACTAGACTCAATAACTTTATTTCGTAAAAAAAATAGCCTTAGCAGCTACACAAACACGCTTGAAAATTTTTGAATAATTTCTGACATAAGCATGAAAAGATTCATTGCTAGTCAATGATCTCCTATGATACAAATCGTATAGTCGGTCTCTACTTTTTTTAATTCTTGTAGTAGCCCACTCACTAAAATGATTTCTTTTTTTTACACTAATAACTTTTCTTGGGCAATGTTTATTAAATTCAGTCCTGATAATACTAAACAAGTTATCGTAATCCTGATTTGGATCTTGATTACTAAAAACATTTTCAGATAATTTTTGTAAAACATTGTAATTTAAACGATCTAATCTACTTTTTGATACACGTCTAGCAGTTTTCTTAGAGTCAGTACTAGGTTTGTCACAATTTATATTAATGAGTAGTCCTTTATGATCAGACCGTATCCCAGTAATAATACTACCACCCATGGTTTTAAAATTAGTAAATATATTGTCTATGCAAGATGCAGCCTGAGACGTGATCCTAGTTGGCTCATTAAAGAGAGTATCTAGGTTAAATGACCTAAATAATGATATGAACTTAGTTTCCTCTGGCGACTTACTTAAAATATCTATGTTAAAATCACCACAGACTACAACTTGTTTATTGATTTTAAATATTCTTATTAGAATTTCCTCCATCTTCTGTAAAAAGTGAGAAAAATTTGATGAAGGTGATCTATAAACACATAAATAATTAATGCATCCATCTCTGCACAAGCCACTTCACAAACACAGTCCATTGAGAGATTACATATATCTTTCCGGTCTTTAAATTTTAAATTATGTTTAATTAATATAATACAACCACCACCGGCAGTGATTGTTCGATTAAATGTGCTGGCTATAGAGAAACAAGGTACGTCAAACAACATTTTATTTGGTTTAAGCCAAGTTTCTGTGAAACATAATATATCTAATCTCTCTCTTTGTAATAATAAATCTATATCTAATATTTTGCCGGAGAAGCGATTAATATTTTGATGATACAATGAGATGTAACACTGCTCCTTTGTCTTATTTAGTGGTTTAAAAATTATTCGCAGCATCATTAGCTAAACTATATGAGACTGCTGAGTCATCTAACCTATTTATATTATAAGCTATCAATGTAGCTATTTCACGTTTATATTTTTTGGGAAGAAATAAATTTTCCCAAGTCAATATAAAATTATTAATAAACTTATTAATATCAAAAAATATAAATTTGTCACTATGACGACATGTCAGATTGTATAAACAGTTATTTAACAATTGAATGTTATTATTCTTTTCTTTTAAAGATATTGAATAAGGGAAATCACACAACATTATTTTCCCTACGTCCAATAATAATAGTTTTTCTGATGATTTGTATAAATCATTCTTTTTTATGTTTAAACTATTACCTATCAATATTATGATATTACAATTAATATCAAAGTCTGTGTTTACAATTGTTTCTATTATTTGGGTGAAAGAGGCACCCGGCATACAATAATTAATAACGTCATCTTTTAAATTTTGTGACAACATCAACCCCATATCCTTACCTAATCCATCACTAAAAACAAATGTTTTTTTACAGCTAGGACATCAGCACTCCCAAGCAATTGATTTTTATTAGAAATAGAGTTCTTTCCTACTTGTTTTGTGTCTAGTTTAACAATATTTTATGTAGGCATATGACTTGTGAACGTAAATAAGAAACAATTCAATATAGATTGTAAAATTTATTTGTCCGATATTTATACTTTTTTCGGTAATGCCATGGTTACAGTTTTCACTTCCAAATATTCGTCCACACAATGCAAGCCACTGAAAATAAATAAGTTGATATTAATTGTTTGTATTCTTTTCCCGTGATTTATCCAAAACAATGATAAAGAAGCATATTATTAAAATGTTATATGGCATGTTTTAGATATGTAATAAGTTTTACGAAATACATACTTTTCCCTTCCTATTCCCGATTCTTTAAATCCACCGAACGGAGCCTGTGGGCTGCTTTGTAAATAGGTGTTTATCCTGAAAGTAAGCAAATGTGATTATAGGCAATGTGCATTTTAGAATATTTAACATAATACAAAAATAATTTATAATAATGTTGTATAATGCTTTCATTAATAGAGACGTAATCTATACTGGCACCTGAGACACAGGATTGTCTAGTTTAGGTGACAGCGGTCATCAGGTATAATCCAAAAAATTTCAATTGATTTTTGATACCTTCTATATTACCACTTTGCATACATGTATAATGTATAACAACGTATATCATAGATATAAGTAAAGATGCATATTTCAGTAAAGAGACACCCTAAATGTAAATAAGATGTATAAACAATGTTGTGTGAAGAAACCTACTATTATTATTATTATTTAATTTTTTTAAAATGACAGTACACTTACCAAACTGTGCCTGCTTCAACGTGTTTACTGAACTGAATTGCATTTTGAAGATTTTCGGTACAAATGCCAGCAGCTAAACCATAATTCGTATTATTGGCACGATCAATAACTTCGTCGAGAGTATCAAATTTAATTATGCTTTGCACAGGTCCGAATATCTGAAAAAACCTTTCTTGTTAATAACCTTATGGTACACACTTTAAGATTTACATTTATTGTGTTTTAGTTACCTCTTCTTTGCTTATAGTCATATTATCAGTAACGTTAGCAAATACTGTAGGTTCGATGTAATAGCCCGAAGTGCCGATGCGATTCCCGCCGACCATCAGCGTAGCACCCTCCTGTTTTCCCTTTTGTATATAGCCCAATACTTTGTTCATCATTGTTTCATCCACCTGTGTATTACATAGTTTGTTCAAATTTTCAATAACATAAGAAGAATGCATATTTTTGTGTATTGCGTCATAGCTATGACTGAATGATATTCAACACATACATTTTGATTTAATGACATCAAGCTCCTTTCATGTCTTATTAAAATGTATGGAGTAACTATAGCGATGAGGTTATTGCGATTGTCATTATAGCTACACCGGAACATCCACTAGTCTATTGGATATATGTATGGATACACATATATAGATTTACTATACATATATGTTTATACTATACATATATAGGTTTTTTAAATCTTTAGGTGCAACTGGTTCAGTATTCAATATAAATTTTCTATACGCAACATAGGCGCCATTTGCATCGGTCTATGTCCATTATTTTAAATACCTATGGTAATTAAAATGTACACAATATCATTAATATTAATTGTGTGAATTTATTAAAACTAAGGGTGTTGTGAACATTGCTTAGTGCATTTTATGCACCAACTTATAATAAGTTGTTTTCACTAAAGCTATTAAACATGTGATATTGTTAATCAATACCTGCGGTCCATGTTGAGTAGTAGGGTCACTCGGATTGCCAATTTTCACGCTTTTAGCATAATTAACTGCGCCCTGTACAAATTTATCGTAAATCCCAGACTGTACATACAAACGTGAGGCGGCTACACATATTTGTCCTTGTAATGTAAAGACACCCATTGAAGCCAAAGGGATGGCCATCGCCACTATAAAAATATTTTTATTTAATAGTGTGTTTTTTAAATATAAACTAATTTTTAATGTAATGCTAATAACTTTTAATATATATACTCACAATTTGCATCATCCATAATTACTAAAGGACTCTTTCCACCGAGTTCCAAAGTAATTCGTTTCAAATTGTTAGCTCCTGCTGCTTGTTGTATTAATTTTCCAACCTATAATATGTTAAGTATAATAAAAACCAGTTTTTAAAATAAAGTTTTTTTTCAATATTGATATACTTTTTTGTTACTTACTTCAACTGATCCCGTAAATGATACTTTGGCAACATCAGGATGATGAGTCAAAGCAACACCGGCATCTTCTCCGTACCCGTTAACCACATTTACTACACCTTTTGGGATACCAGCTTCTGCTAATAGAGCTGCTAATGCCAACGCAGTTAGCGGAGTTTGCTCAGCAGGTTTCACTACTGCTGTACAACCTACAAAACAAAAATTAAAATACTTCTGAATAAAAACAAAAATATATATTTTTGAATATGTTTTAGAAAATATTTAATTCTTACCTGCTGACAATGCAGTACACACTTTATTAAGGAACATTAAAATAGGTGCATTCCAAGGTAAAATTAGTCCACAGACACCAACAGGCTGCTTCAATGTATATGTAAATACCTCACCGTCTGTGAAACAAAAAAATGACTCAAGTTTAATAATGTTATCAAACCACTCTTAGACGTATTTCATTTCGTGTAGTCTAAAAACTTAATAATCATTTCATTTAGTATAATCTCATATTTTCAATGTCTTTGTAATAATACACACCTGCAGGTATGGTATCTCCTTGGACCTTATCAGCCAAACTCGCTACATACCGAACGGAATTGGGCGCTCTTTGTATAATTGCTGTTGCGAAGCTGACGGGGGTTCCGTTATTGTAGGACTCTAATTGGGCCAGATATTGAGCATCGCGTTCGATAAGGTCAGCGAATTTGTTAAGTAGCCTTTGACGTTGGGAAGCATCAAGTAGGCGCCACTCGGAGTTTCTATGGAAAGCCCGTTTGGCCGCTTCTACCGCAGCGTATATGTCCGCCTAAAATATCATACAATTATTTTGTGGCAAGTTTTATTATGAATATAATTTTTTTTCATCTATTTATATTCCAATTTTAACCGCTGTTATATTATTATTGCTATGAGATTACCAAATTAATTGGATAATTATTGCATTAAGTGTAAATAAAATATTCTGGAATTATATATATATATTTTTTTATATCATAGGGGCAAACGAACAGGTGGGTCAACTGATGGTAAGTGATCACCGCCGTCCATAGACACTAGCAACACCAAGGGAGTCGAAAGTGCGTTGCCGACCTTTTAAATATGTGGGCCTCCGGCACTCTCACTGACCGAACTAAACGCAACAGTGCAAGCACTGTTACTTCACGTCGGTTTTCTATGAGAGGGTGGTACTACCCCGGGCGACCCGACCCATTCATGCTGAAACCAGTAATGGCTTCAGCGTAGCTTTACCACCTACAATATTTACAATACCAATACATTCATGTGATAATATCACTGCTGAATAGTAATCGAGGGGATGACGAATATAAAGTAATCAAACCCCTGCCAATAATAACATTCGGAATTGGTGTACTACGTGTACATACGCGTATTCGTGAAAAAAATCTTTCACGTAGACTCACTTGAGAATGTGCTCACTCATAGTTCAATACAGGCCAGCGTGACGATGCAATAGCGTGTATCGATGGATCAACATATCTCGTCAATCGCTATTCGAATCGAATTGAACTTACATTTTGGAGAATTGTAATTATATCAATGCGCTTATATACATTATTAAAGCAACCTCGAAGAACTAACTAAACAAAGATATTGTGAAGATTTACTACTCACTTTTCCACCTTCAGCGACTTCAGCTATGACGGATTCATCGTGAGGATTATAGGCGTTGAATTTCTTACCGCTTTTTGCGTCAACCCATTCGTTATCAATGAAAAGCTGAAAACATAAATACATTTCTATAATATATCCTAACAATTAAATAATGTAATTTATTTTCAGAATATATACGATAATTATTGGGGAAAAGCAAATATTTTTAAACACAACAATAGTAGATTTTGCACACGAATTGATTAAGTTAAGATCATTCTCGAAAAATCATAAGATTATCTACTCTCTGTGCATCCATTAAAACGGTTGTAACGTATAACGTGTTTTAAATATTGTTAAAAAGATAAACCCGATCGAGTTTCTTGCTGGCTTTTCTCGATGACTGGAATGTTTTCCGAACCGGTGGTAGTTTTGACGTTCATTAGCGCCTTCTTAGGGCCTACATTGAATAAAGTATTTTTGTTTTCTTTTTTTTTTTTAATAAAAAGAGTAATATTCGTTATTATTTCTACTCACTAATAACACATTAAATCTGGAAAAGGCAAAAGTTTAATATAATTCATAATTTAAAATGTTTTGAATATAGATACTATATTATTTACGTCATAGAACCAGATCGATACATACACAAAAAGTATTTAGGTGTTACGTACATCACACAAAGCTAAACAGATATAAGAGCCGGTATACAATCTAAAGTTACCATTTTAAAACTGATATCTAATCATTTCTTCTATTTATTTGCACTTGTGTTACACATAATTTATATCAGATAAAGTGGTACAATAAGCTTTACATGTACAAAGGTTGAAAACGAAAGTGTTTGATAGGTGATCATTTATCTATTTTAAAAGATAACGATACAAAAGAATATACATATGTAGAAACTACATTGCATAGTGAATAAATATAGTAATTTATTTAAAAAATATATGAAGGTATCATTTCAATATGTTTTGTATGTTATTAGAAGTAATAAAATTAAGTCAATAAAATATAACTCATTTTATCAGAAATATTAATTAACAAAGTAAAAGTATAAACGATAATTTGTATTAACAGAAAACAAAACCAATTAGATACCACTATGAGAGGCATTTGTATACTCGGTATAGGTAAACATAGGTTTCATTAATTATCCAAGCGGATATCAAAATATCAAAACAACTCATTGCCTTTTTTTTCATTACACAAAAAGAGCAAAAATATTACACTGCAAGATATATATTTTTAACAAATGCTGAGAGTACATTTATATATTGTAATCGTTTCACCACAAATTATAAATATAAGTGTCCCATGTTTTGCATAATAGTTTGTGATATATTCTTATCATATTATTTTGTATCTATCTATAATAAATATAGACATAGAAAAATAAATACCTTCGTATATTTAACTTCAGGCGCCATTATCCGATATCGTGTGTACTGTTAGTTCGTATACAAGACAGAATGATAACATAACAGTCTAGAGAATCATTATATATTGTATAATTCGATAACAATTAGAGATGCGCTTACGAAGTTCGCTTCAAATTCGCTAATATAGAAAAAAGTACGACTAATTTTGCCATCTTTGCCTCACTTTGGCTTCGTATTACACCAAATATCGGTTGGTTGAATTATCTAACATATAGTTATAGTTAATTGGGATATACTGTAGTACTAGGTCTATTTAAATTATTGTTAAAATTGTTGTTGTTATTAATTGTTAGAATCATTTGACCACAATATCATCTGATGTTAAATGATGATGTGGTCTAAGATAGTAGTCACGCTAAACCTACAGAGAGACTGGTGGTGAGACCCAACAGGTGCTTGGCGACAGATTTTAAACTTGAGGGTGGTAGCTAGCCAGGCGGACTTAGAAAAAGCCCTACCACCATGCTATGGTTTCATCATGATGTTTTCCTTCACCGAAAGCTCCGACTCAGTTGCTAGGATTCAAAGCTACGTGCTTGATTTACAAAGAAAACAAAATAATATTTTATAGATGAGTATTATATGTGTATGTATAGGTCATAAGTACATATAGCCATGGAATGAACAAAGACGATTCGAGCGCAGCGAATGAAATTCCTAAATATGTGCAAATAAATGAAGTTTTCTTTATTATCGCACATATCTGAACTGAACTCGAATTCGGCTTATGAGTTCTAACGCGAAACTCCCATTCGGTGCAGCTCTAATAATGACTTTTCACTCAATCATCACAACTATTAGTAATTTCTTATCTATAAATGACTACTTATGATTTTCATAAAATTCATATCAATAAAATTAATGTACAGAGACTATTAAGGACGTTAATATACCGTTAACCATGTGATTTTAGGCACATTACGTTAAAAATATTATTTATTTCCAGAAACAGTTACAGGTAATTTAGGCTTAACTAGACAATCTCTATAAATGGTGGACTGAGAAGTATATCAATACATATTATAAAACAAAGTCGTCCGCCGTGTCTATCTGTCTGTCTGGATGTTCGCTCGGCGGACGTTGTCCTGTCTTAATAATAAAAAAATATATACTTATGTGCCTGAAACGCTTAAGGCGGCTTAACTTTTTCCGATCCTTTCAACAATTAACATTATATTTCAACCAATTTGCAAAAAAACCTTGACAAATTATATACATAAACCTTCCCCATGAATTACTCCATCTATGGGTGAAGACCGCATTACAATCCGTTCAGTAGTCTTTGAGTTTATCACGAACATCCAGACAGTAGGTGGTAGAGCTACGCTGAAGCTATTACTGGTTTCAGCATGAATGGGTCGGCTCGCCCGGGGTAGTACCACCCTCTCACAGAAAACCGACGTGAAGTAACAGTGCTTGCACTGTTGCGTTTCGTTCGGTCAGTGAGAGTGCCGGAGGCCCACATATATTAAAAGGCCGGCAACGCACTTGCGACTCCGCTGGTGTTGCTAGTGTCTATGGACGGCGGTGATCACTTATCATCAGGTGACCCACCTGTTCGTTTGCCCCCTATAATATATAAAAAAAAAAAAAGACAGACAGACGCGGCGGACGACTTTTTTTTATTGTATTTTATCTTTAGGAGTTTTTATTCTATTGATAATACAGCTCCATTGTTCCCCATTTCTTTCGAGCTTCAACAGGAGAGTCGTTGATGAGTTATTATTACAAAGTCATACAACATCTTTACTTCATCCGAACACGATTCTGCCAAAATGCTGTGACAAATACCGATGTTTTGGCAATTAAAACTCATAATACTCATCAACGACTCTCATTCGATGCTGTTCTTGGCACACTCCATCATCAAGTGTTGCACATCATCAATTTTTCCGCATAAATTGCAGTTTGGTGACTCCGGTTTCTTCATTAGATATGCAAAACTTCCCGATGGATAGTGCCCTGAACGAACGAAGGCTTAACGCTATTTTGACATATTGTCGATTTAAATTTGCATTTGTTAAACCAAGGTAGGTATATGAAGAGGCGGACACTGTATTGTTTTATACCATATGCCTTTTTCTTTACTCCTTTCATCAAAGTACTCTCTCCAATCACTTTGTTTTATAATATGTAGTGATAAGTTGTTATATTTTGATGTCTTGGTTAATGTACGAAATTTAATTTATTTTTAATCATATAAACCAAGTATGCTTTGTATATGCCACGATTTTTTTTTTTTTTTATAAAAATTATTTGTGTGTTCAATGATAAATTATATCACGTTACGGTTAGCCTCTTTTTTTCGAACACACTGTTATTGTATTGTATATAATATAGATTAATAAACAATATCATATTTTTAGAAATAAATTTTTCCTACACATTACCTAAATACAGTGGCGGATTTGCCCTAAGGCCCAGGAGGCCCGGGCCTAGGGCGGCCAGGTATTAGGGGCGGCCAATCGTGACAAAAAATTCACTATTGATAACAAGAAATGGAAAAGGAAAGAAAAAGGATGGCTGGTACTTACTACATGGCCTGGGGCCTAGGGCGGCCAAGACTGTTAATCCGCCACTACCGAAATATCTTTTAATATTTGTTAGGTTAATATGGGATACAAATATATTTATTTCTTACCAGCTGCTAATGTAGTACAAAGCAATAAAAAAATAAGAATTATATCAACATTCATTGAGATTTACGATTTTAGCAATGTGTACTATATCGAGTGATAACAGTGTATAAAAAAAATTTGATTAGAGATTTATGTTAAAAATAAAGCAAATGTGGGAAATATGTATAAAATGATGCGTGAAAATACATTTTACAATCATTTTTAATTTTGCCTTAAATATAGCACTCAGTTTCCCTCCAGTCTTTTGGTAGCTCATTAAATATTTTTGTTACCTCATATGTTATATTACTTGTATTATACTTGTATGTATACGACACTGTGTTATTCTTGGTTTAGTTCTGTTAATTTCTTTGACTTTTTTGAATAACGATTTGATGTTTATTCACAAAGGAAGCCCATTTGTAAATATTTAGGAGTATGTGTAATATTTTAAATTAAAATGCGTATCTTATATATATACTTTTGCTTTAGGAACATAATTATCTTTTCTGTATATATATATTTCCAGTTGGCGTTAATTTGTTATAATTGAAAAGTTTAATTCAGAGTTGAAAAAAACTTGCAGTTTTCGCATATTTGTAGCGCGTGAACTATAACGTTAGATTGTATGACTAATTTTGAAGAGCATAAACTTTTTTTTCTCATATTATTACTCAATTACAAATATTTTTTTTTTACATTGATTATTTTTACATGTGCTAAAATCTCGAAGTGATGATGGCTTATTTATTTAGCGTGTTCGGAAACTGCGTCTATCGACGTAGGTTTGAATCCTTGCAAATAAACCAGAGATTTTCGTAAATATAAACAGTTATGAATCCATTTCATGGTGGTAGGGCTCTTTCTAAATGTGCCTTGTTAGCTACCATTGCCTTAAAATGAAAATCTATCGCCAAGCACCTATAGATATTTCGGCAGCCGCACTTGGGAATTATTCCTTCTAGATTTAACGTGTTTATCATATTTATCACATAGTCATTTCACATGAAATGAAATTGCGGTCAACTACTAAAACGTATTAAGTATTAAAAAAAATAGACGTTTTGGAGTTCTGTTTTCATGTTTATAATTTATTGCTTTCTTTCTAATAGGTTAATTTTAGCCTTTAGTTATCTGGTTAATTGTTCAGCTTTCTTTATGACAAATTAAAGCACTTAATGACTAGTATAGCTATTCGTTGCAAAAAGCCAGATCGGGTGAACTAAACATACTGTTATAGTATTATTTTTATGTCTTCATAGCCTTAACGAATTCACATATCGTTGTATATGTGTTGATAATCAAATTAACAGTACTATAAGCTAAACACACATATATAAATGTATGTTTGTCTTTATTTTTGTTAATTACGGATGCTTAATGATAATAACTGAATATAACCTATCACTTTTCGTTCAAACGTTGCATTACTATCAAAAATATATCTAAATAAGCCGCTTTCACGTTACATGAATGTGTACCCTATATCTTATCATTACTGTATAACGTGCATACCTGGTTTTGAATGTGCGGTAGTGAAATTCAAACAGAGCATGTTCAAGCTCACGTCCACGCAACTATAGATCACGTTGCCGTGGTGTGACTATGAGTTTCGCTCGCGCAGAATCGCCGCGGCCTCTCTCATCAGCGGCTCAAGCTTAGGTTTGATCTGCGGAGTGAAGTCTCACAGCACACTGCACTGCTATCGCGACACAGTGACACAGACAATTTTCAGTCAGTAGCATAATACACAAAACACAGTTCACCCTCAGTTCACATGTAGGTATATATATATATGGTAGAAAGGTTTTATTTTACTCCTTTATTTTTCAAACTTGGTTAGTTTAATCGACTTGTTAGATACAAAATATATATTTGAGTTTGTGAGGTATATCTCACTATTTCTTATATGTATGAATATCTTAACTAGTTAGCTTAGATAGATTCACAATCCGAGGTTCGACCACTTTCACACCATTGAGCTTGTTGCAAAGCGGCTAAGAGCACCTTAAACGCTCGCCTTAGTAGTCCGGTGAAGTTGTGTAGGCCCGTAAGGTCAATAGTGATAGTCATTTCGAAAAAAAAAAACACTTTCCTTTGACGTGGTGCATGAACAAGTTATAACAAGGTGACAACAAGTAACACAGTGCAAGGTTTGTCGTATCATGATTTAAGTACAAGAAAAACGTGACAGTATAAAAATATGAAAATATTTAAAACTTAGTTGCAATCGTTCAATGATTGTATGGTGGTATAATATATAATATCTGCACAGATGCACACTTATTATATAAGGATTAGTTAGAGACATGTTTATATTGATCAAGATTGTTTATGTAGTCAAGCTAACCAGTTCAACCAAACACTTTGTTATTTATTAAGTAATGTAAGAATATCAATTCAGTAACTAAACGTGTATGTACCTTTTTTTATTAACGTGGGGAAATCTCTTATAGATACCCACCCTCCCAGGGGAGAGATTGGGTTATGTCCGACTCGCACGGACTAAAACCCCACGGTGTACTGATCTCTGCTTTTGATTGGGGCGACATGGGACCGTGCTGAGGCTATTCTAGCCCGGCGGAAGGGGCCGTGTATGTGCCTAGGATAAAATAACCTGTTGCGAATATCATCATTTATTACCAGTTGACAAAAACCACAAATATTTGGAATATCCTTAATTCTTAACCTATGTATATTGTAATATGGAGCTCATATTAAATAGGGCAATGATTTCTTACAGAAGTGCAAAATAAAACTTTAATACATATTTTATTGTTTAAAGATGCTGGTTTTCATAGGCTACCATTTTATAATCGAGGTGTAGGAGAAGCTTTTCAAGAATATTTTTGATGCTTACTCGTTCATGCAATATAAGGACTTTCAAAGAATTTGATATTTTCTACAAATTGTACTTTTGTCCATCACACAGCATTATATGTCGCTAATTAATAAGAAATTGGAAAATCAATTCCTAAATATACCATGTAAACATTTTTAAAACAAAAATAGTAGGCTTAAATTATAGGCTCAGATTTTCAGATAGTTTTTTCCACTATGCTTAATTTTATACAATTAAATCTAGCTTCTAGAGTTTAATTCTGACTTCTTTTTACATATTTTATTTCTGTGTTTGGTTCTAAAATTAATACACTTTGTATTAATTTTAAACAATAGAAGATACGATAAGAGTAAAAATACTTTTACATTTTAATTAAATAGATGTCATAGTTAAACGACTTTTCAATGTTCGTTCGTGATGTTGAGTGTAATAAATAAAATAATAATATGTCGTTTCCAGTAAAACTATTTATTCATACACAAAAAAAAAAACAAAAATAATAGTTGAAATTTCCAGAATAAAGTTTAAATTATATCAGACTAATAACGTTTAAAGGAAGAAGGAAGTTTAAAAATTGTGTTTTGTTTAAAATTTCTTTACGATACTTCTTCTTTGCGATACTCCGACCAATAAGGTTTTCTATGTATTCATGCCCGTTACTTGACGCATCTCAATATGAGTGTATACACAATATTTGTAAATGGTCAAGATTTTTTTTTAGTTTTCGAAAAATAGACCTTTTTACAGGAAGTAAAGCTACATTCTCATTTAAATCTTGGGATTTTTTTCGAACTGACTACACTTCACCTGGCAACGCCTCTACAGTTTCACCGGACTACGGAATCTTGGAATCATTTACTTGTCTACGGCTATTACTGATGGTGATCCTAACGAAAAGACATACTTGGCTTCTTTCTGGGCCACACCTCCATTGATGAGTTCGTACTGTGACAATTATACCTTCTACAGAGACTCCGACTTATTATGTATTTATTCATATTAATTACTATATTCATTTCCATGTCAAATGGTTTCATCACGTCTATGTCAAATATCGGTTAAGGTTAGTTATATTTCATAACGACCCTTTTTTAATGTCTGTCATTGTGTCTCATTGTGTAGGCCTTGGTGCAGCGATACTACATTTACAGAGTTACAGAATATATATTGTTTTTTTAATTATTTTTTTTGCAATCAATGTTCTTGTAGATTATTATTGCTATTATCGAGTAGGTGATATAACAAGTTTCTTGCGATCACTTCAATTAACTAACAAGATGGCGGCCGTCTGGTTGGAAATTTTCAGGCAGTTTTTGTGGTAACTCATAATCGATGCTCCGTGTCGTTATTTCATATCCACTACACTTGTGCATAATAGTCAAACTATATTACATAAAACTTCACCAATATTACAAAATATAATGCTAAATAAGACAATATTATGAATAAAATATATAATCCAAAACATAACATTCCAAGACCCCGCCAAAAACTCCAATATACCTATATCGTTAATATTACACTTATTTCTCACCGTACATCTTCATCTGTAATCTATAGATAAAATATAATATTATCATGACAATTTCAAATAACACTTTTTATAACACGTACAACATTGACATTGAAATATGGTGTAAATAATAAATATGATAAACAATCAGTGTCTTATCAATTAAGAAGTATTAATCTCGGAATGATCATAAAATTTGCAATTTTGTCATGGTGAAAAGAGGTAAAATTAACTCTTATCGATCGCTTTCTCTCCCTCGTACGATATTGAGTTCTTCAAACGAGACGTGAAAAGGTATAATAACCGGCCGTCGTAATATCGACGTCTGCTGATGAAATTTTTTATTAAGGAGTGTCGTTCTTTCTAGAATGTACTCAAAAAGTAACTAAAAAAATATAAAGAAAATGTTTTTAAAAGAAACATGTTAACTACATTTTGCGCAGGTACCAGAAAAAAATACACTTGTACTGGTTACTTATTTTATGATTCACGGTAGAATTTTGTATTACGTGTTATTACAAAATTCATTTATTAGCTATTAATTACCTCAATCTGATCTAATAAAAGCTTCGTAAACTACTGGATTTTGAAATAGTTAAGATCTTTAGAATCTAGATTCAAAATATTATACCTTGGAATATGTCTATTAATGTCTCGGAATTCACGTACATTTTTACTAATAAATGTAATTGAATAAGTAACTCGATTGGATGACAGTGAAATTCGTAACTGTATTCGTTACTATTTTATACAATCGTCAGATAATAAGACCTTGAACATTACCCGAGCCTACTCGCATCATTAAATGTAGGAACAGTTTATTGGTATGGCATTTCGTTTATTTTCGCTCGCTGCTTTCGTCTGTTCTTTTCTAATTTAATAGCTCATCTATGGATATGTATATCTCAATTTTCGTGAACCTTTTTATTGCTATTGTCGTTTCACAGTTTGTAGTTAAGACTTCTTTATCATTACGATGATAATCGTTACAAAAACAGTCGGGTATACTCGCGAATCTAGGATATATAGTGTGCTATTTATTATCTGACTAAGGGCATATAATAAAGCTAGAACTATAAATATGAAATGATTTCATTTGAAGGATTTTTTATAATGTAAGGAGATTCTGTAAATTATTAACGGTAGCTAAAATACGAGTTGGAAGAAATTTTGTATTAAAATTTCGCCCCCTGAAACTAAATGCCTATAAACTGGTATATTATTAATGGCCTATATATGTCTACGAGAGACGATTTACACAGCGCCCTGTTGATTTCCACGCAGTTGACCCGACGTGGGTGAAGTGTCCTCTTCACAGACGCTGCATCGCCTGGGACGCAATTAAGGAAACGTAGGTTTGCCCAAGACCTACGTCACCCTCTCAGCCTTATCGGTAAAAATGCACAGGAACGACAAGTCGATACGTGTGACACCGATTCGGTTGCAGGAATTTGCCGCATATTTCGAGTTAAACTCTACTTACGCCTAACGGGGACTCCACTTTCGGGTCTTATTCCAGAATTTTCCTTTTCCTAGACGATTGCAAACCAATGCTAACGGAGGTCGTCTCTCTGATATTTGCAACTCGGTGTTTGGGTCACTGATGGAATTAGTCGCCTTTTACGACACTCGTCTAGGGATTGTGCTATTTGTCACCGGCACAACACGGCAATACTGGTATATAGGATAATAATAAAGAAATAAATGCTAGTTGATCTGTTTTAAGATTGTCTACTTTCAAAGAGTTGTAAGAGCAGGTAAAAAGTTAGCATGCTGAATTCAAAACGAGCGATGCCTCTAACACAAGCCAGTTACATAGTTTTTGTTACTTTTACCTTTTTCCTTAGTGATATTACTCTTTACTACTTACTTTATTTATCCAGATATCTATAGTTTGTATGACAGTTACTACAATTGTTTCAACCGCGGAACGTAGTTTTTAGCTGTGTTTTACTACAACATATCGTTAATAACAAACCTTTCCATTAATAAACTAATATTAGCTAACTAAGTTTCTTTGTCAAGTTTTGTTTTACTACCTAATTGACGTCAATCGCCGAACGGTTTCTAGCAAAAAAATACTGTGTGTAGAGAACTCCAATAGCTAACACACTACGGCGAATAACATTTGCTGGCCAAATATTTTTCACTATTTACCACCACTTACAAATATCTTGGAATTTTAAAACCTGCTATCAATTAGACACTAAACTGCATAGTAAATTGGCGGCAATCTGCTATTGGCATATGGACGCCAAAATAACATCTAAAGTACGAGCCTCACTACTAAGTTCTTCATTATTATTTTTTTTGTGACAAATTAAGTATTATTTCATAATGTCTGTCTGTCTGTCTGTTTGTTTGAACAGGCATCAATGGTAAAGTACTAAGTTTCTGATAAAACACCATATCAATACTCAATCAAGCATATTCCGGAGCAACACAATTTTTTTGTTTCATTAAAATCGGTTAACTCTATCAAAAGGTATTGTACTTTTAATCACGACGGGAGTTAAGTACGACCGAAAAATAGATAAGTTAATGGACTTTAGCCTCGTCTAAAAACCAGGGTATTTTATAACATAAATAAACATTGCATTACTAAGACATAGAACGAAAGAAAAATGGTTAATATTTTTTTTTCACATAAATAAATATTAATACCCTAAGAAGTTCAGTAATTAATTAATATGCATTATTGCAAATACGAGTATACAGTGCTCAACCGCCATTTTCTAAATCAATTATTACTATAATATACATTCTAAAAATTGGCCAATTACATAAATTACATATTTTTATAACTTGAATAACTTACTTTGTACTTTGTATAAGTAAAATACGGTTTTTATTTTTCGATCGCATAAGGTTTATGATTAAATTTCTAATTAGGTTTGTGTTGTAAATATTACAGTTAGTGAATCTTATCACATTTTAGGACATTTTTTTATTATAATTAAAAAATAAAGAGACTTAAACTGTTCATTGAACATAAATGTAAGAAAAAATCATCTTTCGAAACAATAACAGACTACATTTTTGACGATAACAGATGGCGCTAAACTTATAATTTTATTGGTTTACTGTCGTAAGAATATTATTGCAAAGAAGAGTATGGATAACAATGAGATAATTTCTGTGTTTTTTAGGTTTATTTCGAATTATAATTTTCATAAATTTACCTTGATTCTAATGTCTTAGTTACGCTTTGAATTAATGAATACTTTTTGGTTTATGCATTAGGGCTTATGAAGCGATGATTGCTCAGTTGGTAGTGTGTTCGGACACAACGTCGAAGAACGTAGTTTCGAATCCAAGAAACTGAGTCGGAGCTTTCGGTGAAGAAAACATCGTGATGAAATCATAGCATGGTGGTAGGGCTTTTTCTAAGTCCTTCTGGCTAGCTACAACCCTTAAGTTGAAAATCTATCGCCAAGCACCTGTTGGTGTGTTCCAGCAGCTGCACTTGAGAGCCAGTCTCCCTCTAGGTTAAGCGTGACTTACCATCTTAGACCACATCATCATTTAATATCAGATGAGCTTGTGGTCAAGACGTTTACCTATAAAGTATAAAAAAAAAATTAGGGAGCTCGCATTTTCTTCCAACGGTACCGTGGAGAAAAAAGACTGCAGGCAGTATAAATAAAAGAAAGGATAACATAAAAATAATAATAAGAATGAGCTATGTGAAGTATATTTGAATGAATAAGCCCTCGGCTGATTTTTTAAGACTCAGATCTCAAAATGGCAGTGCATTTTACATGAAAATTATTATTTTACAATTCAACATTTGTTATTTTTCAAAACTTTGTAATAAATCAGGTATTTTTTAAGCGTATGCTGCCAACAGTCTATTGACCTATGCCTCATAAGGGCTACATTCGTTTGTATAGAAGTGAAATCTTTATGGTTTTGGATAGTCCAAGGGTTAATATTGTTTTTACAGTTATTAAATTAGAATATTAGTGTTATGTTACTCCTATACCTGCGTGTATCGCCACGAAATTTTGTCCATGTTCGCAATAAATTTAGATGTGGGCACACTTTACCATTGTGTGGGATGAACTATCTGACTGAATGACGATAGATGCAGCACGATAGCATTGCCCACGGTTTTTACACACATCAAAGTAACTTGGAAGCCCTAATTTTGAGTTATTATTGGAGTGACAAAGGGGTGTGACCATTATTAGTTTTTAGCCTGACACATTACATTACAAATATACAAGATATACAGATATAAATTCAGATTGCTTCATTCATCACTGTGTTTTGTATTCCGTTACACGCGGACGAAGCACAGCTAGTCAAAATATAAATGTTTGTGTTATGTATATATATATAGATGTATACGTAGTGGCTGCGCTTGCTGTTGCTTGTCACAATAAAGTTAGTACGTATTTAACTAGCTGCTGTTTCGCTCGTGTGTCACATATACAACAGTTTAGTTCAATATTTTGACAAAACCTTGAACATCTAACTAGTGACTCTCTTGATTTGTTCATAGGAAGGACAGGGTACAATGGCGCTTATGCATTCACTTAAATAAAACTCCCTAAAAGCATTCTTATTTAATCTTATTATTTTTATGATTATTTAATGATACAATGTTTAAAATATTTTTATGATAACTTGATAACAATATTTAAAATTTCTTCGGTAAAGCATACGTTACAGTTTTCACTTCCAAATACGCGTTTACACTATCTAAACCACTGAAACAAAATAATTTTCCGTTATTCCCATAGTCACAATGGAATATAATTGTTTTTTTTTTTAATTTGAAAATATGAATGCGATAGAACTGAATTAAGCATACAAGTTAACTGAACCAAGTTAACAATACAACTATTAATGCAAATGTTTGTAATTTCAAATCAAAATCAAAAATACTTTATTCAGTTTAGGCCCTGAGAAGGCGCTTATGAACGTCAAAGTTACCACCGGTTCGGAAAACAACCCAGTCATCGAGAAGAACCGGCAAGAAACTCGATATTACACATTTACTTCTAAAGTATATAACATTTAGAAAAACATAAGTATAAGTCAATCTATATAACGTAGTTTGGTGGTGTTTTATAAAACTGCATACAAATTTTATTTATATAAGCTTTGCTCACGAGATATTGAATAATCTACTATTATTGAAAAATATACTTACTATTCACGGCCGATACCAGAATCCTTAAAACCGCCGAAGGGAGCTTGACAACCCATTTGTAAATACGTATTCACCCTGTTAAAAATACCGATTATTGTATAAATAAAATGATTTTCATGATGATACAAAGTTTTAATTTTGATAATATTTATACTATCAAAGTCACACCAAAGAACGAGAAAGAGAAATTGAATACTTTAAATGACATTTTAATTACATTCTATTGACAGTAAAAAGTAAAAGTCAAGTCTGCAGTCAAAGCTATGTAACGTAATGTAATGTAAGTGATGATGTTATTCTTATATATTTCCGTCAACAGTTAATATTATGCTACTTAAATTCTGTCCAAGTTATTGGTTTCAGGGCGCTTAACTCCGTTCAACTTTTGTACTATTACAAACGTTATAAAGCAAAGTATTTATCAGTGATGCGTGGAGTATGAAAAATGTCGAATAACACGTGATATTCAAGTTATAGTTGCTTGCAAGAGGTATAAACTACATTACTACTAATAAGGAAACTACAATAGCAAGCTGGTCGGGCCGTTGTTTTACATACATATAATTACAATGACTTGCTGTTTCCATGCGTGTCTTTAGTTACTCAGAAATTATTGGCGCGGTAATTGCAAAGCGTACCTTTTAATTAGTATTCGTCTGTAAGCAATCATTCTATGATTTGTTTATTGTATGTACTAAAAGAGATACACGATGTCATGTACATAGCTGTTTCATTGGATGGTCCGATATTTACCATCACATATGTACATCACTCTTTAGCACTACTTAAAAGCAAAACAGAGACGTATGTCGGGAAAATTACTATTGACCTGCGTCTGTACTATAGACTACTATAGACCCGTACTAATAACTGACTACTATTGGCCGTTCGGGAATATTATTGTCTCGAGATATTAACCAATCATGAACATCTTTATTATTGATGATTGTCTGCTTTGGATGAATGCTTTATGAGGCTGCCGACGCCCGCACTGGGAATTCTTTAGCTCGATGCCTATTTGTTGTAATTCAAAGCGACAGACCAAACCGCAGCTGGCCCCAGACCATTGTGTTAGTTGCCCGTGCGCTAAGTGCCTTAAGGCGTAAAAGCCCTATCAGGACAATAGCGGATAGTCAGTTTGAAAAAAAAAGCACTGGGTAATTTTCGCTGGGATCGTTAGACTGTCCACTACCATAGATCATTCATAACTGTCTTCAATATTGGATACTAGATTAACCTTGTTGAATGTTCGATTATATTGTAAAATACGATGTCAGCATGAATAACGTCATACTTTTACATTGTGAACTCGTCTTCGCTTGAGACATATGTATTTGTTATAAGCACTTTAGTATGCATTGCATTTGGGTAATGCTTTGTATTACTTACCAAACAGTTCCAGCTTCGACGTGCTTACTAAACTGTAGGGCGTTGTTAACATTATTGGTAAAGATGCCGGCTGCGAGACCATAATTTGTGGCGTTAGCACGATCAATCACCTCCTCCAATGTGTCAAATTTTAAGATACTCTGAACCGGGCCAAAAATCTGCGACCACAATGAATAATAATTTAGATATAATTATTACCATCTTTGTGGTAACATCGAATATCAGTTTTACCTCTTCTTTAGCTATAGTCATATCGTCTGAAACATCCTTAAATACAGTAGGTTCTATGTAGTAACCGGAATTGCCAACACGTTTTCCGCCCGCCATTAATTTTGCTCCCTCTTTGACGCCTTTGTTAATATATCCCAATACCTTAGTCATCATTTCTTCGTCGACCTGTATTATACAAGTATGTCAGCATAATTGTTATAAAAATCTTGTAATCATCTTACTAGAGTAATTACTACTGCCATTTACTAAATTAAGTACTAACTATTAATGGAGTATTAGACGTTGTATTTTTAACAGATTATACACATGCCTTCTTACTTAGCCTTGGTTTAATTTCGAATATTAGTATTGTTACTAAATTTCTCATGGGTATTGTTCTGATTTATTTGTATTTATTTTATTATATGCAGATATTTCAAATGGAGCTAGGCAGGACATGTAGTATGCATATCAAATGAGCGGAACAGGTCACGTAATGGAAAGGCGCAAAGGCCAAAAGGTTAACAGGTAAACCACAGGACATCTAGATTGACGATATACCTAAAGTAGTTGGTAGAGATTGGATAGAGTTAGCACAAAAAATACACGATTAGAGAATGGAGATATACATTAAAAATTTGACTCTTCTTGCGCATTATAAGAAGGCGCGATATAATATTTTGAAGATAAATCATATAAATTCCGTAAAAATGTAACTATAAGGACATTGATATCTATATACCTGAGGTCCGTGCTGGCTGGTGGGGTCAGCAGGGTTACCGATTTTGATACTTTTCGCATGTTTCGCGGCTGCTTCAACAAATTTGTCGTAGATACCAGATTGTACGTACAAACGTGACGCAGCAACACAAATTTGCCCTTGTAGCGTGAATACAGCGCTTGCGGCGAATGGCACAGCCACATTTACTAAAAACGTGAATTATAGAATCAGGTTAGACCAACACATATAGGTGTTTTACGGAAGCTGCACTTGAGAGCCAGTCTGCCGCTTTGGGTTCAGCGTCTTTTACGCACATACATTTACACAGTTCTATATTTTCTTACACACGGTGGTTCTACAAGAACATTTCTCAGGTACAGCTTTCCTCACGATGTTTTCCTTCATCGTCAGCCGATAAAGTTATCAATTTAAATTAATAAACATACGCGAATTCCGAAAAATTCGTGGGTACATGCTGGGGTTCGAAACTAAGGATATCGAATTAGCTTTCCGCCAGTCAAAGCACTCGACCACAACGATTGACATCGAAATCGCATTGTTAATTTACAGCACAGTAAGCTTAAACACAGTGATAACCTCTGACTTTGACTCAGCAAAACCCTACTTGCGACATACGAATATTCGTACACTAGGAATAATTGTAGCTATAATACATTATTATAAAAAAAAATACAACTAGCTGATATAATATGACCTCGTTATCCTGCGCATGCGCACCACACCGTTTACCTTACTTATCACAATATTTTATTATTATAATAGCTTATAAATATCACAAGTTTTTTAAAACTTGATATTAAGCTCTCGTGATATTTTTTTTAGATAAGGACCAAGTGTCTAAGAAAAAATAAAAAAATGATGGAAAACTATCTATTCGTTTTTGAATGAAAAAGACAGACCTCTCTTTTTTTATATACACAAAAAAGATGAACGAAATTTAGGTTGTTGCCGATTCTTTTTTACTTTTCAAACCAATGGTCGTTTTACTTTGATAAATGCCTTCTCAAGATCGAATTAATTTTGATAAAGCATTTTAATATGCGAGTACAATATGCTAGTAACGAGACAATGTGTAATATAATGTCAAATAATAAAAAAACCTTATGCATTTTGATATTATTCCAAGACAATCAGAAAAGAAATCTTACAATCAGCATCGTCCATAATGATGAGCGGGCTCTTTCCACCAAGTTCAAGGGTCACTCGTTTAAGATTATTAACTCCGGCTGCTTGTTGTATTATCTTGCCGACCTTTAACAATTAAAGATGTTGTTATTAAATATTTTTTTTTATTTCACATAAGTTCTAATTAAAGATGGGAATTGTTGCGATTTTTACTTGGCATGCTAGAAGTGTAAAATGCTTAATTTCTTTTTGCGTGCGAAACTTATTGCTATAATTATAACGAAGTAAGAATCACATTGTACTGAATAAGTGAGATAATATCACATTTTATTATTAAATGAAATAGCTGTGATATAAAACGACTAATCAAATTCAAAGATACCACAAAAACTCCATGGAAAATTCTACCAAGGCAGTCATCATCTTGTAAGAATATTGACATTGAAATTGTCACAAAACACTTACTCCAGAAATGGCAAACACGATTGGTCATTATTAAAAGCCTGGAACATATTTTCATAAGAAGAAACTCGCATAAAACAGAAGAGTCTAATTTAATACGTGAAACAAACACTGACATATATTCCAATGTAGTTTGTTTTCTATTACAAAATTGACACGTGATTATATCGGCCAATTACAGCACCGTATTTGTTTTCATTTTTGTTTCTGTAGGCGATATTCGCAGTATTTCTTTTTTAATAACTTATATTATTATAGAAGGTTTATAGATTCTAAAATTATAAAGAATAAATTTATTTCCAAAACTCACTTTACAATTATTGGTGTCCATTATGTTAACCGCAGTCAGTTCTATTATTAATAATACATTTTAACAGCGTGTGACGTCACACTAATTCTTTCGCTCTGATAATATTTTTTACTTTTCTTGGACGTAAAATTT
This sequence comes from Antheraea assamensis, assembly GCA_035772565.1. Classification (NCBI taxonomy): domain Eukaryota; kingdom Metazoa; phylum Arthropoda; class Insecta; order Lepidoptera; family Saturniidae; genus Antheraea; species Antheraea assamensis. Next base: position 2,303,555 of record JAQQSE010000018.1, read on the forward strand.
GTTGTTGATTTTGTTCACCTATACAATGTCCAGAATACGGATACTGGTGCCAAATCAATACATTTCCTTTGAATTCGGAGAACTTTAAGACTCTAGGGTAAAAAAGGTCATCGGGCAACTGAAAATCGTACGTATATTTGATTCTATTTTCTCGGACTAAAAGGTCTCCCTACCTCGATTTTGCCTGTAGCAAATTGACGAATGTATTTCAATACATTTTAAAATCAAAAACAATATAAGGGCAATACGTTGTTTTAGAAATCAGTAAAACCCAAGTACTGCAAAACACAGTTTAAATATATTATATAGTACCTACCATGAATATTAACATAGGTACAACTGTACTAATATAGATTCAGTTTCGCATTTCGTGCTAACATATTTTGGTTCATATATTTACTTACCTCAAGAGAACCGGTAAATGATATTTTGGCAACATCTGTATGGTGTGTAAGAGCTGCACCAGCTGTAGGTCCATAACCATTAATAACGTTCACGACACCCTTAGGGAATCCAGCTTCTTTTATCAGTGCTGCTAAAACTAGCGCCGTGAGTGGAGTTTGTTCAGCTGGTTTCACCACTACTGTACATCCTAAAATAAGCACACAAAATAATTAGATATATCGACCTCGGGTAACACAACCTAAGTGTTTGACTTTCTAACTTTCATGATGAAGAAAGAAAGAAATATCTTTATTATTGAAGACATGGCTATGAAATAAAAGAAATGGAAACATAACTAAATTAACATTTCACCAAAAACTGTGTCTAAGATTCAATTATATGTTGCAATATAAATACGCAATATTGCATATTTGTGGGTGTGAGTATTTGACCACAATCTCAGCTGATATTCAATGGTTAATTGTATGTGGTCCAAGAAAGTGGCATGTTAAGCTTAGAAATAATTAGCTCACAAGCGCAGCTTTCAGAATACACCTACAGATGTTTTACTACAGATTTTCAATTCAAAGCTAGTAGTTAGCCAGCTAGAATCTTGACCCGGCGTCAGAACACGTTACCACTAAACCTTTACTATTTAAATAAGTTAACTTTAAACGGCACAAACTACAGAACAAAAAAATACTACAAGAAACAAGGTCAAATAAACAGAACACCAATGGAACGCAATATAACTACAAACATAGATTAGACAAACAAAAACTCGATAGAGTACATAAATAGATAAAAAACAACAGGATAATATTATTTCCTGATAAATATAGGTATACACTGAACATTGACTTACCAGCGGCTAGAGCGGTAGCAACTTTCCCGACGAAAATATAAACTGGACCGTTCCACGGTAGTATAAGACCACAGACTCCAACTGGTTGCTTTAAAGTGTAAGTAAATACATCACCATCTGCAAAAAGAATATACCTATGTATGTTGAACGTACTATTGGGTAACTCTTTGTCAAGAAACTCATCAATTAATTTGTTCCATAAAACCATTAGTATTTCAAGGCACTTTTCCTCATTGAGATGTCGTTCATAGAAATTTGCAATCGCAGTGGTCTTTTATACCATATTTTTCAATCTTGTTATTAATTTTTTTCCACGTGGAATTGTGTATTTATTGCACCTTACTCTTTACCACCCAAAGTTTAATATTACATTTTTGTGATCTCAATAATTAACGACAAGTAAATCAAACCATTTACGTTAATAATTAGCCATATTATAATTTAGAAAGTACAATGAAAAAATTTAAAATGTTATAAAATATCAATACACGAAATATCGAAAGATTAAAGAATACTTGTTCCAATTTTCAAAACGATTCTAAATTGAAATCTTTCTCATTCCAACATTCGATTTTGAAATGTATCGTCCACACAAAGTATTTTTCTTAAATATACCTTATCAGTACATACCTACCTATCAGTATTACAATGTTTTTATTAAATATATTTCTTTAATATTATTTAGAAGAAACTGCTCCTTATGATTTGTTTTATAAAACTAACATATACTCGTACATATACATGTATTTCTCAGGTTCGATTTAACGACATGATTTATCAAAAATATTTAAATGTAGTTTTACTTTTTTTGACGATTAACTCATATTTGGTTTCGTTGATATTTAATGTATTTTCTCTCTGAACACAATTTTTTAAGGCTGTATATACTTACTTAATCAAATGAATCAAAATTATAAATCGATTACCTGCTGGTATAGTATCTCCCTGAATCTTATCAGCGATTCCCGCAAGATATCGGATAACTACGGCTGATTGTCTCACAAATCCCATAAGATTACTGAGTAGAGCTCCATTATTATAAGACTCAAGCTCGGCGAGATACTGAGCATCACGTTCTATGAGATCGGCGAATTTATTTAGCAACTGGCCGCGTTGTGAAGCGTCTAACTGACGCCATTCCGAATTACGATGGAAAGCTCGTTTTGCTGCACTCACTGCTAAGTCGACGTCAGCCTGTGCAATATTATTAATACATTAGAACCATAGAATTAACCAATATGGAACCATCCACACAAACATCCAAGTATAAGACCAGTGGAAGACCTGTACATCGAGCGACCATCAATACATGTCTACAGTAGAATCTCACTAATCCGGCATCTCAGTAGTCCGATACGTTCAATAACTTCTTACTTTCCTTCCATACTTGCGCACCGGTATTAGTATAACCTCAAAAATATAACAATATTTACTTTCTCAACTGAAGTTTAAAATTTATACTGTATTCAAAATTGTCAAGTAAACGACAATAAAAGGCAATGTCATTGAAAAACAAAATGATATTGTAAACCTAATCTCGGAGACATTACTTATAAAGTTGATAAGACAAATTGAGACAGAGTATTTAATTGTTTCAATACCTGCGTAACATAGGCTGAAGGAAACAACATATCCTAAAGACATTATAACAGTTCGTATCATGCAAGAAAAGCAGATCTCAATTATTAAGGATAACATACTTTACCATTAGTTAATTGTAAGATATATCACACAAAGAAATAGAAATTGTCTATACAATCCAATAATCTGAACATTCCAAATAATCTGACAACCCTTGGTTTTAATTAGCGTTGTATTAGTGAGTCTCTGCTGTTTTATCTACAAGTTTCTTACTTCGCTTGCGTTAATATGGATTTGATTCAGGAACAGCAGATCGGGAACATTGCATTTTTATGGATGAATGGTAGGTATTTTCTGCCATTCTTTGTATCCCGGATAACGTGTAGGCATAAATTCAAGACGATCGGTTCCATACTTAGGAGGTAAATGCGTAACAAACTCCATTGCTATTTATAACATTGTTAAAGTTGAATAATAAACTAAGCAAATTAAATATAAAAACTTTGGATTCGCGTAGAATTCTTGTCTGACGTTATAAGGAAGTAAATTATTCAAACCTTATCCCCTTCGGCAACTCTGGATATAACGGAGCCATCGTGAGGAGACCGAGCTTCGAATGTCTTTCCACTCTGCGCGTCGACCCATTCGTTATCTATGAATAACTGAAATAATATTTTTTGTTTATAATAATTAAGCATACCGTAAATATAATATGGCTATGATTTCAAGACCAAAGACTCTTTTAAAAAAAAATCGACTTCAAAAAAACGTAGTGTCAGAAATAAACTTCAATCACTATACATTCTCTGTTAATATTTTTCAATTTTGAGTAGTTCCCTGGTGTTTCTTTCTCTAAAAGGTCAAGAATTAATGAAATATGACTCACTTGAGTATATCCCCTTTTCAATAAAAAGATAATAATTTACCAAAACGATTTATAAACGCTGAAATTTTTTATTTGTTTATCATAATTAAGCGTACAGTAATTACAGAGACTATGAGTCCAAGACTAAAATAATATTTTCACAAAAAATAATATTGATTTAATAAAGTTTCATCTAAAAAATGCACGAGAACCTTTTTGACCATAGTTAGTCACCTACTTGATCTTGGATATCCATAAAGCTACCAATATCTTAATCATTAAACATTCTCTAATCGATTTTGAGCAGTTCCCTGTTGTATGTTCGAAGTCCAAGGTCCAGATGTAATAATATCCACTTTTCAATAAAAAGATAATAATTGTCCAAATCGATTTATAATCATGAAATGCTGACGTACAATTATTTAAAAAACAAACGAATCGAGAATCTCTTCCTACTTGAAGTCGGCTAATAAATACCGTGGAATCGTAAACGGGCCTGAAGAAATAAAAAATACACAGAGATATGGATCGGTCGACCCATTCGTTATCTATGAATAACTGAATTAATATTTTTCGTGTTTATGATATTTAAGCGTACAGTTATTATAATGACTCTGACTTCGAGACAAAAACGTTTCGTAACAAAAATAAAATCGAATTTTAAAAAAACAATTTAATCTAAAAAATGCACCTGAACGTCTTTGACCCTAGACAGTTACATACTTGATTTTGGATTGTCATAAAGCTACCAATATCTCAATTACTATTCACTTTCTATTCAATTTTAAATAGTTCAAATTATAAGGTAAATAACTAATGGAATAGGACTCAATTGAGAATATCTCTTTTTCAATAAGAAGATAATCATTTTCCAAATCGATTTATAAATGAAGTTCTACGTATTAAAAAAAGACAACTGAATTCAGAACTACCCCCATTCTTTTGAAGTCTATTAGTAATACTATAGAATCATAAACGGGTATGAAGATAATAATAATAATAAAACTTTATTGCACACCTTTAAAAAATAAACAAAATTAAACAACAGTTTATAATATATGTGTAGGTTACACTTGTGTACACTTAGACGGCCTTATCGCTTAAAGCAATCTCTTACAGACAAACCTTAGGAGACATTTCATTTTTTAAATAACTTACCCGGTGACAATACAAAACTACACACATTAAAATATAAAGACTACAGAAAAAGAAAAAATAAAGTAATAATAATAATGGTAACATAAACCTATTATATATATATAATTAAAAAAAGAGAATTATAAAGAGATATGAGTCGACATATATTTTGGTAAATCTTTTTATTAAAGAGTCTAAACGAAGAAATTTAAACTGCACTTATTGTTTGAAAAACTAATAAGTGAGCGACTTGCTTTTGCGTTAATGAAAAAAATATGTCACAGATGATAACCCATCTGAATAAACTTGGAATGTAAAACATTATTTAAATACAAAATTACATTGAAATCATTAGAGCCATTTATACACGTACACGTGTACACGTATACATATAAATATACAAGAATGACTTACATTATAATATTAGATAACCGTTTAAAAAAACATTTTGTAAGCACTGATATCTTATTTACTAAATAAGATAATAATAAATGATAAATATGTATTATTATTATATACATATTGTATAACAACACCACTTCTATACATTTAGACAATTAATTAATTGACTTTTAAATATATAACCCTTGCAGTGATGTAAATATTCAAAACACGAACAATTTTTATTACCTTAGTATATTTGACTGCCGGAGCCATTGTAATCGGAATGCGACCGTGAACTAACAATTCGTGTACTGTTGTTGTCACAAGTATATATAGCAAGACGCTTCGCAGTTACGTAACATAAGATATGTACTCGTACATACCTACTGATAATTTTAACAAATCATGTTGATAAACACAGAATAGATATATCTATCGTATTACCTATATGTCAATAGGTTAAACAGTTAAGTACTCCTCTTTTTATTAACACATTTTTTTTTATTTAGTAAATATTTACAAAATTTCGTGTTATCAAGAATAAAAATGAGAAAAAAGAATGTTTTTTTTTTTTTGTTTAATATTGAAACCAAAAAATTAAATAATTGTTGCCAAAACTCGACCACTGGACGACCGGTAGTATTTATGATTCTGTGATGAGAGATGTTGCTAAGACAAATCATACAATTTCAATTATTCAAAAATGACACGATTACAATAAAAAAAAGACAGCTCATAAGTATTTGTATCTATATAAAATTATAGAAGTCTGTAGTTATACACACAACACTCAACAACTGGTCAGATTTCGATGAAATTTCGTTTAGTTTTACTTCTTTGACACTTTGAATAAATAAAAGAAACACAATGTAAAATGCATTGTGAACAAATTGCATAACAATACCAAATTATTGTGAAACCGATTAGATAGTATATGGTCATCTCACACACAACTATAATTTGACTATAAAGTCATGACAATACTGACTCAGCAAATTAAGTACCAAAACAGATTTACGTACGTTAAAAACAAAACAATGTCATTAAAGCAAAGATAAGAAAATCATTATCTTTTCTCCTAAGTACCTCTTTTATAGATATTTTACATCTACATGCCCAAGTTTCGCATAATTCAATATATAAAATAAATAATTACATAGTCCACTGCCAACATACTTACCACTAACAACAGCTATCCATTAAATGAAATAAAGTTTGTCTAAACTTTAAGTTTTTTCATATAGATTATGTCATATAGGTCGTTTAATGATTTTTAAACATGACTTTAAAAAATATGTGTCATAAAAAAACAACAAGTAACAGTTAATTAAGTATTAAAAGGTAAAAAACATCGCAAATAATAACTACAGCGATAAGGACAAGAGCTTGTTTTACATCGTGTGCGATTCGTATTCAAATCCCGTCTCCTTGGAGTTAAACGCCTGTGAACTGGTATGTACAACTATAATAAATAAATAAAGCGTGTAAATATAATTTTACATTATCTTCTTTGTGAAATAATTTTAACGGAGGGTAAAAAGTTAGCGTACTAAATTCAAACGTGATCTAATACAACCTAGTTACATAGATTTGATTACTTTTACCTTTTTTCTTAACCATATTTCGTTTTACTACCTACTTTACTTATCCAGATACATGTGACAGTTACTACGATTACATCATCCGTGTAACGTAGTGTATACCTGTGTTTTACTACACATCTTTAATGGCAAGCGTTTCCCAGTAACAAATAATTATTAGCAAGCATGTTACTTTGTTGCTAAATTTTGTTTTGCTACCTAAATGCACGCATCAATCATGAACGTTTTCCAAAAGTAATAATAATATGCATAACTCTGCATAATATTTTTCACTATGTAATGCTAATTTAAAAAAAAATTTCGAATGTGAAAACGTACTATCAATTAGACACTAAGCTGCATAGTAAATTGGTGGTAAACAGCCATCGCAAATGGGCGCCAAATTAACATCAAAACTACGAGACTAACAACATTCTTATGACAAACAAATTAAGTATCTTTGCATTGCATGATATTAAAAAAAAAAAACAGACAAAAAAGATTTAAATCTAATAAATGGTTTTACTGTCAAATTTAAAAATACTTTATTCGATTTAGGCCCTAAGAAGGCGCTTATGAACGTTAAAAACTACTACCGGTTTGGAAAACAACCGAGTCATGGAGAAGAATCGGCAAAAAACTCGATCGGGTTTGTCTTTTTAACGTAGGTACAAATTTTTATAATAGATTAAAGTTACAATCGTTTTTAATGGATACACAGAGAGAGATGTGTTAATTCCAAACACTACTATCGTGCACATATTGTTCAACCCTGTAAAATAGCCTTTTTTGCCACTAAAATTAGCATGACAAGGCGCTTGAACTTATATATGACATATTGCTATGTTTATGTTGGAAAGCATATGTTTTCAAGCCGGTACCATTTTGATTAATTAGCACTGGGCCTCGGATTTCTAAGATTATCCAAGGAACGTCTCAAAATCGGATAGGAAATGTATATTGTGTTTTAGATGTTGATAGATTTATAAGAATGTAAGGCTATGTATATGCCCTATTATAGTCAAAAGTTATTTGGTGCATTTCTTAAAGGACCTTTTAAGTCGATTTTATTTTGTTATTAAAATTTACTTCTTATTTCAACTAGTACAGTGTTCAAAATTCTATCATTAACAGAATAAAGTTTAACTAGTTTATATAAGGAATACAAATATACCATTTAGTAGTAGTTAACTGATGTCAGTTATTTATTACAGTAATGATTTGTGTCGCCAATAGATGGCGCCATTTTGGAACAGGTTATAGTTCATTTCGTATTACAATGTTGGAGTGTTTGCTTGATTGTATGTATTCCCTGTCTGTTATAAATCAAATTGTGAAAGCCGAGTGTGTGTTGTGATTGAATGGCAGTTATTTAAAGAAAAAGATTTCATCTCCATATTCAAAGACAACTGAAAATGAGTTACTGATGAAAACTAGGAATTAAAACAAGCAAAATATACATTTTTGGTACAGCATTTTGGTAAAACCTTGTACAGGTTATGCCAAATATTGTATAACATAATAAGACCATCGAGCTAGTGATTCTCTTGAGTTATTCATAAAAGGACAGCATTTATTTGGGCTCATGCATTCATTTAAATAAAACTAAAAGTATTTCTATTAAATCTTATTATTGTTTCATAAAAAAAATTAAAATATATTCATAATAACTAAATAACAATATTTAAAATTTCTTCGGTAAAGCAATCGTTACAGTTTTCACTTCCAAATACGCGTTTACACTAGCCAAACCACTGAAACAAAATAATATCACGTTATTACCATAGTCACATCGGAATATAATTCAAAATTCTTAATGTGAAAATATGAATGATGCAAACTAACTCAATCAAGTTAACAGCCCAACTATTACTACAAACATTACCTATTTACCTACAAATTATATTACAAATTTACCTACAAGTATAACTTAAACTATATAATGTCGTTTGGTGGTATTTATAAAACTGCATAAAAGAATATTTATATAGGCTTTGCCCATCAGATAAAGGACAACCTATAATTATTGAATTATGTACTTACTTTTCACGGCCAATACCAGAATCCTTCAAACCGCCGAAGGGAGCCTGTACACTCACTTGTAAATACGTATTGATCCTGTTAAAAAGTACCAAATGTTATATATAAAATAATTTTCATGATTAAAGAGAGATTTAACATTGAAAATATTTATATTAAGCTATGTGAATAACCGATGCTATTATGATATACTCGTATTATTTCCATCTTCAATTAATTTGTCAATTAAATTAGATTTTACTAGCAGGCGTGGCAGACGTTGTCCTGCCCTGGTAATAAAAAAAATATATACTTATGTGCATGAAAACGCTTAAGGCGGCTTGATGTTTTCCGATCCTTTCAACAATTATCATTATATTTCAACTAATTTACAAAAAAAAACCTTAACAAATTATTTACTTAAACCTTCCCCGTGAGTTACTCTATCTATTGGTGAAGACTGCATTACAATCTGTTCAGTAGTTTTTATCGCGAACATCCAGACAGACACGGGGGACACTTTGTTTTATAATATGTTCTATTGATTAACGTAACTAATCCTATCCAAGTTATCGGATTCAGTGTTTCATTAAACTTTTGTAGTACAACAAACTTATTCGCTTAATAAATAGAACCCAATACAAACGACATAACGCAAAGTTCTGTGATGCGTGGAGTCTGGAAAATGTCGAAGAACACGTGCTATTAGAGTTATATTCGTTTACAAGACGTACAAACTACCTTACTACTAATAAAGTAATTGCAATTGTAAATTGTTCGAGCCGTTATTTTACCTACATATGATTATAATGACTTGCTTCCATGCGTGTCTTTAGCTAATCAGAAATTATTGCAGCGGTTATTGCAAAGCGACAACTGTTAATTAGTATTCGTTTCTAAGGAATCATTCCTTGCTTTGACTATTGCATGTACCAGTGCGATTGACGTAGCTATTTAATTAGAAGGTTCGCTACATACATCTCTATTTACCAAAAGAAAAATATGTCGGGAAGATTACTGCCGCTGACCTACTTCCGTACTATTGACTACTATAGACCCATACTAACAACTGGCTACTATTGGCCGTTCTGAAATACTATGCGCTCGAGGTATCAGCTAATCATAAACCTCTTTATTAATATTGACTGACTACTTTGGATGAATGCTGTAAAAGGCTGCCAAAGACTGCACCGGGCATTCTTTAGCCCAACGCGTATTTGTTGCAATGCAAAGCAATAGCCCAAGACGAGGCTGCCCCTAGGCCAATGTAATAGTTGCCCATGGACTGAGTCCCTTAAGCGCTCGCCTTAGCAGTCCTGTGAAGCTTCAAAGATACTATCAAACCAATAGCGGATTGGACTGTTCACACTATAGATAATTCGTAACTATCTTTAATATTGCATACCAGATGGATCTTGCTGAATGATCAATCATATCATAAAATATAACGTCAGCATGAATAACGTCATATTTGTACATGTATCACCACGTCTTTGCTCGACATATACGTATGTGTAATAAGCCTGTTTGCATTACCTATAGCATATACCTATATAGTATCTATTACTATGATCCTAGCATTAAATAAACAATTAGGCACTCCATGTACGACAATAAAATAATTAACAGTATTACTTACCAAACAGTTCCAGCTTCGACGTGTTTACTAAACTGTAGGGCGTTGTTAACATTACTGGTAAAGATACCGGCAGCGAGACCATAGTTTGTTGCGTTAGCACGTTCAAACACTTCCTCCAATGTGTCAAACTTTAATATACTCTGAACCGGACCAAAAATCTGCAACCACCAATTAATAATATGTTAGTTAGAATTCTAAAAACCTTTGTGGTGATCTCGAAGATAAAATTTACCTCTTCTTTAGCTATTGTCATATCGTCTGAAACATCCTTAAATACAGTAGGTTCTATGTAGCAACCAGTATTGCCCACACGCTTTCCGCCCGCTATTAATTTTGCTCCCTCCTTGACTCCTTTGTTAATATATCCTAATACCTTAGTCATCATTTCTTCGTCGACCTGTAATATACAATTCAGTGTTAGTATTCATATCAAGTATATCAGCATAATTATTATAAAAATCTTCGAATCATCTTAATAAATGAATCACTACTGACATTTACGACATTAATTACTTTATTATTGTTACTACATATTTCATTTTATTATTCTGATTCATTTGTATTTATTTTTTTGTATGTAGCTATTTAAAATGGGGCTTGTATAGAGGAATGTAACATGCATATCAGATAAGTGATGGGCGAAACAGGTCACAAAATGGAAAGGCCCAAAGTGTAAAATATTAAGAGGTAGACCACAGCATAAGTTGAATTAACGATATACATAAATTAGCGCGTAGAGACTGGATTGACTTGCAAAACAGACACGCATGAAGAGATTTGGAGGAGGCTTATACCCGTGAAGGGGTCACGACTTAACTGTCATTTGATAAATGAATATTATTTATCCTTTGTAAGTTTAAATTGAGGAATAAATGAGATTGAATAATGAAAAATGATAATATAGCTATTATATATTAAAGTTGCACTCTTCTTATGCATTAAGTAAAAGAGGCTATGTAATATTTTGAATATAAGTAAAAATCAATTCTGTAAAAATGATCTATGTACCTGAGGTCCGTGCTGACTGGTGGGGTCAGTAGGGTTACCGATTTTGATACTTTTCGCATGTTTCGCGGCCGCTTCAACAAATTTATCGTAGATACCCGATTGTACGTACAAGCGTGACGCAGCAATACACATCTGCCCTTGATTTCCAAACACAGCCATTGCCGCGGTTGGTACAGCAATATTTACTAAAAACAAGAATTAGAGACTCATGTTGTAATTACATATTTCCCATGAAGCGATGATAACTTCAATTAAGTTCTCATGATATTCTTTTGGATAAGGACAAAGTGTCTAAAAAGTAAAAATAAACACAAATTGATGAAAATCTATCCAATAGTTTTGCATGATGCGCACAGAACGGCAGACATCTCTTTTTTAAATAAAAAAAAATCCACCAGATCGAGTTTATTGCCCGTTCTTCTTTATGACTGAATTATTTTCCGAATCGGTAGTAGCTTTAGTTTCATAAATGCCTTCTCAATGTCTAAATAGCTTTAATAAAATATTTTAATATGGGACTACAATATGCTAATAACAAATCAATATGAACTGTAATGTAAAATAATAAAAAAAAACCTATTTTGAAATAATTAAGTAAAATGACCAAATAAACAAGACAGTCAGAAAAGAAAACTTACAATCAGCATCGTCCATAATGATGAGCGGACTCTTTCCACCAAGTTCAAGGGTCACTCGTTTAAGATTATTAACTCCGGCTGCTTGTTGAATTATCTTGCCAACCTTTAACAATTAAAGAAGTTGTCATTAAAAAAATAATATTTCGTATAAGCTCTAATTAAAGATGGGAATTGTTGCGATTTTTATTTAGCAGGGTAAGTGCGAAATGAATTTTTTTTTACGTGCAATAAATATTTCTACAATTATAACGAGCTTAGAAACACATTGTTTTGGATAAGTGAGATAATATCACATTTCATAATTAAACAAAATAGCTAGAATATATAATTTCGCAATAAACGTTGAAATCTATACAGGTTATAAAAATCAAGTGTTAAACCAATGAAATATACTTTAAAAGTAGTTCGTTTTCGTTTACGAAATTGACACGTGATTATATTGGTCAATTACAGCACCCCATTTGTTTTCATTATCATCTAAAGTGGATATTCTTGCTATTAAATTTTTTATAAGTAATAATTATAGGAGATTTATCGTATCTAAAATTGTAAAGAATAAAATTATGCCTGAAATGCACCTTATAATAATTGGTATACAATATATTAACCGCAACTAGTGCTAATATTAAAAATACATTTTTTAAACCAAGTGACATCGCACTAACTGTTTTGCTCGCATGATATTTTGTTATATTTTTTTTTGACATAATATTGGTTGTCGGTTTTATCCACTTTTACGGCGTCCATTATTGGTACCGCTGCCAAATCAAGGAGTTTCCTTTGAATTCGGACTTTTTTAAACCACTGGGATAAATTACAGAGACAAGATGTTCGAACCATATACAGAGTGAAAAACAAAGTGACTCGAGAATTGAACACTTTGTATGTGAACAAACAACCAACGTATTTTATGTTTTCTATGACAAGATTTCATTAAAAAAGTTATAGGGTTGTCGTCGTATAGGTATATTTAATCCTATTCCCTGTGACTAAAATGTCTCCCGAACTTGATTTTTGAGAGTTTCATGATTACATTCAAAGAAAAGACGAGAGAACAATCTAGCAACAGTGTCAAATGGTGATATGGCCAATATACTTTACAATGAGAAATACTATAAAGGTATCATATTTTTTTCTCTGTAAGTAAGTATACGTAAAACCCAACTCCTGAGAAGCACAATTTTAATACTTGAACTATATAATCACCATCAATATTAACATAGGTTCAGTTAATAGTAATGTAGACATGTAAAATTTTCTTTCATATTCAGTTTCGTATTTTATGCAGCTACGTTTTGGTTGATATATTTACTTACCTCAAGAGAACCGGTAAATGATATTTTGGCAACATCTGTATGGTGTGTAAGAGCTGCACCAGCTGTAGGTCCATAACCATTGATAACGTTTACGACACCTTTAGGGAATCCAGCTTCTTTTATCAGTGCTGCTAAAACTAGCGCCGTGAGTGGAGTTTGTTCAGCTGGTTTCACCACTACTGTACAGCCTAATAAAGACACAAAAATTAATTAGTTCAACCTTCGGTAATGCAACCTAGGTGTTATACTTTCTAACTTTCATGCTCATGAAAGAGAGAAAGAAAGAAAGTCTTTACTATATAAAGTGTGTATAAGACAAAACCAATTGAAACTAAGCTTAACTAAAACTAGGAAATATTGCGAAATACTACTATATTTCACCACAATCTCAGCTGATATTAATTGGCTAACAGTATGTAGTCCAAGATAGTCACATGTTAAGCTTGAAAAGAACTGGTTCTCAAGTGGAGATGTCAGGGCATAGTTACTGCTGTTTTACTACAAATTTTCAATTCGAAGCTAGTAGCTACCCATCTACAACCTTGACTCGGCAACAGAGCACGCTACTACCAAACCTTCGTTGTTTCAAAAAGTCAAATACATATGAACGGCTCAACGTAAGGGCATCAAGTCGATAGATAAAATTAAACATTAACAAAAAAATACCACAAAAACAAGGCCGTTATAAATTGATCGATCGAGATTAAGAAAAACTCGATAAAGCACATAAATGGATTTAAAAAACATGAAACTACTATTTCCTGTAAAATATTGATATATATTGAACACTAAGTTACCTGCTGCTAGAGCGGTGGCAACTTTGCCGGCGAAAAAATATGCTGGACCGTTCCACGGTAGTATAAGAGCACAGACTCCAACTGGTTGCTTTAAAGTGTAAGTAAATACATCACCATCTGCAAAAAGTAAATACCTATGTTGAACATAATATTGAGTAGCTTTCCTTCGAGAAATACATAAAATTAAATTGTTCTAAAAAATCAGCAGTACTTCAGGATACTTTTCCTCATTAAGATATCGTTTATAAAAATTAGAAATAGCAACTGTCTTTTATATCATATTTCCCAATCTTACTATAAAAAAATTTACACGTGTAAAATTGTGTATTTAGTGTAACCTTATTACTCTTTACCACAACAATGCATAATATTACACTTTTGTGATTTAGAAAATAAGCGACAAGTAAATCAAAACACTTATTATTTAATTATTAGCCATATTATAATTTAAAAAGGACGATGAAGAAATGTAATATTAAAAAAAAAATCAATACACGAAATAGCAAAAGATGAACGAAGCCTTGTTCCAATTTTAAACGTATTCTAAAATGAATGGAACGAAGGATTCTAAAATCTTTCTTATTTATATACATTCGATTTTCAAATTTATCATCCATATAAAATATTTTTCGTAAATATACCTTATCAGTAACCTACCTAACAGTACTATAATAATTTAATCACTTACTTCCTTAATGTTATGTAGCAGAAACTGTTCCTTACGATTGGATCTTGTGATTTGTATCATAAAACTAAGATTATATACATAATATATATATATATATATACTTAACAGTTTCGATTAGTTGTTGTTGTTGATGTATTAAAAATCTTTGACCGTAGTTTTACTTTTTTTGAAAATAAGCTCAAATTTGATTTCGTTAATATTTAATGTATTTTCACTCCGACCGCGATATTTTTACTCCTGTATATATTTACTTAATGAAATGAATAAAAATTATAAATGGATTACCTGCTGGTATAGTATCTCCCTGAATCTTGTCAGCGATTCCCGCAAAATATCGGATAAATGCGGCTGACATTTTCATAGTTGGCACAGTAGCGGCGAGTAGAACCCCATTATTATAAGATTCAAGCTCGCCGAGATACTGAGCGTCTCGTTCTATGAGGTCGGCAAATTTATTTAGCAATTGGCAGCGCTGTGAAGCGTCTAACTGACGCCATTCTGAATTGCGATGGAAAGCTCGTTTTGCTGCACTCACTGCTAAATCGACGTCAGCCTGTGCAATATTATGAATGCTTTAAAAATACGGGATTAATCATACTGGATGAAATAAAACCAAAGGAAGCCCTGTACGGTGACCACCGTTTGGAAATTGGACTTGTTCCAAAGAATATTTTGTGTACATTTGAAGACAATTAAAAACAATATATCTGCTAATAGAGAAAGAATATCAACTGAAAACCTAAGCGTTTTAAAATATGTTTTCATGATTCCGAAATCTAGTAAAAAAAAAGAAGAAATATCGATTTATAATTTCTTGTGGAACAGAGAAGCGATTGCTTTTTGTATGGTAGCAAAATCTTAATTATATTAACAATATCTATATAATAACATTTGAAAGAGATATTGTATAACTTGAAATTGTCATTACTTTCTTATACAGTGTAAGCGAGCACCGAGGGTCTTATATAGTGAGTTAAAGTTCCAAACATGTTATTGATGTCATGCCCCATCCGGCACACTGTTAGTGTTTACATATTTAATGTACACGTTACATATCACAGTACGTGACGTGCGTGTCGTACCCTACAAATGTTTTTGAAAGATCATTTCCGTAATTTTACCTATTTATCCCTATTTTATATATATTTTTTTTATATTATAGGGGGCAAACGAACAGGTGGGTCACCTAATGGTAAGTGATCACCACAGTCCATAGACACTAGTAACACCAGGGGAGTCGCAAGTGCATTGCCGGCCTTTTAAATAAATATGTGGGCCTCCGGCGCTCTCACTGACCGAACGAAACGCAACAGTGCAAGCACTGTTACTTCACGTCAGTTTTCTGTGAGAGAGTGGTACTACCCCGGGCGAGCCGACCCTTTCATGCTGAAACCAGTAATAGTTTCAGCGTAGCTCTACCACCTACAAGATATTACGTTAACACAATTTAAAAAACGCGTACGAAGCCGCGAGCGTCAGCTAGTATTTATATATAAACAGGTGAAGTCACGACGGTTTAGTACCTTGTCCCGTGCGTGTGTCAACCGATTGTCTTTATTTTGCTTAGTGCTAATGCTAATGCTAAGCTTTTGCAATAATAATTAAATATAAAATTAAGATTATATACAGTCAGCGCATTTATTTATGCTTACATCAATAAATAGTTACGTGTACTAATGTACAATATTGGCACAGTCTGAAGCAGAAACCTCGATAATATTGAAGCTTAAAATATTACTGAATTTCGACCACTGGGCGACTATCAATAATATCTATTATCTACTAGATTTCGTTTGCGACTTCGCTTGCGTAAATATGTATTTGTCCCAAGAACAGAAGGTCTAGCACAATACATTTTCCCGGATGAAATACACACCTTATGTTCGCTCTCTGCGCCCTTGACGTGTATGCAAAATTTGATGTTGATCAGTTGAGAAGTTGAGGTGTAAAAGCGTAACAAACAAACTCTATTCGTATTTATAATGTAATTAAAGAGGGGTAAATAAAATGTACGATATTTTGGATTCGCGTAGAATTCTTTTCTGGTGCTATAAGGACATAAAATTATATTTCGGATTCGCGTGAACTAAGGAAGTAAAGTTAGTAAATAACACAAACCTTATCCCCTTCGGCAACCCTGGTTATAACGGAGCCATCGTGAGGAGATCGAGCTTCGAATGTCTTTCCACTCTGTGCGTCGACCCATTCGTTGTCTATGAATAACTGAAATAATATATATTTTTTTTGTTTATCATAATTAAGCGTACAGTAATTACAGTGACTATGGGTTCAAGACAAAAACAATACTTTCACAAAAATCAATATTGATTTAATAAAATTTCATGTAAAAATGCATCAGAACCTTTCTTGCCATAGTTAGTCGCCTACTTGATCTTGGATTCCCATAAAGCTACCAATATCTCAATCATTATAAATTCTCTATTCGATTTTGAGCAGTTCCCTGTTGTATAATCGAAGTCCAAGGTCTAGATGTGTTAATATCCGCTAAGAAGATAATAATTGTCCAAATCGGTTTATAATAATGAAACTCTGACGTAATAAACATTAAAAAAACAAACGAATCAAGAATCTCTTCCTACTTGAAGTCGGCTAATAAATACTGTGGAATCGTAAACGAGTTTGAATAAATAAAAATTATACAGAGATATGGATCGGCACAAATTTTGATGAATCTTTTTATTAAAAGGTATAAAGAAATGATTTTAAACTGCATTTATTGTTTTAAAAAAATAGTATGTGTAAAAAAAACAAGTCACAGACGAAACCTATCTGAATAAACTTGGAAATTTAAAAAATATTTAAATACAAAATTACATCGAAATAATTAGGGTAATTTATACACATACTCGTATATATATAAATGTACAAGAATTACTTACATTATAATATTAAATAATCGTTTAAAACATTTTTTTTTTAATAATTTAAAAATTATTAATTAGAATAGCCCTTGCAAACATATAAAATACACAAAAAAAAGAATTTTTATTACCTTAGTGTATTTGATTTCGGGAGCCATTGTAGTCGGAACGCGATCGGGAACTAACAATTGGTGTACTGATGCTGTCACACGTATATATAGTAAGACGCTTCGCACTTACGTAACATAATCTATCTATATACCTACTGATAATTTTTATAAATTATGTTGATAAGCACAGAACAGCATATCTATCGTATCGCCTATATTTCAGTAGGTTAAAGAAATACATCATACTACTGTGTTCCTAAACCTATTAGTTTCTGTTTAGTAGATATTTACGCGATTTAGTGTTATGAAGAAGAAAAATTAGATATATGTTTTTTTTGTTTGCTTAATAATGAAACTAAAAAATTAAATAATTATGGTCGAACGTCGACCACTAGACGACAACTCGTATGTATGGAGTCAACGATGAGAGATGTTGCGCAGTCAAATCATTCAAAAATAAGACGATTACAATTGACAAAAGAACAACCCATAATTATTTCTCTCTATGTAAATTATTCGATAGAGTTCTGCGGTTATGCACGCATCACTCAAAAACTGAACAGACTTCCATCCAAATTTGTTTACGGGTAAAATTGTTTACGGGTAAAATTTTTTATGAAGTAATTTTGTAACCAAAGTCTAATTTTTCTTTCGTTTAATAAACCGCCCACAAGTATTCACCGGTTTCAGCTAGTTCTAAATAAAACGTATAGATTCCATTAAAAAAAAACTCAAGCGTAATTTTCACGACAATAATGGCACCGGTAACAACTCATATTATAATAATATATCTATAATTTATTACAGTAAATAGAAATACATGATTAAAAATAAATATTGCTTTAAATATAAATGCAGGATCCAATAATATATCGGGGCTGTCTAACAAACGATATAATATTTTGAATGGAAATATAACTTCATATAACGAGCATCTCATTTACAAGTGTGGCATTCTAACTTTTTTTATTCCTAAATTTACCTACGACTTAAGCGGTGTATGGATTGGGGTAAATAAAAGGTAGTATGGCAATTCTGTCTGATTTGGATCAAAACACTCTTACACTAGACGTAGCATCCGCTATACTGGCAAGTTTAAGCGCGTTGTATATTGGGATTAGGCAGGTTTTATTTATACCAAAGAGCAGCAAATAGGTATACAGCCCGTCTGATGAGAAATGGTTACTGATACCTATGGACTACAGGAACACGAAGGGTATCACTGTTATATTGCCAGTTTCGAAGAGTGTGTTTCAATCCCTTTTTGGAAGAGCCAACCTTTCAGTTAAACCATTGTACAACGCTAGCATACTCATAATGAATGTTCTGGAGAAACTTATGGTCGGCGCGATTTTGGAGCATATGGATGACCAACAAATCAGCGGCGGGAGTGCGATTTTGGAACGACAATGAAAGCACCATATCTACCGTGTAACCAAGTGGTAAGCGGCTATACCCGAGTGTGCATGTTAATAAATCGTCCACAGTGAATCTTTAAGTCTGCTGATTTTTGGGACCAACTAATGAATATCAAACTACCCAGAGGCATGTGGAACGACATAACAACGACGGTCGTCGATGGATAGTAAATCTCTCGACGACACGTTGTCTTCGCGTTTGCACTACTATTAGGTAGTTAGTTGTGCCATAATAAAAATGAAAGATAGACTTCAAAAGTATTCAGAAACAATTCTAATAAGTTTTGTAGGTAACTAGGAAAAAAACAATCCTTCTAAATATATAATTTTAACTCGTAAATATAAATTCATATTTGTTAATACAGTACCCAGTATTAAGAACTTCATGCTTCAGTCGAGACAAAAACGTTGAAACTAAATTATTATTATATCAACAGATATTAGACTCGCTAACAAATGCATTGACCCAATAATATTGTATGCTAACTATAAAACATCTAAACACTACAGTTACAAATTATTACGGTTTAAGGCCTTTTTACTGCACATACATTATTGCGATATTAAATAATGATTAGTTGTCGTATAGTCTTTGAAATTCGACCACAATCCACTTTTTAAGTTTCACTATTACTCTTGATGTTTTTCAAAAGTATATAAATATTATAGGCGTAAGGATCGTGAAGTATGACGGTGAGAGACACTTATAAGTAAAGGTTTCGTCTCGTCGATGGTAACGATAAAATACTATCACCGTTTTTTTTAAATTCATCACACCAAAAGCTCATTAATAGGTACTAAACAATTAAAAAAAAACTGGAAATCCGTTGTCAATAAGAGAGGTTAAAGATTTTATGGAAATAAATCTGACTGAGGTCTATTTATTTATAGATAATACAAGCTCGTAAATATTACTACTGTATTGATGCCTCCTCCCAAGGGAACGCATAAGTTTAATTAGCACGCCGTCTTCACCTACAAATTATACCTAATTTAAAAAACAAACGAATATTCAGTTCGATTACCAACGAAATAAAAAAAAAACTATTTCAGACCAATTGCATAACATTACCAAATTATTGTGAAACTGATTAGCATATGGGTAAAAAAACTTAATGTATACATACATTGCAAACAAATTGCATAACATTACTGAATTATTGTAAACCCAATTAGATATGATCGTCTCACATACAATTGAAATACGACGCTAAAGTCGTAATCTTACTGACTCAGCAAATTAAGTACCAAAACAGATTCACATACGTTAAAAAGAAACAACGTCTCCTAAGCTCTTATTTTATATTTACATCTACTTGACCAAGTTTTGGCATTATTTAATATAAGACAAATAATTATATTGGACTATATAATGCCAACATGGGATTCTGTCCAATCAATAATATAAAACTTGTATAAAATTTTAAGTTATTTCGTAAAAATTATCTTGTAGGTCGTGTAATGTCATTGCGGCTTAACCCTTAATAACCTAGAGTTTCAATTTTGATACCAATCTTTTAAACCGAATGTTCACATTACTATTAGTTTTTTTTATAGGCTGGCTGTACGTATTTTACTGTTGTATAATATTCTTTCCAACGAAATGAATTTTTTTTTCTAAATAAATATGTAAAATAAATATTGTGATTTTTTTAGCTATTTTTCCCTTCATCTAGACCCTCAAGCAAACACAGTAATATTAAAAATAAATCGCTTTCGTAAATTAGACTACTAAGGGTTAAGTTGAAACATGATTTATAAAAAAGATGTCTCATAAAGAAACAGGTTGCTGTTAATTAAGTATTGAAAGGTAAAAACATTGCAAAAAACAATTATATCAATAAGTTGAAGAGCATATTCTACTTTAAAATTCCGTCTCCTTGGAGTTAAGTGTCTGTAAATTGGTATATAGGATTATAATAAATACATAAATATATGTCAATCAATTTTTCGATTATTTACTTTAATATCATTGTAACAGAGAGGAAAATGTTAACATGCAAACGAACGACGCCCCTAACACAAGTAAGTTTTTGTTACTTTTACCTTTTTATTTAGTGATATTACTATTTATTACCCTACTTTATTTATCCAGATACATAGTTTATGTGACAGTTACTACAAAGTTTTCATCCGTGTAACGTAGTTTTAACTTATGATTTACTTCACATCTTTAACGACAAACGCTTCTCATTAACAAACTAATATTAAACATGTAATTTTGTTGCAAAGTTTTGTTTTTCTACTTAAATGTCGTCAAGGGCGAATGCTTTTTAGCAAAAAAATAATATATAGAACTCGAATAACTAACGCAATCCGGGAAAAACCTTTGATGTCCAATTGTTATTCACTATTTAACACCAATTTTGAAAACCTTTGAATTTTAAAATTTGCTATCAATTAAACACTAAACTGCATAGTAAATTGGTGACAATCTGCCATCGGAGGACGCTATATTAAAATCTAAAGTGCGAGACTCCCCACAATTCTTCTTTTTCTACGACATATTAAGTATTTTTGCATTGCATGATATTAAAATAAAGGAACAAAAATATTTCAAATCTGAAGAATGCTTTACTATCAAAATTAAAAATTCTTTATTCAATTTACGTCCTAAAAAGGCGCTTCTAAACGGCAAAACTACCACCGGTTCGGAAAACAACCCAGTCATCGAGAAGGACCGCCAAGAAACATGATCGAGTTTATGTTTTTCCTGTACATATTTTTATAATACACTAGTGGACATACCGATAGAGGTATTAATTCCACACATCATTATTATGCACATAATGATCCACCCAATACTAAAAAGCCTTTTGCCACTAAAACCCGCTTGACATGGTATGGTTTATAGTATGAGAAATAAGCTCAGGTTTGGTTTTACTTGACTTTGCTAGAGCATTCGATTGTTTAGATAAAGAATTACATTTATCAAAATTGCCATACTACGGAGTATCAGAGTCAGCTAAACTCTGGTTTATATCGTATCCCATGAATAGGTGTCAACAAGTGGTTACCGAATCTCAATTTGGTGAAAGGAAATCATTCCGAGTAAAATATGTCACTCGCGGTGTACCTCAGGGTTCTATTTTAAGTACCCTCTTGTTTACACTATTTACCACCGATCTTACACATGTTCCTCATTTTAGCAATATTCAGTAATAAGCTGACGATATCCAAATTTACTAATCGTTTTTCGAAGAAAATGCTAAAATAGCAATAGATAACAGAAAATAACAGAGTTGGATAAAATATGTGAATAGCCCAAAAAAAACTCTCTGAAACTAAACCCCATTAAGACTAAGTACACGATCTTAGGAAATTCACAAATAAAAAAAACTGTAGATAAACAAATAAACATCTTGATCAAAAATGAAAGCATAAAAAAAGTATCAGTTGTTAGAAATTTGGGAATAATCTTAAATGAAAAAATGCATTTTGTCGACCATATAAATAATAAAAAATAAAAATGCTTTCTATATATTGAAAATATTATGGTATGTGATATATAATCACTACATATTATAAAACAAAGTAGTCCACCGCGTCTGTTTGTCAGTTTGTTTACGATCAACTCATAAACTACTTAACGGATTGTAATGCTATTTTCACCAATAGATAGAGTAATACACGGGGAAGGTTTAGGTATATAATTTGTCTAGGTTTTGTGTAGTATTGTTGAAATATGACGATAATTTTTGGAAGTGTTGGAAAAAGTCAAGTCACGCTAACGCTACAATGCATAGTGAGATATTCTTCCTTTATAGATGTACAAAAGTCTGCGATATCATATACCTATCCTTTAACGACAGCCTACTATACCCACCTATCTCTTAAAAAAATGGTCACGTACAATAAGGTTATGTAGTATTGTTATGTAGTACGTAATTAAGGCTATGTAGACGGACACAGTATTAATCCTTATCAAATTGGTTACATCAGTTGCCTTAAGCATTTCATGCTCATAAGTATATATTTTTTATTATCAGGGCAGGACAACGTTCGCCGGGCTTGCTAGTATAAAATTAAAAGTAAGAAGTCTTCTTTGTGATCTAATTGTATTATCTCGTTTCAACTATTGTATATGGGCCTCGATTAATGAATAAAACCTCAAAAGAAATTCAACGTATTCAAAACACATGTTATGACGTAACTAATTGGTTGCATATTTCTCCGATAATTTACAGCAAAAATATCTTTTCAGGGAGATACTTATATTTATCTTGTCTTACGCATACTTATTAGACGAAGTAAAAAACCGGAATACCTGTTTAATAAATGTGATTGGTATAGGAGCATTCATAATATAAATACGAGATCTAAAATAAGAAACACCGTATCCCTACCTGAACCTAAATAGGCTGATTAAACATCAATTTATTGAGCAACAAAAATTAGAAAATAAAAAAGAAATTACATTCTCGTTAATAGATTTGACGGTAAATCGACATGACTCTTTTACTTTGATTACTTATATTAAAACACTGAAGGGACGAAATCAGTACATTAAAGATATTTGAGAATAAATGCTCTGGGGGCTTTAGAATCAGTGGCAGAACACATTTCCATGTTTTTTTTGGGGGGAATTTGTCCTCCGGTTGATTCATTTGTATGCGCATCACGCAGAAATTACTTAAGCAGTTTTGATAAAATTTGGTATGGTAATATTTATATACTGTAGTAACATATAAGATAGTATAATATATTGTTGTGTGTATTATAGATATATTATGGACCGAATCGAAATGAAATATAATTAATCATAACTATTGCATGTTCACGAGATTTTAATTAAAAACAATAACAAAAATATATTTCTTTTCACGACAATAGATGGCGCCAAATTGGTCGTTTTATGCCCAAGGACATTAAGAGAGAGAATTACATACAAATGAAATTATTTTTGTATTGGTTAGGTTTATTACGAATCATTAATACTTTACTGCACCTTTTATCCGGTAGGTAGTGTGATTAAAAAATAACATAATTATTATAATAATAATAAGAATGAGCTTAGGACTTCAAGTATAGTTGGAAAAAAAAACATTATTTGAGCTTTTATATTGTTTTTACAATTGTTAAATTAGGGTGTTAATATTAGGTGTTGTTAAATGAGAGTGTTATTAAACCAAAAACAAAAATACTTTAAAAATTCACAGATAGTACTAAACTGATTATTTTAATAGTCTAAAATAATCTGACACCTTAAAAGACAAACATAGATAACATTGACAGTACATGTGCGAAGTTATTTCTATGTTTGTCTTAAACCACGTTTTATTTAAAACTGTCACGAATTTGGCCACGGTACGATTTCTGTTGGCGTTATAAAACTAAATTAAGGTATTAGAAGTATTTATTTTACAGTTACTACTATTGTTTTTGTAGTTATGAAATTATAATGAATGTATATAATCTTTGGCATATAATTATTATAACCAATAAACGTGACTGCTCTCAATGGGTTTACAATTCGTTGTGTTGGATTAAACTTGAAATTTGCTGTTGAACAACTAGACTCTTAATATTAAAAAAAAAATCTGGAAAATATATATTAATGTCTCCTTTGTTATTCTTTCGATCGATTATATTACGGACAGGTTTTTCTTAAATGTTACTATTAAGCTTTGACTTCGAACTATATTGCATTTGCTGTTTAGTTAAGAGTAAAGTTGTGATAGTAAATTAACAAATATCTTTGAGATAAGATTAGGTGACAGTAAAATGGTTCGGTGAGACAAGCTACCGAATGAAATCGTTGGAACTCGCTACCCGATCAAACCGTCAGACCACTTTCTTTTGCCTTGAAAATTGGTAGCAAGCGACTCATTTATTACTTTAAATTCATAGTTTCGTGAACCTGTATGTCGATTATATAAACATCACTGCTGTGTGCCTGTGGCATGGCTAATTGTTGCTTTGAGTACCACCTTGTATCCCGAGAGTCAGATATATACATTTAAAGTATGTTCAAGAACTGGATTCTGTAGTGACACGCTGCGTCTTGGAGAACAGAATTGTTCTTAAAGAGTGAGGCCAGATGAAATCATCGATGTCGATTTTTAATGCACCTATTTACCTATGAATTTATTAATCACTGTTTTACATTCAATTCCACGCGGACGTAGTCACGCGTACAGCTTGTATGTATTTTTTTTTCGGTCTGACTACACTGTTAGCTCGTTAGGGCCGCTGCAGTTTCACCGTACTACAGTTTGTATGTATATACACCATATAGTAGTGGTTAACCGATGGCAGTAATTCAGTAAAAAAGAAAACTCATCTCCATATCTTATGAAGACCGAAAATGATATACTAATGAAAACTATAAGTTTAAACTATCAAAATATTAATGTTTGGTACAGCATTTTGAAATAAAAACCTTAAACGGGTTATGCCAAATATTGTATAACCTAATAGGACCGTCTAACTAGTGACTCTTTTGATTTGTTCTTAGAAAGGACAAGGTACAATGGGGCTTCCGTAATCGCTTAAATAAAATCCCTGAAAGCATTTCTATTAAATTTTATTATTTTTACAATTATTACATTACACCATTTACAATATATTAATGATAACTTAATAACAATATTTAAAATCTCTTTGGTAAAGCAATTGTTACAGTTTTCACTTCCAAATGCGAGTTGATACAATCCAAACCACTGAAACAAAACAATATTCTGTTAGTCCTACAGCCACGACAGAATTTAATTTAAAATTCTTGATATAAAAATATGAATGCTATCAAGCTGAATTAAGTATGCGAATTAACTTAACGAAAATAGCAATGAAATTATTATTGCAAACATTTTTAATTTCAAATATTACCCCATTTACTTTTAAAGTGTAACATTTAGAAACACAAGTATAAGTTAATCTACTATACAATGTTGTTTGGTGATGCCTTTTAAAACTGCATACAACTTTTAATTATATACACTTTGCTCATGAGATATTGAATAATCCACTATTATTGAAATATATACTTACTATTCACGGCCAATACCGGAATCCTTAAAACCGCCGAAGGGAGCTTGGTTACGCATTTGTAAATATGTATTCACCCTGTTAAAAATACCAATTATTGTATATAAAATATTTTTTATAATGAAACAAAAGTTTAACTTTGAAGATATTTAAACTATAAAAATCACGCCTAAGAAAAAGAAGTAGAAACTTGCTTCAAATAACATCTTAAATACATTTTCATTGACTGTATTACGTACGCACTATATTACGTACAAAAATCAAGACCGCAGCGAAAACTATGTAAATAAGTGATGACATTATTGTAATATATTATTTAGTCAACAGTTAATACATCAATAAACTAATCCTATCCAATTTATTGGATTCAGAGCACTTCATTAAGCTTTTGTACGACTACAAACTAATTCGTTTAATAAATAGATTCCAATACAAACGATATAAATCTAAGTTTCTATCTATCAAGCGCGGAGTCTGAAAAATGTCGAATAACATTTAATATTCGAGTTAGAATCGTTTGCTCTTGCAAACGAGGTACAAACCAACTCATTACTAATAAGGAAATTGCAATAGC
Organism: Antheraea assamensis; assembly: GCA_035772565.1. Classification (NCBI taxonomy): domain Eukaryota; kingdom Metazoa; phylum Arthropoda; class Insecta; order Lepidoptera; family Saturniidae; genus Antheraea; species Antheraea assamensis. The sequence goes on from JAQQSE010000018.1 coordinate 2,330,427, forward strand.
ACGCTGGTTGGGCCGTTGTCTTACCTACACATGGTTATAATGACTTGCTTCCAAGCGTGTCTTTAGCTATTCGGATTATTGACGCGTTATTTGCAAAGCAACAACTTTTAATTATTATTCGTCTCTAAGCAATCGTTCTTTGATTTTATTATTCTATGGAGTAATAAAGACACACCATGCGATATACATAGTTGTTTCATTGAAAGGTCTGTTATTTATCACCACATACATCTATCTTTATCATTCGTTAAACGAAGAAAAGAAACATATACCGGTACGATTACTATTGACCTGTGTCCGTACTATTGACTACCATAGACACGTAATAATAAATTGCTACTATTGACTTTTGTGAAATACTATTGGCTTGAGGTATCAGCCAATCATAAACGTCTTTATTATTATTGACTGTCTGGCTTGGGTGAACGCTTTAAAAAGCTGCCGAAATTTTTTAGTCCGATGCGTATTTGTTGCAATTCAGAGCAATAGCTCAAGCCGAGGCTACCCGTAGTTGTCTGCTAGTTGTCCATCGACTGAGTGCTTTAAGCGGTCGCCTAAGTAGTCCCGTGAAGTTCTAAGGGGCCTGTCAGGCCAACAACGAATATGCAGGATGAAAAAAATGCACTGGGCGTTATCACTGGGATCGGTGGACTGTTCAGAACTATAGGTAATTCAAGACCGTCTTCAATGTTGCATACTATATGGATCTTGTTGAATAATTGATTACATTATAAAGTACTACGCCTACGTTAGCATGAAGTATCACCTCGTCTTCGCTCGACATATACGTATTTTTTATAACCTCGTTTGTATGCATTGCATTTGTGCAACAGCTAAACAATTATATTTAATCCAGTATCTATTACCATGTCCTAGCTTTAAATAAGTAATTAGGCACTCCATGTACGGCAAATAAAACGATTAACAGTATTACTTACCAAACAGTTCCAGCTTCGACGTGTTTACTAAACTGTAGGGCGTTGTTAACATTATTGGTAAATATACCGGCTGCGAGACCATAGTTTGTTGCGTTAGCACGTTCAAGCGCCTCCTCTAATGTGTCGAACTTTAAGATACTCTGAACCGGACCAAAAATCTGCAACCACCAATTAATAATATGTTAGTTAGAATTCTAACAACCTTTGTGGTGACCTCGAAGATAAAATTTACCTCTTCTTTAGCTATTGTCATATCGTCTGAAACATCCTTAAATACAGTAGGTTCTATGTAGCAACCAACATTGCCCACACGTTTTCCGCCCGCTATTAATTTTGCTCCCTCTTTGACGCCCTTTTCAATATATCCTAATACCTTAGTCATCATTTCTTCGTCGACCTGTAATATACAATTCAGTAATAGTATTCATATTAAGTATATCAGCATAATTATTATAAAAATCTTTGAATCATCTTAACATATTAATTAAGATTGACATTTACACATTTACTAAATAAAATACTAACTATTAAGGGAGTATTAGACATACCAAGTTAAATTTTTAATAAATCATTTACGTCTTCATTTTGCCTTCGTATGAGTAATATTATTATTGTTACTAAATTTTCCATTTGTATTTACCTGATTCATGAGTATTTATTTTATTGTATATAGCTCTTTAAAATGTAGCTTATATAGAGGAATGTAGCACGCACGTCAGGTGAGAGATGGGCAAAACAATTCAAAAATGGAAAGGCCGAAAGTGTAAAATATTAAGAGGTAGACCACAAGACCATTGACGAGACACATAAGTTAGCGGATAGTCTGGATAGACTTAATGAAAAACAGACATGAATAGAGAGATTTGGAGGAGGCTTATACCCGAGAAGACGTCACGACTTAACTTTAATTTGATAAATGTATAATATTTATTCTTTGTAACTTTAAGTCGATAAATAAATAAAGCTTAATATTGAATAATTATAATATAGCTTTTATATATTCAAATATGTTATATTTTGAATACAAGTCAAAATAATTCTGTCAAATTGATCTATGTACCTGAGGTCCGTGCTGACTGGTGGGGTCAGTAGGGTTACCAATTTTGATACTTTTCGCATGTTTCGCGGCTGCTTCAACAAATTTATCGTAGATACTAGACTGTACGTACAAGCGTGACGCAGCAAGACACATCTGCCCTTGGTTTGAAAACACAGCCATTGCCGCGAATGGTACAGCCATATTTACTAAAACGGTAATTATAAAAACATGTTTTACTTATAAATTTTCCATGAAGCCATAATAGCTTAGCGACAACAAAATCCAAAAACGCATTGCTGATTTATGGGACAGTAAGTACAAACACTATGAACACCCTCCTCTCTACCTAAGCTAAAAATAATCGTAGCTATAATACATTGTTATATAAAAATGTACTATTAGCTGACACCCGTGATCCCGTCTTTGCTGTCCTGCGTAAAAGCACCACACCGTTTATCGCACTCTTCCACCGCAGGCAAGTACAGATCGGTAAACGCGTGGTGCTTACAAACATCTTAAATTTCGTGTAACTTTATATTGATATTTTTTTTATAAAAGGACCAAGTGTCTAAGATATGGAAATAAAAATAAATAGAGGAAAATCTATCAAATACATGATACATAAAGAAGATAAATCAGATCGAGTTTGTTACCAATTTTTCTTGATGACTGAATTATTTTCCGAACCGGTGGTAGTTTTACGTTCATAAATGTCTTCTCAAGGTATACGTAATAAATGTCCATAAAGTATTTTAATATGGGACTACAATGGGGGATGCAATACAATATCAATACAAAAAAAAACATATATATTTCAAGAAAATCACAAAAGAAAACTTACAATCAGCATCATCCATAATGATGAGCGGACTCTTTCCACCAAGTTCAAGGGTCACTCGTTTAAGATTATTAACTCCGGCTGCTTGTTGTATTATCTTGCCGACCTATAACAATTAAAGATGTTGCCGTTAAAAAAATAATATTTATTAAAAGAAGGGAATTGTTGAAATATCTACTTAGCATGCTACGTGCGAAATGCTATTTTTTTCCCGGCGATAAATATTGCTATAATTATAACGAACTAACAAAAACATTGCACTGAATAAATGAGATAATATCATATTTTATCATTAATTCAAATAGCTACGATCTATAATTTTATAATTATCGCAATAATTTTACAATAAAACTCCACGTGCCGCTCAGCGCGTTTTTGTGGACCAGGGTGCGGGTTCACGATGAGCATACTGCCACTACCCTGACCACGCGCTTTGGTCACCCGTAGATGGTCGAAGGGGGACCCTCATCTCATAAAGAGACCACATCTCTTCCCCAGTTTCTTTTAAAGCAGCGGCTTATCCGTGCTTTTTCGCCACGGCTTCTCCCTTACATTGCAACGGACGCCCCCGCATTCGTCACCGGGAGTATATAGTATATTAACCGCAATCAGTTCTAATATTATAAATACATTTTTAACAGCATGTGGCGTTGCACTAATTGTTTTGCTTTGATTCTATTTTTTTATACTTTACTTGGACGTAATATTTGTTGTTGGTTTAGGCCACCTTTACGGCGTCCAGGATTGATACTGGTGCCAAATCAAAGAGTTTCCTTTGAATTCGAACATTATTAAGATACTAGGATAAATTAGAGGGCCAAGATGTTTAAATTATTTACAGACTGAAAAACAAAGTGAATCAAGGATTCGACACTTTATGCGTTAAAAACGATAAATATATTTAATCGTTTTCTATAGACAGAAACAAGATTTCATAAAAAATGTCATGGGGCTGAAAGTCGTACAGGTATTTTTAATTCTATTCCCTTTGACTAAAAAAACTCCCAAACCCGATTTTTAAAAGATTCAGGATCACATTCAAGGAAGTGCTGTAACAGACATCTAGCAAGTGTGCCGAATGGTGACATGGCCAATATACTTTACAATGAGAAACACTATAAGGACATCATATGCTTTCTCTGCCAGTAAATTTACGTAAAACCCAACTCCTGAGAAGCAAAAATTAAATACTTAAATTATATAATCGCCATCAATATTAACATAGCTTAAACTAATGTTAATATCATTTATTTCATATTCAGTTTTTGTATTTTATTATTTATATTATGCAACTACATTTTGGTTTATACATTTACTTACCTCAAGAGAACCAGTAAATGATATTTTAGCTACATCTGCGTGGTGTGTAAGAGCTGCACCAGCTGTAGGCCCATAACCATTGATAACGTTCACGACACCTTTAGGGAATCCAGCTTCTTTTATCAGTGCTGCTAAAACTAGCGCCGTGAGTGGAGTTTGTTCAGCTGGTTTCACCACTACTGTGCAGCCTAAGATAAATATAAAAATTAATTAGTTCAACCTTCGGTTATGCAACCTAACTTCTATAGTAGTAGTCTAACTTTCATGCTGAAAAAAGCTAGAAAGAAAGAAATATTTTTATTATTGAATGTATGGCTATAAGACAAAACGAATTAAAACACAACTAATACATTTATTAACATTGCGCCTAACTTAAAAACTAAGAAATATTGCATAATTATATATCACTATATTTGGCCACAATCTCATCTGATATAATTGGTTAATAATATGTATTCCAAGATAGTAACACTAAGCTTGGAAAGAATTATCAAACGTGATCTAGATATGAGTAATAAAGAGATAGCGGAAAATATTAATTGCTCAGAAATATACTACAACTAAAAATGTTAAATAATGATGGTAACTTGGTTCGCAGTGAATCTATTTGCGTGCGTTTTGAGGGTGAAGTACTTCCGAAGTGTATCGATGGCTATGGATTACGATTTGAAGTGGAACCCTACAACTTTCCTGTTACTCAATGCTCTAGACGCTGGCGGTTTGGACACTTTATAAAATATTGTCCTATTAAAGATACAATGAAAACAAAATGCGGAGAAAATCATGCTAACTGCGAAATAAAATAATGTTAACTGTAAAGGTCCGAATATGCCTGTAATTAAAAATGCCCTCATTTGGAAAATAAAAGAGTATACATAATATTATTGCAAAAAACAATATTACCTACCAAGAAGCCCTTCAGATGTAAATGGCGAAGATAGCAGATGAAAAAGAAATTAATGAAGAAGCTAAAATAAATACGTCGAGTGTGTTTGCAGATTCACAGAGTTGCTATAACAGCATAAAAACATATACAGCTATGTGGTTTCGGTGACTCCGTAACGGGCAAGTAGAAAGAGACTCAAATGCTATGTCGGAAAAAAGATTTAATCTAAAAAAATGGAAGATGAAAATTGTTGATAGTCAATATAAAGGAAAAAGGACAAAAACCGTATATAATAGGGCCATAATCTGAAAACAGCAGAAGGAGAGGGAAACAATTATAACAAAAGCTCGATATAACACATAAATGGATTTAAAAAACATGAAAACACAATTTCCTGTAAAATATTGACATATATTGAACACTAAGTTACCTGCTGCTAGAGCGGTGGCAACTTTTCCGGCGAAAAAATATGCTGGAGCGTTCCACGGTAGTATAAGAGCACAGACTCCAACTGGTTGCTTTAAAGTGTAAGTGAATACATCACCATCTGCAAACACAAAATACCTATGTATATTAAACATAACATTCAGTAGCTTTCCTTCGAGAAATACATCAAGTAAATGATTCCATAAAACCAGTAGTATTTCAAAAGACTTTTTTGATTAGTCATATTATAATTTAAAAAGTGCAATGCAGAAATTTAAAATGTTATAAAAAATCAATACACGAAATAGTAAAAGATGAACGAAGCGTTGTTCCAATTTTAAACGGATTCTAAAATTAAATCTTTCTTATTTAAACATACGATTTTCGAATGTATCGCCTGTACAAAGTATTTTTTATAAATATACCTTATCAGTAAGTACCTACCTAACAGCACTGTAATGTTTTGTTAAATACTTCCTTAATGTTATCTAGAAGAAACTGTTCCTTATAATTGGATCTTGTGATATATATCATAAAAACAAAGATTATATATATATGTGTGTAACAGATTCGATTTAACCATATGAATCATCTATAATCTTTGAATGTAGTTTTTTTTTCAATGTGTACTCATATTTGGTTTCGTTAATATTTAATGTGTTTTCTCTCGGACCACGATTTTTTACGCCTGTATATACTTATTTAATCAATTAAATCAAAATTATAAATGGATTACCTGCTGGTATAGTATCTCCCTGAATCTTATCAGCGATTTCCGCAAGATATCGGACAAGCGTGGCTGTTCGTTTCATACTTGCCACAGTAGCACTGAGTAGAGCTCCATTATTACAAGATTCAAGCTCGCCGAGATACTGGGCATCACGTTCCATGAGATCGGCGAATTTAATCAAAAACTGGCCACGCTGAGAAGCGTCCAACTGACGCCATTCAGAATTACGATGGAAAGCTCGCTTCGCTGCACTCACTGCTAAGTCGACGTCAGCCTGTGCAATATTCATAATTCTTTAAAAATATAGGATAAATTTATTTGGGTGATATAAAACCAGAGGAAGGTCTATACGATGACCGCCGTTTGGAAATTAGGCTTGTTCTAACTAATATTGCAAATTTTGTATACATTTGAAGACAATTAACAATACTATATCAACTAATAATAAAGTAAGGATATGAACAGAAAACCTATACGTGTTACAATATATTCTCATGGTTCTAAACCTAGCAAAAAATGAAAGAAATATGGATTCGCTGAAGCTTCAGTTTATGATGTCTGTTGAGTATTTTAATAGAATTTAATGAGTCATGTTTTTCAATATTTCAGACATATTTTAGTAAGAGTCATTTAATTGTAAATATACCTCGAACATCTATATATAATTAGGTGAAGATAAAACGGTTTAGTACCTTGTCCCCTCCGTGTGTCAACTGATTTTCTTTATTTTGTTTAGTGTCTGTTGACTATTTCGTTTAGTGTCTATTGACTATTTCGTTTAGTGTCTATTGACGAGATTTATGGTTATTCATTAATACAAGATTAAGAATCGGTTTGTTTCTTTACGATCCACGAGTAAACGCCTTTATTTATGTTTCTATTAATCATGCTTAATAAATATTTACGTGTACAAATCTACAGTATTGGCACAGTCTATGGCTAAAACCTCGATAATATTGAAGCTTAAAATATTAGTGAATTTTAACCACAGGACGACTATCAATGATATCTATTATCTACTAGTTTCTGCTCGCGACTGCTCTCGCGTTTATATGTATTTAGTCCAAAAACAGCTGGTCGTATGTTCATTAACATTAACAGTATGTTCGTTCTCTGTACCTCTGACGTGTATGCAAAATTTAATGTTGATCGGTTGAGAAGTTAAGGCGTGAATGCGTAACAAGCAAACTCCATTCGTATTTACAATGTTATTAAATATAAATACCTTGGTATATAAAATTTATAATATTTTGGATACGTGTAGAATTTTTTTCTGACGCTATAAGGAAATAAAATTATTCAAACCTTATCCCCTTCGGCAACTCTGGATATAACGGAGCCATCGTGAGGAGACCGAGCTTCGAATGTCTTTCCGCTCTGTGCGTCGACCCATTCGTTGTCTATGAACAACTGAAATAATATTTTTGTGTTTATAATAATTAAGCATACTGTAAATATAATGGCTATAATTTCAAGACCAAAGATCCGTTTAAAAAAAATCGACTTCAAAAAAACGTAGTGTCAGAAATAAACTTCAATCACTATACATTCTATGTTAATTTTTTTTCAATTTTGAGTAGTTCCCTGGTGTTTCTTCGAAGTCTAAGGTCAAGAATGGAATGGAATAGGACTCACTTGAGAGTATCTCCTTTTCAATAAAAAGTTAATCATTCTCCAAATCGATTTATAAACGACGAAATTCTAAGGTAATAAGCATTAGAAATAAACAACTGTATTGAGAACCAGCTCTTTTTGTATTATGTTAATAATACTCTAGAATCGTAAACGGGTATAAAGAAATGAAAATGCTAAATAAATATGGATCAACACATATTTTAATATAGCTTTTTATTAAAATTTTACTTCAAAATATTTTTAAATTGCATTTATTGTTTAAAAAATAATAAGTGAGCGACTTGCTTTTGTGTTAATGAAAAGAAATGTCACAGATCACATCTAACTGAATAAATTTGGAATGTAATACATTATTTCAATAAAAAATTATATCCAAATCATTAGAGCCATTTATACACGTACACGTATACATATAAATATACAAGAATTACTGACGTATAATATTATATAGCAATTTAAAACAATCATTTTATAAGCACTAACATCGTATTTAATAAATAAAATAATAATAAATATGTATTATTATATACATATTGTATAACAACACCACTTCAATAAGTATTATAATTCACTAATTGAATTTTAAATACAACCCTTGCAGAGATGTAACACACGAATATTTTTTATTACCTTAGTATATTTAACTGCCGGAGCCATTGTAATCGGAATGCGACCGTGAGCTAACAATTCGTGTACTGTTGCTAGCACACGTATATATAGCAAGACGTTTCGCATATACGTAACATTATCTATCTATATACCTACTGATAACTTTAATAAATAATGTTGATAAACACGCAATAGGTATTTATAGGCAAATACAAAACAGTTAAGTACATCTGACTCCTCTGTATCTCAACCCATTATTTTTTTTTTATTTAGTAAATATTGATAAAATTGAGAGTTATCAAGAATACAAATTAAAAATCATTTTTTGCTTAATATTGAAACTAAAAACATAAACAATCGTGGTCGAATGTCGACCACGAGTATGTAAAATTCTATGTTGAGAGATGTTGCACAATCAAATAATTCAATTTCCATCATTCATATTATGACGCGATTACTATAAAAATAAACAGCCCACAATTAATATCTATATATTACTTGATAGAGGTCGGCGGTTGTGCCCGCATCACTGAAAAACTGGACAGATTTCGATCAAAATTTGTTTACAAAGTAATAAATTTATAACCAAAGTCTACTTTTGCCTTCGATTTTTTTTCCATACATATGTATATATTATACAAATAATGAACAGCCCAGAACAAACAAGAGGTTGAGTATCAGCTAGTTCTAAATAAAACGCGTAGGTCCCGTAAACAAAAAACAAGCACCATTTTGCACGACAATACGCACACCGGTAACAACTCATATTACAATAATATGTTACAGTAAATAGAAATACATTATTAAAAATAAGTATAAATCCGGGATCTAATATATCGAGGCTGTCCAACAAGCAGATTGATATTTTGTATGGAAACACAACTTCATGTAACGAGCGTCTTGTTTAAAAGTGTGGCATCCTTACTTTTACTAGTTTCTGAGTTTACACACGGCTTAATCAGTGTGTGGATTCTGGTAAATAAAGAGTAGTATGGCAACTGTGTCTGATTGGATCGAAACTCTATTACACTAGACGTAGCATCCGCTATACTGACAAATTTAGGAGTGTTATGTACTAGGATTACGTAGTTTTATTATACCAAAAAATAGCAAATAGTCAAACATCCCGCCTGATGGGAAATGGTTACCGATACTTATGGACAACTGCAACACAAAGGGTATCGCTGTTGTATTGTCAGTTTTGAAGAGTGTGTTTCAATACCTTTTTGAAAAACTCATATTCCGGAACACCGTACCAGTTAATCCATTCCAGAACGCGAGCACACGCATAATCAAGGTTCTGGAGAATCGTATGGTTAGCGTTTTTTGAAGCGTGTGGATGACCAATCAGACAGCGGCGGGAAATCCGAGTTTGGAACCACAATGACAGCATTATATCAACGCAGTAACCAAGTGGTAAGCGGCTGGCTATACCCGAGTACATGGTGATAAATCGTTCATAGTGAATCTTTTAGTCTGTTAATTTTCAGGGTCAACTAATGTATATCAAATAACTACCAAGAGACATGTAGAAGAACATAACAGTGACGGCTGTCGATGGATAGTAAATCTCTCAACGGTCACCGTTCCGTCTTCGTGTTTTACTACTTACTATCAGCTTTGTTAGTTGTGCCATAATAAAAATAAACGATAGACTTTAAAAGTATCCAGAAACAATCTACTAAGTTTTTTTAGGTAACTACGAAATAAACAGTCATTCTAAATTTATAATTCAAACTCGTAGATTTAAACTCAGATCTGTTAATCCAGTACCCCATTTTGGAAACCTCGTGTTTTATAAAAAATCAAACAAATACATTGTTACTCTATCATTATTATATCAACAGATATTAGACTCCTATAACCGCATTGATCCAATAATATTGTATGTAGGTATTGTACATCTAAATATTACAATTAGTCAGGGTTTAAGGCCATTTTTATGTACATACATTATTGGATATATTAAATAATAATTACTGGGCATCTTGTCGTTGAAATTCGACCACATTCCAATTTTTAAGTGTCACTTATCTTGATATTTTTTTTAAGTTAATAAATAATGCAGGGCTAACTATGGCGATAACGAAGGAGAGGAAAAAATACTATTTCCATTTTTTGTAATAGTTGCTAAACAAAACAAATATTCTGTTGACAAGCAGAGACTTTCATAATTCAGAGGCTTTCATAAGATAAATCTGACTGAGGTCTGTTTATTTATACATAATACAAGCTGGTAAATATTTCTACTGGTTTTATTTCTCTTCCCAGGGGAACGCATAAACGTAATTAGCACACCGTCTTAGCCTACGAGGTATAGCCAATTTATGAAACAAATTAACATTGAGCTCGGTTATCAACTGAATAAAAAAAAGTGTGTATGTACTTACTTATGTTAGAAGTTATACTTCTTCGGCGTATCAAGATAAAATCTTTTCAAAAATTTTATCTTTCGCCTTATTCTACGTTTGTAGAAAAAACGACATTAACAATAGAGAAAAGATATTTAACACATGCATACTTTTTTTGAATAAAATGTTGACTATTAAGCTAACTTCAGGGTGTTGGTTTTTCGAGACGGTGTGCGCGCGCATTGTAAAAATTTACTCTCATCATTTTTCCCTGACGCGCCAAAAGAAGTGTAACTTCAAAAACCATTGTGTAACATAACAAAATTATTGTGAAACCGTTTAACAACTGAATAAAAAAACCTAATGTTTACAATATACATACATTGCAGACAAATTGCATAACATTACCAAAGTATTGTGAAACCGATTAGATATGATCGTCTCGTATAAAACTCAAATACTACGTTAAAGTCGTAATCATACTGACACAGCAAATTAAGTACCAAAACAGATTATGTGAATCGTTAAAAACAAACTGCTTCTCCTAAGCCCTTATTATATATTTACATCTACTTGACCAGTGTTGAAGCGTTTTTGTTGTTCTTACGAGCTGGCGTATTAGATTACCATGGCAACAAGTTATTAGAAAAAAATATGATTTGTGAATTGGAATAAAATAATTGGCTCCTGTAACATTTTCGAGAATTTTTATTTAAACTACAAAAATTATCGCTGATAGATTGGCTTGGAGTCGTTCAACCAGGTTTAACATTACCTTTCGCCGGGCTGACCGTTGGGGCGACATGGTGATAGCCTCAGCACGGTCCCATGTCGCCCCAACCAAAAGCGGCGGCCGGTACACCGTGGGGTTGTAGTCCGTGCGAATCGGACATAACCTCTCTCCCCCGAGAGGGTGGGTATCCATAAAGGATTTTCCCAAGGTTTAATATGATTCAATATAAAATAAATAATGATATAGTCCACTGGCACCTCGGGACTCTGTACATTAAATGAAATAAAATTAAGTTATTTCGTAAAAAAAAATATCTCGTAGTTCGTGTAATGTCGTCTTAAGTTAAAATAAGACTTTAAAAATATGTCTCATAAAGAAAAAAGTTACAATTAATGCAGCATTAAAAAGTAAAAAATATTGTAAAAAATATTAATGCCCTTATTACAACACCAAACAAGAGCATATTCTACTTTGTGTACGATTTCTATTAAAATTTCATCTCCTTGGAGTTATATATGTGTCAACTGGTATGTAGAATTATAATAAATAAATGGGTAAAAATCTATTTTTGAATTATCTATTTTCAAAGAATTGTACCTCAGTTCTGTTAAAATGTTAGTCTGCTAAATTTAAACGGGCAATGCCTTACATAGATTTTGATGATTTTACCTTTTTTCCTTAGCTTACTGTATATTATTATTTATGATTAATTTACTTATTACATTAGTCTTGTCTAATATTTATGAAAATTATAGTGTTGAAGTGAAACATCGTTTCCGGCTATTCCATATACCTGGAAGTCTATAATTCTGTATTTTCTCTACTACTATACACATGATACTATAGGATCTTGTGTTTTTGGGTTTTATGATTTAAGATCGTGTAACTTATCTCTATATAATCATTGCTTAAACGTTAACAATGGAATATTGGATTTGGTAATTTCAAATTGCCCGTATCAGTCTGTCGATAAACAGATCTTCGTGTACGAGAAGACCAACACCATACATATCTGTGTAATATAACTGATTTTGTAGAACTGCACAGATGAATTAATCAGTAAATCGTACCAAAAAATCTTATACAAAATGGGTGACTTCGATTCTATATGAGAAGAATTAAATAAAATAACTGGCATCACCCCTTCTCTGCTGGGACATTGGAGGACACAAATTTTTATTTCTACGTGGCCCTTTGCAAAATACGTACTACTTATATACCCACTAAAGGCTTCGCCTTAAATTTAAAGTATTTGTTTTAAAACTCCACTTATTAAAATGATAAAAGAAAAATACAAATGTTAACATATATTAAAAAAATACAATAAAATTACCGAATACAACGTATTTATTATCTTAAGCGAGAGAGCTAAGTGAGTGAAAGCTGCTTTGTTTAATAGTAATATCGGTCATATAAAGTCCAATATCACAACATATCCCAAATATTTTTGGTTTAGATAAAGAATAGGAATCAGTCCTTTTTTACACTTCGGTAATAAAATTCGGCCTGCAGTCATCGTGTTGAGGACTAGATATGTATAATATGTTTAGTAGATTCTTTGCATCTAATTTCCATCAACAAGGTAATGACGACATAAAACTTATTAACTGTCAGCGACTGAGTGTAACTCCATCCATCTAACTCCAAGTCTTTAGGTTATTACTGTCATAAAATTTGAGTAAATCTATCTGCACGTCCAGGTGATATTCCATTCCGATTTCACTTTTATATAAGCGTTCATTTAATGAAGGAGTTGCGCCTATAATCTGGAAATCAGCTTTAATAACTCCTGTTCATAAAAGACCCTAAACATATTGTGAATAACTATAAGCCGATTAGTAAAGTATACTTATTTGGCAAAGATCCCGAAAACAAACAATCATATTTCTTCATTAAACATGCTATCAATACTGATTAACATGGTCATTTTAAAGGCAGATCAACGACGTCAAATCGAATATCTCGAATAATCGAAAATAATTTATCACGGATTATGTCTAAAACTGCTCAGGATTGATGTTATCTATACTGGCTATAGTAAATGGGTTTGACAGAATTAATCATGTAATTTTATTAAGCAAGTTAGTTATCTTTGGGAATTCATCGCAACTTATTGAAGTGGGTTTCGTCGTTCTGTGCAGAATAAAATTCAAGCTATAGTTCTCGATGGTTATGCTTCTGATCCTGCCATAATCCTTTAAGGCGTTCCTCAAGGATCTCTATTAGGGCCTATTCTTTTTATTAATGATATATCAACGTGTTTTGGTAATTCGATTATTTTATTCTATGCCGATGATAAAAAAAAAATTGCCCAATCACACGTCAAGGTGACACAATTGGTCTTCAACGTGATTTACATATTTTCCAAAGCTATTGCCATGTGAAGAAACTAGATCTTAATATGTTAAAATGTTATGCTTGTTCTTTTACACGTGAACCTCACCCAACCAAACAAAATTACATACTCAAGAATACTGTACTATATCGAATCAATACAGTGAGAGATCTAACAGTAATTTTCGATTCTCACCTTCGACTGACACATTGATAATATACTAAGTCTAGACTCCGAGACCCTTATATTCGTCGTAAAATTATCGTTTCATTCGAAATGCATTAAAACTTTGAAGATATTCTATTGCACATTTGTTCGTAGTCACTTAGAGTATGTCTCTCAAAGTTGAAATCCTAACTATAATATAAATAGTTCACGTACTGACCGGATCCAAAAATGCTTCCATCGATATATAAAATTAAAAACTTCTTATTGCTTAACTGATTATTATATACAACGATTTTCCCATTTTCACTTTTTGACACTCTATGAACGACGTAAAATAGCCGATTTATTTGAGTAATATAGCCAATGGAGTTGTAGACTGTCCAGAATTGTTATATAAAGTTAAGTTATGAGTGGTCACAAGTATATTAAAAAAACTTAAACCATTACATGTAACACTTGTAAGGTCAACATACACACAAAATGTATTTCTAATCCGGGCATGTAAATATTTTTATTTTTATATTGGAAGGGATATGTTTTAATTTATTAGCACTGGATCTTGGATATCTAAGATACACCACGAAACTCCTTAAAATCGAAAAGGAAATGTATAGTTTTTTAGATATTGAAAGATTTATGACATTCTATGACTATACATACCTAACTATAAGTATATACGAAAACAATTTGATGCCTTTTCAAAATACATTTTTTTAATAGGTTTTAATATGTTATTAAAATTTCTTTCCTATGTGTGTAAAAATGTTTACCTACTATATATATGAAACACAAATATACCATAAAATAGTAGTAAACCGGTGTTAGTTGTTCATTATAGTAATGATTTGTGTCGCCGATAGACGGCACGTCTTTTTTTTTGTAACAGTGTATAGTTTGTTTCGTATTAAAATATTACGGCGTTGGATTGATCATATATATATCCCTCGTCTGTTATAAATTAAATTGTGTAACCCGGTATTGTTTTGTGATTGAACAGCATTTATTCGAAGCAAATCTCCATCTCCAACGAAGACAGAAAATCAGAGAATGAAAATTAGGAATTTAAATTATCACAATATCATACATATTTCTTACAGCATTTTAACAAAAACCTAACATAAGAAGAACATCTAAATAGTGACTGTCTTGTTTTATTCCTATAGAGGACACTGAACAATGGGGCTTATAAATTCTCTTAAATAAAACTTCTTCAAAACGTTTTTATGAAATCTTCTTATTTTTATGATAATTTAATTACAACATTTAAAATATTTTTATGAACACTTTATAACAATATTTAAAATTTCTTCGGTAAAGCAAACGTTACAGTTTTCACTTCCAAATACGCGTCTACACTTGTCAAACCACTGAAACAAAATAATATTATGTTATTCCCATAGTCACATCGGAATATAATTGAAAATTCTTTATTGGAAAATACGAATGCGATCGAACTGAATTAAGTATATAAACTAACCTAACCAAGTTAACAATTCAACTATTATTGCAGATATTTGTAATTTCAAATATTACCTATTTACTTTTAAAGTATATAACATTTAGAAACACAAGTATAACTAAAACTATATAATGTAGTTTGGTGTTGTTTTATAAAACTGCATACAAATTTTATTTATATAAGCTTTGCTCGCGAGATATTGAATAATACATTATTACTGAAATATTTACTTACTTTTCACGGCCGATACCAGAATCTTTAGAACCGCCGAAGGGAGCCTGTATACCCATTTGTAAATATGTATTCACCCTGAAAAAAATACCAAATGTTGTATTTAAAATGTATTTCATGATGAAACAAAGTTTTAACCTTAAAAATATTTAGACTATGAAAATCACAGCGAAGAATAAGAATGAGAAATTAAAATTAAATACTTTAAATAGCATGACCAATACATTTTTATTGACGAATTAACGATAAAAAGCCAAGTTTGCAGTTAAGGCTATGTGAATAACCGATGTTATTATGATATATTATTTCCATCTTCAGTTAATGTACCAATTAAATTACATTATATTTGCTTAACTAAACCTGTCCAAGTTATTGTATTCCGAATATCATTAAACTCCACTCCGTGTACGACAAATAAAATAATTAACAGTATTACTTACCAAACAGTTCCAGCTTCGACGTGTTTACTGAACTGTAGGGCGTTGTTAACATTATTGGTAAAGATGCCGGCAGCGAGACCATAGTTTGTTGCGTTAGCACGTTCAAACACCTCCTCCAATGTGTCAAACTTTAATATACTCTGAACCGGGCCAAAAATCTGTAATCAATAATTATGAATATGTTAGTTAGATTTCTTACCACGTTTGTGGTAACATCGAATATAAATTTTACCTCTTCTTTAGCTATTGTCATATCATCTGAAACATCCTTGAATACAGTAGGTTCTATGTAGCAACCGGTTTTGCCAACACGTTTTCCGCCCGCTATTAATTTTGCTCCCTCTTTGACGCCTTTGTCAATATATCCTAATACCTTAGTCATCATTTCTTCGTCGACCTGTAAAATACCATTTAGTAGTAGTTAACATATCAAGTATATTAGCATAATTATTATACAAATCTTTGAATCATCTTAATTTATTCATTATTACTGACATTTACTAAATTAATTACTAACTATTAATGGAGAGAGAGAGTACTATTATTGTTACAAAATTTTCCATTTCTTCCATATTGTTCTGATTCATGTGTATTTATTTTATTATATATAGGAGCTTGCATGGAGCAATATAGTACGCATGTCAGATGAGAGATGGGCAAAACAGGTCACAAAATAGAAAGGCCCAAAGTGTGAAATATTAAGAGGTAGACCAGAGGATAAGTTGCATCGACGATACACATAAATTAGCGGGTGGAGACTGGATAGACGTAATGCAAAACAGACACGAATGGAGAGATTTGGAGGAAGCTTATACCCGAGACCGGGTCACCACTTAACTTTAATTTGAAATGTATAATATTATTTATCCTTTGTAATTTTAAGTTGAGGAATAAATGAGGTTTAGTAATATTCTGTACCTGAGGTCCGTGCTGGGTGGTGGGGTCAGCAGGGTTACCGATTTTGATACTTTTCGCATGTTTCGCGGCCGCTTCAACAAATTTATCGTAGATACCAGATTGTACGTACAAGCGTGACGCAGCAATACACATCTGCCCTTGATTTCCAAACACAGCCATTGCCGCGGTGGGTACAGCAATATTTACTAAAAACGCGAATTATAGACTCTGGTTTTAGTTACAAATTTTCCATGAAGCGATGATAGCTTAATGGTTAGCGTGTTCTGGCACCCAATCGATTGACGTAAGTTCAAGCCTTTGTGAATGAGTAGAAACTTTCGATGAAGTAAAACATCGTGATAGTACCATAGAATAATGTGAAAGCTTTTTTTAATCCGCCTGGTTAGCTTCAACTTTCAAGTTAAAAATCTATCGCCAAGTACAGATTCTGATTCCGATACCGATGATCCGGCAGCTGCACTTGAGAACCAGCCCCCTCTAGGTGTTTCCTTTCTTAGACTACATCGTCATTTAACATCAGGTGAGATTGTGATCAAATCCTGAAAACTTATAAAGTATAAAGAAAGTATGTTTTGCTTGCTAAAGTGCTTATTGGTAGCAACATTCCCTCTCTCAGGATAAGTAAGACCAATTATAGGTTTTTAGATAACAGTTTTATAACAAAGTCATCATATCAGTCTGTAAGAGACATACTGCATGACCATATGTCTCTTTCCGAAGGAATGCATGGGGATAATTCTAACGTCAGTCCACGACATATTGACGATTTCCAAATACGACAAATTCACAGTTCTATAATTTCCCACATATACCACAAAAACATTTCTCAGGTTCAGGCTTCCTCGCGATGTTTTCTTTGATCATCAGCCGATAGTGTTACCGATTGTAATTAGTAAGAACACGCGATATAGGAAAAAGAATTTTTGGTACATGCCAGGGTTCAGAACCTGCGGACATCGAATTGACATTTCACTAGTCCAATCACTCGACCACCTCGACTGATAGCAAAGTACAAAAAGGCATTACTGATTTACAGGACAGTAGGTATAAACACTATGACAATGTCTAGAAATAACACCCTACTTTCTACTTTAGATAAAATTATTTGTGACTATAATACATTATTATAAAAAATGTACAACTAGCAGATACTCGTAACGTTTCACATAAGGATCAAGTGTTTAAGAATTAAAATAAATTGATGAAAATCTTTTAAATAGTTTTGCATTACGCGCACACAACGTCAGACTTCTCTATTTCATATAGATCAGGAAGACCAACCACATCGAGTTTGTTGCTTGTTCTTCATGATGGCTGAATTGTTATCCAAACCGGTGGTAGTTTTACATTCATAAATGCCTTCTCAAGGTATAACTGATGTTATTTTAATTTGGGGCCACAATATGCTAGTAACGAATCAATATGTGTAATGTATGTATAATATATAATATAAGACGATAAATAAAGATATACAATTTAAAATAATTTCAAGATAATAAAAAAAGGAATCTTACAATCAGCATCGTCCATAATGATGAGCGGACTCTTTCCACCAAGTTCAAGAGTCACTCGTTTGAGATTATTAGCTCCGGCTGCTTGTTGTATGATTTTGCCGACCTTTAACAATTAAAGATGTTGCCATTAAAACAAATATAGTTGACATAAGTTCTAATTAAAAATGGGAATTATTGCGACTTTTACATAGCATGCTAAGTGTCAAATACTTAATTTTCTTTTTGCGTGCGATATATATTGCTATAATTATAACGAACTAAGAAACACATTGTAATAAATAAATGAGATAATATCAAATTTTTATTAAACGAAATAAACTAGGGCATATACCGACCAATCATTCCTATAGCAAAAAAAGCACTTCGCAACAATCGTTGAAATCTACGAATCAAGTAATAAAAACCAACTGTTGATAAGCAATGAAATATATTGTAATGTGGTTTGTTTTCTATTACGAAATTTAGACGTGATTGTATTGGCCAATTACAGCATCTCATTTGTTTTCATTATTATCTAAATGCGATATTCTCAGTGTTTTTTTAATGCGTAATAATTTCAGTAGAATTGTCGTTTCTACAACTATAAAAAATAAAATTATTTTGGAAATTAATATCATAATAATTGGTATATAATATATTAACCGACACCAATTCAAATTTTTTAACTCATTTTTAACAGCATGTTAAATTAATTTATTTGTTATTGTTGTTTATTGTGAATTCGGGCATTTTGAAGGGTATATAAAGAGGGCAAGATGTTCAAAATATTTAAAAAGTGGAAAACAAAGTAAATCGAGCATTTAACACTTTGTATGTTAATAAACTACAAATCTATGTTATGTTTTCTATGGACTGGAACAAGTTTTCTAAAAAAAGGCAGGCTGGAAATCGTACAGCTATATTTAATTTTTTTACCCACACAATCACTCAATTTTTTGGGAGATTAGAGGCTACATTAAAAAACGACGAGACAGCCATCTAGCAACAATGACGAATGACGAATATATTTTTAAATGAAAAACAATGCAAGGGCAGTACAATTTGTTCCTTTAAAAACCATCTACTGAGAAGCACAATTTAAATATTGCAAATATCATATAGTACCTTGAATATTAACTCAGATACAGCTAATATTAATATAGATATATAACATTTACTTCATATTCAGTTTCGCATTTTGTGCTAACACATTTTGATTGATATATTTACTAACCTCAAGAGAACCGGTAAATGATATTTTGGCAACATCTGTATGGTGTGTAAGAGCTGCACCAGCTGTAGGTCCGTAACCATTGATAACGTTTACGACACCTTTAGGGAATCCAGCTTCTTTTATCAGTGCTGCTAAAACTAGCGCCGTGAGTGGAGTTTGTTCAGCTGGTTTCACCACTACTGTACAGCCTAATAAAGAAACAAAAATTAATTAGTTCAACCTTCGGTAATGCAACCTGGGTGTTATACTTACTAACTTTCATGCTCATGAAAGACAGAAAGAAAGGAAAGCCTATATTATTGAAAGTGTGGCTATAAGATAAAACGAACTGAAACATGGAACATAATAACATCATTGCTTCAAAAAGTCAAGTACGTGTGAGCGGCCCGAACAATGGAAGGGCATCAAGGCGATGGATAGAATTAAATATTAACAAAAAAATACCACAAGAAACAAGGTCAAATAAACAGAATACCAATAGAACGCAATATAACTACAAACATACATCGGATAAACAAAAACTCGATAGAGTAAATAAATAGATTTAAAAAACATGAAACTACTATTTCCTGTAAAATATTGATATATATTGAACACTGAGTTACCTGCGGCTAGAGCGGTGGCAACTTTCCCGGCGAAAAAATATGCTGGACCGTTCCACGGTAGTATTAGAGCACAGACTCCAACTGGTTGCTTTAACGTGTAAGTAAATACATCACCATCTGCAAAAAGAAAATACCTATGTATCTTGGACATAATACTGAGTAACTTTCTTTAGAAAAACTCATCAATTAAATTGTTCCATAAAACCAGTAGTATTTCAAGGTACTTTTCCTCATTAAGATATTGTTTATAAAAATTTGAAATCGCAACTATCTTTTTACCATATTTTCTAATCTTGTTATTAAATTTTTTACACGTGGAATTGTCTATTTAGTGCACCTGACTCTTTACCACCGCAAAGCTTAATATTACAATTTTGTGATTTCAATAATGAACGACAAGGAAATCTAACAATTTTAGTTAATGACAAACCATATTATAATTTAAAAAGTACAATGAAGATATTTAAAGTTTGATAAACAATCAATACATGAACGAAACTCTGTTCCAATTTCAAAATGATTCCAAAATCTTTTTTTTTTATTTAAACATTCGATTTTCAAATTTATGGTCCACACAAAAGTATTTTTCGTAAATATACCTTATCAGTACATACCTACCAATCAGTACAATGTTTTTATTAAATATTTCCTTACTGTTATCTTGAAGAAACTGTTCCTTACGATTGTCCCTTGTCATTTGTATCATAAAAATTATGAGTTTATATATATAACAGTGTCGATTTATTTCATATGATCTATTAAAAATCTTTCAGTCTAGTTTTACTTTTTTGAAAATAAGCTCATGTATGGTTTTGTTAATATTTAATGTATTTTCTCCCCGACCGCGATATTTTTAACCTCGTATATACTACTTACTTAATTAAATGAATCAAAATTATAAATGGATTACCTGCTGGTATAGTATCGCCTTGAATTTTATCAGCGATTCCCGCAAAATATCGGATTGCTGTGGCAGACAGTTTCATATTTCCCACGTTAGAACTGAGTAAAACTCCATTATTACAAGACTCAATCTCGGCGAGATACTGAGCATCACGTTCCATGAGATCGGCGAATTTATTCAGCAACTGGCAGCGCTGTGAAGCGTCTAACTGACGCCATTCTGAATTACGATGGAAAGCTCGTTTTGCTGCACTCACTGCTAAGTCGACGTCAGCCTGTGCAATATTATTAATACTTTAAAAATACAAGATTAGTCTTCCTAGATCAGTCTGGATGATATAAGGCCAAAGTAAGGCCTGTACGATGACCGTCCTTTTGAAATTGGGTTTGTTCCAACGAATATTACGAATTTTGTTTATATAATTTCAAAACAATTAATAGCACTATGTGAGGTATTCAAAAAAGAATATCAACATAAAAGCTAAACGTTTTAGAATAAATTGTCATGGTTCCAAAACCTAGTAATTTTTTTAAAGAAATATCGACTCATCGAAGTTTCAATTTACGATATGGCTGTTGATAAATTTATTTATTCAACAGATATTAATAAGTCATTTATAGGCTTATAGATATATATCAATTAGGTATCGCTTTTAAAAATTTATTATAGTGTGGTGAACGATAGCTATGTCTCTCTGTGCATCTTTTCATAAGAGTAATAATTGTAAATATTTCTCGAATATCTGTATATAAATAGGTGAAGACAAGACGGTTTAGTACCTTGTCTCCTCCGTGTGTCAACCGATTGTCTTTATTATGTGTAGTGGCTATTGACGAGCTTATGTGTTATTCATTAAAACCAGGTTAAAATAATAGGAAATAGCTTTGTTCCTTACGTTGGAAGTATTTATTTATGTCTCTATTAGTCATGCTTAATAAATATTTACATATGTCTACTAATCTACATTATTGGCACAGTCTGTGGCTAAAACCGCTATAATATTGAAGCTTAAAATACGAGTGAATTTCGACCACTGGACGACCAGCAATAATATTTATTATCTACTAGTTTTTACTCGCGCCTTCGCTTTCGTTTACATGTTTTTGGTCCAAGAACAGCAGGTTGAGAACTATGCATTTTCCTAGATGATAGACATGCTCCTCTGCACCTCTGACGTGTACGCAAAATTTTACGTTGGTCGGTTGAGAAGTTAAGGCGTGAATGCGTAAAAACAAACTCCATTCGTATTTACAATGTCATTAAAGATGAATACTGGGTAAATAAAATATACAACATTTGGATTCGCAAATAGTAAGTAAGTCAAATTAGTTAATTATTCAAACCTTGTCCCCTTCGGCAACCCTGGTTATAACGGAGCCATCGTGAGGAGACCGAGCTTCGAATGTCTTTCCACTCTGTGCGTCGACCCATTCGTTATCTATGAATAACTGAAATAATATTTTGTTATTCATGATAATTATGCATACAGTAATTATAATGACTCTGAGTTCAAGACAAAAACAGTATTTTAACCAAAATAAAATCGACTTCAAAAAATGTATCTAATCTAAAAAATGCACCTGAACGTATTTGATTGCACTTAGGTACCGACTTGGTTTTAATTTCTCATATAGTTACCAATATCTCAAATTAATACATATTTTTTATTCGATTTTGAATAGTTCCCTGTTGTATGATCGAAGTTCCAAGTTCCAAGATCCCCAGAGGTAAGAATATCCGCTTCTCAATAAGATAATGATTTTCCAAATCGAGTTCTAAATTATGAAATTACGTCAAGTAATAAACAAACAAAAAACGACCAAATTGAGAACCTCCTCCTATTTGGAATCAGTCAATAATACTATGGAATCGTAAACGGGTTTAAAGAAATTAGCATTATAAATAGATACGATTCGACAAATATTTTGGTGAATGCTTTTATTAAAAGGTATATAGGAATTATTTTAGACAGCGTTTATTCTTTAAAAAATGCTATGCGTTAATGACAAAAATATGTCACAAGTGAAACCTATGTGAATAAACTTAGCAATTAAAACATTACTTCAATGCAAAATTATATCCAAATCATTAGATCTGTAGCGACACACATACCTACAGCAAACGTGGTATGTGTGTACTACAACAACGCAGGCGAAAAATCAGCGGCACTACAAAGTCCGAAATTAGTTGGCTTAAGAACGCGACTAATTAAGACTTGCCGCCCAGGTGGCGGCCACATGTTACCTGGGTTCAACTATAATATTACCGAAAAACTCAACACACAATGCGGCGAATTGTTATAATCCCGACTTTTAATCTTTATTATTTTATTGCACAGATGTTTATTGTTAATTCCTAGTTTTACTTTTGTTTTATGATTTCACAATTGTTTGTATATTTACGACTGTAAAATTATTTGTATTTTCTCTGTAATTCTTGCACGTGTTCCATCTTATTTAAATATGGTTGCTTCGTCGAATAAAAGAGATTCGTAATCCAGCTGCCAAAGCGATTACTAGTCTGCACAAACGGAGTCAGTTATTTTATTTCAACCTTCTGAAAGTAGCAAAGTGGTAATCACGCTACCACTTCCGCTAAAGTGGTGACGCGACGCCGCTCCCGCGTCCTACAGATCCATTTGTACACAGACCCGTACACATATAAATTTACAAGAATTACTAACGTTATAATATTAGATTACCGTTCAAAACAAACATTTTATACGCACTAACATCGTATTTAATAAATAATACAATAATAATTATGTATTAATTTTCCTATTGTAGAACAACACCACTTCTATAAAAATTAATTGAATTTTAAAAACAACCCTTGCAGAGATGTAACACACGAATATTTTTTATTACCTTAGTATATTTGATTACCGGAGCCATTGTAATCGGAATACGACCGTGAACTAACAATTCGTGTACTGATGCTTGCACACGTATATATAGCAAGACGCTTCGCAGTTATGTAACACAATAGATCTACTACATACTTACTGATAACCAATTATGTTGATAAACACAGAATGATTACCTATATCTATCGAATCGCCTATATTTCAATTAGTTAAACAGTTAAGTACATCCTATTACTCTTCGGTTTTTAACACATTTTTTTCTTATTTAGTACCTATATATTAACGAAAGATTGTTGTCAAGAATAAAAATTAGAAACAATTTGTTTGTTTTTGTTTAATATGGAAACCAAAAAATTAAATAATTATGGTCGGATATCAACCACTGGAATAGTATGTTTGATTCTATGATGAGAGATGTTATACAGTCAAATAATTCAATTTCATAATTAAAATATGACACCGTAATAAAAAAAGAAGATCGGTTGACAAGCAGAGAGGGACAAGGTTTTATTCTGTTAAAACAGAGCTCTGTCTGTTTATTTATAGATAATACAAGCTCGTAAATATTATTACTGTTTTTATGCCTCTTCCCAAAATAAGGCATACGGCTTAATTAGCATGCCGTCTTAACCTACTAAGTAGAGCCAATTTAAGGCACAAATTGACATTGAGCTCTGTTACCAACTGACTAAAAAAAACTATTGCAGACACATTGCGTAACATTACGAAATTATTGTGAAACCGATTAACAACTGAATAAAAAAACGTAATGTTTACAATATATGTACATACATTGCAGACAAATTGCATAACATTATCAAATTATTGTGAAATCGATTCGATATGATTGTCTCGCATACAACTCAAATACTTCTCCAGTATACTATTCTAATCTTGGTCAAAAACAATGTTAAAGTCGTAATCATACTGATTCAGAAAATTAAGTACCAAAACAGATTCACATACCTACGTTAAAAACAAATAACTTCTCACAAGCCCTTTTTTATGTTTACATCTACACGCCCAAGGTTAGAATAATCTGTACATATAATAAAAATGAAGTGTCTGTATGTAATATCAAAATAATAATTTTTTATTGATTGGATATGACTATACACGCTACTGTAACAAAAACACATTTTTTTTTAAATTTTGTCGTTCTGTCTGTTTGTTCCGGGTAATCTCCGAAACGGCAGGACCAATTTTGACAAAAATTTCACTTACGGATGAGTAAAATTATAGCGGGTGACATAAGTACTTTATTTTAGATCAGCCGTGGCTTCGTTTGCAGTACTATTTTCAAAACGGGTAAACTGATTTTCACAGGACTTCCACTAACAGACAGTTGACCTTGTAAGAAACAATTTAAGCTTTTCTATTTTGGATTAGCTGTTACCCATATCTTCGTCCGCAGTCAAATCTCCAAATCAGTTATACCGATTTTTACGGGACTTTTACAGACACATAGCTGATCTTTTAGTAATAACCTAGGCTGTTTTATTTTAGGCTTGTTGTTATCTGCGACTTTTTCCGACTTGGAATCTCCACATCAATTAGATTAGTTTTGACGGGACTTTCACTAGCAGATAACTAAAGTTATGAGAACTAACTTAAGCCATTTTATTTTCCACTAAATATATAAACATATAAATGATGTTAGTTCTTAAGCTGTTTTATTTTATACTGCCTGTCACCCGCGACTTCGTCCACGTCAAATTTAGCAAAAATATGTTGTTCACTGTAAACATATGCGTGAAACGTGGATTATGCGGGACTCCAAGAATTATTTTATTGAAATTCATATATTTATATATATGTATGTAATTTGAATTATATTTTCTTCTTGGTAAATTTGACAGCCATTTTATTTTACGTACCGTGCTTGCGTCTACATAACTTATCAATCATAGCAGCGTATAAGAATACTGCGTCGAGTTCAATGAGCACTATTTTAATTGTTGAATTTTAAAAACTACTTACATACAGAGGTCGAGTTTTATATCTTGATTCATATCAACGTAAATATTTTTCTTTGTGTATTTTTAATTAGATAAATAATTATCAACTTATTGCTTACAATTCAACATTATAATTAATAGTAATTTTGAAAATACAAGAGATTTTTCTACTAAGATATTAGACTAGAAATTGATTATCTAAATAATACAATTTCTTGCGGAACACAAAAGCAATAACTTTTTGTATGGTGGCAAGAATTTAACTACATTAACATGTTATTATATATAAGTGACTGCAGTATTGCATAATATTGCTATTGAATTAGGTGAACCCACAGAGGACTTCGTTATAACTTTTAACACTACTGAAGTATTAACAATAGAAGGTCATCAAGACTTTTCAGTCAGAACATCTTTAGTCAACACATTATTTGTTTAACATATGTAAGTAGTAATAAAAGTACATACTATTTAAAATGGGTAACATGTTTCAAATTGTTAAAATTCTGGTGAATGTTTATATATTCCATTTAAACTTTAATTTTAAGAATACCTAATACACATATTATTAGTTAATAAAACAACAGTGTTGTAAATACATATTATTTATTAAGAGTAATGTAATGTTATGTTCTTTAATTTGTCGATTTTAATATTGTGCTCTTCTTCCATTTGTTTCAACTTTAAATTATGCTCTTTTAAAATTAAACTGTGTTCTTTTTGACGCAGTCGTATTTCCTGGTATAACTTTCTTTTTTCCAAAGCTGCATTTTGGCACTTCCTTTTAAAGTATAGTAATTTATAATTAACCTTATGTTTTAATGATGTATCCTTTTTTTTCAGTAAGGTGTGAGATCTGAAATAAGGAATAAGAAGTCACAATTATATTTCTACTTAACAATTTATTGTGATTTAAATACAAAAGATGTTTATGTTATAAAATGTGTTTTATTAACTACTTTTAATGCAAAATAATGTTACCACTCCTAGTTGGCATCTGATGGATGTAATAAAATATGAATATAAGATATGATAATGGATATTCCTTGATATTTTTATAAGCATTACCACTATTTGATGTAATCATGTAATAAGATTTTACCGTTTTAATTGATTTACACATTTTCTCTTTCTTGAGATGGGAGTATTATATCCATAACCTCTCTCATCTGTAAAATAACAAACGAATAATTAATTATAAATTTGTTTTTCAATTTATTTGATATTTTATATGCAAATTACATAAACTAAATTACCACATTTTTCAACTGCTACATTTGTACAGGATGAAAATGGTCTCTTAATAATAAGAGAAGTTACAGGGGTTTCAACTTCCAAATTATTATTTCTTACTCCGTCTGTAAAAGAAATATTGTCAGTGCATAGTAGTAAATTTGTTAAATTAGTGGTATGGTTGCAAATACAGTCCTTTAGTGTTTGGAATATAACTACACATACCTAATTCTTCCTGTAATTCAGGCTCAATGACAATTTCATTATTGGTGTCTGTGTTGAAAGTCACATCTAAAAAATAATAAGACAAATTATAAATAAAATTTTGATGGAATGCTATTTTATTGTTATTTTCTATAGATTTACCTCCAAAATATAATGCAGCACTATCACAAGTGTTGGGTAATGGTGTTACTTGCTCTTTTATAAGGTCCAAAACTTTCATGTCATGTTCGGACACTGTAGGACACCAACTACCACCTCCAGTTTTCTTTAATTGTATCTATAATAATAAATAAAAGATATACTGCATTGTACATTACGTACTACACTATACTATACAGAATAACAAACCTTATCATCTTTGTCATGTTTCTTAGCATCACATATATCTTTTTCTGAAACATGTTTTATATATTCTTGTTTCTGGAATCAAATAGTAAAGGATAAATAAACATAAGTATTAAAATAAAATTTTACATATACTAATAAATTACTTACATTAAAATCTGCTAGTACTTTCCGTGCTCTTTGTTTTTTGTTGTCGTATAGCACTTTTAATTGTTCTATGGTCCGGGTTCCACTGGTTGCTATCGCATTAAAAGAATTGCGAATTCTTTCCCAAACCTCTTTTTTCTGTAATAAATACACCGCTCCTGATCTTTTTTCTTCAACAACGGAACGATGTCTGCAAATAACATAACCTGGTGAGGTGATACTCAATATTCGTAAATACAAGCAGTGAACAACTAATAATAAATACTTACTTTTCCACGAGATCTAAAAGCAGCGCTATTTCTTGCGCAGTATAGTTGGAGCCACGTTTTCTTTTAAATTCCATGATACAAATCACTTTTTTATATAATTTATAGTAAGATTTTGTAAATCGGTATTCATTGTATACAAACAATGCGACACAATATTACCACGTGCTGACCACTCAACTGACAACTCGAAACAAAAAGCGTTTTATTTTAATAGAAAAACAACAAACACTTGCAGAAATTTACAGAACAAAACGCAATTCATTCATTCGTTTTAAAACCAGTCACTCTTTCTTTTTAATGATTTCATTTGTTAATGAAAACTTAATGGGATCATGTAAAACATTACGCAATAGTCATTAAATTAATGCCAGCATTAACTTTAATGGAACATTAACAAATGGAGAGCTAATGACGACTTTCTTGCAACTGACTGATAGGCTATATTATTTCAGTGTAGCTGTTACCTACGACAGTGCCACTGAACAGGACATAGGGGGCAAGCTACAACTAATACTATTATATGTATATTTTAAACTATACTAATTTTTTTTTGTTTAAGATGCAGTTAATAAATGTGAACATCAATTTTGTTTAAATCTACTTACCAATGTAATTTATTTTGATAAGAACTATTCAAACAAAACAAGTCAATAAGTTTACAACTTTACATAAATACAACATAAACATTTTTGACTTTCCTTGAGAGATAAAAGTAGATTTTGTTTATGCGATTGGAAGCAAACGAACTGACAAGTCACCTGATGATAAGTAATCATCGCCGCCCATTAACACCTATAACAAAAAGTCCATCACAGATGCGTTGCCGGCCTTTGACCGAGGAGTAGTCTCGTTTCTTAAAGGTTTGAATTGAATTATTGTTTGAAATGAATTTACAGTGAAATTTGAAACTCTTCCTTATACAGAATTATTTTCAATTGACAGTTTATATAGCGTATTGTAAATAAAGATAAGTTTTATTGTGTTACTTAGTACGCTAAGTGCGATTTACTAAATTTTGCCATTAAGCCATATAGCTACGATGTATAAAAAGGCCATCAGTAAACCATCTATTTTACAAATATATTATGTACTCAATTTTACGAACTTATTTTACTACATGGCTACATTGAAGTTGATCGTCCGTTGTCAAATCATTTCTGACGGGTTCTGTCTGACAACCTATACCATTTCAAGAAGATGATGTAATGTAGGGTAGCAGTAGATAAAATAATGATATTGTTGACTTGCTACAAAAAAGAATAAAAGATTTAAATAGATTAGATTTGTAGCTGTATGAGTCTAGAATGTTATTTTTACTCAGACTGGTCGAAATGTATTCATTTATTTTATTTGATATGTGTCAATCCAACAAATGAAAAATCTTTTGTGACTATGCAAATGTAATTCAGTCGACTTCACGGACGCCGAATCAGCCTAGGCTACTACAGCTTAAAAGATTTATTATTTAGTTTAATATTTTGTTACACAATATGTAATAATAAAGGCAACTATTTTACATATATACCTATTATTTTCTTTTGTAGTGACCAAAAATATTTTTTACTGGTCATTTAAAAAGTTAGGTATGAGATTAACGCAGCTCTTTGTTAGTGGTTTTCAGGTGATTTTAAAGCTAAATCTGGTGGAGTACGTATTAACCATAGATTGTATTAACCTTTGGCAACACTATATATTATTCTGTCAACAGTCTGTGTACTTGCTATATAGTAGGTATGTTTATAAACTTTTATAAATTCTGATTACATATTTACTCTGTTATTTAAACATTACAACTAGAAGTGATTCTTTTGATAATCAATTTATTTTATTAGCTTGATACACGCACAAATTTGTATCTTGTGAAGTCGATACTACATAAAATGCAAGATACCCACGTAAATAACTTCGCATTAACTTTCCAAAATAATGTGGTAAGTGTATTCTATGAATATTATATATTCATTTTACGAATTAAATTTTTAACTTTTAAATAATTTTTATTTTCTTATTCTTTTAAGGACTTATAACATGAGTTATTTTCTCTCAGAAAACATATTTATAAATAATAATGTGAGATTATCAACCCTAGAAAGTACTATTTACAATAAAAATATCTAAATCGTATGTGTGAAAAATTATACATTTCTGTGTTTATGTCACTTAACTTATAGTGTTGTTATGAAGTTTAAGGATATCATTGTTTCCATTTTACCTATACAAAAAGTTAAGGCAAAGTAATACTAAAAATACAACATAATAAATCCCGTAATCTCTTTCCCACACTACCAGTCAATTTACACTTGTATCCTAAAGATATATCAGTGTAGTTAACAGATTTATTCCATATTGTTTATGTGATGTACGAGTATATGATTACCATGTCACATGAAATTTTTTAAACCCATTCTTTGTGAACCCATAAGTGATTTTTTTCCAACTGACTCTCTCAAACTCTTAAGTGATTTACTCATTAGAAAACAAAGAACAATTAAGAATAATCAGGATAATTTGAATTGGAGTTAATGCCTTTATTTATTATCTTGTTTCTTGAGTTCAAAATTAAATTCCTCATTGATAATATTACTATTGGAGTAACTTCACTATTGCACTTAAGAGGAAATGTGTGCATCGCTCTGCCCATACAAATATATTCTCCTGTTTTCTACCTGGAAATTGATACTAGAGCATATATTTTTATACTGTGTAATCTTTATCTACTGCTACCATGCCCATATGTTTCAATTTTATCCATAAATCAATTATTACAAGAAATAGGAGCTTTCTAAAATCAATAAAAGATGTTTTCAAACGTCTAGTACATAAATCTATCAAATATAAACAACAATAAAAAAACATAGAGGAAGGGGCAAAGATCATCTTATTTTATTTCTAAAAAAACTTTAAAATTCGAGGAGAAAACTGGGGAATACGAAATGTTGTTTTGGTGTATTTTATATATGTATATTTAGTCCACGCTGCAGTTGTCTCTATTGTATTCTATTTGATAGTTCAAGCAAAGTATGACAGTAATAAACTCCTGTTTTACATTATTCTTCAAATAGCTTGCAGACCGTGTTTCCTCTTAATAAATGTACAAAGTATCTTGTTTTTCACAACTACTTATTATCTAAGACCCTAGTCTTTGTTAAGAACAGTATCATCATAAATTTTAGCCCATAACTATCAAAAGGTTGCCTACACTTGGTTTAAACAATGCTGGTTGTTTAAACTTTGTATATATACCATGTCTAATCTTTGGATTTAATGACAATGTGTCATAATCAACTCATGTGAGATTTTATATGCAAATAATTAATTCATCTTTCTAGTCTCAATATTAAGGAAAAAAGACAGCTATTTCCAATTTTTTTTTATACTAAAGCTTTTCAATAGGTATAAAACAGAAAAAAAAGTAAGAAAATTGGTTGACAAACAAAGGAGGAAACTCTCCACCTATTATTCTAATGTCACATTAGTTTTTTATTCTTGAATTACAATTACATCAAGTATTAGTGGTCACCTTGCTAAAACTTCTGAAGAAGCTCTTGTAGCATGCAAAAACTAATGTTCGTTAGTATATCACCCTCGAGCATAAGAAACTATATCAGGCAACATACCACAGTAATAAAAATCGAAACTAGAGTGCACATTGTCTCACTGATAAGATTCTGTAATTCCAGAGTCTAACAGACAATTAACAAAAACTTTAATATTATTTGATATAAGTAATATATTATTTTGAATATAAACCTCTTGGCACACTAGTTATAAGTCCGTCTATTGAGTAGAGAGGTCACAGGCTTGATCATTGCATATTTGTGCTCATGTGTCATGTCAAGTCTTTATTTGTGATCCATCTTCTGAACTTACCACGGAGCACCGACCGCCTTCCGTAAGTAGCGATCTTCTAAAATCTGCATGTTACGAAAGTGCAGTTCTGACACATGAACGAAGACGTGACAACTGTATGTCAGAATAGGGTGAACACATGTGTGGTATGAACGTGAGTTCCCTATCGAAGGACACCCAGGTACTTGACTTGGGAGACCCGAGGAATAGAGACTCCGTATAGATTGAAGGGCTCAAGTTTATAACGGTTTCTAAAAGAATAAAACAGTATCGCGGAAGTATTTATCAGGATTGACTTCAATCCACCACTACGATATCATTCGCCGAGATCACGAACGACGCGTTGGATATGCGACCTGAGATGAACTCTATACCAGCCTGAAGCAAAGGTGACTGTGTTATCCGCATAACAGCCTAACTCGACTCTTGGGGATAGCAGTAAGTCGCTGATATACAGGCTAAATAGGAAGGGAACGAGTATGGTGTCTTGGGGTATACCTGAGCGAATCTATTGATTTTTCTTAATATCTTATTCTAACATTTACCCGCGGCTTCACTCGCATTAATTTAACCTAGGCCTTGAGAGTGGTACTGTTTTTCTTGATTAAACGAATATGCTTTTTCCCACCCCTGACAACATGTATACAAAATTTAATGATGATAGATTCAATAGTTAAGGCGTGAAAGTGTAACAAGCAAACTTTCATTCGCGTTTATAATATTAGTTGGGTTATTGACTTCTTATAAAATATGTCTGTTTCTTGTGAAAAAATTATCAAGACTTATGTAGCTCATTGATACAAGTAGGTACTTATTATGAACGACGACAATATAATAACAAACTTGTTTACTTTTAATAAGCAACGTCTCGAAGCATTTACAACGCAATACATAGGTGTAGTATAGTTATGAACTTATATGTCATAAAACAGCCAGTGTACTAAAGATAAATCCGAGTAGGAATAACATGTCCTATAATAAAAGTAAACGAAATAGGAATATTAAAAGTAGTAAAATCTTTATTTTCTCGAATCTTGCTTTCATGTAAATCTAAATTCGGATGTTCAAACAGAAATCGGTATTTTGTTTTACCAAACTGTATGTATTTTAATTATAAAGAAATCACAATAGTATTTGAAAAATTTTTACACATAATTTTCGATTTCCTTATTGCAATACCTTTTCTTGTATCTTTAATTAAATCATAATATACGACGTCTTGGTGTATCTCTTTCTGTCTCACAATCGATAACCTCACCTAAGGTTCATGACTACGTACATGGTTTTAAGTGAGTAGCTCGCATCAACCTCAGTCTTCGGCTCGATAGTGGGTTGCTATAATATGTAGCTGTGGTTGTTCAGTGATTTGAAGCAACCACGGTTTTATGCATTCCTCTCTCGTCCGTTACCTTTCAACCTTTCTTGTTAACGTGTGCTTTTTGTTTTAACTCCTTTAATAATCAATCCTCATTATTATTACTCCGATTATCTAATGGGTATTTATTACAAAATGTC
This sequence comes from Antheraea assamensis, assembly GCA_035772565.1. Taxonomy (NCBI): domain Eukaryota; kingdom Metazoa; phylum Arthropoda; class Insecta; order Lepidoptera; family Saturniidae; genus Antheraea; species Antheraea assamensis. Next base: position 2,364,126 of record JAQQSE010000018.1, read on the forward strand.
CTGTGACTATGTCGAAGCCCTGACGAAGTCGGTCCCTTTGCTATACGAGTATAACTTTTTAAACATCTTATCTTATGAACGATACCGAAACTATTACGCCAAACAACATAATAGTGTTCCGGTAGCTGTGCGTGAGAGCCAGTCCTTCGGTGTAGCGTGTTTACCATTGTAGGCCACATCATCATTTAACATGAAATGAGATTGTTGTCAAACGCAAAAACCTATAAAATATTACAAAAAAACGTGGTACAAATTTAACAAGTAAATGAACTCTATGTAGCTCAGTAAAAATAGCAACATCTGTTGTATTTCATAATTATATGTTTTTTTATCAGACTTTAAATATCTCATTGCTCTGCAAATGTTTTTTTTACGAAAGAATATAAGTGCCTAATCGCCCCGTCAGCCTACGAATGCCGAGAAATCTATATTTCTAGTTTCCTCTACGTTGTGGTACTATGGAGAATGTTTGTCAAGTTGTTCAAGTCTTCTCGCAATACTTTCCTTCACCATCAACCGACAATATTACTGACCGTTTCAAATTAGTGATTGTAAGTGTATGTAATGTATGTGAATGTAATCTGTAAAAAAAATTTTTCATACCAAGGTCGAACTAGCAGATGTTTTATTTAAACTTGCTGTAATCATTCACGCATACGGGACGCCTACTCGCATAATATAGTAGTTCCCTAAAAAAATTTTGAAATTGTAGGACATTCGATTCATAAATATACGTATCACGTTATGACCAAGATATAGTATAGAGTGAAAAATAGTTCTTCCAGTGTTACCAAATACCCGTAGACCTTTGTCGGTATTCACAGGCCGATCGCCATTACGCCAGCAATTGTCAAAGAATTATCGTTATCATAAACATTAAATTGTACCTCTTAAATGTAAATTCACAAATATATAGGAGATCTCCCATTAACATACAGTAAACGAAGATTCTATTAAATTTGAAATTAGGTATTCGATATTTCATTCGAAATGGAAAATCCATTTTCTAACAATATCGAGACATCGCAATTACACGGAATGTAATACAATTCGTTTCAATAAACGTAACTTTTATATTGCGAATTATTATTTGATTTCATCTCATTGCGGCTGTCTCTTTCTTTGTGTGTCATAGTTAATATCATTACGTGACTCGCATAAGACGCTCCGGATACAATTTCCTTACAAATTTTCCCACAAAAGCTTCTGTTATAATAAATGGTACAAAATAATGGGGGCTGTTGTTGCCCGAGTTATTGATAGTTAATTACATTTACTGACGTAACACAATTCATTCATTTTGAGATTCACTGTTATTATATATCGAGTGCGCGGTGGAATGGCTAATTGGCTAACGAGACAATTACAGTTTATGCACGTTAGCCAATTAGCCTTCCCACCAATTATACCATTTTAAAACCCTGAGAAATTATAATGATTTAGATAAGAGCAATTGGTTATGTGCGTTCGAAACATTCGTACAAAAATCATTTCACCTACTTTTATGATTAAGAATTGTTGACCTTTGGTCTATTTTTATTTAGTGCTAGTGTGTCGGTTATGTTATCAAATTCTCAAGGCTTAAATTTAGGTTATTTTCATTACCTTGTATATCTTTTACGTTATTTATACTAGTCCATATAATTTTAAATAAATATATTGAAAAGTTTAGGAGCTTTAAAATTAATATTTATTAGTTACTTGCACAAATGTATTCAAAAGCATCAGGTACATAATGTCTATAAAATCTGACTTTGGAATATATATTGGTAATATAAAAATGTATTCAAATATTGTGTATTACATTACATAAACATTCATTGTTACAGTTAAGCTATTGTGGACAAGACTGTAAGCGGTTACCGCCAGCCTTACATAAAATGTATGGCAGTAAAGTGAAATGTTTAGATCTAAGGTGAGATTTGAAGTACGCCCTTATTGATGACTAACTGAGAGCCGCGACTTTGCTCCGATTATTATATTAACAATCCATTTTATGTAAAATTTTATATTAAGTTATCGTGACATTTTTTTTAGATAAGGATCGAGTGTCTAAGAAGTTAAACTATAAAAAAATGCCCAAAATCTATCCGGTAATTCTTTCTTAGTGTATGCACACCGGCAGAATCAAAATCAAAAATTGTTTATTCAGTTTAAGCCCTGAGTGAGAAGGCACTTATGAACGTCAAAGCTACCACCGGTTCGGAAAACGACCCAGTCATCGAGAAGAACCGTCAAGTAACTCGATCTGATTTATCTTTTCAGCAAACATAATGTAACACATATGTTCAAGAACGTACAGAGTTATAGACTTAGATAATTTCACTCGTTTTTGGTATACTAGTGTTGCCCAAAATCGGTCTTGGTCTTGCAGTCTTGGTTTTGTTTTTGCATTTTTGCAAGACCAATACCAAGGCCAAGACCGTCAAATTTCAGCACGAGCAAGACCAAGACAGAGAGCGCAATACTAAGACCAAGACCAGGTGTATTGACGCAAGACCAAGCCTTGTCTTGGTCTTGCATTTGGGCAACACTATGGTGTACGCATAGAGAGGGGCGTCACTTCCAGACGACGTCACCATCGTTTACATATTGACGACTATCATTTTATATATATATATATTTTTTTTTTTTTTTTCTCATCATCACTACATACTATAAAACAAAGTCGCTTTCTCTGTCCCTATATCCCTATGTATGCTTAAATCTTTAAAACTACGCAACGGATTTTGATGCGGTTTTTTTTAAATAGATAGAGTGATTGAAGAGGAAGGTTTATATGTATAATAACATAAATTAAGTAGTGGAGAAATACTGTTATTTTTGAGGTTACACCAAATTTAACGCGTGCGGATCACGGGCAGTTATGAATACATCAAAACTACAAAGACGGATTTAAATCATCTGTTCAGTGAATGATATAGGTTATATATATATATTTTATACCCGTGCGAAGCCGGAGCGGGCAGCTAGTTTGTTATATAATGTAAATGATATTCAACCTGTTTAATTAATGTCTATTTGTAAAAGCGGCCAAAATAGTATTTATTTGTATATCCTTGACTTGCGCAAAGCAGTGTCGATTTCAACCCACCACCAACGTTATATTTACCAACATATTTGTGGCTTTTTATGTGCTATCAATGCTTATTGTTTGCTATCATTAATTTTCGATTAGCACTCGAATAATAATCTATCAATCATGACGTTGTCTCTGAGATTTCAACGCCATGCTGTAATGAGTAGAGAAAATGGATAATCTATCTTGCGTTTATCTTTTGTTTCCTGTAACTACATCGATTCCGAATACTCTTCCATAGTCTGCAATAATTATACCACAGCTTTGTTTTAGCCATTAAATTTCCCTTTGGTCTTTCAAAATACGGAAAAGAAATTGATAGTGTTTTTGCTAATATTTTGAGAAAATGTTTTTTTTTATATTATAGGGGGCAAACAAACAGGTGGGTCACCTGGTGGTAAATGATCACCGCCGTCCATAGACACTAGCAACACCAGGGGAGTCGCAATTGCGTTGCCGGCCTTTTAAATATGCGGGCCTCCGGCGCTCTCACTGACCGAACGGAAACGCAACAGTGCAACCACTGTTACTTCACGTCGGTTTTCTGTGTGAGGGTGGTACTACCCCAGGCGATCCGACCCATTCATGCTGAAACCAGTAATAGCTTCAGCGTAGCTCTACCAACTATAACATAATTTGGGTGCTTAATTGCCAATACCACCTAACTCTTAAACGTTCAAATACTATGGAGTTGTATATCTCAAATAGATTTGCAGAAAAGTTAGTATATGTCTATCTTTAAAAGATAACGTGCAGTAAATATTTTTATCCGTTATTACAGAAAACAATATTCGTCTGCGTCATTTATTACCTTAACAATATATTTTATGTACATTGGAAAAAGCACAACCATCACACCGCTTGCCCCACTTCTGCACTTCTTTTTGCTTATAAAAAAATGTAGTTTCACAAAAGTATAATAGTTATATATTAAATTATCTGGTGATAATTGTTTTTAGATAAGAACCGAATATATCTAAGAAGTAAAACTAAAAAAAATAGAATCAAAATGTATCCATTAGTTTTTGCGTGATGCACGTACAACGACAGACGTCTATTATTTTATTTATATATAATATTATATAGTTATGTATTATGTATAATATACATTTAAGTTAATAGGTGTATTTTCGAACAACAGAATCTATTCAGATCCCAAAGAAACTTCCTTTTAAATCTCCTCTGACATTTTTTTCAGCTATAACAGCATTGAGACTTTAAAAGGTTTAGATCAGTTTGTCAAATTAGAAGAGTTAATACTGGATAATAATCAATTAGGAAACGGTGTTGTGTTCCCTAATCTACCATATCTGAGAACATTATCACTGAATAATAATCAGGTAATAAATCATTTATATACTTCCCGTCTTTATAGTTGATATATAAAACATCAGATTAATAAATAAATAAGGTTGATAAACATATTGTATTGTTTTGTAAAACAAAGTTATCTGGAGCCAATCACGAATTTAATAGTTAATTACATTTAATAATAATATCCTGTAAAGATTAAAATTGTTGGCTTAATTATGTATAGTAGTGGAAAAAATTAAGGCATAAAAAAGCTTCAAATCTTCAATATTTCGAATGTCTCAGGAAAAAAGGCAACCTCAAGGTTGAAGATTCTAGTTTTGAGATTTCAAATTTTTGTCGGTTTTGTTTTCTGGTATACGGGGCTTGGATTTTTTTTTTCGATATATTCACCACATGTACCAGATAACTTGTTAATTTAGCTTTAATTTGCTTTTTTTAAATCCTCGATACGTCCATTTCTCGCTGGGACATTGAATAAAAAAAGTTTATTTTGTCTATGACCATCGTTCTCTCAGCAACTAATGATTACACAACGAATCAATGGTCGGTTTTGGAAACTATACTTTGTTTTGATTTGCTATTTACAGTTTATTGTTCAATTGCACTTATCGAAAAATGTTTTATGTATGTCACAGTTTTCAGACTTAGAAGGGTTAGTGAATAAAATTAAAGAACACTTCCCAATGATATCCTATTTAAGCCTGCTCAGCAACAAAGCGTGCCCGAATCAGTTGTCAGACATCGATAAAGATGACTCCGATTACCAGAGGTATAGGTGAGTATTTTAAAATGTGAAAATATTATAAGTATTTTTATTATATATTATTTGAATGATTATATTTTCGAAATACTCAAATAAAATTTAATATAATGTAATCGAAAATAATTAAATAATTATAATCCACAGCGAACAAACTGATACGTGAAAATTTATAGAGGTGGCTTGCTCAGAAAGTTTGGTAGGAATCTGGCTCTAAATTGTACGACAAATTCGCTTCAGATTGCTGTCACAAATGAATGTCAAATTACTGTCGCAAATGGATGTCAAATTACTGTCGCAAATGGATGTCAAATTGGCTCCATAAGTTACAGAGCAATAGCTGTATCCAAATTTCAATTAAATTGAGGGCAGCGACTAACGCTCTGTCTATTATGTATATGACCCTGATAGTGAGTGGGTTCCGACGGGGCTATGACGTCAAAAGCGAAATCATTACCTAGCTTACCGAGAATCACCCCGTTGCGAGAAGTACTCTGACTATTCCAAATAACGGTCCCGCTGTTGTTGCTGCCCCGTGACTATAATGACCGAATTCCCTAAAACGAACTACGCTTCTAAGTCGAACTTGAGAAGCTCTTAATTCAGTGAAAAGTACGCGGATACTATTGTAATCATGGGATAACCGGTCAACCCTAACCTGCACACTGACACTTCCATACTGGAAAGAACGGACGGCTCTAACGGCATGCAATACAATGAACCTTTAAAGGGTTCGAAAGTGCCACCCCCGCGGGTGACACGAAAAACTCCCAATAGTGTAGACAGTACGTATGTACTAGTACGAAGAAATACACTGTCCCTTAATTTCCATTACAAAATTTACACTGTAGTTACTTGTCTATTTATAAAATTTGTGATAACACATTCAGCAAAGTTAGAAAACAATGGTTTTAGATATTTCATGATATACGAGCTACCTAATCTCCGGTTTTTGGACTCGCGTCGGGTCTCCTCGACGGAACGCAAGGAAGCCGCGATCCGTGGAGAATTCATGCGAGTTCGTCGTCCCCCAGATTCTATTGATACTCCCGCTATTTCTAATACTTCGGGAACACAGGCGCGACCTCTGCCCGTTGATTTAACGTCATTAGGCAAACACAAAGGTATTTTATTAGTTTTAATGTAATTCCCATCCCTCCTTACCTTAGTTTCCTTTACCCACTAAATTGTCCGAAAGTTCAATAAGAAATATATTGTCAACATATCGCTATAATATATTAATTTAAGATTTAAAACATTATATATAGATAAGTTAACACGGTGACGATTCGTCCTATTTCCAATTTAATACTTTATGAAAAGATAATTGTTTGTAAATGAGTTATGGTCTACGATTGGATTTTGTTTTATACTTTATAGTTTTAGCGTTCCACCATAACCTCATCTGATGTTAATTGATTCAAAATTGAAAACATGTTAAATCTAGGGTGACTGGCTCTCAAGAACAACTGCCGGAAGATGCCTGACGACGGATTTTCAACTTGAGGGTGGTAAATAAGTGAGAAAAGCCCTACTACCATTCTATGTCCTCATCATGGTGTGTAACGATTCGAACCCACGTCAGTCGACGCGTTATAACTTGAGGGTGGTAAATAAGTGGGAAAAGCCCTACTATTATTCTATGATTTCATCATGGTGGGTAAAGATTCGAACCTACATCAGTTGACGCGTTATCCAAGCAAGCTAATCAGTCAACCTTGGTCGCTTCAAAAAATTGATAAAAAATCAATCATGTATTTGCACTTTGGATACTTTCGTATTTAATTGTTAGACCTATTTCGACCTCTAAGCGGAGAGACTATTAGTTACCGAAATTATATTTTATAACGTCAAATATAACGAAATATTTCAGGTGCCTACGGCAAATGTGTTTACAAGTACACAGGAAAACATTCAGAAGGCAATCGATTTATTCGCAACAGTGATTTATAAAAAAAAAAAAATAAACAACGTGATTTGAAAAAGTTTTGAAGAGATGTAGAATGTATTGAAATTTTTATAATTGTAAAGATAAGGAAGCGAATATTATTGTAACTGCAACACTTTTCATAATGCATGCATTTTTTATTAAGATATGTACTTAGTAATCGTTTGTTGTCAGAATGGATTTATATTACGGCAGCTAATCTTTGTCAATCGTCAGAAATGTTGTGTTATATTAATTACTAATATGTTATATTAAGCATTTATTTTTTAACATTTTATAAATCAGATATGAATATATTTTTTTTACTAGAATATTATGTTGAAATAAAGGATATTATTAATTGTTGTGGCAATTGTTTTATTCGGTAATCCTTTATCAGGTATGACTCTAACTAGTACTATAATTTATTATTTCACACAATTTTTTAACATACACGTAGAAATAAATAATCGGTAGACAAGAGTACAAACATAAACTTAAAGGATCAGAATTTTTATGTTGGGTTATGCTCATGATGTCTTTATTCTGTATGACTGCTAGTACAATTTACGTAAATCTGTACGACGTGTTTAGGGTTGCCACCCGAACTTTATAATAAAGTATTGTAGGTATTTGTACTCTACATTTTATGTGAACAATAAAGTACGGGAAAATGCTTTATTTGGCATGATTTGGTTTCTTTGGGATTTTGAAAAGTTTATTCGTATGTATTTTCTTGGTTAAGAGAAATACATCGATTGCTCAATCGACGTTGCCACTCGCTAACGCCACATCACCTAAGCACTCGTTTCTGTACGTAACTTAACCTCAAATGTCAACAATATCACTGTCATTAATTGTCACAATTTCTTGTTTGTTTCGTGCGAAGCGGTTTAAATGCAATAACAATAAGATTTAAAGTTTTATAGACTTATGCGTAATAATAATAAAAATTAAAAAAATAATTGTACTTTATTTTAATACTCTGTACTTTTTTTTCCTACCTATAATAACCAATGTACTTTATCTGCGAAAAAAAAGGTGGCAACTCTAGACGTGTTCCATAATAAATTGTAACTAACCCCTACAACAGTTTTCGGCTGAGTTTTCCATTAGCGTCCGTCGAGTTGGGAGTTGATATTTTTTTAATAGATAGATTACATTAATATAAGAACACACACAAAGTTTCACCATGCTGAGACGCGTAGTTTTTGAGAAAAAAAATATTGAAAATCAGTTATTTTTGCAATATTTACGTAATTTTTACCACAGATTATAGCGAAATATTGCCATTGAACGTTTCGTTTTACTTACGGTTATGTTGTCATAAGTTACGTGAAATTTAATTTTTTATAAATTTTCATAAATATTTATTTTTAATACTTGTTTCAATAGTTTTCATACACACATATATTTGACAGTTTATGTATATTAAATTACATCATTATTTTCATTACGAACTATTAAAATTAAAATGTGTAGTTTATGACTCGTAAAGACGTTCAACCGGTTTGTGAAACGAAACGTAAAACTGACGCCATTTTTGTTGTTATTGAGATAACAAATTAAATAGGTTAGGTTCGACTTATGTTAAAGAACCTGTTTGAATGACCCCGACTCCACCTGGGACGAGTTTGTCCTACCAATAGAGTGTTTTAAAAGAGCCGGAGGCGCGTAGGGAGAGCAGCCTTCGCCCGCTGTAACAAATCGTAGGCATTGGACGAGCCGGAGCGGCCGAGGCTGGTCGCCGAAGGCGACCAACAAGCCGAGGCTGCTGAGGCGAGGATAGATGCCTGGGATATGTTACTCAAGGGCGTCGAGGCTGCTCTTCCCGCAGCGCCGGAGACGTTGCAGAGTCAAAATAGATACAGAAATTCGGAATTTTTCCTCGGAATTAAAAGTTTAAAAACTCGAAAAGGTGGGGGCTCCGCAACTTTTCCTTTTAAGGGGTGTTAGTACTGATCATCCCCTTCCCTCCCATCTCACTCCCCACCGTCAATTCGACGGACGCTAATGGAAAGTCGTACCCAGTTTTCTCTCACGTAGGAGGTAAGGACCCATTTTTATGTAGGGTGGTAGCTAGCCAGACGGACTTAGAAAAAGTCCTACCACCATGCTATGGTTTCATCACGATGTTTTTCTTCACCGAAAGCTCGGACTCAGTTACTTGGATTCGAACCTTCGACGCTGTGTCCGAACACACTATCGACTGACCCATCATCGCTTCAAGATTTAGAAATATGTATGTCTAATGTAGACGAGCATTAAGGAAATTTGAAAATAAATTCTCTAATAGTTTAATAATTAGGGTAACTTTTAAGATCTTCCCAAGAGGAAGTGCCATCGAGTACAAGGCCAATAATTTTATACAAGCATAAGAGACATGGCTATATAAAAATATCTCAATAGCGATGTTTTATTTGATAAAAAAAACGATTCAAATCCAAATCATATAATAAAATAAATCTGCGAGTCTCACTGCTAGGCCAAAAGCATATTTTCAAGGGGAGGTACGAGTATAATCATCAACCACAAAATTATATAACAGTGCTCAGCAACAGCCCAAGAAGAGGTCCCGTCGGCTCTTGTGCTCGTTGCTCAATTGGGTGAGTGCCCTAAACCACCAAAGGTGTCATCAGCGTAGGTCAGTTACAAGAGAGAAAAAAAAAAGCCTGCAACATGGCATGTATGAGCCTGTGACTTATTAATAGTCATTATAAAGGATAGTTATACCGGAGATTCCAGGCGCTTAAATTGAAGTGGTAACGGTCCGCCAGCCGCTGTGCCTCCGCGTTTTAAATCTCTGATATCTGCTTAAATATCCATTTCAAGGAAATGCTGTTAAGGGCAATTTTGATTTAGATGGCATGTACAATGTGCTTAATTGGATAAGGAATAATTCTGTATTGTACAAAATAACTTGCTATATAACACATATTTTTTGGAATATGTAAAAAATATAAAACGGTTACTGCCGGTTATCCTTTAGAGATAAATATATACCATCATGGACTTTTCTTATCGATCTTTTTAAGAATTTCGTAGTACATCTATTTCGTAAGGTTCAGCCAGCGTTTGTAATTTAAGGGAACAAAAATATGTTTGTTACGATATCACATTACAAATCTTATATGTATTATACATTTAAAGAAAATATATTTCTTTAATACTCTTTGGAATTCATACTGGTTATAAACTATTTAATAAATTGTTTAAAAGTAAAGCAAAATAACATATGTCATGTCAAAGCACATAAAGGAAAATAGTAGAAAGTAAAAAATATTGAAATATAAACTTGTAAATGTCGTTTCTTTGTTTAGAGGTAGGTTTTTATTGTTAAATTTTATAATATAGCATAGATTTATATAATGTAATATATTATAAATAAACACTCTTTGTTTACAGAGCAACACATAAAAGTTTATTTAATTAATATTAATAAACCTTATATTAATCTTATATACACATAAACCTTCATCTTCACCCTATCTATTGCTGAAAACTGCATTCTAATCCGTTGAATAGACTAAAAGATCTAAGCGAACAACTGCTGACGCGACTTCATTTTACACTAGGTATGTTAAGATAACATGAAATAATACAAACTTTGAGTCATCCATTATTTTTATTATTCGTATTATTGACCAAATTTCAATTATTTATTATTAAGATACCTTAGGAATGCATCAAGTGGGTACAGCGAACATAAGAAATAAATTAAGTACTAAAAATTACATCAAAAAATTCTTCCCTAATCATATTTATAATAAATACACTGTCAACTCTATGGTCTATCACATAAACCTTCATTTCAACGTGTACTTTTCCGAAGCTCTTGTATGTACAAAAATTTTAAAATACCTAGTTGCTTGTTATTTATATTTATTTATTTACAATTACAAATAAATTAAATGCAACAATTTTAAAAGCTCTAATGCATTATTTTGTTGTATATATTCGGAGCTTTCGCTACAGTGTAATTTGAACATATATCACTAAATATTTTTCATGGATAATGTCACTTATAAATATTGGTATCTAATTTAAAATCCAATCTCAATTCCCAAATATTTGCTATCTACTGTTAAGCATAAATTACTTGCAAAACCTCGAGTTTAAAATTGTTCCAGTGAGGTATTTTAGACACTAATTGTTATATTTTCACTCATATAAAGCTAATTTTCAAAGTGGCAGGAATGGTATAAACATATTTAAAATTTTAAAGTAGAAACTAGCTGCCCTTTAAAACTGCCAACAAAGTTTTAAAAAAAAAATCTGTAAAATAAACATCTAATAGCGACTCTTAAACAGAACCAAAAAATTGTTACACTACAGTCTGTTATAATTTTTTTATTAAATGTATATTCAAAAAATATATAAATACAACAAACTTCCGATATCTTTTCAAATTATTATTACAAATCAATAAAAACATCGCTTCACATAAGTGACTTAATATTTTGTGCACGATTAAAGCCTTCGAAATGATTAAACCATCCGAGTGTGGAGAACAATTTAGGCGACAATTATCACATTGTAACCTAAAACTACAATACCTATTTATAGTATAATACTAAGTAATAATTGATTACCTAATTTACAGTTGCAATTACAAAAAATAAAAAAGAGTTCTTCATAGATGCCACATAAATATGTGTATACAATTTAAAAAAAAAAAATTGGTCACACTACCTATAAAAATAGGAATTGATTAATTACTGTTTTAGTCTTAATGTAATATAAAATAATGTTATTTATTACGAATTATTAGAAATAAATAATGATTATGTTAACACTTTACAAAAATGTTACAATATACGTAGATAAATAATATGTGTTAATAATTTCTTTACATTTATAAAAATATAACAACAGATATTTTGGCAGATATTGTGTTTAGTGCAGAATTTTAATATATGTATTTATTGTAAAGCCGTTGCAATAGAAACTTTGGTTATTATTATTATTCATCACCACATTTCTATAAAAATTAAAATATGGAATGTATTAATCACACTAATCAGGATGACGCATTATATATTTTGCATCAAATAATATTACTAGAAACTCTTTAATATATTTAAGAATGTAAATAAATTACACAATACGTCTCAAATATACAAATACGACGTTCAACATTAAATGGCACAAAATTTTGTATTCAATGCATCCCTCTATACTCACTACTGTAGCCGTCTCACCAAATGGGAACATCACAATCGTGCCCATCGCACCAAATACGAATATTACCATTATGACTGTTGCACCAAACGGTAATATATCACTATTATGACCGCTGCGGCAAACAGGAATATCACGATTGTGTGCAATTCACAAATGAAAATATCACTATTATGGCCATTGCACAAAATGGGAATATCACCATTGTGGACCATGCACCAAATGGGAATATCACCAATGTGAGCATTACACCAAATGGGAATGAATTCAAAATAACGTATTTCTATAATGAAAACAGAACGTAACAGCTGCAAAATGTTTCGAGAAAAATACTGAGCTCAATTAGCCGATACAAAACTTTATGGACGAAATATTTAAGATACTACTAAGTTACGTTCCCTTTTCGAACATTATAAAACATTTATTATAATGTACAAAACAATAGTATCCTCTTTCATAGATTCCTAGAGAAACAAATCAGATTACACAAAATCATTATCATTAATTATAGTTGGGTATTCTTCGAAATCCATTATATTCAAAAGCAAAATGAATAACATATACGCAAAATAGATTCGACTATACAGAGTCCAATGAAAATTGATAATAATTTTTCCTTATCACGGTAAACATAAACTGAAAACAAGAAAATAAACGGAGATATTTATAAAAAGCCAACATTTAAAAATACAATAAAAATAGTTACCAAACTAAGTACATATCATCACCGTTCTAAAACCCTGCTGCACGACGATACAAATCATAACGATTATTATTATTAAAGCACAAAACGAAACGGTATTGTCACACAACAATAATACAAAGGTATATGCCGCAAAACCTTATACAAAAATTCGATACAAAAAAATATATTTGAACAATAAAGCTTCACATTACATAAGCCTTTATATAGTGAATATCACTTAAAAAACGTCCGAAAGCCCCTTTGGCTAGTTTGTACGACACAAATAAAAACCATAATTATTCCCAAACGAGAGTCCTTTCACGATATTGTACAATTCATTTGCACTTTTATTTTTTGACATTTGGTCGTTAACTATCGAGAGTTACGTTGACCCAGAATAAGGATGCACATTACGATTCGATTTGTATGAATATCGATAACGATGTAGCGATTTTTTTTATCGAATCATTTCAATGCCATCTTTACGCGAATCGATTCAAAAGTAAAACGGTTTCGTGTCGTAACCACCTCCACCTATTAATTATTTATAGTTATTAACGTCAATGAAGCAAGATCTATTATAAACAATTGGCGACACTTTTAAACAAGTATTATATTATTAATTATGTTACAATGTAAACAAACAATTAACATTTGTAAAAAGTAACAGGAATATTTAAGGCAACACAACAGTCAAAATAATAGAAAAGAAAAGTTATTTGATTGATTATTAAATACTGCGAATTTTTAACAGACTTCAAAAAGGATGATGTTATAAATTGTCTTGTTTTTTTTTTTTAAATATCTTGTTACTTCAGAATTTCTTAATTTAAAAACCGTTTTTGCAAATCCTTTTTTATTATAAAGGAGATATTTTCAAGGAAGAGAAGAGGATGCCATTAGCTTAGCATTGAATACTAGATTTCGAAAATATCCCACCAAACTCCTCAAAATCGAAATGTATATTAACTGAGATACATATTTTGGGTAGATCTTTATTGAAGCCAGTTTAATTGACAAACCTAGATTAGATAAGTACCTAACTATGATTAAGAATATTCTGCTACATTTTTTAGTAGATTTTTTTGTTACTAGTTTTGTTTTTTGTTACAATGTTATATAAGTTAGATTTCAGAGCATATCATTCGATAAAAGCATTGATTCGAAGGTATGTATGATCGATTACGATTTAACAAAATCGATTTCAAACAAAATATGTGCATCCCTAGAGCTGAGTTAAAAAAAAATAGCACTTAGAAATGAACATAGCTAGAATATTCTCTAGAAGCATTGCGTCGACGCAGGAATGCCCCGAGCGGCGCCGCGGGCTACACTTGCGTCACACACTGAGCTAACTTCTCAAGCTCCGCCTGCAAAGCCTGGCGCTTCTCAGATTCCAACTTCAACTTAAGATTCAGCTCGTCTATGGCAGATTTGAACATTGTATTTTGTACTTCTAGAAGTTTCTCCAGGTTCGATATCTGAAAATGAGGGAATGTGGAAATTTATACATGTTTATACTGAAAATACAGTTCTTTTGAGGTTTAATCACATGGATACTACTAAACGTATGTGCATAAGAATATGCTACTAGAACACTATATGGTGCTAGGCTGTTTTATATTGTTCTAACTTTTATATATGAATGTTATGCGAACGAAGTCTCATCTGGTTACTAATACTTTATAGGACTATATTTTACTAGCAATTTCCCGCAGTTTCACACGCGTTTTCTATGCACTATTGATCTTTGCCTCTGTTTGCAGCTAATTATCGACATCGTATTTGTCAATCAAAGTGCTAATATCCTATCCATAAATCCACCCCACAGTCGATCCAACCACCAACATCATAATGGGTCGGTTCACGGTCGAGTCTGTTGTGTCGTTCGTTATCGCACGCTTGTATCGCTTGAAGCTGTCACACGCGCCGTGAACCCATCCATATACGCCTACGTACAAACAAAAGAAATTGGTTGGATTGGACTCAGCTGATTTTGAAATGTAACGACAGACATGTTATTGCTATTTTTCCTTGTTTTCTTTACATAATTCGTTTGTTCGTCATTCGTTTAGTTATTTGCAAAACCACTTTGCAAATTTTCACGAGCCTTGTCCCCAGTAGTTTAGTCTGTACGTTAACATATTAGTCTGTCAGCCAATTATTTATATATATATATAAATGAGTACTCACCCTATTGTTTAATTGTGCGATCAACGCGTCACTCCCATCGTTTGTATTCCGTTCGATTTTGACCGAATGCAGTCGCCTTTCAAGTGTGTTCGAACTACTTCTCTCACCGCTCAGTATTGCCGTCGGTTTCTCCGGTAATTTCTCCTCCAGCTTTTCTATTCTCTCCAGAGTACTCGACTTTTCGAATATACTCGATGGCTTGGTAGTCGCTACGGGTTCACTCTGTTTCTCAGTCGGTTTCTCGGTGATGGTCACGGGCTCGGTGTAAGTTCGCGTCGACGCCGAGGGAGGCGACGGCGCCGGCGGTTTCTTAACCTCTTCCAACATCGATATTAAGGTCCGGCCTAAAACAAAAAATAACCTAATTAATTTTTCAATTCGAACACATATTATAGAGGACCGTTCAAGTATTACGTAAGCTAATTTTATTGTATTATCTGACCGCCCTTTTCCCCTGGTCAGCAAAAGTAAACAATGCTCTTAAACCTCTCCCCCTCCCCGTCCTCCCATACTTAAGTCAACATTTATATAAGTATTTTTCATTCATTCTGTTCTGATTTCCTTATTGATTCACGGGCCGTAGTTAACAAGGATTTATAGGCTTAATTTATAAGTAGGGATTCGCTACTAGAGTGATGGTAACCCTATGAATATGACCGCGCATCTGACATAACAAGCATACACATTCAGATCCCCTCTATCTCTTATGTCATCAATAATAAGCAAATCAAAGAACCCTCCCCCCCCCCTCCCTAACCCCCTTTAGTGCGTACGTAACACTTAAATGACTCCTAACTAAGAATGACTGATAAAACAATTACGAAAATAACAATTAAAAATATATACATAAGTAAACTTAAGTGTCTGTTTGTAATGTTAAAATAACTTTTCCCCAAATGGATATAACAGTATATACGGAAATATTAACAAAAAGCAAACTTTTTCCAAACTGTCTGTTTATTCCGAGTAATCACCGAAAAGGTATGACTTATTTTGACGGGACTTTCATTAGTAAGTAGTTGATATTATAGTACTCAACTATTTTATTTTAGAAAAAAAAAAAAGAATTAGGGATCCGCGTCAATATAATACAGTTACAATAAAACAGAAGCAGTGTCCAGAACCATGCGCACTCTGTAAACAAAAATATCTTTTACCAAATTCCAATGTGTCCAAATCACGAGTAACAGATACTTTTATTATAATAATAAACCCAACAACTTTTATAAGGTATAATCAGAGATTACAGCAAAAATAATTTGTAAGATCTTCTGTTGCAGTCTTACTGAGGTGTACCAATGTGATAGAAAAATGGTAGCGAAATTTGGTATAAAATCGATATAAAGATATGTCATGTATTTAGTTTATCGAGAAGTGATGTAATAGTTAAAACAATATATAATTTTGCTTTTTATAATCACCTGCAGCGGTCGGCGAATGTATGACTGGTTTAACGGCTGAAACGTCGACATCACGTGGAGCAGGCGACGTGTCCTTCTTAGAATCCAGCGAATGACGAACTTTAGTCTTAAAAAGAATATAAATTGATTTTGAAAACTTGATATAACATACATAAATCATACAAAATTATTATCTATACTATCGGACAGGAAGATCGAAACGAATTAATATGGTATTAATTAAAAAATATTAGTGCAGTTCACACGCGGTAGAAGTAAAACTTTCAAAAATGATAAAATTCTGATATAAATGATACACGTGAACAAAATGCTGGTTGTGACACTTTTTCACAAGGCTACGTAATACGCAGACGTACACATGTGTGTGTACATTCAAATATACACACAACGCTCGGACCAGAGCAAATATTAGATGGTACAATGTTACAATGCGAAAACAGCAAATATAAGAAACACTGCATAATGTATTCTATCTCATTCTCTCGCACGTCGAATTCTATAGTTATTTATATATGTATCCCATGTTCGTTTGCTTCAAGTTTTAAATCACAATGAGACTAAAGTTTTCAATTTTATATTTCAAATATTGTTATTGATAATCTGCACCCAGTAGATGGCTCTGTGGTAGTTTTATTAACTACCAGAGTGGAAAGAAGAACGTCCGCCGAACAAGTTAGTATATTTATTTTAGAAAATATATCACCTCTTCGAAACTCTCCATAACGGACATTCGGCTGGTTATCGATGAGGTGCTTTTCGACATCTCCATGGAATGTGTTGAAGACCTCTTCTCCTCTACACCGCAGTCTAGGATCCTGAAAATAAACATTGTTATTAATATTATTCTGTAATCTATATATACAAAAGAATAAGTAACCGACTGCCATATAAATGCAGAACCCAAATGGGGTTGTGAAAATTGTATGCAAGTGTTTCTTTTATACTATACTTGAGTACTAAAGAAGGATTTTTGGAAGTTCAATCCCCAAGGTGGTAAACATCACGATAAGATCCTTAGTGAGAGTATTTGAAGATTATTATTGTATTTTAAATTAATGTTAACAACCTGTCGGTGCTGCCACCTCCAGCTTTACTGGCAACACCGCTCGCCTCCGAGGAACTGGAGACAGACCGGGATTTGCCGTCAACACCGAAACTCGTCTTCTTGGCCTGGTTTAGCTTCAGCTCCTCCATCCAGGGCGCCTTGTGTTTCTCCCATTCTCGAGTACGCGGTCTTATTTCATCCAACTTCTCGGATGATGGTTTTTCACCTGTCGGCACTATTAGAAAATGGTAGAAACAAAAAAAAATAAAGCAAATATATACTTTAAATACGTTTTTATTAAAAATAAATTTTGTCTGTTTCCTTTCCCTCTCCTGCACATGCGCACCATACCGCTGCCACCACTTCACACATCGCTGTACTGATGTATAATATCGGATATTAAAATAATACTTATATATAACATAGAAAAGATACATTATAGCATTGACATATATGACGAAAGACAAAACAATAAATATAGAATTGACGCAACATACATAATTTAAAATAAGCATTTTTTATACGTTACTAATTACGAATGAACTACAAGATGAACCCGTAAAACTTTTTTTCTTAGTTAAAGACTAAGTGTCTGAGAAGTAACACTAAGAAAATGATCAAAATATATTCA
Organism: Antheraea assamensis; assembly: GCA_035772565.1. Taxonomy (NCBI): domain Eukaryota; kingdom Metazoa; phylum Arthropoda; class Insecta; order Lepidoptera; family Saturniidae; genus Antheraea; species Antheraea assamensis. The sequence goes on from JAQQSE010000018.1 coordinate 2,382,362, forward strand.
GCAGTTTTAGCATGATGCGTGCACAACGACAGACCTCCATCAGTTTATTTATATATAGAAGATAACTTATATAGATGGCGATAACGACAATATATTAATAATGAATTATGCTGTTGTATGTTATTTTACAATCGTTATTGTAAACTGTTGTCAGTTATTCTGCTGTTATATAATTTATTGTTTTGTATCCTATTGCAATCTATATCAGTGGTATGATAATAAAATAAACATTAGTTGGAGTTATTGAACGGATCATACTAAGTCATGTAGACACTAAAAAAAAAGTAAAAAGAAAAAAATTACCTTCATGGCCATTGCTTAGGCCTATCTGTTGTGGTGTGTCATCCCGCAGAGCCTGACTCGGGGGTCGACGTCGAGGAGCTTTCGCTCTGCAATCAACATATAATCCTCATCACAATCAATGCAGATCTCAAAATGGCGGATTACATTTTTAGTTTTTTTTTTTTTTATTTCACAAAGTCGTTTTACTAAAATTACATTGTTTAACAAAAAAAAAAACAGTTCATACAAATGAAAATAAAAAACATTAAAAATGTATTTAACATAAAAATTATAATTTTACAAAATATATTATTTATTATTTTTGAAAGATTTTTAAAAAATCAGGTAAGTTTTTAAGCCTATGCAATCTACAGTCTGTTGTCCTCTGTCTCATTAAGTCTACATTCGTTTGTATGGAACTTAAATCTTTATGGTGTTGGACAGTCCAGGGGTTAAACTAGTACATTTACCTCACTTACTATTTTCTGATATTTGCCTATCATGGGCATATATTTATTGAAGTAAGACTTCCTCGATACCTTGTAATGGAACATTCTTTAACGAAACGTTATTAAAGGAAAAACTCTAAAGCGAAAAATGGTAATATATAAAAAAAAAAGAAAACAAGAACTATGTTCTGAAAAAAAAAATAAAAGAAAGAGAGAAATGACAGTGATACAATAAGATAAAATATGGATATAGTAGATTTTAAACTTGGTCTTGGTAAATTAAACCGATTTTAGTTTTTTTTTTCAAAATTATTTTAAGAAGGAATTTGACTGTCTGTATGTTTATCTTGTATTTATTATATACGTTAAATTTGTTTACTGAGTTGTCTGATAACATGGTGATATAATTGGGCAATTTTAGTACTCTTAGATGGTTTCCAAGTCCTGGTTAATATTTTTGGTATGTTCAGAATACAGTCGTGAGTTCGAACTTCCGCATAATACAGTGAAGAATTGAATATAGAACAAAGTTGAAATATTATTGTAGGGATCGCAAATTCCCATTTGTTTATATCTTTAAGTTGTATAAATGTTATACATATAAGGTGTATTTATACCGAAATTTTTATTCTGGCATCTAGATCCTGAATGGTCAAAAAGTTTAGCAATGACTATCAAGTCTTATAACATTTCGTTTATAGGAAAAATCAAAATATGACAGTGATAGATATACATTGCATGGCATAAAAATATTAACTCTAGTTGCGTTATCCATGGATGAAACAGAGGAATACGTTTGTATGAAATAAAAGCTGCCCATATTTACTTTTAAGTAGAATTAACGACGAGATGTAATAGAGGTGTACCTGCCAACACGTGGATCGGAGAGTATCGAGTTCCGCTCGACGTGATCGAACGTGTTCGTGTTGGGGGGTGCAGAGGTGGGGGCGAGGATGGGGAGGGGGACGGGGGAGTGAGGACGAGTGCTTCCCGGCACGGCGGACGTGGGGAGCGGAGGGGGAGCCGACTTGCTGGAGGAGGAGCCGTCCGGTCGGTCCCACTCTCCCCCGCTGCTGCTGCTACTGCCATTCGACACCGATGCCGTCGACGATGACTTCTCCCTGGAATTTTTAATATTTTAATTAATTTTTTACTATACAATAATCACAGTAATTCAATTAACATTTTTGTGCAAAACAGACCAGCGTAAAAAAATCATATAAATTAACAACATAATATAATATCACCATGCAGGATGTATGAAAGTATGACCTTTGCGTGTTTTAAATAAAAATTATCTATGGTACATTTTGTTATTAGTATAGAGTGAATGATGTGAAAGAGGTGATGTTATGAACTAGCCATGACCGTGAGCGAAAGAGATAATAGAAAGGATGTTGTATGGCACCGAATGAAAGGTGACACTGCGTTATAAAGATAGCTAATAATTAAGAAGTGCTGTATTAAGAAATTATATAAGAAATTATTTATAATTATTAAATATAGAAAGAACGTAAAAATACATTTAATCGTTAAGCGACTCACTTATCTGTGGATGGCAGCATTTTATTTTTGAGACCGCTTAGTAATCCACTAACACCTGATGATGGTGTAGGGCTTTTCTTCAACGGCACTGGAGGTTTTTTCACCTAAAAAAATAATAATTCAATTATTATAAAATTTATTTATGGGATAAGGCCGCCAAAATTAACATTAAGCATGATCAGAAAATAATATCAAAATGTCAACATCAATTTCAAGCGAAACTCAAACAATATAACTCTCCTGAAGGTTGGAATCTGCAAAGCGATTATAATTCGCTAGCTTTTCCCAATCATAAACTGTACTTGGCAAGTTTATTTAATAAAAATTTAAACTGGAATGTTACTTAGTATACCCAACTTGAGGCAAAAATACAGCGTCGTCCATTGACATAATATATAACATTTATGTTTTTTTTTTTTTTTAATTTGATAAATACAACGACAAAACCTCAGTCAATATATGATAATTAACTCCGATATTAAAGTAATTATGTTGCAAAAATATTAAATATCACAGATTTTATGTTCTTTACAGAATATATCATAATTGTTTGCTTTAGTGTTACAAATTTCATACATTGTCAAGTCAATAAGTTGATCAAATTTTATAAAAAAAAAAAATGCTACATTGACGTTATCGGAACATAAAGAGTTGAGTTAACTATGTATTTTTTGTGCTAAAAAATGGAAATGTTCATTATACGTGTTCTCATCGGAAGTAAAAAAAAAAAACAAATTAAAAAAAAGGTGGTGGATTTTTTGGCAAAAAAAATTTGTAAAACTTAAAAAGAATCACGAATTATGGTCAAATTTGGATCAGTGAACTACCACTAGTTTATGACAATTAACCAATTATCCTATTTTTTTACTTTTCAGTTAATATATCTTTAATACCTGTTATGTGGTACAGAAAGCATTTCTTTATCTTATATATTAACTTTGATATTATCAATAAATAATTTGATTACAATATTAAACGAATGTATAGTATAATCAACAAACTACTGCAAGATTGTGATAATAATAACTGTCGGTCGAAGATTCTGATAGCTTGAAATTAATTTTTAACGGCCACCATTGAAATGATTAAAAGGCGATAATAACAAACTTACTTGTCCGTCTAATGTCCCGTCCGTTACTGTCTCATTGTGTATTAGTTTCTCAGATTCATTTTTATTTGTGTGCGTGACTGTACTTTGTGTGCTGATCTCCTTACTCAATGTGTTCTCTTTGTGCATACTGAAATCAAACAATGCAATTCTGAACACATATATATATATATATAGGTCGAGTGGCTTGTGATATAAATTCAATATCCGTAGGTTCATATATCGACGTATTGGATGACATGGTTTTGTAGATTTCTTGACGGTCGAATATATATATATACATATTATCCGTGAAAAGTCACATAATATAGGCAACGATAGCCATATTTCGTGTGATAAGTAAATGTATGTGTTAGATACATGAAAAATTATAGAAAACATATTATGATTCTATGAATACAAAATCGATTCATTTATATAATCTGGAAAAACAAGTATTTCTAACTAGTATTATTATTCTATGAAGAATAAAACTATATTTATTCTTTTTTTTAATGTTCATGGAATGTTATTTCCTTTGGGAATACGTTAGTTACAAACTTAACAATCAGTACATTCATGTTATGAACTTTTCTGAAATATGAAATTTGCTGCTTCCTCGACTCCTTCTGTACCGTCTAAATATTGAATTATCTCTATTATTAAACTGTTACCTGGCCATAAATGCACACTTACCTAATTTTAGACGTGGTTAATTCTTTCACAGACGCTGTCTTTTCAGAGTATTTGTTGAGTATGGGATAAATGGGGGTTGTTGTTTTGGATGGCGGTCGATCCGGCTTTTTCTCTTCCACTTCTGTTGTAACTATAACGGAATGCATGTCACGTGTAAATTATATTATTACAAACGCCCACTGCACAATATATATAAATTTAGCATGAATATTAATCACAAACTTTCTACACGGATAGGAAGCAAATTTATCAAACAATCGTCCATTTTTATATTTCATATTTGAAATTATTATAAATAGAATAATATAAATCACAGTTTTTTTTTTTTGTTCACGAATAACACATACAAAATTATAAACTAACTTTCTACGACCATTATTGATAATTAATTAGTCGAGGAAGTAGGCAACGGCGTCAGTGTAACACCAACGCGGGGCGACTATGAGGCAACTAGTTATAAAAAGACACATTCAAACCAGCCGCGGTGAGGTAAGTTACGCAAAATCACGACTCCACCGCTCGCAACTCTCAAAGTCTCAACCTTCATGAGAAATGTCAATACCAAAACATCGATTCCATGTATACTAGTAAACAGTACGGCGAGTTTAATCTCTCCGTCAAAAATTTCAAATATATGTGTATATATTTATTACATCTAAAATAGTACACGGTCAACTGGACTGCTGTCATTTTGACATTACAACTCTTTATCCCGCCAACTTTTGACGGTAGCCACTGTTCTTGGCATATGTTGTTAGATTAAAAGCAGTCATCCTTTAGGCAAGCTAGTAAAAAAAGGACAATACATAAAAATGGGTAATTTTACCTGGTATTAAACATAAGACCAATAAAATACATAGCATACTATGGTATTAATGTAGTATTTTAAATGTAATCTATACAAAATATTAACATTCGTCGTAGAAAATTAATTACAAGTCATTAAATTCAACGTAATTTGTACACTCACTGTTCTCATTGATAAGGTTAATTAAATTAATAAAATGTCATAATAACTAATAGTTTTGATTCTGATGAAATTATCGTATTTGCAATTAACGCGATTGATTAATTAACAATTGCTTACATAACAGCTTGATTTAAAATATTTTCGTTTAATAAGGTTTAATAAGTAACACCTACAAAGGATCACTACTGTATATATCATATTCGTTAAAATGTCAACTACAGTGGGCAGACTGTTTACTAACATGTTAAGTTTGTTTCTATAGACATAAAATATAATAATATCCATATAATTTGAAACGCGCCATAAAAATAAATTGTAATAATAATTGTTTTATTTACTTCGTTTTAAATTCTGTATTACTTTTATTCTTATAACTTGGAATAGCACACACTCCTAAACTTTAGGAGTAATTTTGTAAATAAAGACACACATATATTTGAAAATACACACAGAAGTAAATAAAAAATTATAAATGTGAATCGAGTCACATTCTTCCCATTAGTCTTGTATCGAAGCAAATAGTTCATCAACAATGCTTAGGGGACTGCTACTTCATTCTCTCAAATCGTATTTCAAATAATATAGTCATAGTAAAAAAGATTAATCAATGAGTGAAATTGGAATCGAGTCTGACTAGCCTAAGTGAGCCGTACCACCATATATCACCATTCATTGTTAACAATAGATTTAAGTTAACAGATTCAAATTCGATCTCGTCTTCTTTGTGTCAAAATTGTCAACTACTTTTTTATATTGCTTTTATCTTTGGTTATCAAAAAAGAACTCTTTCCAGTTTATAATAATTATTATTATTAGTAGACTATTAAAATGTATCACTAACATCTGATCATGGTAAATATGTGAAACTATATTTCTGCGTTATATCACTCTACGTTGTTTATTATCTTAACAATATATTTTATGTTCAGAATAAAAAACAAAAATATACTCTGCAAACCATGTTATCCGTTCACTTCCACTCCCCCACGCATGCGCAACACACCGCTCGCCCCACTTCTCCACGACAACAGAACACACATTCGCTGAGGGCATGTAGTGCTTATAAAAAGCCGTAGTTTCTTAAAACTTTAATAATTCTGTACTAAACAAAGATATCGTGATAAGAAGTAATACTACAAAAAATTATCGAAGTCTGTCCGTAGTTTTTGAGTGATGCACGCATAACAATATACCTTTATCATTTTATTCACATCTAAGATTAATATTTAGAAAACAATTAGAATCCAACGACAGAAACATCAGATTCAAATTTAATTGGGAACTTAGATCTAATAGAAATAACCTTTAAAAACAATAGTTATCAAAAATAAAACTATTTGAAAAAAAAAACTATAAATACATACTACCATCATATTTAGACATTTCAATTCTTAAAAACACCACCACACATAAATGTATATGTAGATAAAAATTACCAATTACAATTGGTTCACGTTACTTAAAAAAAATTCCAAGAATATAAAAGCAAATATATTAAAAAATATAACACACAGCTATAACATTGCAAATCAAAATAACTACCTGAGAAATAATCGCACGAACAAGCACCCGTAGGTCACTGTGATTACGTTCTAAACTGATTTATGCAAATCTCGGTGAACGAATGTTCTTAAACATTTATTTTATATAATAAGTATATATAACAGTATATAAGTTTGATTGATATAATATAGTGACCTATTTATATTCTACTATTATGTACTTCGAATAAATACAGTTATTATAATGTTAACCTAATGCAAATTTTGTCACCGTAATTCTATAATACGTCGTTGTAATAATTCTTAATCATTGGTCCGATATAAATAAAATGATAGAGTTGTGATATAGTTGAGATGCTCTATCTCAACTTTTCTTTCTCTTTCGCTTCTCCTTCTCTCTATCGTTGTGCGCGCATCACGGAAAAAGTACAGTATTAGATTGCAATATATTTTTTTTTAGTTTTACTACGTAAACACTTCCGTCTTATCTAAAAACCAAATCACGAATCTTTGGAATCGACACTGCAATGAAAAATATTTAATGTATTTTCTTTCCTAACAGAGAAACTCAATTGTGTTTTAATTGTCTGCATCATCCAAATCACTAACCATATTATTATATACGAGTATATACGAGTACTTGAATTATACAACAATAAATAGTGTATAGAAATTGTGACGCGGCAAATAGTGGCGAATTATAAAACTGGATAGCGCAACAACTTTTTCCATGAAAAAAACAATATGACAAGCTGTCAAACGTTACAGTTCCTTTTAAGTCACAATTACGTTACAACGACTAAACGGATCGGCATTGGACTTTCGTAGATGGTTTTAGGCATTTTTTTTTTTTTATTCAGTTGACGCACTGCCATTTGTTTTCATGCCCAACGAAACGAGCGGGAATGTGATAGTATACCAATATATACATACATATTACTATTTCAACAGTTTTTGTTTCATTTATAAAGGCATTCTTAGCTCGTATATCAATCACGTGTCGTATTTTCTAGCAATCAAATTCCAAGAAGTTTTTTGGTTAACAACTCAATGACTTCAGGGTGCGGCGTTAGAAATTTTCATTCACAAAGTGGGCGGTGGCTCAAAGTAGCCTGAGAACCTACGATTTTAATTTGTTCCGATTCTAATACTTTATATAGTCTCATAGGGTTCCAACGCTTTACACACACACATACAGTATGACCTAATAAGAAAACGAATTATTTTACTAGTTTCGGTAGACTTACTATTTGAGACTAATATTTTTAATAAGGTAACTTTTTTATTCTGATTCTTTACTATGACTGGAGTTATTATTATATTACAAATTTCCTATATTAGTTACTTTTGTTATCTTCACATTTAAACGGAAAATTTATTTCTACGTTAAATAGTCCGTTTGTTCAGAACGGTTCTAGGCTATATAACTTTACGGTATGACCTTAAGAAGCGGAGCAGAAATGTATGGCCACTGATACCGCAGGGCACAGCTAGTATATCACAAACATGTGTAGATAAATAGATGAAATTATAATATTTCAGTACCCTTTTCTCCTACGTATGTCACCGATTTTCTTTATAGATATTTTTTGTTGCATAACTGTTGACGAACTTTAATGTTATCAATAACACAAATTTCGATTTTTTTTCCACAACATCGAAGCCATTATTTTAAAATTCTTATTCGTACGTACCCTTTTTGTTTACTAATCTACAACATTTGTATGTTCTTTGGGAAAAAAATCAATAATATTTAAACCTATACGATTAATAAATTGAGGTCGAACTTTTTAGTAAGAAATATCCTTAATAATATTGAAACACGAATATGGTCGAATTCCAAGCACTGGACGATTACGATTACGTACTTTAGTGTTGGCAACAATTGAGGACAGAAGAAGTGACAGATGTGGATATATATATTTATTTTTGTAAAATATTTTAAGGAACAAATAGTTTAATCGAGAAAATACTTATTATTAACAATAGTCATCATTATACTACAAGTTGGAATTAAAAATACCATTACATTCGCTTCAGAAAAAAAAAAAAAAAGTATAATTGAAACTCACCCGCTGGCAACAATTGTACAAAGTTGTCAGGGAATAGGCCGACTCGTCCTTGCAACTCGCCGCGCCACCAGCCGCGGTCCGGTGCATCCTTAGATATAATCGTGACTATATCCCCCTCAGCCAGAGTCAACTCATCTTCGTTCACTGCGGTGTAGGGGAACAAAACGCGACAACACTCCTTCACTGTTAAAAAAAAAGAATAATCTATGGAAATTACCGAATATATGTGAGCGTGTCACTTACGAACAGCTGCACCTATTTACGTCTAATTATTATATTGTCGCATTTATAATAGTCAGGACAACGTTTGTGTGAAATTTCATACACAATTTCTGTAACTTTCATGAACTTAAAAACCGTCAAAAATGTATCTAAATACTTTAGACATTTTTTTTTCTCGAACTGACTAACTTTTTAAGGCCGCTATATTTTCACCGGACTACTAAGTGGAGCGCTTAAGGCACTCACCCGATAGCCCTTTAGACAATTATGACGGCACATTAGTACATTATAACCCATGCAACGCTAGAGCTCCGCTAGTATAAATTAAAATGTACTATATACTTATAGTAGCGGCACACTATGACGGCCGTTTTGACAAATTACAATAGTGACGTGAAATGTTGATTTATTTTCAAAAAATATATATATATTCAAATGCTACTTTGTTTTGCATTCAACATTGACGCGAGTTTGCTGGAGGTGTGGTAGTTGTGCTGGCCAGCGATCCTATGTGTATAATTATATATAGGATATAAATATATACTATGTCATTTCAAATTTTGAAAAAAAAAAAAAATGTCGAATTGTCTTGTAAATAAGAGCTCTGGTGATTTTAATCCATTGAAAGTTGCGCCAAACGGCGCTGTTTTTCTTTGTTAATAAAAACATAAAAAGATTTGATCTCGGGACCATATTGTTAAGTTAGATATACTAGTAGTAAAGTTAAAAATAAATACTATTTAAAAATCTTTGCTAAATTAATATTGTACCCAAAAATTATATATTTGATAAATTTTAGAACTAACTACACGTCACTATTTACTACAAAGAACAGCAATTTGCTATTTCAAACGTACTTATTAATTTATACGAAATTTCATGAGCAGATAAACGTCAAAACGGCCATCATAGCGTGCCGCTATTATAGGGACCAGAGATACGTCTCTATCAACGTACTCGTACAAAGATTTTTGTTATATGTATATAAAGATGACACTAAACAAAGCAACGACATATAGCCATTTATCGCTTTACTCTTGCGAAACACGTAATAAGCGAACCGGCCGTAAGTAGAACCGATAAAACAAAACGACACGTGTTTGTTCTACGCACACTACCATTAAATGTTGATCGCATCACAATTATTTCGTAATTATCATTCGCTTTAAGGCTTTGGCCGTTGAAGAATAATAAATTAATCTCAAAAATTCCCACCGCACTTTCAGTTCACAAGTTTACACTCTGCTTAACATTTGAAAATAAATATGTAATACTATATTTATATTTGTTATTTCCTTTTTTATATTTAAATGCTTATTAGCAACGTAATACTGTAATAATCATTATCAAAGAGACTACTTGTAAAATGTTAAAAAATAAAAAATACATTTTTTATCAAATGTTTTACTTAAGCGTTAATGGCTGACAAACAATTTATACATTTAAAATGAAATGTTGTTTGTTTGTCCGAACCAATCTCCGAAACTGCTGATCCGATTTTTATGAATCCTTTACTGACAGAAATCTTTTCAGTGTATTATCTGTGCTACATATAATTGGACTTTATCATAAGGACTAAGCAGAAATAAGATTTAAAAAGAGACACTTAAAATTGATAAAGATATTATAGGGATTAAGTAGTCATAACAAAATTATAATTAATAGAAAAAGTAAATAAAGGAAAATTTCTTCACAAAATGCACTAGAGCATAGAAAATAGTTCTACCAATACGACATTACCTATTCGATTTTAAGGAGTTCCATGGTTTATCTTTGAAATCCAAGTTCCAATGCTAACGCTAATAAAATAAGATCCTTTGGAAAATATTTTATCTTAAACTCTTAGGAAAAATTACAGCTAAACAAAAAAATTAATTAAAGTATATTAGACATAAATGAAGGCCATTTATAAGTTTCCGCATATTCCCTTTACAATAAAAAAGGAAGTTTCGAAATCGGTTTGTAAATGACGCAGTACTGATGTTATAAACATTAAAAAAAATACAATCGAATTAGGAATCTCATTCCTTTTTAAGTCGATAAAAAATAAAATACCCTACTCTAAACAAAAAACGTAATTCCTAAGTCAAAATCAAAACCATGTACACTAAGACGATTTTCTGACTAGTAAATTATAATTACCGAAAGGTGATCAAAAATAAACCGATACAGTATAAAGAATACATAATAAATATATATTCAACTCTATTCTTTGAGAAAACGGAAACAGCGGGGTCACCGTCATAACGCGCCCTCACAAATTTGATTTCATTCAATTGATGTGAATTGCGAGAGAGCAATTCATAAAACAGAATTGCACAGATAAAAAATATCGATAAGATCCAAAACACTATTTAACCGATCGTCTACGTGTTTTTCGTGAAGTAGTTATAACTAGCCAGTATCTGGCCACTGTAGCGTATGAACTACTGTCTCATTCCACCGATCGTTATGAAAATTGGTATTTGTATATATTCGTACATTGGCAATGTTTACACAATATTAATTCTGCTATAACTTAAACATTTATTACGACAAATGCCTAATAACTACAACAATAATAACCAACGCGTGCTGCTGAACCATGGAGGCAGCTAGTTTTATGAAACGAATATTATCATCTCTTTACCATATCCCACCTAAGTACGGTCGGCACAATATGTTTGTCAATGTGTGATATATGATTTGGCTTAATTAATTTTTTGTCTCATTACATTACAAACATTATTTTGTCTCGTTGAGATTATTTTGTAGTACCACTATAACTTCAACTTCCTAACTTTGTATGTATGCCAAATTTGGATATTTGACTCTTCGATAACATGTGGTAAGGATTGAAACGACACCTTTGTTTCCGATATATCTGTATATTGTACTTTCACAGGCTCTAGTTCCAGGTTTGGCATAGCCATAAGGATTTATTCCTACAAATCTGAATCAGGAAGTTCACTGGCATTTTTTCCCTTTTCTTGTTCTTTTTCGACATTATTTAAAAAAATAAAATATAAAGCTAAATATTAGCTGTTTTTCAATTATACATTAATTTGTAAATTATATAAAATATTTTTTTATTATCATTGAGATCTCGTTGACAGACATTGACATAGATGATTTAAATAATTAATATAACGAATACTGAAGAATAATTTAAAAAAATCACAATTCTACGTCTTCTAAATTCAAATAGACTCTTATCCATTCAATGCAATTGTAAGCAAATAAGAATTGTACTTATACTCCTCACGCAAACTTATACATGTAATACGGAACACTAAAAACCACTATCGCGGATATGATTTAAAAAAAAGACACGATCCCGTTAAACTTTAATTATATTATGTGTGCACTTTTAAAATTACGGCAGTTTTATCTTCGTTTTTATTATACAGTCAAACAATACTGTTTATGTGCTCGCTTGCTATACAGTAAAGCCATTATATGTACTTAGGCAATCGCACACAGAGTTACAAATAACAATAATAATAAACTGTAGCACTCTAGTCCCTAGCGTATAAAGAAAGATAATAGTTCTGTGGAAACTCGTTTAACCTAAACTATAAATGAATGAACGAATGAATGAATGAATACTTTCAATTTGTACACTGGCGAGCTTAATGCCACACGGCAAGTATGCGAGTAGTAAATAAATGTAATAAGTTTGTTCAAATGTTAGCCAATCAACCACGCTTAAACCAAACGAATTTGAAAAAGAAAGACCAAACGTGGAGAGCACAAAACAAAATTCATATGACAACAGTGATAATAATTGTATGTTCGTGGTGCCATTGCCATTGCTATCAATTGCCATAGATGCATCTTTGCTTTTTGTTATGAAGAGTACCAAATGGGGATGAAGGACGCTTGATGTTAAATAGTGGAGGCAGCCTATAGTAATACCCAAACCGGTAATAACCGAACACGGCAAGGAGTCATGGACGAAGCAAATCAACAATAGCTTTCTACTTCTGGGGACAGTTGGTACGCCTCATGTGTCAATGAATGTTGCTACCCACACCATATAGACCGAAATACAATGGTGCATATTTTATCATTTTTAAGGTATCCTTTAAAAAATGTCAAATTTTTGAAGCGACGATGTCTCAACGGCTTTTGTTAGGACGACGCACCGATCGACGTAGGTTCTTCTAACCTTTGTCAACGAGCCGAGCTTTCGGTGAAAAAAGAAACATCGTGTTGAAACCATCAAAAATTTTTCAAAGCAACCACTCTGAAGTTGAAAATTTGTCACCACCGTCAACTGTTAATGTGTTCCTGCAGCTGTGTACTTATGAGCAAGTCCCCGTCTAGGTATAGCATCATTACCATTTTAGACTACATCATCATTCAACACTAGGTGATCGTGGTCAAATGATAAAACTAACAAAATATAAAAAGGAACTTAAAATCTACTATTAATAAGATAAATATAAAGCAATTTTAATATGAACACTTCAAGTGACTAACAGCCGTTATTATTTCTTACTAAGCATGACTTTCATTATGGCAACTACACAAATCGTATACATATATAGACAATTTAGGACCCACAGACACAATTGACAACTGCTCATCGCTCAATGGCAATCAAGCGACGACCCATGTGCGAGGATCAAACCCGCGACCTCGCTACTCAACAGTAGAATTTACTATCATTGCACCACGAGATTTTCAAAATTAAAACCCCATAATAAAATGCTAATATAACAGTGTACACTAAATAAATCAAAACAAAATAATAATGCCATACAAAATTCGACAATCCGAAAGTGAAATTTTTAAGGTCATTGCCATGAATCGATACGACCTTGTTGCCATAACATTTATACAGACACAGGTAAAGGGGCGATGAGCCACTTACCTGGTACTAACAGCTGTCTTATACATACGATTATATAAATGTATTTATCTACGTGTACCAAATAAACGCATGTACCGTCGTACCAATGTCTGTTTCTATACGCGCTATCAATTATTACTTTTAACTGTGTATATTTTCGTTATATTATTACATGGTAAAGCACACCAAGGTCAAATTTAATCGATACATCGAAAAAAATATAATAAAACTAGCAACCGCCGCCCCCGTGACTTAGTACGTGTTAATTATAAAATGAAATCTAATAAAATATAGACTATAAGTACTAACGAATAACGTAACTCACTATTAGTGAAAAAGTTTTCGGAATTTTAGATTAAAAAGTCCAGGATCAAAAAATTCACGAGATTTTGTCCAATGTCCAAAATCACAACTTCATTACAATATTATTAACCCCTCGGCTGATTTTTTTAAGACCCAGATATTCAAATGGCGGATTATATTTTTAATCATTTTTTATTTCACGACGTTTCGTTTTTTCGTACATTGTAAATTTCATGATGCAAAAAAAAAGTACGTACAAATGAAAATATAATTTCAATATGCATTTTACATAAAAATCATAATTGTACAATACGTAAATGGTTATTTTTCGAAGTTTTGTAATAAATCAGGTATTTTTTAAGCTTATTCTTCCAACAATCTGTCGACCTGTGTGTTATGGGGTCTACGTTAAATTGTATGGAACTTAAACCTTTATGATTTTGTACAGTCAAGGGTCCAAAGAAATATATAGATAGTGAATATTTTTAATAAATTAATATATAGTGTTAGCTATGCCCCCGACATCGCATGCGTTTCTTGAAGATGTACAAATGATCAAATTATTCTGCCATTTGGTTTTCAAGTATACGGATCTACCATTGATTTATATTATAAATAGTATCAATCTACGTACATAAAAATGAATTGCCGAATGTATGCAAGCGTATCACTTAAGAACCGATGTTCGTATTTAGGTAATTTTATTTGTCGTTTGTTTGAATTTTTTGAAAAATTGTACAGAAAAGTGTGAAGATTTTGGATTAAAAAATCTTCATATAAAAAAGTGAATTAGTGTGCCTGAATACAGCAGGGGAATTTTCAGAAATATTGTCAGAAACGAGAAATTGACGTTTAGTTGCCATTTTATTTCATTACATGGTAGAATACTATTAAATGTGTTTTTTCAAATCTATAATAAACAGTAGATGCGCCCACCCACCTTCTTATGTGGACTGCAGAATAACATCAATAATAAAAAACTCAGATTCAGCTATTAATCCCCTAGAAGAAGTTTAAAATATTATTACCAGGTTTAGGTGGAAGTGCTGGTGCAGGCTCGTAAGGTGGTGCCGATTGTGGTGGATCCAACATGACTACAAAGTTTGAAGGGAAGACGCCAACGCGCCCCTGCCGACGTCCCTGCCACCACCCTTCTTCCACCTGAAGTAAAATATCATATTCAATAGCGTGAAAATAAAACGTTAAAATACTAAATTATCCCAGAATCTTATTTTTTAACTCGATAAATATATAGAAATACTTCGCACTATTCCTGGAATAAGGGAATAGGTAATAATTATATAAATTTACATTATTTTATTTATTAATCGAGCGACCAAAAATGTAACTTGTCATGCAATCTTGAGAAAATATCATGAAAACATATAAATTAAAAAATACAATTATTTAGTGTAGAAAATAAGCAATTCGAAATAAATGTTAAAGCAGAAAGAAAGCCTCTCTTATTAAGAACAAACTTCATGACATGCTCAAGGACACGATTACATAAGGACCGTTGAAGTAAGTTCAAGTACTTATTTATTCCGCACTAGTTTTATACATCCTTTTCATATAACGACTCTAAGAAGAAATAAGAAATCGATAATAATAGGAAGGCGTGCTTTAAAAACAGTGGTGTGTGTAAAAGACTTAACACCAATTGCCACAACATTTCACCCTTTGAAAATACCTCTATTGAGATATAAGAATAAAACTAGACAAAAACAAAACAAAGTAGATTCCGCAAAACAACATAATGATGTGTTACCACCACCCAGGTTTGTATTTGGCTGGTGTTGTCGCTAGCTTTTGACCATAACCTTTACAATGTACAATGCTCTAAAAATAATGCTAACAACAATGGTATCGCTATTATAATATAATTAGGTACACAGTAACAGTTTCTGAACGTAAGCAGGATTGTCATGCGCATCTGTAGCAGAAAATGACCTACCAATCATGTTATAACTTTTTCACAAGATTGTTAAATTGAAAGATCCTTCGAGGTCCATAAAACGCGCTCTCTACCCACTGGGCTACCGTCGCTATGAATACGACTTTCACAGGTTTCGATTGTATATTGTTTTAACAAAATAATTCAATACGATTCATAAGGAAAAAAATATTTAAAATTGCGAAGTGTTGATAATTATGATGAATTTAATTATCACAAGGAAGCGAGTGGCACATACCTCTTCAAGGACCTCGAGAACGTCACCAACGCTGAGCGGTAACTCGTCCGGATTGGCGGGCTGGTAGCTAAACACAGCTCGGCATCGGCCCTGCACGCCCGCAGACCTACTTAATAGAATAAACGTGACCGTTAACTTAGAGCCAATGACACCATCATTCTGATAAAAATACATTTAATTCGATATATTCAATAAGACAGTTTAGTCTCCGAGGCCGGTCTAGTAGAGTAGCACGCTAGTCGAGTTCTCAGTTTGACGGAGGACAGAAGTCGCGCGCTCGAAATGAAAGTATTTCTGC
This sequence comes from Antheraea assamensis, assembly GCA_035772565.1. NCBI lineage: Eukaryota > Metazoa > Arthropoda > Insecta > Lepidoptera > Saturniidae > Antheraea > Antheraea assamensis. Next base: position 2,398,817 of record JAQQSE010000018.1, read on the forward strand.
TACACACACAAACACACACACACACACATATACACGTATAGAACGTATTTGTAAAACGTGGAATTGATATCATTCGTAACGTGGACCACGGTCTGTGAACACCGATTGCGATGTGACGGAACGTGATGATGAAACACGCGTTTCGTGATCAATTAGCAAAAATGTATTGTTTTTCCCCCATATACATAATAAATATTCGAAAATTAAAAACGGCCACTCTTTAAATACTTTTTCATGCAAATTTTTAAAAGTAGTAACAATAAGTCAATAGATACTTAATGGTTTCAAAACAATAACAATTACAAAGCCTTACATGAATGAAATCTACTGAAATACAATAGTTCAAGTACAAATAATACATAGTGTATTAGTGTACAGTCTACTAAATTACAAAGTCCCGGTGGTCTAGTGGTTTGACCGGTAGAATATTAATCCAATATCCGCAAGTCCGAAGCCCGGCATGTACAAATGAATTTTTCGAAATTTACGCACATTTACTAATTTAATTGGTATCACTATCGACTGACGGTAAAGAAAAACATCGAGAAGAAACCTGAATGTGAGAAATTTCTTGTATTACCACCGTATGTGGGAAAAATATAGAATTGTGCACTTCTCAGAGTTCGAAATCGCCAATACGCCGTGGGCTGGCGTGATGATTATGCCCATACTTTCCTCCGGGAAGAGGCCTATAGCCCTGCAGTGGGTCTCTTACAGGCTGATGATGATAGTACAATATTATAACATTCAAATAGAATGATCTAGACATGACAATAAAAAGTATTAATAATAAATCCAATAATCTCGATCATTTGTAATCATACATGACCTTAGAATAACTGTCTAATATATATATATGATAACAAAAACTTAACTTTCCAATAAAAATTCAATGATTTACTAACACCCTAAAGACTTGCTATAAATTTCTCTATAGCTATTATTACAATAAACACATGACTAATATAAAAACAAATATAGTAATTCCTTTAGTAAATGAATCTACGAACCTTTTCAAATTTAGAGTGTTACCAATATTGACGATCTTTCCCCGAATATCTAGACACGTAAAAATAAAATATACTATATAGCACTGAGGGACGCACAATAAACACTGATGTGTAGCGGACAACGTGTCTTATCGTCTTATCAGCACTGATTAGATAGCGTGCGCAATCATTATTATTCTACTAATCGAAAAAACATTTAAACTCAAATCATATTATATATTTTCGCGTTAAACCCGTCGTTCGTTAGCTTTGTTGGCTGAACGACTTTCGCTTGAGACGACCCATAAAAACCGGACGTCAACGCAATTTACAGTTTTTTTTATTAACTTAAACATATAAGCGTACATACTCTAATTTAATATTCTCACTTGTGTTACAAATATAACACAACTACAATAGGCACATCATCTAAAAGAATGACATCACTAAATAATACCACCACAGATTGCTATAGTGATACATTAATTAGAAAAAATTAAGAGATATAAATATTGTAATAAGTTTCATAGAATAGGGTTGCGTACACAAACCTTGTATTTATATTATGTATAAATAATACACAGTAACTGAATGAGTGTATAGTAAACAGCCGAGTATATTGACCATAAAAAATACACATTGTTACGCATTGCGTGCGTCACATTCTCCACTAGTAAGAATAATCACTTCAGTTCTCGCATATCGACTGCTGACCCAAATAAGAGATCATATTACACGTCATACAGGGTTATGTGGAATCTCTGGCTGATTTATTTTTAATATTACTGTGTTTGCTTGATGGTCTAGATGAAGGGAAAAATAGATAAAAAAATCACAATATTTATTTTACATATTTATTTAGAAAAAAAAATAATTTCGTTGGAAAGAATATTATACAACAGTAAAATACGTACAGCCAACCTATAAAAAAAAACTAATAGTAATGTGAACATTCGGTTTAAAAGATTGGTATCAAAATTGAAACTCTAGGTTATTATGGGGTAAATTTCATTGATAATAAAAGACAAAAGAAAATCACCTAATATGTAACTTATATTACTATATGACATTAGGAAAGATAAAACCAGCTTCACAATGAATGTGAAACGTTGCTCGTCTGTTTCTGTGTAAGGGGATCTACAGAAAACAATAGATCGACGTATAAGCTATGACATTATTACAGGTCAGTAAGTATATAGATTATGGCCTTATGAGTATACACGTAAGGAGACGGAGCAATGACTTTGTTAAGAAAAAAAAAATGTTCGAAATAGACATATCCGATTTTATCTAAACAATTGGGAACGAACGTAAGATAAATTTCCCAATAAGCAATTGGGCTGATTGAATAGGTGTAATATAAAACGTTTCTGGTATAATAGAACAATGGTAGCTGTTAGTTTTTATAAGTAATTTTGTAGGTCAACGCTTTAAGCATAAGTATGCAAAATGACCTAACGGTGATTACTATATCTTTATGTCGGCTTGAATATAAATCTCTATAATAAAATTTGAACTCTAACATTGCGAGGACACAAAAATATGATATTTTTGAATTATATATCAAGAATGCTTTTTAAAAACACTTTATCGGGTGAGTGCCATAAGCGCTCCCCTTAGTAGTCCGGTGAATCTGTAGAGGTCCTGAGTCAACAGAGGTTAGATCGAAAAAAAAACACTTTGTAATATATCATTTGTTCTGGGAATAAAAGATTATGAGTGCTGAGTCAGGGAACCTCCTTACTGTACAGGGTTCTGCTTATCAAAACGGACAAGAAAAGGGGCAAGAAAGGAACCGCTTAGGTTGGCTTGTCATGGATACTGGAAAAATAAAGCCTAATAGAATACATCAAACCACGTAAACTGATACCTTGGAAGAAACCGACGTTAAAAAGTTACAGCCGGAAGAGAAGACAACCTCCGCAAAAACCAATAGGCAGTAAGCAATAGGGGCAGAGATCAACTCCACTGCCATATAGGACCAAGAGGTGAAGGCCTGACTCTTCATTAAACTCGTTACGCGGGCAAATTCAAATTACTAAGAAAAAGTAAACTTAGTAAAACGTCACGAGTTGTAAAGAAAGACCTCGTTAAAAATGACAAATGTTCGAGGTAGGACACCTCGAAAAAGTATTTCACATGGACGAACGGTTGAAAAAAACTTCACCTTTACTGACAGGCAGGCCCAAGATGAGTCAGAAGGCCGTTTTTCCATTGCATTGGTTCAACGAATGGAGAGACAGCTTTATTCTGTCATGTCTATCAGAAGGCAGTCCGTTTACGCTAGGTCTTCTAACCGAATCGTCTTGGTACATACTGATGATCATTCCCGTGTCGCCTCATTAGATTTTAATAAATAGAAGTCTCACACAATCCTCTTGATCTGTCTTGTAGGGAGTATCCATGAAGACATTTAAAAATAAGGTGTTCTAAATTACAACGTGGTTATAAGCAAAAACAAAACGTTCCGAAATCACGCCTGCATAAACCATTTGCGACGCAATCAAAATTGACTACGCGAAATAAGTAGTCGCCCCGCTACTGCAAGCGCGCTTGTGTGATTGACAAAATGATTATTCGGAGTCTGGCTATAATTTATGCCCGTTAATTGTATGTTTGGAAAGTTACCATAACACAAAAATTAATCCCTAGTAGGGAAAACTTTCATTTGATAAAAAAATCCATTACAATTAAAGGCCTCGTTTCTACACAACAATAATAAAAATATCATAATGAAATTACCTCGAATTGGCATGTTCAGTAAGTAGTGATACAAAGTTGTCGGGAAACATTCCACGTCGACCGTGCAGCTCACCGCGCCACCAGCCTCCGGGCAACCTTTCCACATCCCGCAAAACATCTCCAGGCCGGATGGTCAACTCGTCCGGCTCCGATGCATCATAAGTGTAATTAACTACACAGGATACTGCCAACAAAATTTTAAACATTTCAACGAAATGATAATTAAACAAATATATTTCTCTAATTTGAGTAATTATATATCTAGAAACTGAGATGTAACAAATATGCTTTTTAAATTCTTCTTCTCCTTTAATGTGTGGCCTTGTGTGTAGGTAATACATAATTCCGCCAATGTCATGTAGATACAGAGTGAGCACTGTCTGAAGCAGATAGTGCCATAAACGAAGGAGAGCTATTAAAAAATGTAATTCATGAAAAGAAACGATTTTTTTTTATGTTTAAGTACTTATTTTCTTTATCATTTGATAGGGTACGTAATACATTAATTATAAGAAACCATAAAGTTTGTCCTAAATATAGAAAAATAAATAACAAATGAAATCAGTTAAAAATAATATATTAACTTCAATACCGGTATTCTAAAAAAAAAAAAAAAATTAATTTATACAAATACATTTCTTTATAATAATGTAGTTTTCCCTGCACATAATTTATTTTTGTTCAACTAAATTTTTACATAAATTATGGTGGTAAGGCTAATTGAATAATGAACCATAAACAGATGTTGTACATTAGGGAGCTTTTACACCTTCAATATGATATATAATGTAATTTAACTTAACTCTTTGATATTTAATATTCTTTTGAGTTTGTATGTTACAGGGAACAATCTAAAATTGAGTTTTAGCTTATCTTAAAAACAGTGGTTATCTATAACTATCATAAATTCTTGAAAGAATAAACTAGGTTTTTGTAAAAAAATTGTTTTAGTTGTTATCAAATAGGCCTGTCTAAAGAGAAAATTCAATTATTACACAAGAAATATTTTTCGGTTAAAATTAACATTTATGAGTAACAAAATCACAAATACAAGTGTGAAAAAGGACTTGTATTACAGGTGATATTACTTGTAACTTATAAAATACACATGTAATTTTAATATATGTATTTTTATAAAATACACTAATTTAAAAAAGAAAATGATCGTAATACAAAACATAGCACTGGTATCAAATATGACATTAAGGAAATTATATCTGATTGTTGGATTTTACTCAAAATACTCAGAATAATTATATCATTCCACAATTGATATGGGACTAGAATAAACAAAAACACTATTTGAAATTGTAAAACAAATTTCTCAAAGAATCTTTTTTTTTAGTTTTCAATGAGTTGTGGTGAAATGTTGTACTGGGGAAATATATAGAATTCAAAAAAGGATACTCCATAAACAAATATTATATTTAAAGTTCATAAAGAAAATTAATAAACTTTTAAATTGTTTCGAATTCCTAAAATACTTTAAGATCATTAATTTTGATGAAATTTTATAGATTCCTTAAATTTAAAGAAACTACTGCTTAAAAAGTATATGTGGAGCTGCAGCCAGATGTTCGTAACTTTATATTTATATCAGTTTAAGACTAAACTCTTATCTAAAAATACTTATAAATCAATGGCTTATTGATGAAACTTACAAAATAAAATTATACATTAATATTTAATAAAGTATCTTCATCTTTCACAATAGAGAGAAAAACCTTATAATGACTAGCAACCAATGTGGTCAACTATTAACGATTTAGAAATTTTTAAATAAAATAACCCACTTTTTTATTTTTACTCCCGTTGAGAATCTCAACATTAATTGATTATCAAAATAATAAGTTATATTACAAACTAAGTAAAAAAATCCAATACTTTGGAGTGTCATAAAATTACAATTGTCATTGTTTTTTTTTTTATTTTGCTTAAGATATCCTCATAGCTAGTAATAACCTACAAAATGTTAAACTTATAAAAAAACAAACAAACTAAGGTTCTTTGAAGAACCAAGCAATGTGTGACTGTTTGGAATATATAATAAGGAATGTGTGTTTTGTGACATGCATTACAATTACAAGCCTTGCTGCTGACTCATAAGAGGTATCACTGTTTCACCTTTTAACATATAATATATTTCCTACTGTTTCTAGTAGAAATTGAGATCTTGCTATAATGACTTTAATGACAAAAATGTGTACAGAATTTCAAAAAATTTTACATAATTAATAAAACACAGTCACATACACTTTTATTCTAAATTACAATAATGAATAAGATTACTGTACTTATTTTAAATTTATCTCTCTTTCTAAGAATAATTATATTTACAAAGTATTTAGATTAAACAGTAATTACGAATATTTATTATTTATATTGGGTCTGATGAACTTAATTAATTTTTTTAATTATATTAACACTAGCAGTACCAATGATTAATGTATACCTATTTTTACTGGTATCAATAACTGTAATTGGTATCAGTTTACTTGTTATAAGGCTAAAGGACAACGACTAATGTTGCTACACACTAATGAAATGACTTATAATTGACACATATTCATAAAAATTAGAAAAATAAATAAGGAAAATGTTAAAACTAGTGAATTTCACAGCTTCAGTGCTTCTACAAGCCTACCTGTCTATTATATAAACACAGATATAATTTGTCATAAACTTAACCTATGTTCAAAGAGAGAGAATAATAAGGTCAACTACTTAAACTTTTACATCACATGTCAGGTAAAAATTAAAAGAGCAGTATGAAGTTAATGGTATTTTTTTAAATAGCTTAATAACAAACAGAAAGAAATATTAAACTTTTCAAACAATCCTGTACTAATTATAGTGTTCATATTTATTCATCATCCAATTTTTGATGAAATTAGAAGAAAATATATTAGAAAGTGTACGTATTAAAAAGAAATAATTGGTAACTTATATATTTCCCCTAAAGTTACTAAAACTTATTGATACATCACTCCATAATAATGACATATTATCTGATAATTATTCCAAAGTAATTTAATATATAAGTTTTAATTTCTATTATATTATTATAACATAATATAAACTATATAGGCCTAAAGAAAATAAAACCTTCAGGTGTATAACAAATGTAAAATGTTACTGAACCACTTTCAAAGAGGTATTTTAATTTAAAAAATTTAGCATTGTTCAAACGACTAAATCAACAATATAAAAAAGTAAATAATATAAATTTCCACTGAAATAAACCAAACATGAATGAAAAAGAAATCATAAATTAATAAAATAAATTTCCATTAAAACCTTTAAAATTAAGAACTACTTTTTAATTCACATCAATAATAATTTATTTTTGCTCATATGTTTTTATTTATATGCTCTCAAATCTAGCATAAGACAATTTTCGGAATTTTATAAATACATCATTACTGCAATGTTTTGAGGCTATAATATCTCACAAATGTGTTTATGGCTGATTGAACTATATCATGATGTATGTCGCTTTTTATTTAATAACAGAGACCATTCAAATGACACCATACAAGTTAAACAACTGTGACTCATACGTTAATGTACAGAATACAGAAATATAGAAACTATTTACAAAATTATGTATGTACATTATTAGTCTTTCAACGGGTTTATTTATGAAAGGTAAACGATAAGAATGTCGGATAATACAAGATAAGCTACTTCCTCCGGTGACGCTTAAATTGCAGCAGCAATATTGCTTATAATGCACAAACTAATACAAAATTATGAATTATGTAGTCTTGAGGCGTAATACATCAACCTAATTCATGTCGTAAGAATCGCGAAGTACAGTTACTCATACACAACAAACAATCCAGAACTTCTGTGACTTACTTACCCTTCTGATTTAGATTCGTCTCCATTTCCAATATTACACACTCACAGCACCATCACGAAATACTGATCAAATTAATCACAAACATGCACATTATAGTCTAAATCACAGACAACACCACATTTTTTACAAACATACAAAAGCAAGCGAGCGGAAAAGAAAATCACTATATTTTGATTTATGTCAAACACAGTGTTGCTAACAAATAGGCGGTAAAGTTTCGAAAGAACAAAAGTTTCAAAGTCATTGCAAAATTCAGATTCATCACAGTCTGTAAAGTATATCCAATAATATAAAATATAATACTGTAATTTATTAAAACCAAATTAATATTTAATTTCTGATGTCTATATTATACTTTAATTACTTTCTTTACCAAAAGTACTTCAAAGAGGTATTTTGAAAGAATTGTTTTCAAATTATCAAAATATAAAGTGACAACAAAAATAATTATGCCATGCATTTAGATAGTGCAACAGATGACCTTCAGTAATTGGATCTCAAAAATAAAGTTTTTATAAATATCTCATAATTTTACATAATTTCTTCAAGAAGTTCACTGATGTAAAAAAAATGGTTGTATGTAAAGTCGGTTTTACGGACGATAATTTTACGTAATAACGTCAAAAGAAAACACTGATGAAAAATTATGTGTCACAAGCCAAACGCTTAGACCGATGGCACCTCTATTGCATGTTCTGTGCTCTAGCTTGCACGGTCGGCACTAGGCACTAGGTCCTAAATATAGATAGCCCTATACATGTTTTATTGAAAATTATCTTTATAGTATAATAACCACCAGATATAAAACTTGGGACCGGTATCGCCACATGAGTATACAAGTAAAAGCTGAGTATATTTCTACCGCTTAACTTGTATGAAAAGCTTCTTAAATGTTATGACAAGCTTTTCTTGATGTGTATGTTTGATTTTGGATAATTGTGATGTCGTAGTTTTTCTTGCAACACTGAATGTATATCGCATGCCTCATGGTTAAGGACACAGTATCGAATAAATAGTATCGATATTATAATATATTCATATATAGTATACGAAAATAAGTATCTTACTCAATAAAGAATGTTTCATTTCTGGTTGATTTCCATAAACTAATTAAGCTATAAGTGAATCAAAGCTTTATTTCAATTATCTACAAATCTCTAATGTTACGATTCCCGAAGAGAGAACGGCTCAAATGGCGGAAGTTCATATAAACGTATGAAATGTTTTTTTTTCGAACTGACTGCACTGTTGAACTGGCAAGGCCTTTACAGCACAGAGTACTTCATAATATAGGTTACTCTACAGTTTCACCGAACTACTAAGGGGAGCGCTTAAGGCACTCACCCGATTTTATATAGGTAACCAGCACATCTTACTTACTCTTTGGGCGCACGGTGCGCCTCGGCTTTGACTGTCATATACGAAAGGATTTAAATCTTCTAGTATAATTACTTGGGAGTGTAAAAAACTATATGGAAAACAAATTTACCTATATTATGAACACTATAAAAATATGTATGTCGCATAATTTAATAGCCGTATTTTTTAACGCATAATAAATCGTTAGTGTTTTTGAGATATGCCAAATGAAAGATCGACGTAAATTTCAAAAATGATAAGAAAACTTTCTGTCGCTACTACTTTCATGTCTCATTTCTTCATGTATATTTATTTAGTGTCAAGACAAATAGAGGAAGTTTTACAATGCCAATGAATTAAAAAAGTATATATTTTTATTTCGTGTTAATTTGTACTTATACTGGTATTTTAGATATTTTTTGGTAATTTGTGCTTCGAGTATTTCCATTTATTCGTATTGTACAAAGGGGTGATATATCATCATCATCATCTTACACTTATCCCACCTAAGTAGGGTCGGCACAACATGTTTTCCTTTTCCACTCTCCTCTGTCAGATGTCATCTCAGTATTCACACTTTTTATACACATATCATTTTTCACAAAATCCATCCACACCTTTTTCGGTCTTCCTCTACTCCTATATCCATCCACTTTCAAACTCAAAACTTTTCTTGTTACATGACTTTCATCTCTTCTCATAATACGCCCGTACCATGCTAACCCATTACTCCTCAACTTTTCAGCACCAGTGGGTGCTATTTTCAAACTTCCTCTGATATACTCATTCTTAATCTTATCCATCCTTGTTACACCACACATCCATCTTAACATTCGCATTTCTGCCATATGTAATGTTTCTTATCCGTCTCTTTCGTAGCCCAGCACTCGGATCCATATAACACGGCTGGTCTTATTATAGTTTTATGCACCTTCCCCTTGAGTTTCAACAGCATTCGTGGGTCACAAACCACCCGAGACACTTTTCGCCAATTCATCCACCCTGCATTTATCCTATTCCTCACGTCCTTGTCCATTCCACTGTCATTTTGGATCAATTTCTCTCGCCATTTCTTAAGCCTACTGTGGACCTCGGCAGCATTTTCACCAACAAGAACAATATCATCAGCGAATTGTATACACCAAGGTGTTTCCTCCTGTAAGTCTGTTGTTAGTGCATCCATGACAAGAAGGAATAGATAAGGACTTAAAGATGATCCCTGATGCAAACCTACAGCCACATGGAAATTGTCGGTAATTCCAGCCTCGGACCTAACATGTGTTTTAGCTTGAACCACCACAGAACATCCCGAGGTACTCGATCATATGCCTATTCCATATCAACAAACACCATATGCAAGTTTTTATTATATTATTATTATTTTTATTTAGTGATAATTTTATTTTAATGAGCACGCCCAAATAATTTAACTTTACACGAAACGGCTTCTCTTTATAATACTTCTAGCCTTTACCACTGGCATCTAATAAAATATAACATAATACGGTGACAAAGAAAACATGAAATTCAGTGTTTTTGCGACACAAGTACTACTCAGAGTGGTACGGATGTTCATGTGAAATTAGCATCAATGTTTAATCGACACGATATATCAAAACGTTACATCGATTTTATACGATATATTAGAAAAATATCTATATATTCGATATATCGCAAATTTTCATATTCCATTACGTGATACTAAGAGACAAAAAGAAGAAAAATTAAAATCTTTTACTCAGAATTAAAAATACAATCAGACTTAAAACAAGTACTAACATATTTGTAGTGGAACTTCATATGGGAGGGCTTTAAGACTTGTCTCTGATTACAGACGTTTTTAAATTACTTTATAGAATATTTTAAAGCATGATTATTTCATATTACATGGTTCTTTTTAAAAATATAAATTTACATATAATATTTTAAATTTCTTCAGAATATGTAGAACATATATATTAAAGGTTGCGACCCCTTTATTAAGGCGCTTATTTGTACGTAATTACTAGGATCCTCGCTGGTTATCATTGTGGTCCTTGTGAAACAACTTGTGTTGATTAGTTCAAAGATCAAAGTTTCAATGATAAACCTAATTTTAATGTCGGATACAAAACCATGTATTGCATCCGTATTGTAACCATAGTTTACATTTTTCTTAACTGCCATCAAGTACTTTGTTTCTGCAAGCTAAACAGTATAAAATTACATAGTTGCGTAATCATCCGTTGTTCAATATGTCGAATAAAATATAACATACATTTTATTGACATTTAATGTTTTGAAGCCCTACATTAATGTTTTATTGAACATCTCTATATGTCGAACACTTCAAATGAATGGTACAAATGTTCTGTCTCTGCTACTAACAGACATGAAGCTTAGCTGATGTAAAATGGCCACTACAATCTACATATATGTATTCATCATTATCATCACCATGGACAGCTCTTCTTAACTCACTGCAGGGCATAACTCGCCTCCCTTTTATACTATTCTTTTCTGTGCCCGTCTTGTCCAGGTTTGTCCCCCAATATATATGATGTTGTCAACCCATCTTGCCATTGGTCTTCCCAAACTTCGCCTGCCCTCTCTCGGCCACCACTCAGTCAGGAACCTACTCCACCTGCCATCACAACATCTGACCAAATGGTCTGCCCAACACCATTTGAGTTGTGCAATATATCCACCATATATATATTAAAAAACTCGAATAGCACAGTCCTGGCAAAACTTAGTTGGAATACTTTTTCTATATGTGCATTACAGTACCCATTAAACCTAATCATTATAAGATACAACAGATTACCTAGCAGACACTGCTGATGGCAATAATACCGCCATTATACTTACCACATAATTTTATATATTAACATAGGATTAAGAAGTAATAATAAATATTATGTGTATAGACTTTACTATTAGCATATCAATATGTTGTGTAAATAATACACAAATACAAGTATTCAAAATGAGTTTTCATTGTAATAAGAATGTACGATATGTTAACTGGAATACCATAATAGGAATGATACAACACTCAAACTAACTCAACAAATTTTATTTAAATTAAGAATACTATTACCATGATTTTGTACAAATTTTTATAACATCATAAGATAAAAACAATTGCTATTATATTTCTTGAATAATGGACAATTAAAATAATTATTTCAGGACAATGTATGTTAATAAATTATTGTTAGTAGGTAATAGCAACTTTTCACTAAGCAGTACTATATACAATGGATGTAAAGAGAATTTCATTCTTGCTTCAAAGAACCAGTTGAGTCTGGTGGTATGCCTAATTCTTCATCAGTCCAAGTACTTGGGTCAACATATTTCCATTCACCCTAGGAAAAAGAAAAATACAAAGGTCATAATATCACATATAATTTACTCTTAATGTTAGAGTTACATCACATTATAGCTTTGAAAAGTACATATTAAGACTTTCTAAAGGTAAAAGAATAAATAAAATCTCTTGGTTATCATTTAGTTAATAGGAATTCATTCATTGTAACAATTTTCAAATATAATCATTTTTTGATAAATATTCTCAAATAGGTATATAGATTGTACACATTTAATGTTCATATTGAAAATTAGGGGGTGCTAAAGATTTATAGATAAATACACTAACTTAAAATGTTATTACTAATAGATAACCATGGCATACAGTGACTATTTAAAGAGTTTATATAAGTTTATTCTTTAATTACCACTGTTTTTCTTAGATTTATCTTCTGACAACAAACTCACTTAATCTTAAGGGCAGTGTAGTGTAAGGTTGTAACATCGTAAGACCCTACTACTAGAAATGCACTGGTTACCCAAACAAAACTATAGGTAGCTGACAACACATCACAAACATAAGACATAAACTAACTAATCAGAATTTACAAAATACTCTACTGATTTCCTAGCTCTTTATCACAGCTTTGTTCATCACCAAAAGAGCTGAGGCTCCTTATAGATATGAAACTCAAATAATTTGTAACAATATCCAAAAATACTACCCGTGAGCCATCATAACTTCAAGGGTATAATTAGTGCAGTTATTATATGGAGCTTATATGAAAAATACTTGAATATAGAATATGTTATAATAATGTTTAAATTTTACGAGAATTTTGTTTATTGGCATAGGACAATTTTAATTAAGGGTAAGAGAGTACATTTTATTTATTTACAAAGATAGTATACACAAGAAGGGTAAAACGTAGAAAATGTAATAATAGTACTTACATAAATATGTTCTGGTTCTGTGGCAATATGATATAGTATCCACCACCAGCAAAGGCCACCAAGAGCTTCAGCCATTAACACCACTTTCTTTGAAGGCATTGGCGGAGGTACCCTGTATGTCCATACTCTGTAAAAGAAAAACAAAGATATTATTTATTATCGTTTACATATTATTTTACACACATGATATCCCAAATGACATAACACTAACCCATGGCCAGAATTTCTTTTAGTTTGTTTGATATTGTCGGCAACATTTTTTAGACTTCGTAACAGTAAACCTCTGGAAGCTAATGATTTAGCTAACATTTTATAATTGCGCTGAATTCGTTTCCAATGTAACAAATTATTTTAGATTTACGAAAAAGCTATATTTTCTCTTTGTAAGGAAAAAATCTCTTTGCATATTTGCCAGTGTCAATGTCTTTTTTACCACAGACAAAATGTAGTTAATAACTATATTCAAATACTCAATTACGCTGAAGCTATTACTAGTTTCAGGATGAATGGGTCGGCTCGCCCGGGGTAGTACCACCCTCTCAGAGAAAACCGACGTGAAGTAACAGTGCCTGCACTGTTGCGTTTCCTTCGGTCTGTGAGAGCGCCGAAGGCCCACATATTTAAAAGGCCGGCAACGCACTTGCGACTCCTCTGGTGTTGCTAATGTCTATGGACGGCGGTGATCACTTACCATCAGGTGACCCACCTGTTTGTTTGCCCCCTATAATATAAAAAAAAAGCTGGGGTATCTTGTTAACGTATAGGTACAAGAAAGAAAGTTCATTTATTTATTCCGTGTATGTATATATATAGGCAAAGAGAAAACAGTTAAGAACATATCCCAGTAAATCTATACGCTGAGAACAATAATTGCAGCTCCGCGCTGTGTCCGGAACAAACCCATAAGCGCGTGATCAAAACGTCGAAAGCCTGGACACGTTCATTAAACGCTTAATAACAACCATTTTTTACTGAGCTGATGCTTCAGATCATAGAACACAACGTGAACTGGTCGTATGTGAGAAAAAACATCAGAGTGTGAGGAAAATCTTACACCTCTGTTTCTTATCCTATTTTTTAGTCTTTTACGATATGGCCGTATTTCGACCACCAATATTTTTTTAAATAACGCATTCTAGTATTATAATCGCAATAATTAACGAATGCATTGAAGGGGGTGTTAAACGATTTACTAACTATCACATTTAAAATCTTGTGTGATGAATTAAAACTGACTATTCTTTTTATTTCTGTCGTTTTAAAAAAAATACAGATTTTTGCATATCATATTGTTTCAGTGTTCAAAAATAATGTATTTCTAAAATGATGATAAAACTCTTAATAACAAATCCTCAAATTACCACTTGCCTATTTCAAGTTAGTAATTATAATGAATGTGTAGCGTTTCTTGACGAAACATTTGTTGTACGTCCGCAACCCCGAAAAGGGACGCCACAAAAGAGGCGTCGCTTGGGGAGAGACAAAGGACAACTACCTGAACGATCTCCGTTAGGAGAACCATATTTAGATATTATTCATTCTGTGTGCGCGACTGAGTAAACTACATTATATATAACTCACGTGATGATATATTATTCTGTGTGTGTTTATAACGATTAACTTGTGCAGTCATAATAAACTTTATACATTATATATTTAAACGGTGTTTTCAATCGAAACCCCAAACTGGTGCGTCGCAACCCCAAACTGGTGACTCCGACGACTGCGCTACCTGGAAGCTAATCACCACGACATTGTTGGGTGATAGTGTTTTGGCGATATAAAAGTTTTTCACCATCGCAACTTTAGTACATCAAGTGGTGTGAATCTGCTTCGGCTTGTTCTGAAGGTCCATAGAAGCAGCTACACCGGGACACGCACAAGATTTTTTTTCACGTCTAACAAACTTATACACTGTACCTGGTATTTTAATTTTATTAATTATTAACAACATATTTCTAAGTATTACTAACTCTGTGATCCATGTTTTAGTTAATCATTGTGTTGACAATTTATTACATGTCTCAAATGTTGCATCGCACTTAATTGGTAATATTTTTGTTAAATCACCTGTACAATTACATAATCATATATAGTGTTACACAATTTAATGGTCTAGTATTAAGGGGTCTATGTGGTTCACCTTACTTTTTATATATTTTTGTATATTACTGTGGTATTAAGGAATTCCTGCATACATTTTAACCTATTGTTCTCATTTTGTTGCGTTTATAATCATTGTTCTAACTATCATTAGATTTATGGTTCATGGTTGTGAGACTAATTCCAGTAGTATAAAATTTTACTAATACTGATTTATTTTATAGTATATATTTTGTAATTTAACAATATCATTTTTTTTTTTGGTGTTCTGTATGTATTAGCGTGTTTTGTCTTATTGGAATTTTTTGTAACTAATATAATCTAATTAGTTTTAGCAAACTTTACAACCTGCTATTCTATTCTGGTTTGTCCAGTTAGACAAATGGAGACCAATAAGAATTTAATAGAGGAGAATACTTTGTTGCATCAGCAAAATGCAGCTTTACTTGCGGAAATACAAAAATGCAAAAGTCAAAATCCTGAAAACACAAACACACCCCCTGCTGACTCAGTTCCTATTCCTCAATCTCCTTCGGTATGCAAGGTGGCGGTCAAACTCCCACCATTCTGGGCTGACCGTCCTGCTATATGGTTTGCACAGGTGGAGGCACAATTCTCTATATCAGGTATATCTGCTGATTTGACCAAATTTAATTATGTTGTTGCTCAACTGGATACTCGTGTAATAGGTGAAGTCGAAGATATCATTCTTCGACCTCCACTGGAAGATAAATATATTAAACTTAAGTATGAGCTCATTCGCAGATTGTCCACATCTGAGGAGCAACGAGTCCGGCAACTCGTCAGTGATGAAGAGTTAGGTGACCGTCGTCCCTCGCAGTTTTTACGTCATCTGAAATCACTTGCAGGGAATGCTCTTACAGATGTAAATTTGCTCCGTCAGCTGTGGATGCGTCGTCTACCTCAACATATTCAAGCGATATTGGCTGCTCAGTCCGAACTTTCTTTGGACAAAGTTGCTGAGTTAGCGGATAAAATTTTAGAAGTTTCACCAGGCATGAATATTTCTCATCCAGCGGCTGTATTTTCAGCCAGTTCTTCTAAAGTATCGCCTTCATCTCTTGACGATATCATGCGACGCCTTGACGAGCTCACTCATGAGGTTAATTCACTTAAGGCTGAACGATATAGGGAAAGATCTCGAGGTTGTTCACATCAGCGCGAACGTTCACGGACACCCAGTAATCCAAAAATGTGTTTTTATCATAAAAAATTTGGTATTAAAGCAGCAAAGTGCATAAAACCTTGCACCTGGACACCGTCCCTGCCGGCGGGAAATGCGGACAGCAGTCTTTAGCGGCGGCGACTGACTGCTTAACGGAGAGTCGCCGATTATTTGTCACCGAAGGCGTATCAAAGCGCCGGTTCCTAATTGACACAGGCTCAGATCTCTCCTGTTACCCATACCAGTGGTTAGCAAATAAGCCAACACGGTCGAACTATACATTAGTTGCTGCTAATGGTAGTGAAATTCGTACCTTTGGTCATATTCAATTAACACTCAATTTAGGGTTGCGACGCGACTTTCAATGGCAATTCATTGTCGCTGATGTTAACGTTGCCATTTTAGGCTCTGACTTCTTGGCACACTATCGACTAATGCCCGATTGTGCCAATAAGAGGCTAGTTGATAGTAATACTGGTTTGAGATGCATCGCGACTATTACAACTTTGGCTGAATCCAGCGTCAAAGTCATTTCTACTCCATCATCAGGATTTGGGGCCATTCTCGCAGAATTTCCATCAATTACTAAGCCGTCCGGTTTGTTTCGTGAACACAAACACAATACAGTGCATCACATATTGACCACTGAGGGCGCCCCCATTTCTTGTCGTCCTAGGCGTTTAGCACCTCAAAAGCTTCAAGAAGCTAAAAAAGTTTTTGACGACATGGTGAAATGTGGGACAGCTAGACCATCGCAAAGCTCTTGGTCTTCACCTCTTCATATGGTCCCTAAACGTGATGGCACTTGGCGACCTTGTGGGGACTACCGCGCATTAAATTCGCGCACAATACCTGATAGATATCCGGTTCGTCATATCGGTGACGTCGGTCACAACATAGCTGGCTGTACCATATTCAGCACAATTGACCTCGTCAAGGCGTACCAACAGATACCAGTTGCATCTGAGGATATTTGTAAAACGGCAATCATAACACCGTTCGGACTTTATGAGTTTAATTATATGACGTTTGGTCTGCGTAACGCAGGTCAAACTTTTCAACGTTTTATAGACGAAGTTGTCCGAGGGTTAGATTTCTGTTTTGCCTATGTCGATGACATTTTAATCTATTCTCGTGATGCTACCCTACATGCTGAGCATCTCCGTGTTGTTTTCAGACGATTTGAAGAATACGGAATAATCATAAATCCAGCAAAATGTGTGTTTGGTGTTCCTGAGGTAACTTTCCTCGGAAATCGAATTTCAGCAACTGGAACTCAACCGCCACCTGAACGCATTCAAGCTCTGCAAGATTTTCCCCTTCCAAAAACCGTACAGGGTCTCCGCCGTTTTATTGGAATGATTAATTATTATCGCCGATTTTTGCGAAATGCTGCAATGTTGCAAGCACCGCTAATTGAAGCAATTGTTGCTACTCCAGGAAAGGGCTCCACACCGGTCCATTGGACACCTGAACTTGAGGAATGTTTTAAGACCTGTAAAGAAAGCTTGTCATCTGCAACTCTTTTGGCTCATCCTGTGCCTAATGCTGAATTAGGGCTTTTTACCGACGCTTCCACTTTCCACGTCGGTGCCTGTCTTCAACAGAAAGTTGGCGATGCTTGGGAACCTCTGGGTTTCTTCAGTAAAAAGCTGAACTCTCGCCAGTCCCAATGGCCAGCTTACTACAGAGAACTGTTTGCAGTATATGAGAGTGTGCAACATTACCGGCATGTCCTGGTTGCACAACACGTAACAATTTATACTGATCATAAACCATTGATTTACGCTTTCTCACAACGTCGTGAGAAGCTTCCACCGGTTCAGTTAAATCAACTTTCTTTTATATCGCAATTTACAACAGATATTGTTTTCATAAAAGGCATAGACAATACAGTAGCGGATACCATGTCCCGAATAGAAGCGGTTAGTTCTCAGTCTGACCATTCTGTTCTTGCTTCTTGCCAAGAACTTGACGACGAGTTGAAAATGCTTCGTAACGATGCAAATTCTTCTCTTAAATTAGAGAACGTTGCAGTTCCTGGCACAAACACCACGTTGGTTTGTGATACCTCTTCAGGTCGACCACGACCATTTGTTCCAGAACCAATGCGCAGAAAGTTTTTTAATCAATTGCATAACCTAAGTCACCCTAGCGCTAAATCTACCATCAGGCTTCTTTCCGATCGTTTTATTTGGCCGGGAATGGCCAAAGACTGCCGCCGTTGGTGCCAAACTTGCTTAGCTTGCCAGCGAAGCAAGGTGTCTCGGCATACGCAGTCACCGCCTGGACACATCTCTAGCCCCACAGCTCGGCTCAAGCATGTTCACATTGACATTGTTGGTCCTTTGCCAGTCTATTCTGGTTACCAATACTGCTTAACTGCTGTGGATCGCTACACTCGGTGGCCCGAAGCGTGGCCTATGAGTGGAATAACCGCAGAAGAAGTAGCGAGTACCTTTGTGGCTGGCTGGATTTCTCGTTATGGGGTGCCTGCCGTTATTACAACAGACCAGGGACGGCAGTTTGAATCTGACCTGTTCAGACGCCTTACAGACATGTGCGGTACGAAGCGCATTCGAACTACGAGCTATCATCCTTGCTCCAACGGACTCGTAGAGCGCATGCACAGGCAATTAAAAGCCTCTCTCATGTGCCACGAAAGCCCTTGGTTGAGTGCACTACCGTGGGTTCTTTTAGGGATGCGCTCTGCCTTCAAGGAAGATTTGCAAGCTACAGTTGCAGAGTTACTCTATGGAGAAACATTAACTCTTCCAGGGGAATTTTTGTCATCTAGTACATTATCTGGATGTAAGGAACCGTCGGAATACATACTAAAATTAAAACAGCAAATGTCGAATTTGCGTCCCGTTCCGGTTTCTCAACACAGCAAGCCGTCTGTTTTTATATTTAAAAAGTTAAGCGAAACGTCACACGTTATGCTTAGAGACGATGCCATCCGACGATCCTTACAACCACCTTATTCTGGTCCTTATAAAGTTATTTCTAGGGCTGAAGATGGGAAGACATACGTACTAGATGTAAAAGGTAAACGGATGACGGTCAGTGTAGACAGACTCAAGCCTGCCTTTATCGAGGACTGTCCATCGCATCTCAACAAAGTCATCCCACCTGTTCCTTCTGTACCTTCATCGCCTACTGCACCTGCACACGAAGCTAACTATACAACCAGGTCCGGTCGTCGAGTTCATTTTTCGAAACCTTTCGACCTTTAATTCCTTTTTTTCTCGCTATGTGGTTTTTCCTTCTCCGTAGGGGGGTGGTGTAGCGTTTCTTGACGAAACATTTGTTGTACGTCCGCAACCCCGAAAAGGGACGCCACAAAAGAGGCGTCGCTTGGGGAGAGACAAAGGACAACTACCTGAACGATCTCCGTTAGGAGAACCATATTTAGATATTATTCATTCTGTGTGCGCGACTGAGTAAACTACATTATATATAACTCACGTGATGATATATTATTCTGTGTGTGTTTATAACGATTAACTTGTGCAGTCATAATAAACTTTATACATTATATATTTAAACGGTGTTTTCAATCGAAACCCCAAACTGGTGCGTCGCAACCCCAAAAATGTCATTATTTATTTTAAATATCTATGCATAATTAAAATGATTTATTTGTTGCCCAGCTACAGCATTAATGATTAGAAGAATAAAAAAGATAACATACTTTTCAAGATATTTATTAATTTCTTAGAACAAGTCTCATAAATAGTTGTTGAACAACACTACAAGTAAAATAATATTTCTACATGTGTATACGTTACAATATCATTACAGCATTATAATTAGTACATTACATATACAGGTCTCTAATAACTAGTCCTACATGTTCTGAATGGCTAAAAGCATCAAAGTATCTATTTGTTTTGGGTTTGATTTTGACAACAAGTTTGAGATGTTTTTACTCCATCTTCTAATACTGCATTATCATCATATGGGACATTGTCCAATTTCAATGTATCTTTTGTTATTTTTGCCTCTGAAAAATAAAATATATATTAATATGAGTGAGACTGAATATAAATCTATTAAATTTTATTACATCTGAATTACACTAGATTTTACCACCTCGTTAAGGCATTTTCTAAATCCGCCTGGCTAAACCACCTGCAAGTTGAAAATTTATCACCAAACAACTGTTGGCATGTTCTGGCAGCTGCACTTGAAAGCTAGTCCCTTCTAGGTTTAGTGTGTTTACCATTTTAATCTACACTGTCATTAAAAATCAGATAATATTATGGTTAAACTCAAAAACTTATATAATATTAAAAAATCTATATTTGATGTACATTTTTCTTTAATAAAAAATTAATTAAATTTGATTAATGAAAAGTTGATTACTATACAGATCATATTACATAATTGAGTGATTTTGTATCCATTCTCCTCTCAGAAAATATCTCCGAACATTTGTATACGAATCCTAAAATACAGCTATATGTTAGTATCTTTTTCTTGATTCTACAACTTTCATGCTCTTTAGATGATTTAAAGATTAATAAAAAAGTACAAAACTTTTTTAAATTAACTTTACACCTAGTGAAAGTGATTACAAATTATACACTACTCATCTGTACCAAACTCAAAAATAAGTGTAAATATTATTTGGATAAAAAAATGAAATCATACCATATACACCAGGTTTAATTTCACGAGCCTGAATAACTTGAGTTCTCAGCTCTATTTCTACATCTTGTCCAAATTTAATCATCTGTAGAAATATAAGTTGTTCATGATAAATGTAAATTTCATTAGGCGCTGAGAATTATGTCACTTTCAAAATGTTATAGATACAACTCACAGTTCTAATCGAATCTTCATTTTGTACGTGTTTATTTTTACGGAATTCTTCATTAATTTTAATCCTAGCAGCAGCTAAAGCTTTTACGTCGCCTTCAAACACTTTCAGTCTTGTTCTGTGTAAGTTTTTAAAGCTTTGCAAAACCTGAAATTCGAATTGCGGTTCTAATTACATACATAGGAAATGACTCCAATTACATGTTATAACTATATAAATTAAATTCTAATGCAGATGTACTTTACCAATCGTCTTGAGGTCATAATGTGATACAGAATTGTAAAAATTAGTTACAATAGTTAGCTATATATGAATACCTCTAAATATTGAGTACTACACATTGATGTAAACACAAGTATATAATAAAGGTACCTAATATACATAACTACATATTACATAAATTGAAATACAGACTATTTAATAATGCACTCTGTGCCATGGACCTCTGTGCAGACTAAAAAATAGTTTTTTTTAATAATGTACTCTGTGACTACTTCAATCACCGAAGTCTATCCAGATAAACTATATCACTGAAGTATGGCATGAGTTTTTGGCGGGATCTTGGTTTGTCATGTAGTGGCTTTTATATTTTATTCATAATCTTGTGTTATTAGACTCTATGTTTTGTAGTATTGGTGGTGTTTTACGTAATATCGTTCGGTTATTATGCACAAGTGAAGTGGATGGGAAATAATACCACGGAGCATGCATTCTGAGATGCCACCAAAACTCCATGGAAATTTCTAACAAGGAAACCACCATCTTGTTAGAACATTATAATTATCACAAGACACTTACATGGAAATTCCTACGTTATAATAAACTTATATTATTTTTTAACCATTCCGCTATAATCCCTCTTGAAACAAAACATTGACACTGGCAAATGCTTCTGCAGTGCCAAAAGAAGAAGAAGAAGAAGTATGGCATGTATGTTTTTTTGTTACTTCTACTGGCATTTGAAAGGAATTACCAATGTCAATTTAATAGCAATTTTGTTTTATTCATGTTAATATTTAATACAAAAATCACTGCTATTTTCATAATGCTACTCCCATATTTATTATCGGCACGAAGTTTTGTCTATGGTCAGACTAAATGCAGACATGGGAAGATATTATTGTTATGCGTTACGAATTATCGGATTGCGTGACGACACACGCAGCACGATAACTAGGCCGGCGGTTTTTGTACACATCAAAGGAATTTATCAGACGCTGATTTCAAATTAGTGGAAAGACACAGGCATGGGAACATGTAATCTGCGCCTTTGTCCGAATGATTTTTGACGTTAATTTTAACGCGACAAGTAGTCTAAGCTTCGTCCCGCAGATGTGGGAGTAGCATTAGAAATGAAAAATAATGTTATACGCAAATTAGCCAACCTCCCATTTTTAAAGCTTTATCTAAACCAATAGTTTGCCTATTAGAAAAATAAGTGAGAAGAATAATTAAGTATTATTCGTGGATATCAATATTTGTGTATATAATTTTTTGAAATTATTCTTCTTTTGACAAGAAATAGAAAAATGGTCAAAGTGTATTTTTTCGATGCGCCCGCAATAAAAGCAACATTATGAAGTTGGTTGGTAATTTGTCTGTCAAGTTTGCGTAAGAGCTGATAATTATACTCAAGATATTTATTCAAATATACATGAATCAACAACACATGCCTTATATCAAAATATATTCATACATACATGTGTATTTTCTGTGTGACTTTCAATTTTATATGATGGTTATGTTGTGAGTATTCGTGATAAAAGTGTTTTCTTTTATATTATAAACTTTTTTAAATTTAGGTACTGCTTAATTTTCCTGACTATTTATGACAAGAGTTTGATTATCAGTTACCGTTGATATAGATAACATAAATTAATGTTGTTTTCAGTATCCAAGTTCGTGCTGCCAGATGTATTGATTCTAAGACTATAATACATACATATATATTTGTAACATAAACACTAAACTTCATAAATACGTCCAGCAAAACTGAAATATATTTTATTATCTTCCTGAGGAAAAATTTTTGCTTGCAGTTGGAAAGTAAGCACACTACCTGGCAACATTAGTATTATTATAGTTCTTGTTTATTTTGTTTTACGTGGTCATAATCAACGTTTTAGTAATTTTTTGTGCGTTGGGTTTTCCTGTAGTTTGTATTTAGTATTTTAAAATTTGTAAAAATCAACGGGAAAATGTCGTATTCAATATTTCTTCTTCAAACAATTGGATTTTTGGTTAGTATAATGTTTTTATTCTTTTAAACTTATATTCTGAAAGAGCTGTAGCTTTTGGTGTAGTATTCGTCGCTTTTAAAATGCTGTAGTTGCCACAAGGATAAATCCAAAACCTGTACAACTTATTTTAGATTTGCTTGTGGTCTGTTTATTCTAGATGGTTGAAAAAGAGAATTACGTATTAACATCATAATTTTGCTATATCTCTTTGATTTACAGGATTTATTAGCAGTGGCACTCATTGTGCCTTTAGTCCCTAGCCACTATCGAAAAATGGGAGCAAACCATATTTATATTGGATTACTTGGTTCTATGTATGCCATTTTCCAGTTGGGTTCCGGACCTTTAATTGTAAGTTGATTCTGGATATAACAGTTTTTTTTTTTCGAACTGACCTACACTGTTAGCTTGGCAAGGCCGCTACAGGGTACGACTTTCCATTAGCGTCCGTCGAATTGACGGTGGGGAGGGGGATGGGAGGGAAGGGGATGATCAGTACTAACACCCCTTAAAAGGAAAAGTTGCGGAGCCCCCACCTTTTCGAGTTTTTAAGCTTTTAATTCCGAGGAAAATTTCCGAATTTCTGTATCTATTTTGACTCTGCAACGTCTCCGGCGCTGCGGGAAGAGCAGCCTCGACGCCCTTGCGTAACATATCCCAGGCATCCATCCTCGCCTCAGCAGCCTCGGCTTGTTGGTCGCCTTCGGCGACCAGCCTCGGCCGCTCCGGCTCGTCCAATGCCTACGATTTGTTACAGCGGGCGGAGGCTGCTTTCCCTACGCGTCTCCGGCTCTTTAAAAACACTCTAGGGGTAGGACAAACTCGTCCCAGGTGGAGTCGGGGTCATTCAAACAGGTTCTTTAACATAAGTCGAACCTAACCTATTTTATTTGTTATCACAATAACAACAAAAATGGCGTCAGTTTTACGTTTCGTTTCACAAGCCGGTTGAACGTCTTTACGAGTCATAAACTCTACACATTTTAATTTTAATAGTTCGTAATGAAAATAATGCTATAATTTAATATACATAAACTGTAAAATATATGTGTGTATGAAAACTATTGAAACAAGTATAAAAAATAAATAATTATGAAAATTTATAAAAAATAAAATTTCACGTAACTTACGACAACATAACCATAAGTAAAACGAAACGTTCAATGGCGATATTTCGCTATAACCTGTGGTAAAAATTACGTAAATATTGCAAAAATAATTGATTTTCAATAATTATTTTCTCAAAAACTACGCGTCTCCGCATGGTGAAACTTTGTGTGTGTTCTTATATTAATGTAATCTATCTATAAAAAAAATATCAACTCCCAACTCGACGGACGCTAATGGAAAACTGAGCCCGCTACAGTTCCACCGGACTACTAAGGGGAGCGCTTAAGGCACTCACCCGATTTGTTTAGGCGAACAGCGCAAGGGCACTCGGTGCGCCTCGGCTTGAACTGTCGCCGAATTTCCCAATCTGACTAAGCTAAGCTAAGCTATCTATCCATTTCATACACATATGAGTTCGTGAAAAGTGCATGTGTGACCATGCACGTTTCACGAATGTATATGTGTATTTTACATCTGACTACTATGTTGTGTGACCTATTTCAGTCCGAAACAGCCCACCACTGTGTACCTAGGTGTGCACGTCTGTGGGGTGATCTGTGTAAATGAAAAAAAAGTGTGAGTCACTGTATTCGCACGAGTAACATGTTCGAGGGCTCCACACTGAGGGATAAACCTAGGCTCGAGTTGTTACAAGAAAAATCGCGACGAGTGTGCGGGATCGTATCTTCACCCTCCGCTCACAGCGGCGTGAGCAGAGAGAGTCGCGGGCGTGGGCGCAAACACGCATCTTTTAAGAGGACATCGAGCGAAAAATAAAGAGCAATGGCGCGGTGCCAACTTAACTATACAATTACGTACGAGTTCCTAATGTATCGATCTAATGTATATGAACACGCGGGTTCGAACTGATATTTTGGTTAACGCGAATTTATTTAGGCGCAGCGCGGGTTAGACGTTGTAACGTAGTCGCAACGGCCGGAAAAGCTGAGATCGCGTTTAAGAGCCCGAGCTCAGACGTAGTATTGACGAGTGCGTTGAACGCGAGTATTTCTTGTACATCGTGTACTAAAAGGAGTTGAGCTATCCAGTCGATACCGGTGGTCGATACTGAAGACGCGGTAGGTGGCGCAGGAGTGGACTGAGCTTTCTGAGGTTGGGGCTTGGCTTTAGGAGCCATGGGAGCTGGCGGGGAAGGCCTTACGCGCCAAAAGAGCGCGCTCGGCGTGGGTGCTGCCGGTGCACTGGAGGTGACCGGCAGGTCAGGGAAAGCCTTCTGGCTTTGTGTGGGCGGAGGCGGAGACGGTTGCGCCCGAGATAGCGGGGCGTGCTCCCTGGACCGAGTCGCACTTCCGCCGCGGCCGGGACGGGTCGTGCGAGGCGGTGCGATAGTTCTCAGTATGACCTGGTTGCTCGCAGAGGACGCAGCTGGGAGGCTCGGTGGACTCCGGAGTGCGAGGGCACTCCCTAGTGGAGTGATCCTCGAGACACTTAACACTCCTGGGACGCAGGTGGTAGTGCCGGGCGGAATGACCGTACACCTGGCAGTTGTGACACTGCGAGAGTACATAGGACTTGCGAGGAGGCCCTACATAGACGCGGGAGAGGCCGCACAGAGAGGTGAGGCCGAAAATGGCCTTACCTTCCACGGTACGGTGCAGTGTGACCAGTACCAGGTTGAAGGGGACCTTCGTACGGGGGTGGTACATACGCTGCACGCTCCGGACTGGGAAGTCCTGACCGTTCAAGCAATCGGAGATGTTATAGGTAGAGAGTTCAGAAGGAACTCCACGATTGACTGCACGAAGGAGACGCTCATCTTCGAGAGCGTGCGTGAAGAAAGGGAGTTTTCGCTCCCGGAAGTACTTGGTGAGCTGGCGATACTCATCGGGGGTCGAGACTCTAATAGAGATGCCGGTAACAGTGTTGATGGCGGACTTGTAGAAAATCTCTTTAGACTTAAGGTCGTCCGAGATTTCTACCCAACGGGATTTATCACGGAAGGTGACGGGAGGCGGTGGGCGTGGCTTCTTAGCCGCCACCGCGGGTTCCGCAGCCGGAGCTTTAGCCGAATTCGAGGCAGAGGGCGCGGTAGAGGCTCGGGGCACCCGAGCGCCACCTACGTTGGACTGCTTTGGGACGGAAAGTCCCGCAGCTGAGTCACTATCGGGCGGATATGCAGCGCATGGGCGTTTACCGCGGTGCGTAACCGTTATAAAACCCTCGTCATCGGCGTGCGTGGTCGCAGGCGTGGTCGCGGCCACGGGAACGACGCCGAGATCCATGTCGGAGTCGACGTCCGAGAGATTCGCGAATGGGTTCTCGGAAAAACAGTGTGGCTTACGGCCGGAAGGATTGCACGCGAAGACTTTGCGGAGTCTATTGTATTCGGAGATCAGTAGAGGTTCTTCCTTCTCAACGAACATGTGAAACCGGAGTAGTTCCTCTATATGGGCGACATCTTCAAAGGCCGGTTGGGTCGGAGGGGTACGCGGGGGCGCGGGGTTGAACATGACTAAACTCCCTGCCTGAGGGGCAGGGGGGTGCGCCTAAAATTTAACGGACAATCCGTGTCCGGACCAAAGGGAGACGCGACGCGAAATCTTCTCTCTTCGTATCTGCACACACGGCGCGGCACGAAGAACGACGCGCTGTACGGCACACGTCGCGCTGCACGACTCACGAAGCGCAGCACGAAGCACGACGCGTTGCACGGCGATTTGACGTTCTGCACTCAGTGTGCACGGCTTCGCACCGAAAAGTGCGGTTTAAATGGTACACTGATAGGGGTGCACCGTCGCTCTGAAAAGAGCGTGTCGATTAACAATAGCCGAATAAACACATTAAAGTGCAGCTTCGCAGCAGATGTTTTCTTTCTTCGAATTTCACACGCTCGAACACAAAAGCACCAGGCGATGACGCCTCGGCAACAATGCGGGTCGGGCGGGTCGGGCAGCGGCGAAGTCGTTGAAATGCCAACATGTGGTGCGCATGTAGGCGAGCGCGGCGAGCCGGAAATGACCGAAGATAGCCAAGCGCGGCGAACCGAACGGAGCGTCAGAGCTGCGAGCGGGCGCACGTGTGCACTCGACCGTTGCTCGAACGAGACTCCGGATATAAAAGTAATAATTTATGGCAAGAACTGTATGTCGCATTCAAATTGTATTTAAATACAGTCTTTACATATCTACCTACAATATCAGTGTTAGGTCAGTAAAATTATTAGATAAGGCTTGCTTATATTTGAAACATAAGTTTAATTGTTTATATTTAGTAACCACTTAATTCCTGCGTTAGAAAAATTTCAAGCCGGAAACCTCATGCTCATGTAAGAACAATTTATGTTGTTATACATTTAATTAATCATAAACTCATTTTTAGTAATTTATTATGTTATTCAGTTATAATAATCTTATGATTTATTTCAGGGGAGCTTAAGTGATATAAAAGGCAGAAAAACTATATTATTATTCACATTGATTGTGTGTAGTATATCATATATTACCATTGGATTAACTAATTCACTTTTTGTTATTTTATTTGTTAGAGCAATTTTAGGTAAGTGTAGAAGTCATTTCTGGATGAGGTATCTACTAAATCTATTATTTTAAAGTACTGTTTTAAATTTTGGTTACAAATAAGTTCTTATATAACTTATAGATGACTAAATGATATTCATTTCAAAACATTTGTATAGAACACTTTCTGATTTTTTTAAACTTATGTAGTTGAAAATGTTTAGGTTGAGTTGCACTAGTGCAAGTTAACATCGAAAGTTTGGTTAAAGTAATTGTTGGACGATAAATAAGTTGCACCAGTTGACAATAGATAAAATGACGTCATGATTTAATGTTAACAATTGTCCGTGGATATTGGTCAATTAACTGGTTAATTAAGTTATTGTAATTTTTTTAACTTGTTGTCAGTTTAGTAGTAAACCTTTAAAATATTATGTAGTTACTGCAAGATTCTTGGATTCTAGAGACTAAATTCTTTATTTATGTTGTAACCCTAATAACTTTAACTATTACAGAAAGTTTGATGCTACAACTAGTTTTGGTAAATGTTGCTGTTTATGACTCTTGTCATTGTTATAGTTAATTGTAACCATTACAATAACCAATATTTTGGTGCAACTCAGCCTTAGACATTAGCTTGACACAGATATCATTATTGGTTAATAAAACCTTGTAATTAGGGTTGCATTAATCATACATAACACCAGAAGAGATATTATTTCAATAAGATTTAATTATTGATCTGTATTCTAGGTATATTTAAACAAACACAAATGTTGACAAAAGCCCTCGTACCTGATTATGAAAAGAATGAACAGAAACAAGCTGATATATATGGAAAAATGGCAGCAATATCTGGAGCTGGTATAACAGTTGGGCCTGTAATTGGAGGACACATTGTCGAGGCCAATCCGGAAGATGGATTATTATTGATAGGCCTTCTTGTTGGTCTATGTTTTATTTTTAATGCAGGTAATCAAGTTTTCTATACAAGATAAACAATGGTTAGCTTATCAATGTTTTACTGTATCTTTTTGTGTTTGTTGGCTTTCTAGAAAATTCTATATCTAATAAAAAATTAAAAGAAACCATTATACATTATTATAGCAAAAAGTTGAATTGTACATGTTTAATAAAAAAATGGTTTATATATATGGCCTAGTGTAGAAAGGTTTCAATTAAATTTTAAGATTGAGTAATGAATGTAATAGTCCGATATTAAAAGAATGTTATAAGAAAAATATTTTCATAAATAATATATCAACTCTTATTATGTTACAAGTTTCTTTATTGTTATATTCAAATAAGTACGATTATTTTGAATTATTATGAACTAAATGAAAAAGTAATATATTATTTGAAATGAGTTATATATTCAGCAAAATATATCATGTCAAGTACAATTTCCTTTTACGTTATGTTGTCTGTAGTAAAAGCATATGAGAATAAAATTATCTATACATATAATAAGAATGTAAATTCAACGTGTCTGTACTTTTTTGATTTTTGAGAAAAAAATTATTGTAGGTGTCTAGGAATAAGTAATAGAATCCATTTCGATCATTTTTAGAAATGTCTGTCTGTCTGTCTGTTTGTTTGAACAGGCATCACTGGTAAAGTACTAGGTTTCTGATAAAACTCCAGCAAGATAATAATCAAGTATATTCCCTAGCAACATAATTTTTTTGTTTCATTAAAATCGGTTAACTCTATCAAAAGTTATTGTAATTTTATTGACCACGGGAGTTAAGTAAGAGAGAAGTAATTGGACTTTAGCCTCATCTAAAAACCACGGTATTTTATAACATAAATAAACATTACCACAGTATTACACTACTAAGACATAGGACGAAAGAAAAATGGTTAATATTATATTTTCGCATAAATAAATATTAATAACCTAAGATGTTCAGTAATAAATTAATATGCATTATTGCAAATAGACGGCATTCAACCGCCATTTTCTAAATCTATTACTACATCTATAATATACATTCTAAAATTGGACAATTACATATTTCTATAAATTGAATAACTTACTTTGTATAAGTAAAATATGATTCTTATTTTTCGATTGCATAAGGTTTATAATTAAATTTGTAAATTTCTAATTAGTTTTGTGTTGTAAATATTACAAGTTATTGAACTTTTGTCACAATTTAGGAAAATTTGTTATTACAATAAAAAAATAGAGACTAAAATAGTTCATTGAACATAAATGTAAGAAAAAATCGTCTTTAGAAGTAATAACATACTACATTTATGGACGACAACAGATGGGGCTAAACTAAAATTTTATTGGTTTACTGTGGTAAGAATATTGTGCAAGGAAGAGTACAGATAACAATGAGATTATTTCTGTTTGTTAGATTTGTTTCGAATTATAATTTTCATAAATTTACCTTGATTCTAATGTCTTAATTACGTTTTCACTTAATGAAATCTTTTTGGTTTATGCATTAGGGAACTCGCATTTCCTTCCAGCAGTACCCTGGAGAAAAAAGAATGCAGGTAGTGCAAACCAAAGAAAGGATAACTTTTTTAAGTGTATGCTGCAAACAGTCTATTGACCTATGCCTCATGAGGTTTACATTCGTTTGTATAGAAGTTAAATCTGTATGGTTTTGTACAGTCCAGGGGTTAATATTGTTTTTACAGTTGTTAAATTAGAATATTAATTTTATGTCACTCCTATACCTGCGTGTATCTTCACGAAGCTTTGTCCATATTCGCAATAAATTTAGATGCAGACACACATTATCATTGTGTGCTACGAAGTATCTGACTGTATGATGATAGATGCAGCAATATAGCTAGGCCCTCCGTTTTGACACACATCAAAGGAACTTGGAAGCCCTTATTTTGAGTTATTATTGAAGTGACAAAGGGGTATGACCATTATTAGTTTTTAGCCTGGCACATTATATTTCAAATATACAAGATATACAGATATAAATTCAGAGTGTTTCATTAATCACTGTGTTTTGTATTCCATTCCACACGACGAAGTCACGGGCACAGCTAGTCCTCAATATTTCTCCTTTTAGGATTCACTAGAAATAACATATTCATACTATACTATAAAAAAAGGAATACACTAATAATTCTAAACTCAATATTTATACAATAAAATATGTCTATAAATTATAAACACATAACATGTATTTTTTTGTCCACAGCTGTAGTATGTTTCTTGCCACAACCAATAACAAAATCTGCTAAAAGAAAAACAAACGGAGAAATATCATCAAAGAATGTTATTTACTATTTTTTTAATAGCATCAAGCAATCGATTGTTGAGTTGAATAAAATAGAATGGCCTCTATATTGGGATGTTTTTATGCTTAAAGCGTTAGTCGGATTTGCAATGGGGGTTTACTATTCCAATTATTCATTGTATCTAAAACATCAGTTTGATCTCTCACCAAAGTACATAGGGTATGTAATATCTTTCCAAGGGGTTATAGGTTCCCTATCCAGTTATTTTATGGGTCATATTAACAGACTTTATAAGTATGATAAAGATTATAGTGTCAGAAATTTACATGTGTTTTTATTATTAAGTGTATCTTTGACTGGTTTAATTACCTCATTTAATGTGTATATATATGTACTATGGTTGATTCCTTTGGCTATGGGTAATGCAATAGGTAGGCTAGTCACTTTGGAAATGGTGTTAAAGAGGAGCGGTGGAGAACACACAGGTACTCTTATAGGAGCTTCTAATAGTGTACGATCATTGTCAGGAGTTGTATCTCCTATGGTCGCTGGATTAATCGGGCAGTTTTGTGGCATCTCTTATGTCATTTATGCATCACTGTTACCTACTATTATAGGTCTCGCAATAAGTTACCACCATAAAAATAGAGGAATAAAGGTGGACTGATCACTTTTAATGCAATAAATATTATATTACTGTTACAAAGTTCATTGTATTAATATACCCTCTTTTTCTATATAATTATTTATATATATGTATATATCTGTGTGTTATAAACATTTAACTGTACATTTCCAACATTGGAAGAGTAATATTTCTTGGCTACTCTTTAATAATAAGATATCGCAGAATTAAAAGTAAAATAACTTGCTATGATTGCAGTAAATAAAAAAGTTGAATATATGTACCTTTATTTAAAAAATAACTGCATAACAATCGACTAATTTTTATACCACTAATAATCCTTATTTGATAACTTTACGTGTCCAAAATTCACTCGTTTTCAAGAGCTTTCGCTTGTTTTTTTCTCATATCTTGAATGAGCACTTGAATGGCTTCTCTGTCTTTTTGATTTTCTGGGGGGAATATTTGGCGTTTGGTATTGGTGACCCATTCTTCAAAATACGTGGGTTGATTGAAGAAAAAGAAAAGTCCGACAGGGAAAGAAGTGTACATGGCCATCCTTCCTACTTCTAATTTCCAGTTACCCATTTTAAAATTGAAATGCAAAGATTAAACTACTAGTATTTATAATTCTATTAAGTGCCGACGACTTTTCTTAAAACTATTGAACATAAAATCACAAGTTCACGGATCTCAAAATCTATGTTGATCCATTAATGACACCTGTCTTAGCACAGATTATATATACGTTATTGACGTAAGACCTCACAAATATTGTTATAGATTCGCATTGAAATGTCTACAGAGTTTTTGGCGGGATCTTAGTCTGTCATGTAGTGGTTTTTATATTTTATTCATAATCTTGTGTTATTAGACTTTATATTTTGTAATATTGGTGGTGTTTTACGTAATATAGTTCGGTTATTATGCACAAGTGAAGTGAATGGGAAATAATACCACGGAGCATGCATTCTGAGATGCCACCAAAACTCCATGGGAAGTTCTAACAAGGAAACCATAATCTTGTTAAAACATTATAATTATCGCAAGACACTTACTTGGCAAAATCTTGTTACTTGACGCTGGCTAGTGCACAAACCGTGACGGAGCCAAATAATAAATAAAGAAGAAATGTCTACAAAATGGTTCTAATACGTTGTATGTGTCGGGATTAAAAATTATAATAAATTTTCTACTCCTCGGTTTGATGTTGTCAACGTTATAATTCTTTTTTATGATTTCTAAATTCAATAAAAAGCATACATCGTCAGCCAATGTATTGTATCCTATTGCCAATGTATACTAAAATATTACTTTCGTCATGGAAGGATCGTGATTTTTCTTGAGAGTTGATTTCATTTTCGGTATTACATTTGTTGTTATTCCTACATTAATGCAAAACGAATAATAGTCAAAATATTAGAATTCCTTTTTACCTTTACCTACGTTAGAACTTCAATCCATTTACTAAGCCTGATACTGAACTGACCTTCAATTGTATAATACTCTCATAAAAATAATTAATATTATGAATAAAATATTTTTACTGATTATTGGTACTGTGAATCCCAATAAAGAAGACATTTCGAATTGTATACAGCAATAGATACAAATAGAACTCGATATTTGAATGTAAATAAAATGTAAAGTACATAAGTTACAATAATGAAACTTTGAAGTAAAAATAAAAACAATATTTAAATGACCAACCAAATACCCGCATAAAATTTTTACGGCAAGTGAATTAGTCTCTAAGAATATGAAATACACTTGGAAAGGTAAGACCGTCAACATCACTAGTATGGTCAGGACGTTATACATTTATCACAACTGCCCTTACTGCACCTTGCTGAAAGATAATATCATAAATATAGAGGAATTATAGTGGTGTCTGACAATATTGCGACTACCTCATACTACCGTCAAAGTGAGTATTTTGGCGTCTCATATGTTGGAGTCAACCAATTACACCATATTGGTGGCACCCTGTCTTTTTGATAGCTGCCTCTATATCTTATTACCTCACCTGTTACCTGAAATTGGATCTCCGTTTCTGGCAGTTTTGGAATCCATCCAGTTTGGGAACCCTATTCTGGAATGAAGTGTTGTTTTGTAAGTAGACAAAAGTCAAAAGTTCCATTTTCCAGTCTTATTCAATCCTTGAGCAATACGCAGTCATCTTTGTACATTCCCTGTTCTGCCTTTCCACTTCCCCATTAGCTTGTGGTCACAAAGGCGTCGTAAGTTTTCGTTTTCGTCGTAGTGATTTTATGTCATTTGATTTTAAGAACTTCTTAAATCTATTATTAATAAATGCTGGTCCATTACCACATACTATTGTATCTATTTCATTTTTAGGAGTATTCATGATTTAAACTTTATTACTTTATAGTATATACTGTAGTAAATTATAAATAACAAGTAATGTGTTGAAGTTAACGGTCCCAGAAAGTCTAGTAAAACTATTTCCCATACTTTACTTCGTAGTTCCGTGGATTTGATAGGTTCAGGGTGTATTTCCTTTCTCACCAGTCTACACCTTTGCATGTATCGACTCAATATTCTATATCCTTACTCACGGTTTGTCACCATACACAAGGTACGGACAGGTATTAACTTTCCTTTCATACCATTTGTTGAAATACATCCTTTATGTCCTATTTCCAGAGCTCTTTTTCCAAGTTAATTTCCATTCCAAAAATCCTTACCATATTTATGGTCTACTCCAGTGCCCGCTCACTTCCTTTTCTAATCCATTTTCCGGCCAGACTTTTATGTGTTCATTTTTTTGTACCAAATGGTCTCTGATTACTTTGTTCATAAACTCACAATACTTTCCAGCGTGTCTTAACCGTATCACATATTGCTGTACAGTTTCGTGGATAATTGATTCTCAAAAATTATATTTGTTTTCGGAACAAAGAACACAATGTTATTTTCCTAAATGCAACTTCGTATAAATCATCTGTTTTATTTGCTTCCACATTAAGCGCTTCATATATGTCTTGTACTGAAGGGCTTGCATGGTAATCTAGCTAACAGTTAAAATTTCGCGGTCAGGTGCACCATCTTGTACCGTTTGTTCTTGGCTGTATGTGCGGATCGAAATGCGATTCCGCACCTACATTATACGCTGCCGCATGCTCTAGCATTTACCCTCGTCGACAGTTTATTGTCCGATATTTCACTTAAAATAAATACAGGGACTGAATATGTTAAATTTGTTAATTATTTAATTTAATAATGAATAATAACAAGAAACCATAACAAGGTTACATTTCATTATATATTTTTATATAAGATCAGGACGGTATTTAGAAAAGTGTTCGATACAGTACTTATACCCAATATATATTTAGTATTTACGCTAATTTACAGTTTAATATTTCGTTTCTGAGCTCATCGTTAATATCATGGTACTAGTCTTCATTTATAAAAAAAAAATGTAAATTACAAAGATAATGTAATTTACTGTGTTATACTTATTATCATATATAGTTATAATATTTTACTCTTCATTTTTTTATTTGTGATTTCTGCGCGAAATACAACAATTCACCAAATTATCAAGGTTATATACTCTTGATAGTCGTCTATTACCTAACACATCAGTATGTGCTTAGCTTGTGCTGTGTTAAATTCTTTACCGCGTATTCATTCATATAATATTTTGTTTTATATATGATATATACTGTACGAAATTCGGAGAATTACTTGTAACTTAGTTTTCTCTTTAATTGTGTATTTAGTCTTTATATTAAAATGTCGTATTATGTTTATATTTTACAAATCGTTTCCTTTTTGGTTAGTATAAAAGTTTATTTTTGTTTGTCTTCATTACCATATATATATCTATTATTACGCAATGATTTAGTTAGTGTCCGTATATTATTTGTAATGATAACAGTTTTATTTCAAAAAAGTTCTTTAGCAAAATAGTTTTTGGAATCGTTTAACGTATTTTGGATTGACTGTGAAAAAACGGACCCATTTACTATCGATTGGAAGTTCCATTTTTTAAATAAGCGATTTTAATATTGTGATTGTATAAACGGTTTGGAAGTCATACACTTTTTTAATATGCTTAATTATACATTATCGGACTCGGAAATATTAGCATTGTCCGTTTAGTTTAATTACCTGACTTCATCACTTGTTACCGCATGAGGGATAACTAGTTCGATAAAGCGTTCGTATTATAAATCTGAATTGTATAGGTAGATATATAATGTTAGATATTTTTAAATTCCAGGATCTACTTGCGGCTACTCTTATAGTACCACTATTACCGAGTCATGTACAAAAAATGGGTGCTAGCCAGTTGTACGTGGGATTACTTGGTTCGGTATATTCCTTTTTCCAGTTGGCTTCAGGACCGCTAATAGTAAGTGATACTAAGTTATTTTCTTTCATTTACAATTAAGGAGCCTGCCTAGCCACAAAAAACTGCTTATGTACCTAAATAAGTAATTCTCCATGCGTACAATAGACGAATTTGAATTGGACGAACGCACCGCTTCCTCTGATCTCGCAGTAACTTGGAGTGTTGCTTAAAGGATAGCGTTCACCAGGCGGGCTCCGGCTACTATAAATAGTGTGTAAAATGACGTCAACAAAAGGCCTAGTAGTGTCGAGACGGAGTGCCATAGAATGCGTCGGTGGATCAATTAGCGAACGCATTTTTCAGTCGCTATGACCAGATAAACAACTATTTTTATTCTAGAAACGAGGTATAATAGTACCATTATGAATTGAGAATGAACACTGTTTAGAGTTCATTTTAAGTTGTTATCCAATAAACAGAAAAATTGATGTTTGTCACGTTTATTATATTCTTCCTGGTTAAAAATATTAAAGAAAAATAATTTGTTATTGAGTTCTCTGTTACTAGAAGTGTACGATAGCTCCTACATGTCACGTCTAATAACGATAGTCGAGAGTTTTTACCTAACCGTATGTAGTCCGACCAGTCTTGTAAACAAATTTAACGCTTACCGCACTATTGAAGTCCGTCTTGAGTGGACGACTTATTGAACGGGTGCAGTTACCAAGTGCTTTTGAAGATAGTTTAGATGTATGCAGATATACTAGTCTACTTCCCCTAGTCGATTGTTTTATGTCAGTCATTATAATTCTCTATCAAATTATAGATATAACCTTTAGAATATTTGGACATCATGACAAAATTTGTAGGTTATTTAGTATTTTATATCGGAATATATAATTGAGTCGTTATTGACAAATCATGCAAATATTACTTAGCTTTTTGTTTATTTTTTAATCATTATGTTAGTATCAGGCGTGGTCCAAACGTTTGGTAGAATTATAGTAGATAGTCGAATATTCTATTTTAATAATATGTAGATAAGTGTTAAATTACTGTGTAATACATTTTGCTGTTACTATATTTAAAAATTAAACAAACTTTTACATGGATTCTGTGAATTTGCAAATTAGCAATGCAAAATAAACACGATCTCAAATATATAATATGAATAATTCATGTAATTGCAAGGTTACTGAATAAAAAGTTAATAATTATCGGTTAAAACGTGTTACAGTTTTACAGACAACCGTATCGTTCTAGATATAAATAGTATAATGACATATTAATACAATTTTAGATTTTATAGTTGTATCTATTTAATTTTTTTTATTATATATGGATATAAATCGTTCGTAATTTCATAGAAACTTTAATCATATTTTATTCGTATTTTAATTAAATCTAAACGTAGCCTATACTAATATTTAACGGTTATATATTGGGTAGTTTCGCAAATCGCATTACAAAATATCCTACCAAAGCTAGGCATCGATAGAATAATTGTAAAGCTAAAAGATGTACTAATCAGACCTCGTAATCATATTGTTAGGTTGCCACCAAAGATTAACCAAGAGAAATATTTCAACCATCTGTAGAGTTATAATGTTTGAGTTTCTCTTGAAATTGATGTCGACATTTTGATATTATTTACTCCAACATTTATATTACATGAAATACCTTCATAACTTTATGTAGAAATGTCAGATGTCAGCCAGTATGTGTACCACCGCTGGGCAAAAAATTCTGACTGGAGAAATCAACTAATATAATCAATTCTACAGTCAACATCATTGTAGTAAATGAAGAGAAATCAATAGTTACATATACGAGTATTTCCCACATATAGTGTTACTACAAAATAGATCCAAGGAGGTTTGTTGTCAGGCGCGCGCGGCCGATCGTAAAAATTAAGCCAAATCATACATTACAACATTACAAACATGATGTACCGACCCTAGTTAGGTAGGATAAGGGTAAGAAGATGATGAGCTCATGATGATATTGCGTAGTTTCGCATTCTTGAAAGAAAAACGGGTTTCTCTAACTCTATTTAGTATATGTTTGAAAATGGCTGATGTACACCGTTTACTGATAGAGAGTGCCAAGAACGAAACTGAAAAGGAGTTGCTCTGAAGTTAAATTACGAGTATATTCTTGAAAATATATACTTACATTTCATATTTAACAGTCGATAATGTCACATAAAAAAATTAAGTAATTATTACGCGTTGGTAAATGTTAAAAAATTGGTGTGTAGTTAAACTTTCCCCAGTGTAAATCAAGGAATATCCCATTATAATAATTATTTTTTGCATTACTTTTCAGGGTAGCTTAGGCGACTTAAAGGGTCGAAAGACGATTCTTATATCCACACTGCTGTTATGTAGTTTAGTATATATTATACTCGGACTAACTAATTCTATTGTCGTTATTTTATTACTTAGAATAATATTGGGTGAGTAATTTTAAGGAATTATTATACGTCGATATGAACTTTGATATTTTCATACAAGGATTACTAGATCGTAACTCGTTTCATACCAGGTGTGCGAATGACATGAATAAAAAGACATTTAGTACTAGAAAAACGAATTAAATCAACTGGAAGCTTATAACTTATTTTTTTGCGACTAATTAAGTTCTAATCTATTTCAATGGCTTCCTTACCCACATTAATTAAATGCATCTTCCAAACTAATATGTACAGGGATTATAATTTTTCTGTTGTTTAACTCAATATGGTGGAATACCAACAATGGCTTTGCTTAATGTTTTGATTTTTTTTTCTTATGACAAAGCAAAGCTGTTATACAATATCATTAAACAATAATCCAGAGAATTCCATCCATAGTCATTCATGCTGAACAGAATTGTACATTAGTTGGATTTTTTCAAATAAATGCGCACTAGATAAAGCAAAAGTTATATTCCCCAGGTTTGTTTAAACAGACACAGATGTTAATAAAAGCTCTCGTTCCTGATTGTGAAAACGAAGAACAGAAACAGGCTATGATATATGGCAAAATGGCCGCCATGTCTGGCGTCGGTATAACAGTTGGTCCAATCATTGGTGGACACATAGCTGAATACAATTCTGAAGGCGGATTTACATTGATTACTCTCATCGTTGGGCTGTGTTTTATATTGAATGCAGGTGAATATAGATTTTTATGCTTTTAATATCGGATCCGGTAGGCAGACGTTGTCCTACAATATGTTGGAAGACTGCAAATTTTGGATTATTTGTTTTTATATATTAGAAATAAAATGAAAAAATAAAAAAAAGTTGGTGGTAACATTAAAAATTTTATGGATCCCGAAAACAGCAATCCCTACCGAATCCAACTATAACTAAAAACCATCTAGGTGACTCCATAAGTAATAAAAAAAAACGCGTGCAGTTTGGAGACCCTTGCCAGGAAGGAAGTTCTTTAATATAAAGTAAGGAATCAAATCAAAAAAGGAATTTATAAATTTTTTCGAAACATATTCGTTCATTAAAAATTGTGAATTAATTTACATAAAAAAATACTAAATAAAAATAAGTTTTAATGAGATTTTCAAGCATATAGTACTGAGGTTATATACACTGCTCGAATATATATATATATATACTGCTCGAAATACGATGCTCTCACGCACACACGCACGCTAACCTATACAATAGAAAGAGACTGATTAAAAAAAAGTTGCATGGAGGTGTATAACTCTTTTTTCTTACGTGACGATTTCTACCAGTCAACTTATACTGCAATTCATGTTAAGGTGCTTCGTGCTAACAAGTCGTTCATAGGTAGCAAAATTGTGAATAGGCACATTGGGTTTTTATACATAAAGATAACATTGTCTTATAGTATATTGTATTAGATATATAATTGATTAATAAATCAAGCTAATATGTAATGTTTTAAGCTGCACGCGTTTATTTTTTAATCGAATTTAAATTACTTAGCTTAAATACTTTTAACTAGCTATATTACCTGCAAGTACGCCTGTATTATGAAGACTTGAAATACTAATTAAGTTATTATATCAGTGGCGGTTTAAATCAGACGAAATTATATACTTTATTAATATGTTCGTTTTTATTATATCTATAAATTATGTTTACCCTTGGATATTTTTCCTGATTTAATATCTGATCTGCTTTTTAAATTATTTTGGTTGTTTTTTAACGTAAAATAAATAATAATCTTTTATTTATTTACAGGTTTAGTATATTTCATTCCAACACCAACAAGGACACACGTTAAAAGGAAAAGGGAGGAAGAAGTGATACCGGATAATTTTATGATTTCGTTTTACAGTAGTATGAAACAATCTTTTACAGAACTATGGAAAATAGAATGGTCTCTTTACTGGGATGTATTTATGGCAAAAGCTTTAGTTGGGTTTGCGATGGCCATTTACTATAGTAACTATTCTTTATACCTTAAAGGTAAATTTGATTTATCACCGAAGTATATAGGTTATATTATATCATTCCAAGGTGTCATGAGTGCGTTATCTAGTTTATTTATAGGTTATGTTAATAACCTATACATAAAAGATGAAGACTACAGTCTTAGGAATTTACACGTATTCCTAGTGTTAAGTATATCATTATTTGGACTGATATTGTCGTTTAATGTGTATATTTATGTGATATGTTTGATTCCATTGGCTATGAGTAGTGCGATAGGTAGGTTAGTGACTTTGGAGATGGTGTTGAAGAGAAGCGATGAAGAGCACAGGGGTACGTTAATAGGTGCATCGAATAGTGTAAGTTCGTTGGCCGGAGCAATTGCTCCTATGGTGGCTGGATTCATAGGGCAATTCTGCGGTGTTTCATATTCTATATATGCATCATTATTCGCTACTGCAATTGGCTTTGTAATAAGTTACCGTTATAGAAGTAAAAGAATAAAAGTAGATTGAGTTACTCAATTTGTTTTTTTTTTCTTTTAAATAGTTACATTATCCTGGAATGTATTTCAAATTTATACAATCAGTCAAAATATCTCTTTATTATATTAAAATATTTTTCAGTATGTAGTAGGTACCTACAGTTATGCGATATAGGACACAATTTTAAAGATTTTGAAATAAAGTTATTATTTGAAATTAGTAGCTAAATAAATAAATTTGTTCCGGTTTCCACAAATTTTAATGGTTTTTTTTTGGTAGCTACAAAAATTGACATTACTAATTGATTATGGTATTTTCAAGTTTGAAGAACTTTAAAATTAATTACAAGAAAAAAATAACTGATAAAACGAATGAAGTATGTTATAATGTTTCGTATTTTGTAAATGTGTCATTTTTAGAAATACTTTATGCTGTGTAGTTTTATTTATTCAAATGTTTGATCCTACATCATTCATAACATTTATGGTGTACGGACCTGATAAACGGCTAAATGTTTTTACACAAGGGATGCAATATGAGATGATTGCTGTCTGTTTCTTTTATATCCGAGTACCACAAAGTGACTGCACTGTGCCTATTGGTAAGCACAGGGTAATCAAAAAATAACTGCCATTTTTGAGAAATATATAATCAATTACTAATTGTCATCTTAGTCAGATTCATGAGACGCGATATTGCTATCAAAGTAACAGTCGAAGTCGATGTTCGGCCACTTTAACGCCGTATAGTCCATTGAAAAGTTACATTTGGGGTTGCGTTTTTTAGAGGACGCAATTTTATTTTTTCGATGTGTAGGGGGGGTCAGTGTAAAGCTAAAATCAAGTTTGTGGGGTCGCCACCCTTGCCCCACGGCCGCAATCTTGAAAATAGGGGTTGAAATGGTTATTACGATATATCTCTTAAACTATTTATCTGATAAAAAAAATTAGTCAACATTTTTTGTTGCTAATTTAATTCTCTACAACTTTGGACCAGTAACTTTTTGTCGTAGAATTATAAATAAAAAAGTTATAAGCGAAAATGTTCAGAAATTCGAGAAAAAATTTATATTTTTCGATATAACTTTTTATTTTCATTTTACGAAAAAATGATATATGAGCATTTTTGTAGATCGTTTTTTAAGGAATAACTTTTATAAGCAACATTTTTTAATTAAGTCAATAGCTAAGGTTTTACAGCGCTCCGAAGTGAGTATTATTTTTCAGTACTCTTAACTATACATATATTATACGTGTGTACTAATAATGTGTCATCAGTTATTTTCTTTTTTTTTTATTTTGTTATTATAATTTTTTTAATTATTCATTTTGCAATATTATGAATAATTAATTATTGACTCTTTTCCACTCCATTACAGAATTTTACAATTATTGATTTTTAAAATAATTTTAAAACTTGCTGTTTCTTCATGCTTTTTCAGGATGTGACACAACTTCAGCTCCTTACAATATCGGTAAAATGAAATTTGTCAATTTGTCAATTTTAGAAGCTCAGGGGGTGCTGGAGGTTTAGAGGTCTGCACTGGCATCAATAATTTTCCACATTTTTTCCAACCCCAGTCTTGAGGATCATTATTATTACCAAGCCACGACTGGACCTGAGGTAGACGTGGAAAGTAGGAAAGCGAGCTGTTTCTTGTGTTGGAGGAAGATAAGTTAAATGTACTTTTTGTCATTGCCTTGGCGAATTGTTTGTTATCTTAGGCTGTCAAGAGAATTATCATCTTTATTGCCACCGTATAAAGGGATAAAAAAACATTCACCAATTACAGTGAGCAAAGCAGGGTCAACTTTCTTGTTGAGAAACAAAGCCGTTCCACTTGCAAACTCTATATGTTTTTTCAGGGTTTTCACAAATTTCATTTTACCGATATTGTAAGGAGCTGAAGTTGTGTCAATCCTGAAAAAGCATGAAGAAACAGCAAGTTTTAAAATTATTTTAAAAATCAATAATTGTAAAATTCTGTAATGGAGTGGAAAAGAGTCAATAATTAATTATTCATAATATTGCAAAATGAATAATTAAAAAAATTATAATAACAAAATAAAAAAAAAAGAAAACTGATGACACATTATTAGTACACACGTATAACATATGTAAAGTTAAGAGTACTGAAAAATAATACTCACTTCGGAGCGCTGTAAAACCTTAGCTATTGACTTACTTAAAAAATGTTGCTTATAAAAGTTATTCCTTAAAAAACGATCTACAAAAATGCTCATATATCATTTTTTCGTAAAATGATAAAAAAAAGTTATATCGAAAAATATAAATTTTTTCTCGAATTTCTGAACATTTTCGCTTATAACTTTTTTATTTATAATTCTACGACAAAAAGATACTGGACCAAAGTTGTAGAGAATTAAATTTGCAATAAAAAATGTTGATAATTTTTTTTATCAGATAAATAGTTTAAGAGATAAATCGTAATAACCATTTCAACCCCTATTTTCAAGATGGCAGCCGTGGGACAAGGGTGGCGACCCCACAAACTTGATTTTAGCTTTACACTGACCCCCCCCACACATCAAAAAAATAAAATTGCGTCCTCTAAAAAACGCAAGGTAAGGCCTAAAAAATGTAACATTTCAATGGACTAGTAGAGCTCGTTGCCATAAGGGTTAGTGCCTTAAGCGCTTGCCCAAAAATGTCCCGTGAAGCTCTAAAGGCCTATCACGCTAACAGCCTTAGTCAGGGCTAGTCCGATGAAGTTGTTAAGGCACGTCAGGCCAATCGAGTTAATGAGTTCGAAAAAAAATCGTCAGTTATGCCGGTCAACAAGCGCCTTGACAGTTTGATTTGCACCGATTGAATTCGAAACGTGAAAAACCAATAGTTTAATTTTGGGACTAACGTATTAGTGACAAATCCTCTTATTTTAATAGTGAAATAAATAAAAAGGTTTTATAACTATATAAGACCTATATAATAACCTTAACTCTAAATCTAAAAAAAATAAAGATTTTACTGATAAGATAATGTCGGCTATTATGATTTAGTAACATTTTTATATAGCAAAAATATCGCTTGAACCTTTTTTTTTATATATGGAAATTGGAAATTCATGTACTAAAGCCCCATGATCGGCTGTCTCATACACCTTTTGGTCGGGGAGTAGAGACTGCCTACTGCAATACATTTCTGCAAATTAATAAGGGGCAACCACCCCGCTAGGCATCCGAGAGTTTGTTATGTCCGATTCACACGGACTGAAACCCCATAAGGTTTCATTAGATGGCTATATAACACACCTTTTGGACGGGAAGCAGGGATTGCCTACAGTATTGCTTCTGATACTCCTACGGTCTGACGGCCGAGATAGTAGAGCCCTTAGGGGAAGCGAGTGTTCGTATCGACACAATGCACCTCGACGACATGGGTCTGTGTAGAAGGTGCCAGGACGACGGACATGCCTGTGTCCATTTTTGGGATCATTTTATGGACAAATTATTACGAAGTAAATTGTTTAAAATTTACAAATGTAGAAACTGGACAAGTAAAGAGCATTTTTTTGTTTAATATGTTTAGTAGTAATTTAAAATATAAAAATAGCTACCTAACATTTCTAGATGTCTATAAACCTCAGTGTCATAACTATTCATTTTTATTTTAGGGGGAATTTCAAGTACTTATTGCAATTTTCAGGGCTTTCAGGGATAAACATTCTTGAAAGTTTGTAACTCCGCCCCAAGCCTTGGGAAAAGGCATTCTAGCCATCGTGATGTATT
The DNA here is from genome assembly GCA_035772565.1 of Antheraea assamensis. NCBI lineage: Eukaryota > Metazoa > Arthropoda > Insecta > Lepidoptera > Saturniidae > Antheraea > Antheraea assamensis. The sequence goes on from JAQQSE010000018.1 coordinate 2,443,764, forward strand.
ATTAAGTGTATCATTTATATAAACATTTTACTTCATCTCGTGTGAACTGCACGCATGTTTTTTTAATAAATGAAGAATAACAATTCTTGATATAAGTATAAATTATTTCTTAGACAGTGGAAGGCGTCGTCTTCAGGAGTCAGTGGACCTTGTATAGCAAATTGCATCGTTATTACAGGAATTTGCGCCGCGTAATAGCTACCATTATCCTTCCCATCACATTGTACTGTAATCCCTAACTCCACTAAACCTAACAACTTTTACTATTAGAGTGTAGCATTTGTGATAGGCTTATAAAATAGTTTTTTGAATCAAAAGGAATGAATAATTAATTAATGGCAACCCAGATTTTAAAGCATTAGATTTAAAATATCAATAAAAGAATGTGTAGTTCTTATTATCGCGGGCGAATAATTTTCTGGTTTTAGATTTAATCCTATTTGAAAGAAAGTAGCAAAATTTACATCAGATTTTAAAGTATATATTACACACACGAATATTTTGCCCAGTTGACCAATCCAGTATTACCCCAATCTAGATTTAACGGCATCAAGCAACAATGAATGTAGCGTATTATTCTGTAAGCATCCTTGCGGTTTTAAAAAGACTACACGCAACTGTGCGGAATTGCTTTTCTAAATGTATAACAGAACGTAATCTTTGCACTATATTTGCATATGTTACTTTATAATTATCCAAAAACGTAAAAAAGCAATTATTTGAAATTATTACAGTTTCAGATACGTTTGAGAACCCTTAGCTCGTTTTTTAAGAAATCGAAGAATAAAAAAAGTGTATTATAATTTATTTTTTTTATCTTGCAACTTTAATTTACTGTTATTACTTATAGATGGTACTAGGACCACCCGGGTTTTATTATGGTTTCGTAAGTTTATTGAGGGCAATAGCATTTGCGTGTTTGACTTGCAATGCAATGTAATGGGTGAACTATTTTATTACGGCCGTTTACCTCAGCCTTACCAAATTGCCAGATCAATAATATCAGAATTGTGTACTGTTATGACGTAAATCCTTATAGTAACATTATATTTGCTATATATTGCCATTATATTTCGGGACGAGGAAGATATTGGACAATCGTTTCAAATGATATTATTGATTGTATTGAAAAGAAAATGCAAAGTAATCGCTAAAAGAAAGATTACACCGTGTGGTACAGAGGAAGTATAATAATGGTAGGTATGTTCTTGCGTAACTTTTTTCGATCTGACTATTCGTTGTCGGCGTGGCAGACCTTCACAGGTTCTCTGTACTAACTGTTCTTGGGTATTCAAATGTGAGCTGATTATACGGAACCAACTGTTTAATCCAAAATCATAGTTTTTCAGAGAAAGTCTGATTCCTGAAAAACGATGGTTGATGAAGCCGAGGCCCAGATTTGTGTTAGTAACCCTGGATGTTTTTATTTATGCGATTGGAGGCAATCGATCAGATGGGTTACCTGATGGTAAGTAATCACCGCCGCCCATGGACACCTGCGACACGAGATGCATCACAGATGCGTTGCCGGGCTTTGAAGAAGGAGTAGGCTCGTTTCTTGAAGGTTTGTGGGTTGTATTGGTCCGGAAACGCTGCCGCTGGGAGTTCATTCCAGAAGGCCGTCGTATGTGGGAAAACGCACGTGAGAACCGCACAGTAGACAACTTCCAACCATCGTGATGACATTGATGGAATAAATAGAGGCAGTTAAATACATAAACGCCAATGTTTTCATATCTACTGATGTCCCAGAAGTGTATAGTATCTCTGTCAATGGTTTAATTTCACAGAAATAATAGTATGTTGTAATGGAGTTGAATGTGCTCAAACTTGTTTTTGAACATTTTATAGAAGCAATCCACAGTAATGATAGAATTTCGTGAAAAGGCTGGTTTTCATTTTGTGTAGGTGTTTCTAATAATTTATGAACATTTTTTTTTTCTTCATTAATACTTAATCAAACGAAGAACGTTGATAACGAATTGTTTGTTTAATTGCATGACAAGTATATAAAGTTATAATATATCTAGTATAAAGTATTTATGTTTTTCTAAGCTATTTTCCTCTAATTTTACATCTTGGTAGTTCGATGTAAGATTAATTTGAGATATATTAAACCTATAAAATACGACCAAAGTTGGGAACATGATCTAGGTGTGTTTCGGCAGAGTCTTTTTTGTTGAGCCTCAGCGACCCTCTGGGCAAAAAGTTTTACCAATTTAAACCATATCGTCACTTATAATCAGGTATAAAAAATAACTTATACGAAACTATAGTTTGTCCTGGAACATCTGTCCGATATTGTTGTACTAGAAACTAATTATGCTTTTAAAATTCTTCTCTAGTCTGTTCTGTTAACCTCACCTTATTATTATCTTATTTCTACCTAAGCGAGGTCAGCACAACATTTCTCCGTTCACTCTCTTTTATCAGCTGTATGCACAGTATTTATACTTCTGCTACACAGTGGCGGATTTGCCTTAAGGCCCAGGGGGCCCGGACCTAGGGCGGCTAGATATTAGAGGCGGCCAATCGTGACAAAAAATTCACTGATGATAACAAGAAATAACTCAAACGTACGTAAATATTCTAAAGGCTCGCACATATTATGGTGGGTTGGCTGGTACTTACTATATGGCCTGAGGCCTAGGGTGGCCAAGAGTACAAATCCGCCACTGCTTCTACACGTATCATTTAATCACATAAAGCAACCACACCTTCTTCGGTCTTTCTTTTTTTCTATCATCATACTTAATACTTTTCTAGTTATACGCCTAAAGAACTCATCAGGGCATTTAACCAGCGTAGTGCGGGAGAGGCCCTGATGCTCAGTAGGAATCAGATACGGATTCTAGTGCGATCACCCACTGGACACTGCTGTTTAAAGAAACATCTGTATAACATGGGTGTCCAGAGCACAAGAGAGTGTCAATACTGCGACAGCAGTGATGAAACCCCAAAACACCTCTTGTGTGAATGTGATCCACTGAAGCCTACACGCAACCGGATTCTGGGAAAGCATGTATTGCTCCCGGATGAGGTACAAGCGCTCCCTGCCAAAAAAGTCCTACAGTACATAAATGCCATAGGATTAGGCAGCGAGCTTTAATATTGTGGGGCGATCACAATAGATCAACTAGGTCGCAGTGACACAGGTCTAGGCCTGCATAGCCCCCCTTAGCAGAATAAGAATAAGAATAGTTATACGCCGTTCATCCCTCCTCATAACGTCTATTATTGAACCACTTAATTGTAAGAATGCTTGTCGAAATATATTAAAACTAACAAAATTAAACTTTATGTTCTAGTGTCTTTCTCTTGTGTATGCTCGTAATCGAACAATATGTTTTATGTGTAGTACAAGCCCGGTCTAGATATAATAATAAATTTGTTTAATTGTTGTGTACAACCTCTATCGTTTATGTTTCTATTCACGTGACATTGGCGAAATTGTATGCGCTACATATGTTGCTCTTTAAAAGAAGTAGAAGAAGATCAATACTTCTGTTACTGGTGCTGTTTTCATACTTCCTGTGATATACTCATACCTAATCTTATACCCACGTCGCTCTGTCGCATGCGAATTCACCTGTAATCTTCTTTCATTAGCCATTCTCATATTGAAATTTTTACATTACGATAGGTCTCATAATGGCCTTTCTAATTAACAATTTACCATACAAAATTAATATATATGATTAAATTATACATGTATTTATTGATTTTAGAATTCCAAATTGTCTATATATTTTTTATTTGTTTAGGCTTCATGTCAGAACCTTTTTTCTGTTGGCCTGATGGGCCTTTACAGCTCCACCGGACTAATCATGTCAGAACCGTTAATACTCGCTGACACATGAGATGTAGTTTGATTACTTATTACGATACACCGTTAAAACTCACGGCGAACGACACATAAAGATATCCTTCCTAGGAGTAGAATTAATTGATGATCGGTTGAGTTTAGACCTGCCGGAGCAACTGCGCCAAGTCGCCTTAGTCACGCGTCTACATATTAAATGGCGCTCAATTTATAAGCGAACAAATATAAATCCGCTTACAATTACGAGATCTGCATTAAGATGTTACGGGATTTAAATTTGATACCAATGATTTCGCTCGACATAATATTTCTGTCTTACGATATTTATATTTAATGCTATCTAGTACATTCAACTTCGATTTAGATTAGTACTATAATAAATATAAATGTATAAGTCTTCATTTATAAACTTTATTAAAATGTATTTGGTAGTTATTAAATGATGCACGTTAAAACTTTTTCTTTTTTTATATTCGATATAAATAAAATGAGAGACGTCTGTCTGTCGTTGTGCGACCATCACTCAAAAACTACGGAATAGAACTCGATCACATTTTTTTTTACTTTACTTCTTGAATATTCGGTCCTTTAGCATTTTCATTAAAAAAATCCATTTCATATATATTATACCATAGTTTCATTTAGTATAACGATATAGAGTTTTTAAGAAATTACGAATTTGATGAGCACTTCTCAAAGATGTGTGGTCTCTTTCAACGTAGAAGTGGGGCAAGCGGTGTGGTGTTTGTCATTTCTTCTGTAGATCAAACACAGTTAATATAATAGACGACTCAGACGAAGTCCCGGGTATCAGCTAGTTTCATTATATACACAGATTATTTTATCCATATAAGTTATGTGTGCACGATAACATGCATTAAATACAGGTACAGCTAGCTACATGAGAGCTTTAAGTATGCGAATATATAAATATAGATGATGGATTTATAAAGAGAGATAACGCTTACTGGATATGAAATTAATTTTTCTTATAGTAGCATCGTAAACTGATGGCGCTATGCCTTATTGTATGTATAGTCCAAAACTAATGACTGAGAGATAGACCGTCGATCGCTAATTGACCATCGACTATGTTAGCTTACGTAAATGTCTCTTTAGGTTACGCTTAAAGAACCCGGTCTCATAAGAAGAAGGTAACACAATAGCCGGGCGATTGTACCACAGCTTCACGGTACATCAAAGGTATGACATCCCGAACGTTTTGATTCGCGCCCTGATAAAGTCCAACGTAAAACTATGGTTCTGAAGTCCAGCGCATATGAATAAGTTATGTAAGCGAGAGGGGGGTATTAAGTTGAACAGCTTTTCAAAAGACTTGCCATGATACAGCTGGTAGAAAACGCTCATTGTGTCAATGTTCCTGCGTAGTTAAAACGACTCGATGAACTCGGTAATGTCTGCATCGCAAGGAACTCCAGAGAAATGCATTGAAGAACTCATTACTGGTGGGTCGTTTTGTGTTCGAAATGCTAACATAATATGGGGTACAAACTTTTCTCCTCAGGTGTTTATGTATGTACATTATTATTTATACTGAGTATTGTATAAATATTGTAGGTATCAGGAGCATGAAGTATGATAATAGAAAGAAATATATAAAGGCTTCAACTAGTTAATAGTGTTAAAAAACTGATAATAACATTAATGTTTCTAACCAGCAAAGAATAAAGAAATTCGGTTAAAGACAGAGGAGATAAAGGTACTAAACTTACCTTAGTCTTATTTATATGTATAGTGTGTGAAGCTACTGGTGCAAGTTAGTTTTAGTACATTGACAAAGATTTGCATGTTGCGTCATACAGTATATTCTTAGCAACTTTTGTCGGCCTACTATGACTAAATTCCGTTCACAAGTGAAACATTGTAACAAGACCCGGTAGTTTATTGCAACTTAAAATAGCGTTGCAGGAGCGCATTACAGCATTACCGACGTATCAGATGCCGTGGCTCGGCACGATTAAGATTTGTTATCACGCATTGAACTACCTACTAGTAGCTGTTACACCGATTATTTAATGTGAATTTCGCGTGAAATACACGGATAGAAGTTCTTACTAATTGGTAACGTGGTATGTATTTATCGCAGTGACTTATTTTAGTAACTAAATCTGGTTATCTCTCACATCATGTCACTTCTTAAGTAGAAAAAGTTAATACAAGAACTTATATTTCGATTTTGTCACATTAGTTTTTTCAAGTATCTGCACTAGTTATAAATGATGCTTACTGAAATAATAGGATTTTTAAAATTTCACTTAAGAAGTTATTGGAATTTTTTTGTGTATTATATTTCTAGTTTTATAGCCGCAGTTGTTAAATAATTTTTATTATTATTATAATCAATTTTGTCCTATTCCTACAATCGATGGAATAATTCATAGAAAAAAACTTACGTACACGCATTAGAAGTTATACTTCTTCGGCGTAACAAGATAAAAATCTTTTCATAAATTTTATCTTTCGCCTTATTCTACGTTTGTAGAAAAAACTACACTAACAATATAGAAAAGGTATTTAATACATATATACTTATTTTGAATAAAATGTTCACTATAGCTAACTTCGGGGTGTCGGTTTTTCGTGACGGTATGCGCGCGCGTCGTAAAAATTTACTCTCATCATTTTTCCCTAAGGCGGCAAAAGAAGTAAAACTTTAAATAGAATTTTTTCAAGTAGTGAATTTTGTAGACGTAATTTAAATTAGTCAAATGTATAAATAAGCCTTCCGCCATTGTTTTAATGTATTTGTATGTTTGATTTGTGCATAAATAAAATTGTTATCGGGCATATTGTGTTCCCATTAAAGCATTTGACCCCACTTGAGCTTCCCTGAATTACCCGGATCGCAGAGTTCTCTGTCATCATTGATATCAATGGCATTGTAAACTTGAATGCAACGATTAATCGGCCAACGACGCCGCCGCCGCCACGCCGCATCGCCGGCGCCGGCGCTCGCTTCTATTGATACCGATGACAAGCGATTAAATTGGTAAATATACTTGTATTAATCTTTCACGTCTTTAATATACTGCAGCTACTCCTTATACATTAAAAGATAAAGGCTCCGGAACTAAGATTATTAATCTAATTCTTGTGAGAATAAATTAGGCGCCTTTCATCCTTTTTGACCTTCAATATAACACCAAGTATAAATTAGTATAAAGTAACCAAGTATAAATTTAACTGTTTAAAATAAAATATAATTTTTAATCTATATGTATAATAAAATATATACAATATTTGTTGATGGTTCTAGGTTACTTATTGTTTGGATGCGATTGACCCTTTATCTTTGTAATGTCCAGCTCTCCTTAGCTGGAATTAATTCGTTTTATATATTTTTTTTTTTTACTAAAATATCGGTGTTATGAGTTTTTTTTTAAGTTTAGAAACTGAGCATTTTATTTTAAACAGCTTTCTTTTGTAATGAAGAAATTTATTAAAGACTTTCTTTTACAAAAGCGGGTTCACTCCCATAATAATAATAATAATAATAATCATGGTTTGAACACGTCGAACGTTTGGAAAAATAATTTATAATATAGACTGTAATACATGTTTTCTACAATCACGCTCAGGTACACGACATTACAATCGATGAGATCGTAGTAAATTTTATGTTGTAGCCATAATATTTTATAATGTAAATCCGACTTTGTAACACATTTGTAAGCAACTATAAGGGAATACTGTATGCAGCTGATACGCCTACCAGCAATTACGAAATAGTATCGAACGTCGATCGATTTGAACTGAAATATGTATTTCTACTTATTATCGAGGCTTTTGTTGTGATTGCTAGCGGCGCGGTGCTCCGTGGGGGTCGGTGTTGATACGAAACGATTTCAATTTGTATCATTGCATAATTTTTGGAAAATACATTATTCATGTTGCTCGAACGACGACCACGGTCGAACGATGATGGGAGATAAACACTTCCCAAAACATTATTAAGCAATCCGACGTCGACCTTGCATTGCAGTTTGCAATCGAGAATGACTATAATAGTACGTTCTCTTGACGTCTTATCAATAATCTACGACCTCAGAAGTGGTAGTTTGACATGATATTTTTACTTGGAAGATAAGGTATAAAGAGCAACGGTTATGCAATTTTCTTTTTTAATATTTACCTAGGTACTTGGGCTTAGACAATAGGCTTTATTGTATTATGTATATGTACTCTATTTACAAGTCTCTAAGCGAGTAACAGAATACCATTATTTATCAAATAATAAATGTCTAGAATAAATCATACGCGGAAAGCTTTGCCGATAATCAATACATATTTTAGGACAAAGTCGTCCGGCGCGTCTATCTGTCTGTCTGGATGTTCGCGATAAACTCAAAAACTACTGAACGGATTGTAATGCGATCTTCACCAATACACAGAGTAAAACACGGGGAAGGTTTATGTATATAATTTGTTAAGGGTTTTTTTTTGTATATTGGTTGAAATATAATGATAATTGTTGAAAAAGTCGGAAAAAGTCGAGCTGCTTTAAGCGTTTCGTGCACATAAGTATATATATTGTTATTATCAGGGCAGGACAACGTCCGCCGGGCCTGCTAGCGTATAATAAAACAAAAATAATAACAACTCGGATCGTAGAAATCTCTAGGAAAAGATCACAAATAGTTTAGTGTCGTTTCCTTTCACTGCTTACTGCTTTCATTAGGTACTCGTTTTATTTAGATTTTAACAATTACTATTTTTGTTAATGTATCATACTACGGTCAGTGTAATAAAATTACTAGTAATGCAATAAATATCTATAAACGTTAAATTGGTATTAATATACCTACCATATACTTTCTTCTTCTTCTTTATTTTTTGGCTCCGTCACGGTTTGTACACTAGCCAGCGTTAAGTAACAAGATTTTGCCAAGTAAGTGTCTTGTGATAACTATAATATTCTATCAAGATGGTGGTTTCCTTGTTAGAACTTTCCACGGAGTTTTGGTGGCATCTCAGAATGTATGCTCCGTGGTATTATTTCCCATCCACTTAACTTGTGCATAATAACCGAACTATATTACGTAAAACACCACCAATATTACAAAATATAGAATCTAATAACACAAGATTATGAATGAAAAATAAAAACCACTACATGACAGACTAAGATCCCGCCCACCATACTCGTATACTTTAATCAGTTATTTGATCCAACCGAGATCATTGTAATTACTTTTGAAAATCGAATAGGTTTGTACTATTTCGGGACTTAAAATATCCAACACCGAATTCAGTAACAGTTACTTTTTCTAGACAGAAGTTAAGAAAAACGAACAATGTCCATGGCATAGTTTATAGTACTATAGAATAGATTCTCAACAATAAATGTTTAACATAAAAAATGTTATTGTAGATAGGTAACCACTGGACACTTATGGAGTGTAGAGGTAAGGCATCTCATATGGGAAAATGTTGAAAAAGTGTCATTTTCCAAGCACTAAAGAACGGTTTATAAAACTCTTGAAAATTGTGCTAGCATAGGCAAGGGGTATGTTTAGTACGAAGTAATTTTGTAAATATAACTTGGAGAGAGATGCAATTTTTGTGAACGTTATATAACACATTTAGTGATTTTAGAGTGTGTACTGTTATAAAACTTTTTAAAATAATTTAATAATAATGAACCCTGTTGCTAGAAAGCGTCACCATAGTTTAACACATTTTGATGGACACATGTTCATACACATAGATGTTTCTCCTTCACTCTACACTCCACACTGTAATTGTAGGTACAATCTACAACATACAAATTTTATCATAATATAGTATTTGTATTACTGACAGCTTTAAAATAAACTCTGAAATAATATAAGCTAAAACTACTCGACCTACAACTAACCATCATCGTTACTCTTAATTGATGATATAACTTCTATCAGGCTATGGTGGTTATTATTGAAATGAAGTGTACCTATAATAATAAGTTGTATATACATATATGTTTTCAACACTTATATTAGTCTATTTGGATCTTACTCGATTTATAAAAATACCTTCGTTTTTTAAGAATTTTTAAAAGATCCACATTACGTGACTTGTATCCAATCAGCAGACATGAGTTTGAAGTCGGTAATGAGAGCTGATATGTCTCCTTTATCCCTTTGATTCGCGGTCATTTTAAGCATCATTACGTCTTGTAAATTGCCTTCAATAAACCACAATTTAACCGTGTTGGGATAAAATTAAAGATTGTTAAGTACTTTTACTGTGGCCAACTATGTAATTTCCACTACGGTGTCTTTTCTTGTGCTATTTTAAGAATAATTGCTATGTACCGTGTAATGCAATTAGCAGATGCTTCATTGTTGTTGTTGTTGTCTGCATTCTTACTTTATTACATGCTGTATGATATCATGTCAATGTCGTTGGATAAATTATAAGTAATAATTGTAAGTAAGTATGTAAGTAAGTTACTTAGTTAATTTATGATCATATATCATGTTTTATTTAGTTAACTTATATATATTTACTAGATGACTCGGTGAATTTCGTATCACTTACATATATATGTGTACAATGTGGTCAAAACTTAACCCTTAAATGGACGATTTTTGTTTCACGTTTTAAAAGTATATATTTGTGTAATAGACATGTATTACTGTCTAGGAAATCTGAGTAAAAAAATCTAGACATGAATTTACTATACTTTTTGCCAACATTAAAAAAAGTACAAAATTAAATAAGAACTAGTTGTCAAAATTAACAAAAAATTAAAAGAAGGTCAATTTTATCTGTGATGTTTAGTATGTTGTTTAAAAACAACATTGTCCATTTAAGGGTTAATACAACATTGTTATTTATTGTTTTGTTATCCAAATAAAACATACCAAAGAGATCGTTCCTCATACTACAGCTATGAAACAGACATATTTCTGAACGCACCTATAAATATTTGACAACTGTGTGACAACTTTTTATTTCTAAAATGACAAGACTTCAAATGTTACATAGCTAGTAACATGTTGTATTTGAAAATTAAATTGTCTTTTTTAGTATTTTCCTTTACTTATTATTTATGTTTCTCACCGTTAAAACCCTCCTTGAACTTCCACAAATATTTCAAGATCAAAGTTAGCCAAATCGGTCCAGCCATTCTCGAGTTTTAGCGAGACAAACGAACAGCAATTATGTATTCATATCATCTATTAAATAGACTATTTGTGTATTTGTATTTTAGCTATCCTTCAAGCTAATTATTAAATTTTGTTAAATCTTTTTTATGCTTGTATTACTTACAAAACCTTTTTCCTCCACAACGCCGCTGCTTCGTTGGAAAAAAATGCCTTGTGATATTAAGCTCGCCAGTGAACAAACTAAAAAGTGCAATGAACTAATTAATAATTACTTCGTGTATTTTATGTGATTTTACTTTTGACCTAATTTACTACGCGAATTTACTCAATTTTGTACATTTCCAATTGTGTAATACACACTCCAATGTATATTATATAAACATTATTATATAATGTTATAATTTTTTTGTATTAGGTGTTGGTTGGGTTTACTATTAGAACCCGTTAAGATTTACACTGATTTAGGTGTAAAGTGTACACATATATTTATGAACTTGTTACGACTTGCATTCAATGAATGTACTATTTTCAACACTGAGGAAATATTTGGAACCTTCTAGAGTTCTCTATGAACATCACGAATACGTAATTCTTAAGTCAGCATTGTGGCTCATCGATGCATTATCCTTCCAAGTTCTATAAAAAAAAGTTCTAAGGATAGTATTTATCGAAATTTAACCATGCCATTAAACTTTACCGGTGTCATAAATCAAATTTTAAATGTTGTCTAGATATTTTCACCCCTCGTTTTTTTAGATATATATGTGCATAACAGTGCGCCCGACGGAAGTTTTATTCTATTCATTTAAACAAATATAAGGAGCGATAAATGTAAGGAACCTACAGGAGAACTGTAATCATATAATCACAGGGATAGTGGACATGGATAAGTTGGTTCCCTTTTTATCTTTGTGTGTATGAATATTTTTTTTATATCTAAAAACGGAAAATAACTTTGTATTAAATACGTTAAAAACTACTTGATCGAGTTCTTAAATGTATCATAACTCGAAATTAAACCGTTTTTTATCATATACTTTTTCACATACAGTAATTTAAGTGAACAAGTGGTTAAGTTATGCAAATCTGTTTTTTATGATAATGGAGATTGTATCGTTCTCCCTGAGCTTTTGACCGCATCAATACAATAAATCAATTGTCTCGATAGATGTCCAGTCTCACGGATTCGAGGGTTTGAATTCCCTTTGATATTCAAATTAAAGTCGGGAATCGAACGTATCGTCTTGATCCTATAATGAGGCGTAGTGAGAAAAACTATTGCATTTTATCACCGCCCACTGATCGATCGGCAATCTAATAAATTCAGAGAACATCCTTATGCGGTAACGTATGATATACCTAGATGATTAAGTACGCATATAATGAATACTAAATATTAATGTACAAATTCCGAACTATTGGGTTTCTGCTGTGGTAGACAGAAAATAGGTATGGAACAGTACTTTTCTCTACACTTAAAAACGTTCTGTCGATATTATTAATCCCTTCATGACTCCTGCAAAAGGTTTAACCTTATACCCACGGTACACAAATTAGACGACAAGTGACATCGCGTGCTTGAAGTTGTTAAGTTGTCTCTCCGCGTATTTTTTTTTTCTAACTGTCTACATTGTTGACCTGGCAAGGCCTCTAAAGTTTCACCAGACTACTCGAACTGACATACCCTGTTGACCCTGGGGCCTCTACATATTCACCGGACTACTAAGAGGAGCGCTTATGGCACTCACCTGATTTATTTATTTTTTAACGCTTTTTTTTTTTTTTTTTCGAACTGACTACACTGTCAACCCGGCAAGGCATCCACAGTTTCACCGGACCACCAAGGGGAGCGCTTAAGGCACTCACTCGATTTTATGTAGGCAACCAGCACAAGGGCGCACGGCGCGCCTCGGCTTGGACTGTTACCGATTATCCCGAGTCTAACTAAGCTTAGGCTAACTATTATTTCATACATATATAAATTCGTATGTTACACGTGTACCAAGCATGTATGTTTCAGGAACTCATACATGTATCTTGAATCTGACTACTAAGTTAGTATAAGCTAACTCCGTTCGAGAAAGGGGTTCAAAATAAAAATAAAAAAACAACCCAACCACTATGTGTACCTACATGTGTGTATGTGCACGTGTGTGGGGTGATCGGTGTTGTGTGTCAAAAACTAGTGTTTGAAAATTAATTCAGTGTCACTGTTGTCGCGCAAGCAACGTGCTCGAGGGCTCCATTCCGGAGGATCGGACCTCGGCTTGAGCCGCTGCCGAGGGGGGCCTAGACGAGTGTGCTGGAGCAAAATTCACAGTCAAGCCGCGGCGGCATGATCTATGATTACGCGGACGTGGGCGCGCACACGCTCTGTTTCGAGGGACGGAAGGGTACTGGAAGTTAGCTGCCGTTATTTTGTCGGGAGGATCTGTAAAAATATATCGCGGACGTCTTTTGTAACGCGGCGCATCGGGTACGGTGTCGTAAGTCGCGGCGGATACCACTAACGGACTGGGATGATTCGCGGCTTTCTCAAAATAGCTACCAGTGAGTGTCCTAACGTACTCCCAGATAGACGGCATCTCCAGGTCCCTGTGGAGGTCGACTCTCCGGATATACCAAGGGGCACCTACTGCCCTACGAAGAAAACGATTCTGTAGTTTTTGCAACTTTTCGAAGTTATAACTTGACATGTGTGCGAAAACGGGACAACTATATGTCAGAATAGGACGGATACACGTCTTATACAAAGTAAGCTTATGTCTGAAGGACATTTTACTTTTAGGACAAACTAATGGGTGCAAGCGACCCAAGACCATAGCGGCCTTGTTTCGAACTCTATCAGTATGCGCTTTGAAAGTGAGGCGCCTATCTAATGTAACTCCTGGGTATTTGACCTCACGTACCCAAGGAATCTCGGTTTCGTACAGCCTGAGGGGCTTTAGATACTTGGGTTGCGGACGATTTACGGGGTCGAAAAATATCGCGGCGCTTTTTTCGGGATTAACCTCTATTCGCCATTGACGATACCATTCACCGAGTGTGACGATGGCTCGATTGATGCGATTTCTAAGAAAGTCCGGCCGCCAACCGGAAGCGTAGATAACTGTATCGTCAGCATAGCAACCTACCTCGATCCCCGGGGACCGAGGTAGGTCACTGATGAACAGGTTGAAGAGAGAGGGCGCAAGAATAGACCCTTGGGGCACACCTGAGCGTATCGGGTGGGGCGGAGATAGCTCACCTTCCACTCTATAGCGGAAAGTCCTATCAGTGAGATAATCGCGGATTATATGTACTAAGGTATCGGGTATGCGAGACTGAAAAAGTTTATAAACGAGCCCGGCATGCCAGACCTTATCGAAGGCCTTGGCAACATCGAAAAAGACTGCTATCGTGCGTTTCGGTTTAGGTTTGTCCGGGTTGACCTTCTTTTGGGGATCTTCGTTAAATTTAGAAAAAATGTACTCCGTGAGGCGGTGTACTTGATTCGTACATGAGTGTTTACCTCGAAATCCAAACTGCTCAGGTGGTAACAAATCTAACCCTGAAATAGAGGTCTGGAGACGGTTCAGAAGGAGCCGCTCGTATAGTTTGCCTAATGTATCGAGGAGACTGATAGGGCGATAACTTGTGGGAAGCGTTGCTTTTTTGCCCGGTTTGTGAATTCCTATCACTACGGCCTTTTTCCAGGCGGCTGGAAAGTGACCCTGGGACATGGCCGCATTGAAGATGCAGACCAGGAGAGCTATAATGTGGTCAGGAAGGAGCTTCAGTACCTCGTTCCTGATCCCATCGGGACCTGGAGACTTTCTAAGCTTGAGACGCTTGATGGCGGCCGATACTTCATCGAAACTAATCGGGGTTAAGGTATCTGCGCGAGGTGATGCGAGAGAACGCTCTACCGAGGATTCGATCGATCCAATATGGATAGGGTCAGTGTTGGCAGTGTTTGGAGAGCATTGCTCCTCTAAATTCGCGGCGAGACATTCCGCTTTGTCTATACTATCGAACGCGGGAGGCAACCCAGGACCTCTGTCTAATGGGGGCATCGGTGTACTGAGATCTGATTTGAACTTTCGCGCGAGTGTCCAATACGCCACGTGGGATGGCTGGATCTCCTCCAAAAGCTTGTCCCACCTGGCGCCTCGGATTTCCGAAATACGTTTTTTAACTAATTTACGTAACAAACGTAACCGATTGCGATTATCTACGGACGGGTAAGTGTCGTAGGCTCGAGTCGCGGCGTTCTTTTCCGTGATCAACGCTCTCACGTCGTTGGGGAGTATAAAGCGGCGATCATTCACCGCTTGTACTTCTTTCGAGGTCTCCCTAACGGCGGTCCGAAGAAAGTCGACCAGGGAATCGATAGCCTGATCCGCGTCGGTTTTAGACACCAACACGTCCGGGATTCTATTTAAACTAACCGAGGAAGGATTATCTTTAAAATATTTACTAAGCTTCGTGTAGTCAGCTACGCGCGCGGGCTGAAAATCGATGTCGGAACTAGAACCTAACTGTAATACCACAGGACGGTGATCAGAGTCGAGTTCGTGTACGACTTGTATGAGTCGTACCTCAAGCGCGACGTTCTTTAACAGAGCTACATCTAACACTGTCGGCCGACAGCGATCCTGATAGTGAGTGGGTTCCGGTGGGGCTATGACATCAAAAGCGAGATCATTACCTAGCTTGTCGAGAATCACCCCGTTACGAGAAGTACTCGAACTATTCCATATAACGTTCCCGCTGTTGAGGTCCCCGTCTATAATGACCGAATTCCCTAAAGCGAACAACGCCTCTAAGTCGGACTTGAGAAGCTTTTTATTCGGTGAAAGGTACGCGGATACTATTGTAATCGTCTGATGACCGGTCATGCCTAACCTGCACACTGACACTTCCATATTGGAAAGAACGGGCGGCTCTACCGGCATGCAATACAACGAACGTTTATAATAAATCAAAGTGCCGCCCCCGCGGGTGACACGGTCGTTTCTAATTATACTATAATTCGCGATCGCGGGATTGCTCATCTTCGGTTTTAAAAGCGTTTCTTGAACTAAAAATATGTCTATCTGTCTATCACGTAGGAAGGCGGCTACTAACTCTCGTTGTGTTTGAAGATTTCTCGCGTTAAAGAACGAAAGACAAAGACCACGTGGCTTAATTCTATTTAACGACGCGAAATCTATTTATTACTATTTACTGAGACGCGGGCAAGGCGTTGTATCGTCGCAGCAACGCCTGGGAATGAAGAGACTGCATTAAGGAGGCCGATGTCCCTATTGCCGTTAACTATTTTATTGAACGCGACGATCTCCTGAATATCGTGTTCGAGCAGTACCTGTGTCAGCCAATCAATACCAGACTGGGAGAACGAGAAAGTGTGGGTAGCCTGAACAGGCATCGCTCCCTGTGGCTGGGGCTGGGCCTGAGGCTTGAGAGCCTGAAGCTGTGGTTTAGAAGCCCAGGGCGCTACGGGCGCACGCCAGGACTGGGGCACGCGTGGCACAGAGGGTGCCTCACGTGGTGTGGGAACCGGCGCTACCGGGACACGGGAGGTACCTGGCAGGTCAGGGAAGGCCTCCATGGACATGAGAGGTGGAGGCGGGGGACGTACGGAGACAACAGGCGCCCTACGAGCTTGTCTCGCTTGGCGGGGACGTTGTGTGCGTGGCGCGCGAGGACACCCGCGATAGTTCGCGGGGTAACCTGCGTTACCGCAGAGAACGCAGCTCGGGGGCTCGGGAGTGTCGGGAGTGCGTGCGCACTCCTTCGTAGGGTGGTCCCCTAGGCACTTAACGCACCTGGGACGAAGATGGCAATTGCGGGCTGAGTGACCATAACTCTGGCAGTTATGGCACTGCGAAGGAGTATGGGACTTGCGAGGGGCCTCAACAGTGATGCCGGTGAGGCCACAAACAGAGGTGAGGCCGAAAATAGCCTTACCCTCTTGTGATCGGTCGAGGACGACCAGGACCATCTGGTAGGGGGCTTTGGTACGGGGGTGGTACATCCTATGTACCTCTCGGACAGGGAAGTCTTGCTCCTTAAGGGAGCCTGAGACGTCATCGGTCGATAACTCGACTGGGACACGCCTAACTACGACGCGAAGGAGGCGTTCTTCTTCGAGCGCGAAAGTAAAATAAGCGAGCTTCCTCTCACGGAGAAGAGAGGTAAGTTTGCGGTGATCGGTGGTGGATGAAACTTTTACTTGAATACCTGCAGGCGTATTTAAGGCGGACGTGTACCGGATGTTCTTCTCGTTTAACCGAGTGGATATCATCATCCAAGATGCCTTTTCTTGTATAGTAACTGGGGGCGGGGTGCGGGGCTTCTTAGACTCGGCTACAGAACCCGTAGCTCGGGCTTGAGATGAAAGAGCGGGACTGGACCTACCTGAATCAGTCGGCTTGTGATTGGCTGAGACGGATGCACCCTCTACTTGCGGCTTCTTATTTACCGGGTATTCCGTACCCGATTCGGAATCCGAGGCGTGCGAGATAACGGGAACGGGCCGTTGCCGCTTTCGGTTTACGGTTGTGAAACCGTCGTTCGTGATTACGGGAGTCGCGCCGGTATCGAGCTCCATGTCGGAATCAGAGCTAGAGCTTGGGATGGGAGCTTTGAGTACTCCACTGTCTTCCGGGATTTCCTGAGGCAGAGATGACGCCAATGACGCGAAAGAATTCGCGGTTGCCACACGGGACACTAATACAACATTCTCGGAGGACGCGGTAGGGGCATCGTTGACGAATTCCGTGAATAACGATGGGGCGCGAGTAGCGACAAGATGTCGCAGCCTATCGAACTGTTCCTGTATTGATGCCATTCCTTGGCTTGACGGACAAGGTGCGATACAAAATAGCCTCCCTGCCTGAGGGGCAGGGGGGTGCGCGTAAACAAATTATCGGAACACTCCAATCACTTGTTGTCACTGTTAACTTTAACACGTGGGCCGCACTAAAAAGTGCGGATTACGATCACAATAACAATCGCACAAAACAAAAACAAAACACTTCACACAGGTGCGTTTCTCGGAAGTAATCGAAGTTCAAAAACACAATAGTATCGAGCGATGAATCACTCGACCGTACTGCGCACCTGAACAACAATTAATTAGTTCGCGGAACAACATCTGGCGCGCAACGGACACGTCCGTACACGACGGCTGCTGGGTCGGAACTCCTTTTTTAACGCACTTATGCTACTCCCATACTTTATGAAGTTTTGTCTATGGTCGTAATCAATGCAGATGTGGGAATACACAAATGCATTGACGGCCAAATAGTTCATAATATCTTAGCAATTAGGTAATTAAAATTAGCAATTGTAATATACATGACCATAATTACATAAATGCTTTGTCTTATTTAGAAATCTTTGTGACAATTGCAACTTTGGAGTTATATTAGCGCATGTATTAATTTAACCTCTCTTTTACATATAGCTAGTTTTTCCTTGCAGCTTTGTCTGCATATGTTTTCAGTATATTCAGGGAGAAAAGTAATGTCCGTCAGATCTCATTTTGTATTTACTAAATTTCATTGCGATAGATTCAGTGGTTTGGTTGTTAACAATTAACAAAAAGACAGGCGGATAGAGTTACTTTCCTGTTTATAATATTAAGCGTAGAGGAGTTATAAATAAGTATTAAGTTTCTGTTTTATATTTATTATTTATGAATATCAAGTATCTTATAAAAATATTAGATGTCAAAAAAGGTATTTCATATTTATAGTATCAGATACGACTGTTTAGTTGTTGAAGAATTAATAAGACGGATTGCATGAAAACTTTTATTAATTTGAAATCTTCGTGAATGCTGTTCTGTTGTTATTAAAATAAGAATTCCGTTAGCTTTAGCTGAGCTTCAACGGTAATGCGATTTATTTATTATTCAACCCTGCAGTCAGCGCGAATGTGACTGCCCATTTAAGCATGATATAACTGATTTAATTTTAATTATTACTCTCATGAGACTTGCTCTTTATTTAATGGTAATTCTATTCGATTACTTGTACATCTATATACTAGTTTGTTTGATACTAGCTGATTTCCGTCTGTTTCATAGTCCCTTATAAAAATGGCAATAGGTTATCGAATTCAAAGAATAGAACTAGATTATATACGAAAAATTTCGCAGCTTAGTCTTATATATGTACATTACAGTATCGTAAGTAAAACGATATTATACTATTATAAGTATTTTAAATTTTTATGGCAACACTGGATACACAAAAATTCACTGTGAAGGAAAGTAATTCAAAATGCAACCTCTGTAGCGATATGCATAGTTAGTATCAAAAGATCTATTCTATTCTGATCATAATCAAGATCAAGACGACTAACATTGTGGGTAACTAACATTGTGGGTATGTGATTAAGCTCGTTTCGTAAGTTCCTTTAACCCTGTAATTAAATGAAAAATTATTAACCACGAGATACTAATCGATTTGGCCTCAGCGCAATAAAAATAATTTATCTTGGTGCTAAAACTAATTTTGCTACTTTATTTATTTTATATAGTAGTTTCAATGTGCAAAATATCTTGAAGTTAAAATTAACTAGCTTTACGTCTATGCTAGCTAATTTAAAACGGATTTCATAAAAACAAATTAATTCTTCTATATAATAATTCTTCTTTATTGTGTCTACCATTTAAGCCTACATTTTATAATTAATCCTGTGATATTCCATACGACCATTCTTCATAACTATCACTGTTGTCATTTTTATATGTATCTATTCTACCCCTTAATCTTTTATTTTTTAGAAAATAAATTCCTTAACGGGGCTTGCTCCCCATTGCACAAGTTCGGTTGACGAGAAGGGGGTGGCTGGAGTGTACCCAGTTTGCCCTTTTTATTAGGACGACGCCCGACGGACACTTTCTAATAGCACTGCACGATCCCATGCCGCCCCAACCTAGCGGCGGTCGGTACACCGTAGGGTTTTAGTTACTAAGAGTCTCACATTACCCACTCTACCTGCCGGGAGGGTGGTGTGTTCATGATGGATTTCCCCACGTTAATAATAAAAGAAAGGAGTTAAATGGCAGAAACCGTTAGGTAATGATAAAACTTTATGCTTCTTTGTCTTTGTACCTCTGTCCATGCAACATTCTCTCTCTCTCTCTGTCTCTTTTTATAGTATCTATACCAGCAAGAGTGCATACGAATTTTGAAATTCGAGCAGGCTAATGCTGGTTATATATAATATAAAAATTGGTATATCGCTAGTTTCAGATGTCATTTTATTCGTTATAATCTCATCGATTTTTCTATAACTGTAACATTTTAAAAACGAAATACTAATAATATCGAATTTGGTTAAAAATAAATAGTTCTAGAAAGCGCCACCTATCCGACAAACTTTAGGTAACGCACGTAATAGAGAAAAGCTAAGTAGTTTATTAAAGTTTTATAGATGTCACTTTCTAAGGTTTGTAAACAGAAAAAGTTACAATAGTTTTCCTCTTTAGCGTCATGTGCTGAGAGTTATATAACAAAAACATAGAAATCTTGTTAAAATATTTTCTTATTTTTTGTTTTAAATCATATGAGAATTATATTGTTGCATTTATAGGCCATAGCGTTTTTTCTTTACACGATGAAAAGATTTAACTATAAATTGCGTAAACAATACAAGAAAATAAGTGAAAAAAAAGTCAAGAAAATGCCTCACGGTGCGGCGCGGGGTTTTCTGACCGCACACGTTTTTTATTCCACTCATTTGCCTCTAATGCCATTAAATTCTTTGTGGTAGACATCTCTTATTAAAATGGATTAATAGGTACATATCTAAGTCGTATTAAATTGATATTAGTAATATAGATTTATGTAATCTATAATTGTTACCAATAAAAGTGATTGTTCATATTCCTAAACTGTAGTGACGATCTACTATATGATCAGTTACGGTCATGTCTTGATAATACAAGATATTATAATGCATGCACGCGTTATATTTGAAGGCTATCTCACGATTCACGACTTTTTTCTTGGCCACCTAGCAATGATTAATCCGTTTATAATTAAATATATGCAAATTTGTCTAAATCTGTTTTGCGGTAATTATCTATTTTGTACACATTGATAAAAATATGTTTCGGATCGTTCTCACGCTTAGTTTAGTTCAATGATCCAGGGTCTTATCCTATGTTTATAGATTAAAGAATATTAATAATAAATGTAGTAAGCGTTATTTAGATCTAACTAAAGCGACATCTAGCACCTAAGAAAAATAAAAAACTGTGTAATTAAATAAACAACGAACTGAATAAAAACGCAGAAAATTCGTTTACCTACTTCATTAAAAAAAAGTCGTGGCAGTTATAAGGACTAGAAGTAAAAACTCAATCAATGGAATAACTATGTTCTTTTTTTAATTTTTAAATAAATTTTTGTTTCAATTATTTAAATTTTCTAATTTCTAAATTGAACCTATTAACATTAGTCTGGTTTTCACATCAATTGGCACTCCGAGTAATAATTATATACATTTTTATACAGTGCATTAACATCTCGGCTGATTTTATAAGACCCAGATCTCAAAATGGCGGTTTGTTTATTTCAGGACATCGTACATTGTAAATTTCATAGTTTCTATATATATGTAATGTATATAACACATTAATATTTAAAATATATATTAGGGTTGACTATTTGTCTCTTTGTACGGGGTGACATAATTTCTAGAACCCGCGTTTTGTTATTTGTTTTTCATAATTAAAAAACTGGTGTAGATCAGTCCAAAGATTTGAATTAATGTTGAACACAAAATTATAACCATACTTTACAATTTTGACGTGATAAGGTCTTATAAATCGATGAATGCTGGCTGCACGCACGAAAAAGCATGACTCATTGTCATGTTCCGCTTAAGCTAAGCGTGCTAGCGAGAGCGCGGAATAATTGATAAAGAGGCGCGATCGGCCTAAGCGTTCGCCTTTCGACTCATAATTTTTCATCAATGTAAACCAACTTTACAGACAACCAATTTTTTTTTAACTGCGTTCGATTGTTTTGTTTCTACAAATAAAACAATAAATGTAGGACAACATTGTTAAGTAAACATTTGATGTTCAATATATCGAATAAAATAAATTTATGTTTTATGTTAATATGGAATGCTCCCGTATATCGAATTATGACGATATATCGAAGCCAAACATCGATGTTCGTCGAAATATCTCTACTTTGTTATGATCAAGGAATTTATAAGTAAACAGCTACTTATAAATTCTTTGGTGATGATTTAAAATGTTTTACCAGACAATGTCATCATTGGCTGCATGGTCTAGATACCTTTGTCATTTCCTTACGAAAGAAAATAGAAAAAAATGCATTAGTAAACAGCTGTTTAATGTTTATTTTGAATTCATTTTGTGTATTATATTTAAAACTACAATAAGATTCAAACTATTGCCATGATACAAGAATAATGCATAACCTGGATAAACTTATAGTTGACAAAATCGCCACTTGTTGCACGACTTTGTATGAAAACCTACCAAAAACTGGAAAACCTGCTAAAAATGAATGGACAATTTTATCGTGTGTTGTTAAATTTGACAATAATTCTAATGAGATTGAGGTAGTATCATTAGGCACCGGTTCGAAATGCATCGGTGCCTCGAAAATGTCTTCAACCGGTGTCATCCTTAATGATAGTCATGCAGAAGTGTTTGCCAGACGAGCTTTTATAATATATCTTTATGAGAATATAAATAAAGCTCTAAAGAATGAACCATCCATATTTGAACATGGACCTAGTAAGTTAAAGCTGAAAGAAAACATAGATTTCATATTTTATTCCTCTCAGTTGCCATGTGGTGATGCATCTATTATACCTAAATCTGGTGTGGAGGATAATTATGGTGATATAATAGGTTACAAGCGGGAAGCAGATGTGGACATCTGTGAAGTGGAATCCAAAAAAATAAAACGTGGTGATGTACATAGAACAGGTGCAAAATGTTTACCTAATTCTGAACAGGATTTAAAACTTCCCGGAAAAGACTATCATGTACTCGCTCAAGTCCGTACTAAGCCGGGTAGAGGTGACAGGACACTGTCTGTATCATGTAGTGATAAAATGGCCAGATGGATATATTTAGGTATACAGGGTGCTCTTTTAGATTTATTATGTGAACCAATTTATTTAAAGCATTTCATTTTTGGTTCAAATGTTCCATATTCTCAGGAATCATTAAACAGAGCTTTGCTGTACAGAGGATGTGAACATTTTTTGAAACTGCAGGTTCTGCCGTTATTTTATCAATCATCACACACTTTTCAGCATATTCGTACTGAGAATAATGTGAGACCTGTCGCAACAAGTATAGTGTGGGTTAAATTAAAAGAACCGTAAGTATGAATAACCATCTATGTAATTAGTTGAAATATAATTAACATATTTAAACTAAGATATATACATGTATTCTTAACTTTATTTGCAAATTAGATACATTATAAATATATTTCAATCAAATTTAAGATTCTATAAAACTGTTTTTTTTTTGTAAATGTAAAATGTAAGTATTATATTTATATATGCTACCATCCAAAGAAAGAGGGATGCATTTACCATTTTTACAATATTGAGTTTTATAGACATTAGGAACAAGAAAAAAGGTACATCTAATTATGTTTTTTCTATGACTTTCTAATCTTATATTATAAAAACTTTAAAAATGATGAATTAGATGTACTTCCTTACAGGTGTAGGCTATATGTTTTCTAACTTTTCATCAGTTTGTATTTTAGATGTACTCCTATTTTATTTTGATGCAGTATATTATTAACCTGCTGTTTTAATAAAACTTATCAATACCCAAACTTACAACTCATAGTGGTAAATATAATGCAAATAAAGTATGAGATGTTCCATTTTAGTCCGTAGAATTACAAAACAACGCTGCCCTCATGACTGCTGCCCTTTTAAGATTGTTAGTACAGTAGTATAGACTGCAGTAACTATTTAACATTAACAGGACCGTTTCTTTGTTTACTTCATCAAAAAACCATAAATATTAATTTGTTATCTAATACAAATATTCTTACTATATTATTATACTGTAAAAATTGTATATGTGACAAATATGTGTAGTACTAATATTTGCCACATTATGAAATTTGTTTTGACTCTTGAACTGTGATACTATTTCACAACATTAGTTACATTCTTAGAGGACTAATAAGAGATATTTGAACATTTTGCTTGCTAAATTGATTAACTCTATGAAATAGAAATATGATTGATGATGATTCTTTTTTCTGTCCAAGTATAAATTGAAATGGACAATGCAGGCTTAATTATGTATGGCAGATATGTCTTTTTATATGATTAAGAGAATTCTTAAGACTCATATGTTTTAAAAACATTTTCTCAATTGATAGTGTTAAAACTTAAAATTATAAATATTTGTTTTAAGGAACTGTATAGTAAGGGAGTCAATAAAGTTTAAAGTTTTACAATTAAAACTTAATAAAAGTCATTAGGTACAGTTAATCCCTTTGATAAGTTAAGCCTTCATATTATCTTTAATTAGAGTTTTATTGGCTATGGTGATGGGTCATTAAATTTGAATTGATGATATGCACAAAGTCTGCAAAATTGTTTATTTACTGTATATTTCAAACAAGTTTAAATTATAAAATAACAAAGCCAGTATAAATACACATTCATATAAAAAATCTATGTATTTGCATCTTTATAACTGGTTCTGTTTCATATTTATTCATCAATGATCATAAGTATTATCATAGTTCTTAAATATGCTTACAGGCTCTTAGAAGTGGCAGTACAAGGTAACAAATTGGGAGTCACAAAAAAACTAAGAAACTCAACAAAAGCTTCCCTATGTATAAGTAAATACAGTATGTACAAACATTTCCTAAATGTTCTGAACCAACATGAAAAATTAAAACTAAGCATCCTTGGGAGTGAAGATATAGGCAGTATTCCATATAATGTAATGAAAAGGAAGTCAAAAAGATACACTAAAGAGTGGTCTATGGTAAAGAACAATTTTTTCAAGAATTGGACTGTAAAGCCCGACATTTGGAATTTTTGCATAAATATCGAATAAAATATCCAATATATATTTATTGTATGTTATTTAATTTGAAAGAGTAGAAGAATTAAATGAATATTGATGTTATTGTTACTTTTACTAAAATGCATATATTACTATTTCTTGTTGTTATGACTCATTTTTCTCCATACCAATAAGTTAATATTATCAAGTTAATAACAAACGACCTAGTTTTCATCTCGTATACTCCTGCCATAAGAAAAAATGGTGCGTCTAATTAAAAACATAAATCGGAGAAAAGTCAAATAATATATAGCCTAAGCCTTTAGCGAAGTAGTAGTTCTTTCTCATTTTTAAGTGTTTTTAATACCGCGGTGTGGATTTTCAATTAAAATTCTATAATTAGACCTTCGTTTTACGCGTTTTGAATTAAAATAAAAAAATCTGTTATACAAAACCATTACATTTGCAAACAAAAAAATTATAATACAGTAGAATATCTTCATACAAATCAATATTTAACAATTTCAATTACTGTAAGCAGTCTTTAGTAGGAATCATCAGGCGAGATATTATATCTGCTCCTCCTTCGTTTCTATGAGCTAACAGCGTTTAAGTCACAACACGGTGAATCAATCTTTTAATAAACGGTGATGCATTTAAGACAACAGCCTAAGTCATGGTTCAGCCATTTTGGCACCGTTGAGCTTGTTGTTAAGCGGCTGAGCGCCTTAGTAATCCGGTGGAGCTGTGTAGTCAGTTTGACAAAAAAAAAAGTCACCATGCGGTGAATTAATCTTTTAATAAATGGTTTCTCAAATAATAAAACATAAGTAAAGGCAAAGAAGGATGGAGCAATACAATTGGGATAAATATCTTCATACAGTGATTGCAGAATATAATGACAACTTAATTATTAGTTATTCATTTAATCGAATTAAGCGCTGATGGTAATAGTTAAAATTTATTTACTTAGGTATGCAGTAAAATGTCACTTCGTAATAAAGGTTATTGCGAGAGATATCCAACTAGACGAGTATAGTTTTGACAGAGTGATTACGAGACAACATTTAGGATTATCGACGTTATAATGCCGCACAGTAATCAACTCTCTCCTAAAAACGGGCCACAAAGTTCGCGATAATAACTATTATTAATGGTTATAAATTATTTTTATTTTAAATCATAATATGATAAAATTACTACACTGTACTTAATTTGTACAGTGCAATTGAGAAAAACCAGAGGTAACCATCGAAAATTTTCAGTTTCATCACCTGTCGTCGTCACCATGCATACCAGGTTTGCTTATACATGTCTGCTCACGTTATATTTCAAGTGATCTGTTGTAGAAAGGAGTGGATAGGCTTCCCAGGAGATTGTTCTACAGCTTTATAGGTATGACCACAGAATAATATTACTTATAGCGGAGAATAAGGCATAGCCTATTTTATTTATTTGTGTCTAGGTGGATGTTGTCATATAGCAGTGGCTCGGTAGCCTAGCATGCGTGATTCTGCTATGGATAAGTGAGTAGGGAAACACAAATGGTGAAATCTGAAAATAGCTTGTTATATGAAGGATGCTGAAGGTTTATATTTATGACATTAATTATGTATTGTAATGAAATCGTATGGTGTGTTCAGGCGTTTACATTGGTAAGGTTGCCTAAACTTTCAGAAATATATCAAAATAATGTTCTAAGGAATTATATATTTACAAATGCCTACAGCACAGTACAAGATGATTTATAGGTATCTCCTAAAGGTAACCCAAATTAATATTTTTTTAATTTTAACATATTGTCGATCTATAAAACTAATTATCCAATGAAATACATTTACCAATGTAGTTCGTTTTCGTTTACGAAATTTACACATGATTATATTCGATCAATCACAGTACTTCATTTGTTTTCATTTTTATTTAAAATTGATATTTTTAGTACTTAGTTTTTAATACGTTATAATAAAAGCAGATTGATGGATTATAACGAATAAAATTATTTCTGAACTTCACGTTATATTGAGTGCTATACCTATATATTTCAAAATGCAACGTTTTTTAGCGCGTCGATTTAATGGCTCTAATGTCGGCGTACAGTTGACGTTTATTAATTACAACGTATTTTGCATTCATTGGGTAATGAAATATAGGGGTTAGCCTACTTATCATTTGCCATCTACTTCGTCTGATTACTATGTACTTACTTATTTACAAATAGGTCGTGGCATATTATTATGGTTACCATACTATTGAATAGGAATAAAGATTGTAGTTATCATTACACTCCGATATACATCTGAAGTTGCGGAGTTTGTACTATTCACATAATGTCTCTTGTTTAAATAAGGTGGAATGGTTATTTTTATGGTATAATATCACGCGTAAAGGTTTGCAAAGGTCGTTAATGGTTACGATTTTTAAACTTTGATATCTCTTAATAATTCTGGGAATGCGGAATATTATTAGCTATTTGCAAAAAATATTTCTTCCTATTTTTGTAAGACATCTGTTCTAGAGACGAAGACTTAATCCGCGACGGCATTTCCAAACATACTGTAACGTACACTAATATACACCTACATTCGTAACAATAATTTGTGGAACACATTCAAATAATTGCCCTCTATGAGAATCGAATCATAGACTTTCAGCGCGGCGATCGTTTAAATCACTACGCCATTTATACAATATCCATAGAATGTAACGTAACAGTTGCATATTTATAACAAGACCTCTGTTTTATACATATCTGTATAGCTATATTAATTTATATAATTTTATAAGTATCTATAGTATACTGGATGTCCATTTTAAAATATTTTAAAATCACGAAGTGTCGGGAATGAAATAAATTTGGTTTAAAAAAATAAATATAAAACATTCGAAAGACATTGTTACGTTATTATAAGACAACCGTTAATCTTACTCGAGTGTTCGATGCACGGGACAGAAAATAAGAGGATGCACGGCGCGGCAAGGGAATTGATGTGAAGTAAAACAAATGAATGCTTGTAATGGTACACCTAC
This sequence comes from Antheraea assamensis, assembly GCA_035772565.1. Taxonomy (NCBI): domain Eukaryota; kingdom Metazoa; phylum Arthropoda; class Insecta; order Lepidoptera; family Saturniidae; genus Antheraea; species Antheraea assamensis. The sequence goes on from JAQQSE010000018.1 coordinate 2,471,776, forward strand.
ACGCGATACTTATTATTACTTATTGATGATTGCTACGGCTATATCTGTGTCGACGATAACGAATTATATGAATATTGTAACTGTATTTTGCTGTTATATAAACAAATGTAATTTTTTAAAAATTTTGTTGTGTTGATCTTGCCAATAGAGTTGTTGTATTCCAGAAATTGCACGTAGTCGTTTGAATTACCAATACAGTCTAGGGAGTTATAGTACTTAGTGGTACTAAAACAGTTTTTAGAAAATGATTTTAAGAGTAAGAATCCTCACTAATATTATAAATACGAAGGTGAATTTGTTTGTTACGTTTTCACGACTTAACTAGTGAACCGATCATAATAAAATTTTGCTTACACGTTATCAGAGATACAGAAAAGAATATAGAACATTTAATTTAGATAAAAAATTGATTGTCTGTAAAGTCAGTTTACGGACGATAATTTTACGTGATAACGTCATAAGAACACATTGACAAAAAATTGCGTACCTTTATGAATTGGAATTGGATTATTATCACTGAATTATCAATGGAGTGGAAGAGAGTAACAAGCCGAACGCTTAGGCCGATCGCGCCTCTCTATCGTTTGTTCCACGCTCTCGTTTGCATGCTCGGCTCAGGCGGAACGTGAGAATGAGTCATGCTTTTTCATGCGTGCAGCCGCATTCATTAATTTATAAGACGTTATCATGTCAAAAATGCTGTTCCTTAAGGATAGGTCCAATCTATATTAACCCGAAAAAAGCCGCGACCAAAAGTCAGTAAACATATAAATAAAATGTAGTTTCTATAGTGTTCCCGGAATTATTACCGACACATTATTATAAAAATATATATTGATTAAATATTGACACACATTTAAAACTATAGCAAGCTTATTCTATTAGCATTATGAGGATGGATGAAGTGTTTTGCAGGATTGCAAAGTGCTTGCAGGATTTTGATGAAATTTTAAAATAATATAGTTTATACACCAGAACAATACTTGACTATAATTTATAAATATACTGTTTAGCCAAATGTGTCACATAAGTGTCAAAGAAGCCTAGAAAGTGTAAGTATCAAGTAAGTTACGAGATGTCGGTGTGCGCTGCATAAATAACTAGAGTTACATGATAATGCATGGTTTCCTTTTTTTTTAAATACAAATGCAGACGAAGTAGTGGGTGGGTATTCTAAGAAAATATTTTAGTATAAAACAAATATTAATTTGGCGCAACAAAATATTTTTTTTTATTTACAATTACGGTGCCATAAATTGAAAGGGACTTTAGGTTGGATTAGAAGTTTAGTATTTAAAGATGCTTATACAATTTATTTCTTTTCGATTCGTAGACAGTTTTACTCCATTTCATAGTTGTTGGTGTTTCATACGGGGAAGTTGCATAATAATATTGTGAATCTTACAATAACCATCACTGTGATTGATAATTCGATAATAGAACATTTTAACCATCGCACTTTAGATAAAATTCTGTTACTAAGTATTTGCAAAGGTGTATTACTCTACTAGATGCAGTGTCTAGACTTCATAGCGTATTTTAATTACTATTGGTAACATTTTCACCTGTTCCATTGATAATAATGCGATATAGGAACTAATGTAAACAAATATTGAAGTGAGTTACAGAGTTATTATCGTCGACGACACGAGTTTCTTTCGAGTTTGATTACCGGTAGTTGATCGTTGCTTTATGATTATTTCGATGAGAATAAAAGTAAATCGTTCAGCTCCACTAACTTTCTCGAACGGAAGGCAATTAAAAATAATTTGCATTTTGTTTCGTGTTTGCAGGGTAAGTTTAGTATTATTATTATTCAACTTAATGAGAGTATTTATACTTACTAATTGCATGCTTCTCATATTTTTATTATTATGTATGACTTGAACTAAAGATCATTTAGGAAATATATGATTTTTTGCAAATCATCTACTAGTCTCAGAAGAATCAATATCGATTTGAGGAAGTTTTGTGAAGAAGCAAAACACATGTAACCTATTTTGACTAATTTTAAATATTTATTTTCTACACTTACGTACTAATAGTCTTTGAGATTTCATTCGTCTTTTCTGTTGTTTCAATTACTAGTTTCAAATCCAACTGTTTCAAGTACTCGTCAACCAAATAAAATCAAACGTTTTTAAGTATTAACTTCTTTAGCCTCATTGTGATTAGAAACTCGATAAAACGGATAAGTAAAACGAAAAACAAAAAACATATAACTACATATATGGTAATTACCGTGCGAAAAAAAAAGAGAGAGTACATTTTCCTTTATGTGAATGATTAATATTTTAGCATTTTTTGATGTTTTGACTTCTAACGCGTGTGAACTGCTTACATGTTTTTTATTGCGAGACGCCGCCGGCAAATTGTTTCCTGGTGGAAGTACAAAGTAACATCTAATCAAGTATTTATGTTGGATTTCCGCAGTGTAATACCTTTGTCGATGCAATATTTTGCTGCTTCTGATGCTTCTGAGCCTTTCACTGCATATATGTCATATAATTTTTAAAATATAAATGAAAGAGATATTTCCTTGCTTTATAGAGTTGTAAATGTATCTAAAATTTGTTTATCTAAAACACAAGACGTTTGAGTTAATGTGTTTCATAAGTACCATTGGCTGCCTGCCATGACAGGACAATGGCGGCGCAAGCGCATAAATCATAGCAGGTGAATGCGTGCTTAGATCTGCGGTCTTGCAGGTGTTTGCTTAACTTCGTGTATAGTATTCCGTTTACTATAAGTTAAAAGATTTTAGAAATAAGTAAACGAAGACCAGCGTTTTCCGGCGGAATAAGCAGTGTTTTCAATCGTAATAAATTCGCATTCTATAAATTTATTTAAATAAAATCACATCTATAAATATTATAAAACAAAGTCGGTTTTTGTGTATGTTTGTGTGTTATCTTATTTATTTTAAACTAGGCAGATTTCGATACGGTTTTCACTATCATTTAGGGAATTTGATATACATATATATTAGAGAACAGAAAAATGTATTTTAATGAACCTTAAGGATATTTCGTTCGTTTACATCGAAAAACCCGGTTATACCTTTTATCATACACCAAAATAATGTACCACGGTTTTGTACATCTTAAGAATTCTTTCAAAAAGATCTGATATATGTCTAGGATAACTAAAAGTAATCATTTTTATGTTTACATATTATTATTAGATAATAATTGGTTATTTGTGACGTCATTTTGTTTATTACAATATTAATCCTTATTAAATTAAATACATTAGTTACGTTGGACAATTGATTTTGATTAAAATGGAGATTTATAAGATTTCATAGTAAATCTTACAATGTATCACAGATTTCAAATTACTTGCAATAATAAGAAGTGTTTGTGTGAAGATTCAGTCGCGGCCTCTATGACTTTGATGGACTGTAAATAACAGTGTAAAAAATAAATTTAAATCGTTTAGATACTTACGACGCACACATTAGTATATTCACTCCCATGCGATGCCGGGGTTTTTTTATTTGTTTTCGAACTGACTCTACGGTGTTGGTCTGATGGACCTTGATAGCTTCAGCGGACTGAAATCGGGCCTAGTTGCTAGTACACGATATAACATTGTGCAAAGTCGTTTTTGTATTTATAATATCCGCTTGGATTTATCTTGATGACATGTTAGAATTATAATTACAGTAATAAATATTACGACCTTATTTAGAAATATCGTAATAATAACAATATGTCTTTTTCTAATTTTTTTTTTTTTTATCAAATAAAGTAAATTGCCATTTACAAAGAATTCGAAACGGTGGTGTAAAATATTTGTGTACATAAAAATGTAACCAATGTCATATAAATACCGAATACCCGGTTATGAATAAAGACAACAGTTAGGTTATAAATTAGTTGAATCTCGCAGATCCCGCTATAGGTTGGAATCAGGTGTTCCTCCTCACGATTCATTGTTTGTATAGAATAACTGCATCTGTTACCAGGAACTGTAATATCGATTGTGTAACAAAATAATACAGGCTTCTTATTTATTCTTACTACCATATTATTTCTTTAATAAGTTGTGTCGTTTTATTTGGCGTCAGGGCGATGGTCCTTTTGAGGTTAGTTGTATATAGGTATATATTGCAGTGGACAATTAAATTATTCCGGTGAAACTATAGAGGCCTTGCCAGGTCCACAGTGTAGTCAGTTCGAAAAAATAGGACAATTAAGATCAGGTAGTCTGTTTGCTACTTCATGACATTATACAATATAATATTGGATTTTACTACATACCTACCAACCTACCTACTATATATTATTCTATTTAGATTTATTTAGCTAGACTATTAATTACACTCTATTTCGAATTGGTTTCTAATTTGTAAATTAGCTCGTCTTTGATTAAAATGATTTTAATATAGCTTTTAATACTTTTTAATGTGTTGCTGGAATTAATTGAGAATTGCGGGCGCGTTTGGGGAATTGAGTAATACTCTGATTTTTTTTATAACAATATACATTTGGTAAAAATTGGTCAGCCGTTTCAGAAAACAATCCGGCAAACAACGCACAAATCAGTACTATATGTATGTATAAAATTAACAGCTATTACTACATAAGTATAAGAGCAAAAAATATAAACGTTAGATCCAGTTAAGTAACCAACCATATAGAGAATTATCCAGTATTCGCTTACAGTTACTCTCCTACGGGGGTCTGTTGTAATTAAACGGGTAACTTCTTTCTATTAGTATTTTACATTTTATATTTAGACGGTTGAGAAATAAGTATTCTTCTGTACTATTCCGAAGTATTATGTAAATTTAAAATAAGGTATTATGACATGTGGAAAGAATACTTTAATGTGGTTTCAAGAGAGAAAGGGATTTGGTACCGTAATATACAGTGTCAGCCGCCACCTGTACCTCGGTTCACAGAAGTCAATGTCAACAGAAGTTTACTTACTTCTACTTTTAGGTTACAGTCTGTATATATTCCATTGGCAAAATTTAAATTTTTGATGGAAATTATAAATTCAGTAGTTTGCAACGCATGCGATAAGAAGGTTGACGACATCCATCATTTTTTATTAGAATGCAAAAAAAAAAATCGTATTCAAAGGATGCGGTTATAACAGCAATCTGTATATCTTTAAATTTCCTGTGTAGTCAATTGATTTTCTTTTTTTTATTCATTCATTTTTAGACTTAAGGGCTTTAGTTGTAAGTAAATATAAGTTATGAATATGAATGAAATAGAGACAAAAAAAACAAAGCTTTAAATCACTCAATCATGTTTCTTAGATGTTAGTTTACAGTTAAAACGATGTTCATAAATGTACCTACTATAATTTTATTTGTATTCTTTACTATTACAAAAGCTCGAACAGTTATTAATATTTATATTCGATTCATTCTTCAGATAACTCATATAATTAAGTTAACTTAAATGAGTTAACAAGTAGACCCTCTAATATATAAAAGTGAAGTGTTATTTTTTGTCCTAATATACGAAACAGCTAAATCAATTTCAACGATGCTTTTACTGTAATGTATAGGATTTTTGAGAATAATATCTAGAATAGAAATCATTGCAATTTTTCATAAAGGCTAAAAACTAATAATTAGATTTAACAAAGGTAATAAAAAAAACCAGTTAAAGATGTAGTCCGGTACAGCTGTGAAGGGTTATCAGGCAAATAGCGTAGTAGTTCGAAAAAAAAATCGAAGTTAAGGAACAATGATAAAAAGAAAGAGAAACCACCCACATACAAAAGGTACCAGTTATTTAAAAACGTACAGTGTAGGATTCCAACCAACAGTACTCATTGCAGTGGTAGATGTAATACGTGTACTCAAATCACAACGCCATCCGTGCAGCACTGATTACAGCATCGCAAAGTATTCTAAATGACATTGTTTAAAGTTAAACATCTTGATAAATTTGTAGTTCTGTCTGTACGCGTATTTTTTTTAGCCAATTTAAAATATATATATGGTTAAGAATATAATCTTAGATTTTTATATTTGTCTGTATTTTTGTGTATGGATGGTGGATGGATAACGGGGCATTTACATGGCATTCAACATTTAATGGGCTACAAATATTATGAATAATACTTTTACAAATTAAAAATATAGCTACTTAAAAAAATAATTCTTAAACGATTTTAAAGAAATTTTATCATCATCGTCCTCTTACACTTATCGTACCTAAGGAGAGGCCGACACAACATGTTTTTCTCCTTTTCCACTCTCCCCTGTCAGATGTCATCTCAGTATTCAGATCTTTTATACACGTATCATGTTTTACACTATCCATCCACACTTTTTTGGGTCTTCCTCTACCCCGTCTTTCTCTCTTCTCTCTCTCTTCTCTTCTCTCTCTTCCTATATCCGTCCGCTTTCAAACTCAAAATTTTTCTTGTTACCCGACTTTCATCTCTTCTCATAAATTTCAATTTTATGTATAATATATTTCATTCGCAAATTGGTCTCTCGTAGTGATTAATATCCATAATACATTTTTTAACTAATTATAAAATATGAATCGAAATAAAGCGACGACACGAAAACAATTATTACCGCGCAATAAAAGCGTGCTGAGCCGCGGACAGAGCTGATTTAATAAAATTAAAATTCATATATGTGCAATATTTTTACGTACATAATACTATTCCAATACTTATCGTTATAAGAAATAAAAACGAGTAGTACTATCAACACGGGAGATAATATTGAATGCAGCGTAAAGGTATATCGCGCATTAATGTTTTGAGGTCGAATGAATTTATTTACCTAACAAAATTTAAAAGGTAACCTTTTTCGCAACAAAACTGTCAGCCACCCAAGAGTGAATCTTAATTTAAACGGGTCTTTGAACATGTTGGATTTATTAAGCCGTGAATAAATTTATATTATTGAAAAGCCTCATAAGTTTTTACATCGTCAAAATGCATTACGTTAACAGTTAATCGTATTTCAATACTTTATCTTTATGAATCGCCTTTGTCACTCGACGGTAATGTGGAGAAAACTCGAACCTCGTTCCGTCCGGATTTTAGTTATCATTTTTATTATTGCGATTATAAAATAAGTTATAATATCTCTTCCAATACCTATCCACTTATGAATTGTGAAGTGAAAACGTTATACGCAAACACTTTTACCTTGTTCCGTTCGGGTGCTTGAATATAACGGGTACGTACTCGATAAGGTCGAGTTGATATATCGCGGTGGAATGAAGAAAGAATTTGTAAAAAAAAAAAATTGAAATAGAAAAATATACTATTATATCTGTGAAATTTATTGAAGGAGGGTAATGTTTTCGAGTGTATATGTGTTTTTTTTGTCACATAATCTAAACGCCTTGATGACTTAGAATTCATGTTGGAACATATGAGGCCTTTTTGATATATACATTACAAATGTATATCATATTAATATAAACAGAATGAGCTGAAAGGGTGAGATTACTTCCTAATTTACATACATTTGGTAGGGTTCTGTAGCAGTATTTTTCTTAGATCTTTGTCGAATGAAACCAGGATGCTGTACTTAGTAGACAATGTAGATGCGAATAAAAGGTAAAGATCGTTTTATGTTTTATAGTTACTTTGTTGCATAGATACTCTATAGTTTGCGCCTGAATTAAGAAAAAAGTATATAATGTGTCATTAGAATCGTCTTGGTCGTGTTGATGACGTAAGTATGACGTCTGTGAACAAAAAGAAAAGATGGTTGCAGTGTTTTTTCTTGTTCTATAACTAATTCATTCCATATTTAAAACTTAAAACCTATACAACTCGTATAGTAGTAATTCAGTTTACAAACTTTTCCTATGTATTAACGTGTTATTGGCTGGTATTAACGATCTATTTCTGACCAGGAATACAAAAAGATAATGCAATAACCTTCTTAAATCGTTAACAATTATATTTGTTTTTATTCAAGTAAAAGTAAATCAACTACATTCTAATAGAATAAAACCCGTATATATTTTTTAAATAAATATAAGGACATACTTTCAGACAAGGACTTTTCATTTCTTCTTCTTTATTTTTTGGCTCCGTCACGGTTTGTGCACAAGCCGGCGTCAAGTAACAAGATTTTGCCAAGTAAGTGTCTTGTGATAATTATAATGTTCTAACAAGATGGTGGTTTCCTTTTTAGAACTTTCCATGGAGTTTTGGCGGCATCTCAGAATGCATGCTCCGTGGTATTATTTCCCATCCACTTCACTTGTGCATAATAACCGAACTATATTACGTAAAACACCACCAATATTACAAAATATAGAGTCTAATAACACAAGATTATGAATAAAATATATAAACCACTACATGACAGACTAAGATCCCGCCAAAAACTCCACTTTTCATTTCAAACTAAGCATAGATTGTATTGTGGTGACTACA